>JAHIAL010000138.1:0-640215 GCA_021605145.1 Aegilops bicornis
ACTTTAATCATGTATTAACCGGCAGGTGGCTTCTCCCTCTTGATCGAGGGCGAAAAAGTGTTATGCTACTCCACATGTGACGAGAATATCGTGATTGTTTACGATAACGAGGCAATCGGGCCATAAAGAACGGTACATGTAACGGAGAAAAAGCGGCGCTCGAGGAACTTATGCTATAATGCGGCGAAGTGTAGAAGCATCTTCAAAGAAAATAGTACCCCAACGATACCTTTCTTGATTTGCTCATTGATACTATGAGACTTGTGCGATAGATTTTTTGTATTCATGAGTTACATTTGTGTGCCGACCATAATTGAAAACAATAAGAGCGCTAGCTTTTGGCTTCACCCAGTCTGAGGTCCGAGCTCGGATGACTCGATCGTGACAATCGCAGAGGTGCTCCGTTTACTCCCTAGCCGAACAATCGGGAACGTAGGGGTGATGGTCCACAAGTATAGGGGATCTATCATAGTCCTTCCGATAAGTAAGAGTGTCGAACCCAACAAGGAGCAGAAGGAAATGATAAGCGGTTTTCAGTAAGGTTTTCTCTGCAAGCACTGAAATAGTAGGTGATGAATAGTTTTGTGATAAGATAAATAATGCTTGAGCAAAAAGTAAATAAAGTAAATAAAAGTGCAGCAAGGTGGCCCAATCCTTTATGTAGCAAAGGATAAGCCTGGACAAATTCTAATAATGAAGAAGGAGCTCGAGGACACATTGGGAATTATCGTCAAGCTAGTTTTCATCACGTTAAATAAGATTCAGCGTTCGGTACTTTGATAATTTGATATGTGGGTGGACGGCACTTGGGAGTACTGCCCTAACGTGGACAAGCATCCACCCATATAATTAACCCCCTATTGCAAGCATCGCAACTACAAAAAGGAGTATTAAGAGTAAAACCTAACCACAACATTAAACATATGGGTCCATATCAACCCCTAACGAAGCAATGCATAAACTAGGGTTTAAGCTTCTATCCTCCTAGCAACCCATCGTCTACTTATTACTTCCCTATGCCTTCCCTATGAGGCCCAAATAATGGTGAAGTGTCATGTAGTCGACGTTCACATAACACCAATATAGGAAAGACAACATACATCTCATCAAAATATCGAACGAATACCAAATTCACATGACTAATAATAGCAAGACTTCACCCTTGTCCTCGGGACCAAATGTAACTACTCACAAAGCATATTCATTTTCATAATCAGAGGAGTAATAATATGCATAAAGGATCTGAACATATGATATTCCACCAAGTAAACCAAATAGCATCAACTACAAGGAGTAATCAACACTACTAGCAACCACGGGTACCAATTTGTGGTTTTGATACAAGATTGGATACAAGAGATGAACTAGGGTTTTGAGAGGAGATGGCGCTGGTGAAGATGTTGATGGAGATTGACCCCTCCCAATGAGAGGATGCGTTGGTGATGATTTCCCCTCCGGAGGAAGTGGCCCGACAAAACAGCTCACTTGAGCCCTAGATTGATTCGCCAAGAGTTCCGCCTCGTGGCGGCGGAGTTTCGTCCCGTAAGCTTGCCCGCGATTTTTCCGGGGAAAAGTGATGATATAGCGAGAAGATGGGCCGGAGGCCTACCGGGGCCCGGAGATGAGGGGCCACGCCCTGAGGCGCCCCTGTCTCTGGACTGTGTGAGGCCCCTAGCCTATCTCTTTGTCCATAAATTCTTATTAATTCCAAAAAAGTTGTTTAGTGGAGTCTCGGGTCTTTTGGAGTTATGCGAGAATAGAGTTTCCAACGTTTGCTCCTTTTCCGGCCCGAGAATTCGATCTTGCAAGCATCCCCCTCTTCATGGTAAACCTTGTAAAATAAGAGAGAATAGCCATAAGTATTGAGATACAATGTGTAATAACAGCCCATAATGCAATAAATATTTATATAAAGCATGATGCAAAATGAACGTATCAACTCCCCCAAGCTTAGACCTCGCTTGTCCTCAAGCGGAAGCCGAAATCGAAAAATATGTCCACATGTTTAGAGATAGAGGTGTTGATAGAAATAAAATCTGGGACATGAGGGCATCATGATCATTCTAATAACTTATGACAACATAAATGGATTTTTGTCATATGATTTCCTATGTTCAAGTAATAAGCAATTCACAATGTCAAGTATGGTTCAAAAACTTCATTGGGAACTAACAAACTATAATCTCGAGTCATTGAAGCAATTGCAATTTATCGTAACATCACAAGAGTCAATAATAGAGCTTTTGACAAGCTCACATACTCAACTATCTAAGTAGTCTCCTATAATTGTTGACACTCACGCGCAATACTTGTGGTTATAGAGTTTCAGCCAGACACTTTCGAGAAAAGATAGGGGCTTATTGTGTTCCTCCCAATGTATTCACCTTTAGGTGATGTCAACAATAATAGCCTATGCCAACTTACATCCAGTTGGATATATGTAGCATGATCTTTCAAACACGAGGAGATTGCCAAAGGATAAAAATAAAAAGGGAGAGGTGAGTATCACCTTGACTCAAGCATAAAGTAAAACATAAAGTAAAGATAGGCCCTTGGCGAGAGAGAAGCGAGAGGTTGTCATGTGCGTTTAGGGTTGATGCACAAAATCTTAATGCAAAGAGCGTCACACTATATTGCCCTTGTATGTGGACCTTTATTATGCAATCCAAATCGCTTTTATTACTTCCACAACAAGTTCGTACAAAGCTTATTTTCTACTGCACTAATAAGGCATACATATTTGGAGAGCAATTTTTATTGCTTGCACCGATGACAACTTACTTGAAGGATCTTACTCAATCCATAGGTAGGTATGGTGGATTCTCATGGCAAAACTGGGTTTAAGGATAATTAGAAGCACAAGTAGTATCTCTACTTGGTGCAAGAAATTTGGCTAGCAAGAGGGAAAAGGCAAGCTCAACATGTTTGGAAGGTCAATGACAATATACTTTAAGCGAGATGTCGGAAAACATAAACCATTACGTTGTCTTCCTTCTCCAACGTCAACTCTTTAAAGCATGTCATACTTATTGAGTGCTTCACAATCATAAAAAGATGTCCAAGATAATATATTTATATGTGAACCCCTCTTTCCTTATCACTTCCTATTAATTGCAAGCGATGACCAAGGCTACGTTCTTCAACTCTCAACAATTTTTATGCCTCCATACTTTCTATGTGTGAAGTTATCACTATCCATAAGATCAATATGAACTCTTTTGTTCTTTCTACTTTCTCAAGATCATAGCAACATGGCAAAGCCCTTGACTCAACACTAATCTTTATTATAGATAGCACACGGACTCGATTACAAAAGAGATCACAAAGCAAAACTCAAAAGTACTTGATAAGAAAAACTTCAACTACTAAAAGATCAAGATACTACTAAAAGGATCGAACTAAATAAAGCGGTAAAAATAGGAGTGTGGTGGTGATACGATACCGGAGCACCTCCCCCAAGCTTGGCAGTTGCCAAGGCGAGTGCCCATACCCATGTGATTATTTCTTCGGTGAAGTAGGAGTTGTTGAATTTTTCTTCTCTAGCTTGCGTCTGAGGCTAAAATTTTCCTCCCTCAGGTCCTCATTCTCGAGCTCAAGTTTCATTATCTTTTTGCATAGTGTTGCCTTGCGTCACTGCAAAAAAGCGTGGTGGGATAGATTGGACCTTAGGGAGGCTTGACTCTTGAACTCCACGTGCATATCACCGGGTTGAGGCAGTGGATCGTCCTCTTCATCGGAGCTTGTCTCCTCCTTCCTCTTTGGATCATAGTCTTCTTCTTCCTCTATGGTCCAGCCATAATGTTCCACTTCCCCATATACTTTTGGTTTTGCAATATAATCAGCCATGTAGCTCTCTCCCTCCGTATCTTGGGACGACATCTTCTTCCAAATCTGCAGCAGGAGCAGCTCGAAAGCAACAGAGGATATTTGCGTGATACGGTGGTCAAAACCTTGAGGAGTATATATAATGAATTTTTAACGACCAAAATACGTAACATACAAGAAAAAGGAGTCGGGAGGCACACGAGGTGCCCACGAGGGCGGTAGCCGCCCTAGAGGCGCCCTCCTCTCTCTTGGGAGCCTCGTGCCCCTTTCGGACTACTTATTTCTTCCTAAAATCTTTAAATAATCCAAAACTGATAAAAATTGCCATTAGAGTTGTTTTGGAGTCGATTTACTTACCCTACCACGTACCTATGCCTTTTCGGAATGTGGAACATTCTGGAAAGTGTCTCTTATGTATTCCTCGGGGGTTATGGTTTCAATAATATTAGTTTCAACATTGATAGGGTTACGTGAAATATAATGTTTAATTCTTTGACCATTTACCACCCTCGGGTTTGTGCCTTCGAAGTTGTTGATTTTTATAGCACCAGAATGATAGACCTCCTCGATAACGTAGGGGCCTTCCCATTCTGAGAGAAGTTTTCCTGCAAAAAATCTTAAACGAGAGTTGAACAATAACACATAATCTCCTACGTTAAACTCACGCTTTTGTATCCTCTTATCATGCCACTGTTTGACTTTTTCTTTGAAAAGCTTGGCATTCTCATATGCTTGGGTTCGCCATTCATCAAATGAGCTAATATCAAATAACCTTTTCTCACCGGCAAGTTTGAAGTCATAATTGAGCTCTTTAATAGCCCAATATGCCATATGTTCAAGTTCAAGAGGTAAATGACGTGCTTTTCCATAAACCATCTTATATGGAGACATGCCCATAGGATTTTTGTATGCAGTTATATAGGCCCATAATGCATCATCAAGTTTTTTGGACCAATTCTTTCTAGATCTATTCACAGTCTTTTGCAAAATTAATTTGAGCTCTCTATTGCTCAACTCTACTTGACCACTAGACTGCGGGTGATAGGGAGATGCGATTCTATGATTAACATCATACTTAGCGAGCATCTTCTGAAAAGCACCATGAATAAAGTGTGAACCACCATCGGTCATAAGATATCCGAGGACTCCAAACCTCGGAAAAATAACTTCTTTAAGCATTTTAATAGAAGTGTTATGATCAGCACTACTAGTTGGAATAGCTTCTACCCACTTAGTAACGTAATCAACAGCAACTAAAATATGTGTATAATCATTCGAGGCAGGAAAAGGTCCCATATAATCAAAGCGCCAAACATCAAACGGTTCAATAACAAGAGAATAATTCATAGGCATTTCTTGGCTTCTACTAATGTTACCTATTCTTTGACATTCATCACAAGATAAGACAAATTTACGAGCATCTTTGAAAAGAGTAGGCCAATAAAACAGTTGTAGTACCTTGTGTGCGATTCTGTCTCCAGTATTGTCCTCCATAGGATTGAGTGACACTTGCGTAGGATTTATTCCTGTTCATGCTCGGGCACACAACGTCTAATAATACCATCTACTCCTTCTTTATAAAGGTGTGGATCATCCCGAGTAATGTCTTAAATCATAAAGAACTTTTTCTTTTCTTTGGTATGTGAAACTAGGTGGTATATATTTAGCAACAATGTAATTAGCATAATCAGCATACCAAGGAGCGAAGAGAAGCATTGAAAACCGCTAATTGTTCATCGGAAAACTATCATTAATAGGCGTTGGGTCATCAAGAACATTCTCTAACCTGAACAAGTTTATGCGCAGCAGGGTTCTCAGCTCCCATTCAATCAATAATATGCAAGTCAAATTCTTGGAGCAAGAGAACCCATCTAATGAGTCTAGGCTTAGCATCTTTCTTTTTCATAAGATATCTAATAGCAGCATGATCAGTGTGCATAGTAACTTTGTTATCAACAATATAAGGCCTAAACTTATCACATGCAAACACAACTGTTAAGAACTCTTTTTCAGTAGTAGCATAATTTCTCAAAGCGATATCAAGAGTCTTACTAGCATAGTGGATAACCTTCAATTTCTTATCGACTCTTTGCCCTAAAACAGCACCTCTGACATAATCACTAGCATCGCATATAATTTCAAAAGGTAAATTCCAAACAGGTGGCTGAACAATAGGTGCAGTGATCAAATCTTTCTTAAGTGTTTCAAAAGCTTCTACACAATCATCATCAAAGACAAAAGAAATATCTTTTTGCAATAAATTAGTCAGAGGCCTAGAGATTTTAGAAAAGTCCTTAATGAACCTCCTATAAAAACCGGCATGACCAAGGAAACTTCTTATACCTTTTATGTCCTTGGGACATGGCATCTTTTCAATAGCATCAACTTTGGCTTTATCAACTTTGATACCTCTCTTGGAGATCGTGTGCCCCAAGACAATGCTTTCATTAACCATAAAGTGACACTTTTCCCAATTTAGGACAAGACTAGTGTCTTCGCATCTCTGCAAAACTCGATCAAGGTTGCTCAAACAATCATCAAAAGAGGATCCATAGGCGGAGAAGTCATCCATGAATACCTCACAAATCTTTTCACAAAAATCAGAAAATATAGCCATCATGCATCTTTGAAAGGTAGCAGTGTGCATTACATAAACCAAAAGGCATCGTCTATAAGCAAAAGTGCCAAAAGGGCAAGTGAAAGTAGTTTTAGATTGATCCCCACGATCACAATTATGTCTGAGAGAAGCCAGAATAACCATCTAGAAAGCAAAAATGTGTGTGTTTGGATAGCCTCTCTAGCTTTGGATCAATAAAAGGTAAAGGGTAATGATCTTTCTTAGCAGCTTCATTTAACTTACGGAAATCAATTACCATCCTATAGCCTATAATAATTCTTTGCGGGATCAATTCATCTTTATCATTAGGAACTACGGTAATACCTCCCTTTTTAGGGACACAATGGATAGGGCTTACCCATTCACTATGCTCGACAGCGGGATAAATAATACCTGCCTCAAGGAGCTTTAGTATCTCCTTTCTTACCACTTCCTTCATTTTGGGATTTAATCATCTTTGAGGATCTCTAACTGGTTTGGCATCTTTCTCTAGTGAAATTTTGTGTTGACATAATGTGGGACTAATGCCCTTAAGATCATCCAGAGTATATCCAATAGCGGCTCGGTGCTTCTTCAGAGTTTTCAATAATCTTTCTTCTTCTTTCTCTGAAAGGTTAGCACTAATAGTAATAGGATATATTTCTTTTTCATCAAGATAAGCATACTTAAGATTATCAGTAATGGTTTGAGTTCAAACAGGATCACCCTTGGGTGGAGGAGGATCACTTAAGAATTTCAGCAGGAAGGTTATGTTTCAGCATAGGTTCTTGTTTAAGGAACACTTCATCTATTTCTTCCCTTTCCTTCACAAACATATCGTTTTCATGGTCTAGCAAATATTGTTCTAACGGATCAGTTGGAGGAACAGCAATGGAAGCAAGACAAATAATTTCATCCTTACTAGGTGGTTCCCTTTCACGAGGTTGTCTACTAAACTTGGCAAAATTAAACTCATGAGACGTACCGTCTATGCCAACAGTGACAACCTTCCTCTTACAATCAATCTTAGCACTAGCGATATTCAAGAAGGGTCTACCAATAATAATGGGACAAAAATCATCTTGTGGGAACCAAGAACAAGAAAATCAGCGGTATTTAATCTTCCACACAAGACTTCAACATCTCTAACAATCCCAATAGGTTTAATGTTGTCCCTATTGGCAAGCTTAATTGTAACATCAATGTCTTCTAATTCAACAGGTGCAATACCATGCATAATTTCTTTATAAAGATCATAAGGTATCGCATTAGCACTAGCACCCATATCACATAAACCATGATAACAATGATCTCCTATTTTAACTTGAAATAACTTGAGCGTGCCTACTGGCAGATCTACGATGTCTTAGTATCGGGTCTAGCAATATTAGCAGTCTCACCACAGAAAGAGATAACATGCCCATCTAAGTCCTCATCCAAGAGATCTTTAATCATAGCAATACTAGGTTAAACATTAATTTGCTCAGGGGGTGTATAAGTCCTAGTATTACTCTTATGAACAACAGTCGAAGCTTTAACATGATCTTTTATCCTAATAGGAAAAGGAGGTTTTTCAACATAAGCAGTAGGAATAATAGGATCACTATATGTAATAGTCTTCTCTTGGTACATGTAATAGGGTGCAACTACTTTCACTTCAACGGAGGATTATATTTAAACCACTTCTCTTTAGGGAGATCAGCGTGAGTAGCAAAAGTTTCACAAAAAGTAGCTACTATCTCGAGTCAAGTCCATACTTAGAGCTAAATCCACGGAAAGCATCAGCATCCATAAAAGATTTAACACAATCGAACTTAGGTGTCATGCACGACTCCTTACCATCGTCGGAACCCCAGTCTTGAGTTGCGTTTAATTCTTTCCAATAAGTCCCATTTGAAATCAATAGTCTTCAGCATATAGGAACCAGCACACGAAATGTCGAGCAAGTTAGATTATCAAGAGAAAGCCGAGCATAAAAATTCTGAATAATCATTTCAGAGAGAGCTCATGATTGGGGCATGAATACAACATTGACTTAAGCCTCCCCCAAGCTTGAGCGATGCTTTCTCCTTCACGAGGCCAAAAATTATATATGTAATTACGATCACGATGAACGAGATGCATAGGATAGAACTTCTGGTGAAATTCCAACTTCAATCGCTTATAATTCCAATATCTCATATCATCACATAGCCTATACCATGTCACTGCATCTCCCTTCAAAGATAAAGGGAAGACCTTCCTTTTGACAACATCATCGGGAATACCTGCAAGCTTAATCAATCCACAAACTTCATCCACAAAGATATGGTGTAAGTCGGGATGCAATGTTCCATCTCCTGCGAAGGATTAGCTAGCAGGTTTTTCTATCATACCCTGAAGGAATCTCAAAGTGAATATTTTCATAAGGTTCAGTAGGTTGAGGAGCATCTCTTTGCTCTTCTGGTTGGGGTGAAGATACCCCAAACAAGCCCCTCAAAGGATTAGTTTCCATAGTGACAAGTAACAGAAAATTTCAGCACACTATATAAATGTTTCCTTACCAAGTTCCACTCACCAAGAGCGCTTCGCTCCCGGCAGTGAGCAGAAAAGAGTCTTGATGACCCACAAGTATAGGGGATCTATCGTAGTCCTTTCGTTAAGTAAAGAGTGTGAAACCAACGAGGAAGCAGAAGGAAATGATAAGCGGTTTTCAGAAGGTTTTCTCTGCAAGCACCTTTGAAATAGTAGGTGATAGATAGTATTGTGATAAGATAAATAGTAACGAGAAAAAAGTAAATAAAGCAAATAAAAGTGCAGCAAGGTGGCCCAATCCTTTATGTAGCAAAGGATAAGCCTGGACAAATTCTAATAATGAAGAAGGAGCTCGAGGACACATTGGGAATTATCGTCAAGCTAGTTTTCATCACGTTAAGTAAGATTCGCGTTCGGTACTTTGATAATTTGATATGTGGGTGGACCCGGCACTTGGGTACTGCCCTAACATGGACAAGCATCCCACTTATAATTAACCCCTATTGCAAGCATCCGCAACTACAAAAAGGAGTATTAAGGTAAACCTAACCACAGCATTAAACATATGGGTCCATATCAACCCCTAACGAAGCAACGCATAAACTAGGGTTTAACCTTCTGTCACTCTAGCAACCCATCATCTACTTATTACTTCCCTATGCCTTCCTCTAGGCCTAAATAATGGTGAAGTGTCATGTAGTCGACGTTCACATAACACCACTAGAGGAAATACAACATACATCTCATCAAAATATCGAACGAATACCAAATTCACATGACTACTAATAGCAAGACTTCACCCATGTCCTCAGGAACAAACGTAACTACTCACAAAGCATATTCATGTTCATAATCAGAGGACTAATAATATGCATAAAGGATCTGAACATATGATCTTCCACCAAGTAAACCAAATAGCATCAACTACAAGGAGTCATCAACACTACTAGCAACCCACGGGTACCAATTTGTGGTTTTGATACAAGATTGGATATAAGAGATGAACTAGGGTTTTGAGAGGAGATGGTGCTGGTGAAGATGTTGATGGAGATTGACCCCCTCCCGATGAGAGGATCGTTGGTGATGATTTCCCCTTCCCGGAGGGAAGTGGCCCCGGGAGAACAGCTCCGCCAGAGCCCTAGATTGATTCCGCCAAGGTTCCACCCCGTGGCGGCAGAGTTTCGTCCCGTAAGCTTGCCCACAATTTTTTCCAGGGGAAAAGTGATGATATAGCAGAAGATGGACGCCGGAGGCCCACCAGGGGGCCCAGGAGATAGGGGGCCACGCCCTAAGGGGGCGTCCCCCTATCTCTTGGACAGGGTGTGGGCCCCTTGGCCTATTTCTTTTGCCCATAAATTCTTATTAATTCCAAAAAGTTGTTTCGTGGAGTCTCAGATATTTTGGAGTTGTGCAGAATAGGTTTCCAACGTTTGCTCCTTTTCCAGCCAGAATTCCAGCTGCTGGCATCGCCCCTCTTCATGGTAAACCTTGTAAAATAAGAGAGAATAGCCATAAGTATTGAGATATAATGTGTAATAACAGCCCATAATGCAATAAATATTGATATAAAAGCATGATGCAAAATGGACGTATCAAGGGGTAAACACAGGAGCAAGGCAACCCAGCTTGCGGAACACTTAAGTCAACATGGTGCATATTGTGGCGTAATACACGAACAAGGAACGAAGCCATACAAGTATAATCATATGCAAGAGGAAAGGCTTCATAAAGGTAGCCCCCAAGTGACCTTGGTATTTGAATTTGTGTGTCACAAACAAAGTTTTGACAAGGAAGTTTTTCACAAACAGCTTTTTGCCAAAAAAGTATAATGCTTGGTCGAACCGAACAAAATTTAAAACTGAAAGTTTTTGAGCATGAAAGCGACTTAGCTGGTTAGTGTGCTCGGTGTTGATGATGAGGTCCGGACTTATGGCAGGATGATGACATAGACCTCGGCTTGGTCGAGTCCCCTAAGCTGGTTCGAAGTGTCTGGTAAAGAACTTCGGCAGCGAAGTGGCGACATAAGCGGCGGTTTGTCGTGTTGAGGAGCAGCCATCCGGCCCAGCCGGTGACAAAGCTGGTCGGTGATGATGCGGAGTCCTCGGAGTAGGTTTGATGAAGAGATGGCAAAAGCCCCGGCCCAGCCGAGGTGACGCGGTAAGGCGGTAAGCGACGGAAACCCCACGTCGGCATGGCGGTACACCGAGTAATGATCTTTGCCGACCGAATCATTTACATTACCGCACGTAAAATAGTGCAATCCGGAGATAATAATAACGATAATGATAATAATAATAATAATAATAATAATAATAATAATAATAATAATAATAATAACAATAATAATAATAATAATAATAATAAATCATTGCATAATTAATAATTTTTGCAAAGTGAATGATAAAAGAAATATGGCCCGAGCGCCGAACACCCGATGAGGTAGAGCTCTCTCGGTAATGCCGAAGTCCCCGAGGCAACCGAACATGTTGGTATGGCAATTCAACCAACAAGGTGATCATATGAGCCGATTTATGTCGATTGGGACAACGACGGCGGCTTGCCGAAGTGACCGCATGACGCAGTCGAAGTCGATTACCTACACTCATAAAATAATGCAGTCAAAAAATAAAAAATCTTCTACTTAATTAACATAAGTAGAGTACAAAAATGAATAAATATGGCTTGTGCGTTGAGGTCGAATCAGCAACGCAGAGGCGTCAGCGTAGGTCGGCGCTTGAGGGGCGATGGTTTCGAGGCATGACGCCGATGTCGTGACGAAGTTTCAACATACGGCGTATATTGTGTCATGCCGGCAGTGTCCGTATATCTATTCATAAGAACCTAGGCTCCAAACTGTGAAATAATTAGCATGCTTTCACGAAGTAGGAAGTACTACCGTGAGATATATAGGCTGCTAATACTAGTTCGTGGAGAGTGCACGAAGAGCTAATTAGTCAAAAGTACAGTATAGCCTGGCCCCACATTTAATAATTAAATAATAAAAAGAAGGAAGGATTGAATCTTCCCTGTACGTCGCCGTTGAGTAGAGTTCATGCCAGGCCGCCTGTACTCTTTCATTTGTGCGGTATTTGCTCGCGCGAACTCCTCGGCTGGATCACCACTGGTCGAATCGCTTTTAATTTTTTGCATAGCTCGGATCCAACATACTGATGGCGTCGTGGCGATGTGCCGAGGTGACCACGAGAGACTGGCCAGACCGACGCCATGTACGAGGATTGGAAAAATTTCTCTGCAAAAAATAATGCAGTAGAAAAGAACAGAAAATATTCTCTGTATAATAATTTATGTGCTAAACAAATAGCTAAGAAAAATAAAACCTGGACGATGATGATCGTAGAGGACCGAAGAAAATAAGAGGAAGCGGTCCGTACAGACTAGTATCAACTGGTATTAAAGATATACTGATCTTCGCCTTTAAGTGGAATAGTAGTACTCAGATTACTAGAATCCACGTACCAAATCTAAGATACAGTGCTGCAAAACTAGTAATCAATTAGGTTAGTAGTAGTTTGCGTCCATGCACTTGTCAGAGAACATTGCAGAGGGACAGCGGCCAAGCAGGAGATGAATTAAAAAAGGGAGGAAAGAGAATTCCCCTGATGCGTGCTCCATAGAGACGAACTCTGGTCGGACCACGTGCACTGCTCCATGTCTCATCTGAATTGCCGCCGGCCAGACTAATTTTCGTTCCTTTAACTTTCTTCACTGACTCATGTAGCAAACCCTCAACTCTGGGCCACCGCCGCATGCGCGTACTTCATCAGGAATTTTCATGTGCGCAGGGTCTGATGTACTCGTAATAGCCGCATAAGAGTCCGGATCCGGTGTACTACGAGGTGACAATAAGGCTACCGTCGTTAAATTTTTCTATATCATGGATCCTGATCTAACTACAAACAATATAGCACAGACATGAAGGCAATGACTTGCAAAAGAGATGATTTACGTAGAACAGGTCTAATTGAAAAAATATCACCTGATTGTCCTATCAATCCACGACGATCGCCCAGCATGCTCTCAATGAAAGCACCAACGTCGGTTCTATATCCGGCGTATCTCATAGTAGGGGTCCTAAGCTAGACGTCTTGGAGCGATGATAACATGGACACAGGATTTTACCCAGCTTAGGGCTCTCTTGAAGAGATAATACCCTACATGCTGCTTTTGATTGTGTTCATATGGGGTGCAGTACAGAATACATGTATCTACCACGAGATTGTAGTAATGAATATGATATCTCTATTGACTAGCCTGGACTCGGTTTATATAAGATACCGGAGCCCTAGGGTTTAGGAGAGTCCTTGTCTTGGGCGCCAAGTCTTGTGCAGTCTTCCTTGTATCTGGCAGGGCTGTCCGAATCGGCCCATGAGTAAATGCGGCCCTGGGGGTCCTCAGCCCAATCCAAGATATCGGGAGACGACGTGGTGAGTACCTCCTAGTCCAGGACACCGTCAGCGGCTACTGAAAATTTTAGTAATGGTGGACGGAGATGGTGGTGGACGAGGGAGGGCGACGGTTCAAATGCCTCGGCTACTACAATTTTACTATAAGGGTGGTGCTGGAGGAGTGTGGGCGACGGTTGAACTACGGCGGCTACTAAAATTTGGGTAAAGGAATTGATGGGGGCGGGAGTGCCCAAAATCGCGCACGGTCCAATAAGAATATGCGTGTATGATAATAACAAAAAGTGACGGAACGGCCGATTTTTGCAACGCTCAAGGTGCGTAGTTTGTTTTTATATTTCTAGCTAGCTGGTCTATCACAGACGGCTCGTCCTAATTTCTAAGTAAACTCACCCGCCTTTAGCTTGCGATCATTGGTGATTTTTTACGAAAAGCCGCACTTGCATCGCATACACGGTTAAGCCGGTACCCCATTTTGCTTTCGGCGCTTGCGCATGATCGTGGTGATTTTACAGCGCACGCCGCTGCAGTTAAACCAGTACCTCCACCATTTGCTCGCTTGTGCAGTCATGGTGATTTTATAAGCGCCTTGCATCGCCGCACATGGTTAAGCCAGTACATGCACCATTTTGCTTTCGGCGCTTGCGCTGATCGTGAGTGATTTTACAGGCGTACTTGGATCGCTTCCGCAGTTAAGCCGATTACACGCACCATTTTGCTCGGCGCTTAGCGATCATGGTGATTTCACGGCGCGACTTACGCCGCTGCGGTTAAACCGATTACCTCTACCATTTGCTTTCGGCGCTTTAGCGATGATCGTGGTTGATTTCTAGCGCACGCGCATCGCACCACGGTTAAGCTAGTACCTGCACCATTTTTGCTCAAGGCTGCGCCAGTCATGGTGATTTTTACAAATGCGCACTTGCATCGCGCTGCAGTTAAGCCGATTACCTGCACCAATTTGCTCGCGCTTGCGCAGTCATGGTGATTTTACAGAGCACTTGCATCGCACACCGTTAAGCCAGTACGTGCACCATTTTGCTCGCGCTTGCGCAGTCGTGGTGATTTCACAACGCACTTACGCCGCTGCAGTTAAACCGATTACCTCCACCATTTGCTTTCGCTTCTTGATCGTGCTAATTTTCTTGCACTTGCATCGCACATGGTTAAGCCAGTACCTACACCATTTTGCTCACGCTGGTCACCCTATGGTACCTACTCCCTCCTATCACACACATTTGTTCTTTTGGAAATTGTGTGCGATGGCTGCTGTGTCACCGCCTAGCCTTCAATGAGTACCCACACTGGTAGCGGAAACCCGATGGGAGAAGAGGCGGGGAACCGATGAGAGGAGTGGCGGGAAAAGGTAGCCTGTTTAGAAAACGTACAAGAGAAGGAAGCGTGAGCTAGCAGGACGCATGCGCATAGTGCTTACCCATGCACTGCATGTCCTGTCGAAAGGGCTGAGGGTTGCCGTTTGATCTGGGAGCATCCAACGGTGCAGACGTACGATTCGTGGGGTTTGGGTTCTGGCCAATCAGATCGCGGGCAGCATCGGCCATGGTTTGGTAGGCACACGGCTTTCGTTTGGCCTTTTTATACACTAATTGAGTTTCCTAGGCATTTAATGTCCATAATTCAAATCTGAACTTCAAATACATGCTCCAGTTCACCAAAATGAGTAGAAAAATTATACATTTGTCCTTGGGTGCATGTTTAGGTCCCATGCGGGAATGAGAGCGAATTACAAATAAATATCGGTAAATCACGCTCGTCCTCAAACATTTCGAATCTCGGTTTTTAAATCCCCATAAATCCTAAACTCACCAGAAAGTCATGAAAGTTGGCATGGTGTCACGTCATGGTGCATACACATCATGGTAAAAACATTGTCCAATTTGGGCCAAGCTTTATTACAAACCTCAAATAAACTTTGAAAAGGTTGAAAGTTGGCATGGTATCATCATTTCACCCACATAGCATGTTCTAAAAAGTTGAGAGGGTTACGGCAAAAACAAAATGCACTTCGTGTGCAAAATGGACAATCTCTTTCGAAGTATCAGGGTTTCGAACGAAAACTCATCTGTTAAAAAGGGATTTCATTTTTTTTAACATATTTGAACTCCAGACTTTTTGTGTGTTCAAAATGCACCATTCAAAGCCACATCATCAATTTTCAACCCTTTCTGACTTCATTTGGTATTTTTCATGCATTAAAGATTTTTTTGAGCTAAATGACCCTGAAATTGAAAAGCACTTCAAATGAACTCTGAAAAGGTTGAAAGTTGGCATGGTATCATCATTTCACCTACATAGCATGTTCTAAAAAGTTGAGAGGGTTACGGCAAAAACTGGATGCCCTTCGTGTGCAAAATGGAAAATCTCTTTCGATGTCTCAGGGTTTTGAACGAAAACTCATCTCTGACAAAGGGATTTCAGTTTTTGAACTTATTTGAACTCCAGACTTTTTGTGTGTTCAAAATTCACCATTCAAAAGCCACATCATCAATTTTCAACCCTTTCTAACTAAATTTGGTATTTTTCATGCATTTACTGATTTTTTTGAGCTAAATGACCCTGAAATTGAAAAGCACTTCAAATGAACTCTGAAAAGGTTGAAAGTTGGCATGGTATCATAATTTCACCCGCATAGCATGTTCTAAAAAGTTGAGAGGGTTAAGGCAAAAACTGGATGCACTTCGTGTGCAAAATGGAGAATCTCTTTCGAAGGCACGGTGGCATGTCATGGCGCATATATGTCGTGGTAAAAACATTGTCCAATTTGGGCCAAGCTTTATTATGAACCTCTTACAAACCAGAGCTTCTCTCAACGAGAAGCCTTGTGGTTCCGATAGGGAAACGTGTTCCCCTTGTTGTCGAAACGTAATCACGGCCTCTTTTTGCCTTTTATTTTCTTCTACGGGCAACATGGAACTACATGATATCCATGCTGAAATTTAAACTTATTCAGGGTTCGTTTCGCCTTTTTATACACTAATTGAGTTTCCTAGGCGTTTAATGTCCAGAATTCAAATCTGAACTACAAGTACATGCTCAAGTTCAGTAAAATGGCTAGAAAAATTATACATGTGTCCTTGGGTCCATGTTTAGGTCCCATGCCAGGAATGGGAACGAATTACAACCGTACCAGCGTCCTGGCTCGTCCTCAAACATTTAGAATCTCGGTTTTTAAATCCCTGTAAATCCTAAACTCACTATAAATTCATGAAAGTTGGTATGGTGTCACGTCATGGTGCATATATGTCGTGGTAAAAACATTGTCCAATTTGGGCCAAGCTTTATTACACACCTCAAATGAAATCTGAAAAGGTTGAAAGTTGGCATGGTATCATCATTTCACCCACATAGCATGTTCTAAACACTTGATAGGGTTACTGCAAAAATTGGATGCACTTCGTGTGCGCAATGGACAATCTCTTTCGAAGTATCAGGGTTTCGAACGAAAACTCATCTGTTACAAAGGGATTTCATTTTATTGAACTTATTTAAACTCCAGAATTTCTGTGTATTCAAAATGCACCATTCAATGCCACATCATTAATTTTCAACCCTTTCTGACTTCATTTGGTATTTTTCATGCATTTGCTGATTTTTTTAGCTAAATGACATGAAATTGAAAAGGACTTCAAATGAACTCTGAAAAGGTTGAAAGTTGGCATGGTATCATCATTTCACCCACATAGCATGTTCTAAAAAGTTGAGAGGGTTCTGACAAGAAATTGGATGCACTTCGATGCGTAATGGACAATGTCTTTCAAGTATCGGGGTTTTGAGCGAAAACTCATACTGTTACAAAGGGATTTCATTTTTTGAACTTATTTGAACTCCAGACTTTTTGTGTGTTCAAAATGCACCATTCAAAGCCGGATCATCAATTTTCAACCATTTCGACTTCATTTGGTATTTTCATGCATTTCTTGATTTTTTTTGAGCTAAATGACCACGAAATTGAAAGGCATTGCAAATGAACTCTGAAAAGGTTGAAAGTTGGCATGGTATCATTATTTCACCCGAATATCATGTTCTAAAAAGTTGAGAGGGTTAAGGCAAAAACTGGATGCACTTCCTGTGCAAAATGGACAATCTCTTTCCAAAGCGTGGTGTCACGTCATGGCACATATATGTCATGGTAAAAACATTGTCCAATTTGGGCCAAGCTTCATTATGAACCTCTTAGAAACCGAAGCTTCTCTCAACAAGAAGCCTTGTGGTTCTGATAGGGAAACGTGTTCCCCTTGTTGTCGAAACATAAACACAGCCTCTTTTCGCCTTGTATTTTCTTCTACAGGCAACATGGAACTACACTACAAGAAATATGTCAACTTGTGACCAGCACTATTGGTCACTGAAAGGTCACTGTTTTCAATTTGTGACCTTTTTGTGACCACAAACATAAGGTCAAAAGCTAAGGGTAGTTAGCGACTATAGCGACCTTCTCTCGTGAGAAGGTCGTGGGCGTTCTGACCAAAATATTCCTCTTTGTGGCGTTTTGGTCACTAGCAACCTCCCGAGCCACGTAGGCATCCAGCGTGGCAAGCTGATGTGGCACAAGATTCAGCCCGGTCCAATTCGGTGTTTATATGGACCAGGCCCATTAATTCAGCCCATTTATATTTTTTTCTATGAATTTTTTTTCAGCTTCATGGACCAAGCCCAACATTGCAGCCTTTTTTATTTTGGCCCATGGCCTACATTTGCAACCTTTTATTTTTTGGCCCATGGCCTTTTTGTCTCAACAGTTTCATTTTTTCTTTTTTGTCGGTCACATTCTTCATTTTCCAATTTAACGTAAATAAATACACAGTATTTAAATTGGCACGAAAACACACAAAATACTTCAAATATTACCGTACCGGTGTTGTCTTTGTACAAATATTACTACCAATCGTCTGAGTTGTCTTTGTACAAATATTACCGATCAATACAGTGTTGCTACCTAATATTCCCGTGAGGGTAGTATTAAAAAGCTGGTAGGCTTTGGGCCTTGGCCCATCACCCGCTCGAGACACCCTCCAGACCGCTCGCCTCGCACCTCCCACTTTGCTCGCTTTCGCCTCTCCAGTGTCGCCCTCAACAATGACTCCAGATCGCCCTCGTCGGTGGCTGCAGTCACTCCAGATTGCCCTCAACGGCAAGCCCGACCTTTCGCTTTGCCGAATGAACAGCCTCTTCTCAGCCTCCGGATCGGTTGTGGCCTTGGGATAATCAAGCTACAGTAACCTTCTGCTAATGACGCCCATGTCACCTCACGTTCTTGTCGCTAATCTCGCGTTAGTTAGAATGATTAATTCAAATTTGGATTTTGGCAACAAACAAAGTTTTCAAAATTGGAAACAAAAATGTTAATTGGTTGCCAAATATTACAAAGGTAATTGTGGTGAAGTAAACACATTTTTAGAAAATGTCTAAATAATTTAAACTGATTTAAAACAGAAAAGAAAATAAATAAAATAAAAGCAGAAAAACTAAAACCTAAAACTAACGAGGAAAAAAAGGAAGAAGAGAACCCCCACAGGCTTGACGGTGACCACAGCCCCATTTGGGCCACCACCAGTGCCCCGTACATCCCCACTCTCTCCTCATCCCCCCACCGGTGTGACCCCGAAACCCTAACCACCCCGTCACCCACTCGCCCCCCCCCCACTCGCTCCCCCTCCCGATCCAGATCGGATCGGGCCGAACCACCCGACCCCTGCCGCCCCCACGCCCGCCGTCCTTTATCCCACAAGCCACTGAGCCGCCACCGCGTCGGGCCCCTCCTGCGCCCGCCGCCTTGAATCGAACCCCATCGTCGCCCAGGCACGAGTCGTGCGGCTCCGGCTGCCCCGCCGCTCGACCCCGCCATTCCTCGGACTCCCTCGCCGGATCTCGACTTCGCCGCCACCCGAAGACCTCGCAGGACTGCTTCCTCGCCGGATCCCCTCCCCTGCGTCGCTCGTCTCGCCTCCTCCTCGACCACCGCTGCCCGTCCCCGGCCTCCTCTCTCCCTCCTCCTGCGTACTCTCTGTGCACCGTCGCCCGTGCCTTCGCTCCTCAAGGCCTGCGTGGTAGCTATCGCCCACGCTGACCCGGCAGCCTTCGCCGACCAAGCCCAGCCAGACCTCCACTGCCGCTGGCCGGCGTCAGCCTTATCGTCTGTGGCCTTACACAGACCGGCCGCCCTTCCCGCCTCCCACTTTGCTTTGTGGTGCTACGCCTTAGAACTGCCGCCTGCAGCCGGCCCCTCTGCTGCTGCAGGTGCCCATGAGGCCACGACGTCGCCTAGTGGCCCTCCGGCTCCGCCTCGACGGCGCGCCACCGTCGCCTGTTGACCCCAGACACTTCAAGCGCCCACGTTAAGATTGGCGCCCAGTATGCTAGCACCCATGCCCGCTAAGGCCATTGGCCCTATGGCAAGCAGGCCCCACCCCAGAACGAAAATTAAAAAAAAAGATTAAAAAAAGTAAATAAATAAATGCTTAAAATAATTAAAATATTAATTAGTTAATTAAGGAATTAATTAACTTAATTAATCCTGATTAGTTAACCTAATTAATTGTAGTTAATAAACCAAACCATTTTAGTTAGACTAACTAAACCTGATTAGTTAGTCTTAGACAATGACAACCGGGTCCCACCATTAGATTGACCCAGTCAACCCCTGTTGACTGCTGATGTCAGCATGATATCATGCTGATGTCATAATTCCATTTTCGAATTAAATTAAATAATTAATTAAATTCTAGAAATTAATAAAATCTTTAGAAAATCATATCTTTTAATCCGTAACTCGGATTAAATTATTTTCAACATGAAAGTTGCTCGAGCAGCGAGGCGAACCCGGATCGCAGCCCGTTCGTCCGCCACCCATCCTAACCTATCAGACTACGCAACTTTCCCCTCCGCCCTCCTCTTGCTAGAAAACCACGAAACCGGGATACTTTCCGGATGTTTCCCCCTCTTTACCGGCATCACCTCATACTGCGTTAGGGCACGCCTAGCATCACGCTTTGCTTTGTCATGCATCGTTATGCATCTGTTTGCTTAAATATTTATTGTTTCTTCCCCCTCTTCTCTCGCTAGACACCGAGACCAACGCCAGCTGCCTTTGCCCGATTCGACTACGGAGTTGGCGACCCCTCTCTCTTGCCCGGAGCAACCAGCAAGCCCCCCTTGATCACCGGATATCGCCTATTCTACTCTATCTGCTTGCATTAGAGTAGTGTAGCATCTTATCGCTTTCTACGTTATTCCTATCATGATGCATAGCCTGTCCTTGTTACTACTGTTGTTACCTTTACCTGCAATCCTACATGCTTAGTATAGGATGCTAGTATTCCATCTGTGGCCCTACATTCTTGTCCGTCTGCTGTGCTATACTATCGGGCCGAGATCACTCGGGAGGTGATCTCGGGTATATACTATATACTTTATACATGATACATGTGGTGTCTAAAGTCGAATTCGGCTTGTGGAGCACCCGCAGTGGATCTTTGTGGCGGAGCGACAGGCAGAGGTTGAGACCGCCTAGGAGAGAGGTGGGCACAGCCCTGATCGGCGTTCAGCGGATACTTAACAACGCTTAACTTGAGATCTTGGTATTTGATCCGAGTCCGCCATTTGGTCTATACGCACTAACCAACTACGTGGGAAAGATATGGGCACTCGGCGTCGTGGTATCGGTAGAAGCACTTCTTGGCGTCGGCGGCCCGAAGCGGCGCCTTGGATTGGAGCGTAGGCACTGCTCTTGTATTAAGGGGCTGGATTACGCTTCCGGCCGCCCACGCAACATGCAGGTGTGCTCGGGCGATGGGCCCCGACCACTGTCGCTTAGGTTTAGAGCGGCGTCTTTGACCTCTCTGTTGAGCCTAGGTGGGGCGTGACACAGTGATCTTCATGTACGGGCATGACCCGTAAAAGTGTGTCCGGCCAAATGGGATCAAGCGTGTTGGGTTATGTGGTGCACCGCAGGAAGTTAATCTATTCGAATAGCCGTGATCTTCTAAGAATGTGGATTTACTTGGAGTTGTACCTTGACCTTAGGACAACTAGAACCGGATACTTAATAAACACCCCTTCCAAGTGCGGATACAACCCGGTGGTCGCTCTCTCCTGGGGGTTACGAGGAGGGGATAGCCGGGTAGGATTATTGCTATGTGATGCTACTTGGAGGACTTGATCTACTCTGCTACATCTTTGCAAGGCGGAGGTTGCTGAGCGTAGTCTTCGACACGATTAGATATCCCCTCTTATTCTAGCATTCTCGCAGTTCGGTCCATCGATATGGCCCTTTACACATATATCCATGCATATGTAGTGTAGCTCCTTGCTTGCGTAGTACTTTTGGATGAGTACTCACGGTTGCCTTGTTCCCCCTTTTTCCCCTTTCTTTACTCCGGTTGTTGTGACCGCACGATGGAGCCCAGAGCAGACGCCACCGTCGATGGCGACTACTACACTGGAGGTGCCTATTACTACGTGTTGCCCGCTGACGACGACCAGGAGTAGTTAGGAGGATCCCAGGCAGGAGGCCTGCGCCTCTTTTGATCTGTATCCCAGTTTGTGCTAGCCATCTTATGGCAACTTGTTTAACTTATATGCGTACTCAGATATTGTTGCTTCCGCTGACTGCCTATGATCGAGCACTTGTATTCGAGCCCTCGAGGCCTGGCTTGTATTATGATGCTTGTATGACTTATTTATGTTTTAGAGTTGTGTTGTGATATGTTCCCGTGAGTCCCTGATCGTGATCGTACACATTTGCGTGCATGATTAGTGTACGATTGAATCGGGGGCGTCACATCAGCAGTAGGTACTCCTGCACAAAATATACATCCAGTTTGTAAAGAGAGCATCTTGCAAAAAAAAGGTTTGTAAAGAGAGCTTGATCAATTAAAACTGTAGCGTAAACTGGAGTAAGAATTCAAACTGAATAAAATAGGCTTGTGCCATTGGGAATAGGAAACATGGAAGAATTGCATTGAGAATGCTCGGAGACGAGAGAGGAGTACCCAAACTAGCATTAATCAAACATATACTCCACAAACAACTTGAGAGTTCACCAAATGCCAGGTTGGACCACATTAGCAAAGAATGCTCCACAATCAACTTTAGACAATAAAAAATAGGAGTTAGAAGCGAATAAAAACAAACATACAAAGCAGCTAGGGACTGAATCATGAAGCATATGTACATGTAACTTGATAACAACCACAAGGACAACGCAACACAAGAGAAGAAAGCACGATTTGTAGCATTAATACCAACGCAGATGTAATGGTTCTAGATGTTGAGCATAAAAATGATTCATTCTCGGATGGTTCATTAAGCATGCCCAAATGACCTAAGATAACAGGACAAATCTATTGCTAGATGCTACTCGAATAAGAAATAAAAATTAGATTAATGCAATGAGACTAAGGATAGGATAAATGGTTTATCAAAACTTATTTTCAACATAATCATCCTCATATAGTTAAGTATCACAAAGAGGCATCTATAAAGCAATACCAAGCAAATTATGCATTCAAACAGATTATTATTAGGATTTCGGAGTGCTGATACAGGAGCTAGAAGACAAATTTGTGAGTGGGTTTTAGTAATCAAAGATGAGACATAATACAAGTTTGATATCAGTAGTAGGCACTACTCTCTATACAGGACAGTGATGGCATTTTAGCACTCTTTTGCGTAGGACAGTGATGAACAGCCTCAAAAGGCCTAAAACATTCGTGAAAAAAACATGGTTAAAGATGCATTTGGTTTGGGTACTCAAACTCGGGCAATTAGTAAGAATCGGCGAGTTCAATGAGATAATGTGGAAACAATTATCGAAAAAGCATCTGCACTAATCATTTCGGACATCTCGGTCGAGGTCACACTTGTAGTTGGGAAGAGAAGAGTATGCAAATGTCTCCAAGTGAATTAAGCGATACTTGGTTTCCAAGTGAATTAGTCCTTACGAATATAAACACATCAGAATCTGAGCCAAACAAAGCGGTGCTCCAGCTGTAGTTCTTGCACAAAGGCAAAGTATGAACTCTAACGAGTCCAACAGTCCAACAATCGACCAAATTAGTGAATTTCTCGTGAGGCAAGGCAACTTTAAGTGTGTGTACACACTTCAACAAGGTTGCAACCTAGCATAGCAAGCTAAAAACACCACTAATCAGAACTCCATGTACCAAAAGACTACATGATATGCTTATCTAACACGACGATGATGGCAGCACAGCACCAATCAAGAAGCCGATTCCACTAACAAGCAGTCTAGCAACACATCCGAATCGAGTAATAGCACCAAAGCAGGGGAGGAACGAGGAAGCAGCAGCGCATACCTTCATCTTGGACTTCTTGGCCTGTAGCTTCTTGGCCTGCTCCTCCTTGGCCTTCTTCTCCCCTATAAACACACACACACACACACACGCGCGCGATCAATTCAAAACCAAACAAATCAAATCCCGCTCTTCATCTGAACCGCTACTGATCCATGGAGAAAGAAACCGACATGGAGGGGAGAAAGAGCACGAGCAGGCGGTCGAACACGGTGATCGGGGCGCCCGTCCTCGGGCACCTCTTTGGACAGGTATAGCGGGTACCACTCCTCCCTTGATCGTACCTCTCGGCCGCCTCGCTCCCCTCCTTGGGCATCATCACGCCCCTCCTCTGCCTTGGCCTCCTCCACCGCCGCCGCCAAGCACCTCCCGATGGCGCGGCGATGGGAAGGATCTGGATCTGGCGTTAGGGTTAAATGTGAGGAGAGAGAGGAGTGGTGTCTTGGTGGGGCTGGAGGTGGAGGTGGAGGCCGCGCGGAGGTGGGCGAGACGGGCACGCTGTGGAGGCTGGCGAGGGCAAAGCGCATGGAGGACGCAAGGAGGCGGACAGCCAATGGATCTGAGGGGAGGGAGAGGGGAGGCAGTGGGAGGCAGGCGAGGCGGAGAGGGAAGGACGATGGCGGTGGCGGGGAGGTGGGTGGCGGCGGATCTCAAGGACGGAGGAAAGGAGGAGGAGTGGCAGCTAATGTCGGGGAAGAAAGGGGCTAGGGTTCATTTGCAGGGGAGAGGGAGAGGATCTGAGGGGAGGGAGAGAAAGAAAAGAAAGAATGGAGGCGGGGGTGGGTGGAAAATGTCCATGAGGACAAACCTAGGGTTTCGGCTCGGGTGGGTTTGGGCCGTTGGATCCGGAAGCATCGGCGGTGGTTGATCACGTGATCCGCGTGATATGCTCATGGTCCAATCAGAGCCGCAGCAAACCATTTGATGACCTTATGACCAATATAAATTGGTGCGTGATCGATTCAAGATAAAAATTTCATTCCATTTTCGATTGCTCAAAATGAGTATTTTTGTGAAAGTCCTATCAAATATTTGTTCAAATGATATCATATTTTGCACAAGTTTACATCATGGATTTGCAAACAATATTGACAAAGGGAGTTTTTATTTAAAATCAATATTCCATTTTTTGAGTGTTCAAACTGAGTTTTTTTGTGAAGGACCTATAATATATTTGTTGCAAAATTGGACCAAACCATTTTTATAAAATACTAGGCCATATTTAATGCAGAATTGACCAAATTATTGGGTGTAAATAGTTTTGATCCACCCCTGGTGAAAAAGACAAATTTTCGCCGATTCAGCTGGAAGCGGGTCAAATTTGAATTGCGGATGCGTCATAGTTTGCTATTTATTTTTTACAAAAATCATTTATAGGTACATAAGTATCTATTTAATCAGAGACACACCCAAAAAATTCCAAAATTCAGCCACTAGCTAGGAACGGTCATTCCCGCCGTTTTGACCGCATTTTGAAACGGGCATAAAAAATTCAAAAAAAATCAAAAAATTGGGAAACCTTCGCATTGTGTCATTATATGTGGCCAAGTTCCCAGGAAAAATAACAAACTTGTAATACGATACTTATTTTAAAAAAGTGTTCTCGAAGCGAGCTATCACGTGTGGAGATCAATGGCTTTCAAGCCAAATGATCAATCTTATGGCCACATTCATGGCATAGTTTGTTCAAATGATCTCATATTGTGCACAAGGGTGCATATTGTAATGGCAAACAATGTTGCCTAAGGAAGTTTTCATTTTCTTTGGACGAAAAAACCATTTTCCATTTTTGAGTGCCCAAAAGGAGTTTTTTTGTGAAGGACCTACCAAATAATTGTGGCAAAATTGGACCAAACCATTTTTATAAAATACTAGACCATATTTAATGCAGAATTGACCAAATTATTGGGTGTAAAAAGTTTTTATCCACCTCTCATGAAAAAGACAAATTTCCGCCAATTCAGTTGGAAGCGGGTCAAATTTGAACTGTAGCTACCTTGTAGTTTGCTCTTTATTTTTTCCAAAAATCATTTCTAGGTACATAAGTATCTATTTAATCATAGAAACACCAAAAAAATTCCAAGATTCAACCACTAGCTAGGAACGGTCATTCCCGCAGTTTTGACCGCATTTTAAACGGGCATAAAAAATTAAAAAAAATCAAAACATTGGGAAACCTTCGCATTGTGTCATTATATGTGGCCAAGTTCCTAGGAAAAATAACAAACTTGTAATACGGAAATTATTTTAAAAAATTGTTCTCAGAAACGAGCTATCACGTGTGGAGATTAATGGCTTTCAAGCCAAATGATCAATCTTATGGCCACATCCATGGCATAGTTTGTTAAAATGATCCCATATTGTGCACAGGGGTGCATATTGGAATGGCAAACAATGTTTCCTAAGGAAGTTTTCATTTTCTTTGGACGAAAAAACCATTTTCCATTTTTTGAGTGCCCAAAAGGAGGTTTTTTTGTGAAGGACCTCCCAAATAATTGTTGCAAAATTGGACCAAATCAATTTTATAAAATACTAGGCCATATTTAATGCACAATTGACCAAATGGTTGGGTGTAAAAAGTTTTGATCCACCTCTCATGAAAAAGACAAATTTCCGCCGATTGAGTTGGAAACGGGTCAAATTTGAACTATAGCTACCTTGTAGTTTGCTATTTATTTTTTCCAAAAATAATTTCTAGGTACATAAGTATCTATTTAATCATAGAAACACCAAAAAAATTCCAAGATTCAACCACTAGCTAGGAGCAGTCTTTCCGCCGTTTTGACCGCATTTTGAAACAGGCATAAAAATTCAAAAAATCAAAAATTGGGAAACCTTCGCATTGTGTCATTACATGTGGCCAAGTTCCTAGGAAAAATAACAAACTTATGTCTGACAATTATTTTAAAAAGTGTTCTCGAAATGAGCTATCATCTCTGAAGATTCATGGCTTTCAAGCCAAATGATCAATCTTATGGCAACATTCGTGGCATAGTTTGTTCAAATAATCTCGTATTGTGCACAAGGGTGCATATTGGAATGGCAAACAATGTTGCCTAAGGAAGTTTTCATTTTCTTTGGACGAAAAAACCATTTTCCATTTTCCGAGTGCCCAAAAGGAGGTTTTTTTGTGAAGGACCTCCCAAATAATTGTTGCAAAATTGAACCAAATCAATTTTATAAAATACTAGGACATATTTAATGCACAATTGACAAAATGGTTGGGTGCAAAAAGTTTTGATCCACCTCTCGTGAAAAAAGACAAATTTCCATGGAATTCAAATTTGAAGCGGGTCAAATTTGAACTGCAGTGCCTCATAGTTTGCTATTTATTTTTCCAAAAATCATTTCTAGTTACATAAGTACCTATTAATCATAAATACATGGTTTGGTGGCGATACGTCGAGGTTTGGGCGGTGGCCGAGGGCCCCAACTCTAGAGCTGCGTAAACTCGCATGCCGCCCTTGGCGTGGTCACCCAGCGTGACCGTGGCGTTGCCATGTGTTCTGTGCGGACTAGGAATGCCTAGTGGGTTGGGCTATCCAGGTAGGTACTAGGAAGAAAATTACATCATAAGATTCTCACGAGAAGACCGATCGATGCTCAAACATGAATTAGCAGCCAAGTGTTTGATTAGCGATGCAGAAATGTACATGGCTAATGGGCGTGAGTTTTGGCTGAGGATGATCAGTTACTAAGAAGACCGTCTTCACAAATTTTCAGCTCAAAAGGAGGAGCCTAGGTGGTACTTGCTTTGCCAACTACCACACTAGACATAAATACGAATGTTGAAGCTCGGCTCAAAATAATGAATGGATTGAGCTGGCATTTGGTGGAGGATGGTTATTTGGGCATAGGAAAGAACTGTAGAAAATGGATACTATTTGGACATGCCAAAGTAGTACTTCCTTCACAAACCGTTGTTACGAACAGAATAGGAAAATCAATATTTTTGAATTATTTTTGAACTAGGCAAGGAAGGTTTTACATATTTGATGAATATACGACCCAAAGAATTTATGAGATTTTTTGGGAATTTTGGGAATGATAGAAATATAGGTTGCTTCACAACCTAGGGCAATAACTGCCACTTGGACATGACACATAGGCAAAACTGATGAGGTGGCGCCTAGTCATCACAACCCACCACAATCTATAAGGTTATGACCATCTATATTGGTCATTAACAACTAGAAATAAGGCAGCGGACTAGCACTGTTTGCTTTGTGACCTTTTCGTGTAAGGAAATTATGACCTTCGACCAAAATGGTCGCAATGGTTTAGGGTTTGGAGCCCCTCGAACAGCTTTTGACCAATTGGTCTGAAATGGTCATAGATCTATGACCAATTCTTCCAGGGTCACTGACAAAAGGTCACTAGTTGACATATTTCTTGTAGTGCTACATGATATCCATGCTGAAATTTAAACTTATTCAGGGTTGGTTTGGCCTTTTTATACACTAGTTGAGTTTCCTAGGCATTTAAGGTCCATAATTCAAATCTGAACTACAAATACATGCTCAATTTCACCAAAATGGCTAGAAAAATTGTACATGCATGTGTCCTTGGGTGCATGTTTAATTAGGTCCCATGCCTGGAATGGGAACGAATTACAACCGTACCGGCATCCTGGATTGTCCTCAAACATTTGGAATCTCGGGTTTTAAATCCCCATAAAATCCAAAACTCACCAGAAAGTCATCCAAGGTGGCATGGTGTCACGTCATGGCACATATATGTCATGGTAAAAACATTGCCAATTTGGGCCAAGCTTTATTACAAACCACTTACAAACCGAAGCTTCTCTCAACAATAAGCCTTGTGGTTCCGATAGGGAAACATGTTCCCCTTGTTGTCGAAACGTAATCACGGCCTCCTTTCGCCTTGTAGTTTCTTCTATGGGAAACATGGAACTACATGATATCCATGCTGAAATTTAAACTTATTAAGGTTTCGTTTGGCCTTTTTATACACTAATTGAGTTTCCTAGGCATTTAATGTCCATAATTCAAATTTGAAGTACAAATACATGCTCCAGTTCATCAATGGCTAGAAAAATTATACATGCATGTGTCCTTGGGTGCATCTTTAGGTCCCATGCAAGGAATGGAAACGAATTACAACCTAACCGGCATCTTGGCTGGTCCTCAAACATTTGGAATCTCGGTTTTTAAATCCCCATAAATCCAAAACTCACCATAAAGTCATTAAAGGTGACATGGTGTCACGTCATGGCACATATATGTCGTGGTAAAAACATTGCCAATTTGGGCCAAGATTTATTACAAATCTCTTACAAACCGAAGCCTGTCGCAAGAACCCTTGTGGTTTCGATAGGGAAACGTGTCCCCTTGTGGGCCAAACGATAATCGCTCCCTCTTCTAGCCTCGTATTTTTTTCTACACGCAACACGTACGGAACAATGGGAGATTCGTACTGAACTTTGAAATTATTCAGGGTTTGTTTGACCCTTTTTATTCATTAATTGAGTTTTCTAGGCTTTAATGTCCATAATTCAAATCTGAACTACAAGTACATGCTCCAGTGCACCAAAATGGCTAGAAAAAACGTACATGTATCCTTTGGGTGCATGTTTAGGGTTCGTTTGGCCATTGTATATATTACTAATTAAGTTTTCTACGCATTAAATGTAGTCCATAATTCAAATTAGGACTACAAGCACAAAATGGGTGGGAAATCGTACATGTGTCATTGGGTGCACGTTTAGGTCTCATTTAAGGAATGGAAAGGAATTATAAACTTGTCGCCATCCTAAAACCTTGAGAATCTCGGTTTCTAAATCCTAGTAAATCAAAA
The DNA here is from genome assembly GCA_021605145.1 of Aegilops bicornis. NCBI lineage: Eukaryota > Viridiplantae > Streptophyta > Magnoliopsida > Poales > Poaceae > Aegilops > Aegilops bicornis. The sequence goes on from JAHIAL010000138.1 coordinate 29,511, forward strand.
ACTCACCCAAAAAACATGAAACTTGGCATGGTTTCATGACATGGCACATATATGCCGTGGTAAAAAAAATCGTCCAGTTTGAGAAGAGGCGCACACATTAGTAGCCAACGTTAATATCACAAACAGTTGTATTATATGAACCATGTCAATATTTAACCATACTCAGTGGCGTGCGTGCAGCTGTTTGATTAGACAGAACGTGTGCGAGAAGTCCGCCGTGCAGGCTCGACGGGACGCGTGCGAGCAGTCCGTCGCGCAGGCTCGACGGGACGCGTGCATCATCTCCACCTCGTAGGCTCGACGGGACACGTGCGAGCAGCAAGGCCGCACATGCTCACCGGGAAGCGAGCTCTTTGACCTCCATGCACCAGCCGCCGCCCGCCTTGCTCAAAACTTTGCCATTAATGGGTTAATTAAAGCGCCTGGACGGAGGTTTTTTCTTGGGGTGGACAGAGGGTGTTTGGTTGTGATCCCATGGCAGCATTTGCTTTTTTTGTGTTTTCAACTCGTATTCCGGCCTAATTTAAATTGCCACATAGGGCAACGGATAATACAACGACAAATAAAATGGCAACAGATAGTACGACGACAAATTTATAGTGGCGCAGATAATAATTGTCTTACATATTTAGGATAATTTTAAATGCCACATGCGGCAAAGTTCGGAAGACATGGGGGCAAGAGAAGAAGGAAATCGTAGACAACGATCTAGATCGCTACTGTATCTACTCTTCGATGGATCGTCGGGCGATGACATCCTCCAGCTCCTTCCTCATTTCCTCACAGCTTTGCTTGTAAGCGGCCACGGATTCCTCCACCTCCTGCTCGCACTCGATCCGGATCTTCCTCAAGTCACCCATCAGTTCCTCGACGACCGTTGTTAGCGTCATCCCCGAGGCACTGCTCTGCTCATGCAGCATCTTCCAGCCAGCGGCCTCCTCCTCCTTCTCGGTGAGCGCCTCGAGGAGCTTCGCATTGTCACCCATGAGTTGCTCGACGAGGCCGGTCGCCTTGTCAACCAAGGCATCGTTGATCTTGAGCAACTTCATCAAGCCGTCGACCAACTCCTGCTGCTTAATGAGGCCAGCGAGAATGTCGTTGTCGCGGGCCAAGGACTTCAGCAACGTCAGCTCGTCGCGATCGCCGACACGGCGAGTGCGCTTGTGAGAGCCCTCGCGTGCCCGTTAGAGCTCATTCGAGGGCTCCACGACGTGCCGGGACATCTCTGTTGCGGCTGCCGCTTTGCGGCGGGACCTCTCTAGTGCTTCCACGGCCTTGGTCTTTGCTGCCAGGTTATATGCCCACCCGAAACTCCTCCTACCAGTCATGGCGGAACGACTTGACAGGAAAGACCAGTTTTGTAGGTGATGAGGAGAGGAACTGTGAAGTAATTTTCAAGTGGGTAGTTTTTATAGCCCGGTGCTAAGTGTGAACACATATTAGTTTGATCGGTGTGAACACATATTAGTTTTATCTGTGTGAAAAGATTTGCAATTACTTATTGCATTGTAATTTGCAATGTGAGGAGAAACAAAGTCAAAATTTATTGATGGTTCTGGGCCCACAAAGCCCATTTTTTGTTGTTTCGTCTCATCTCAAACAGTTCTTTTGGATCAACCGTATCCCACGCATTGGAAGCCCGAAACATGGGTCGTTGTTCTCGGATGTACGTGTCTGCCCACTATCACGCACGGTCATGATATCACCATCGTGTCCTATGGATGCGCCGCCATGTCTTTCACGGGGTGCCAGAAGGTTGACCACGCGGTTGCTCGCCGTGGTGTCCCTACTTTTTTTTTCTTTTTTTGCGGGTCCGTGGCGTCCCTGCGCGCGCTCTGCTCGCCGTTGAGGTAAATTTACAATGGCAACGATTAATAATTGTCTTGCATATTCAGGATAATTTAAAATGCCACATGTGGCAAAGTACAAAGCACTCACGACCTACTTATACATACAATTATAATAAAATATAGGCTTAAAAGTTGAGCCGGCGGCCTTCTGACGACGGTCTTCTCGGACTCCATGATCAGCATATCACCCTTGAGGTCGTTCATTATGTGTAACTTACTAATCATCCCACCACAGTACTGCAGACGCATCGTGTATGCGATACTCCTAGCCACCGCAAGCAACTAGTTTGCATTTTTCAAAGTTTTTTGTACGAACAAAATCACACACGAACTTACTATAGTAATCGTCTGTGTTATAATTTCTCATCCCAAACAGTTCATCCGAGTGGGCTGTTTGCTGCGTATCACACACAACTGGTTTACACGAATCGTTTATGTTCTTTTGGCTGATCGCAAATGCCGCATATCACACACATCTTGTTATGATGAACCGTTTCTGTTCTCTTGCCTAATCGAAAACAGTTTGTACGAGTGAACCGTATGCCGTATATCACACAAACCTTGAACTGGCTGACCGTTTCTGTTGCATTCCCTAATAGCACACAGTTCATTAGAGGGAACTGTATGCCGTATATCACACACACATTGATATGGATGCCCGTTTCTGTTGTTCTTCCTCATCGCAAATAGTTCAGCTGGATCAACCGTATGCCCAACATCGCGCACATAACTAAAATCTGAACCGTGTTTGATGTGTCCACCATTGCAAACGTTTTGCACCTTTTTTGACAGTTTTTTCACAGCATCGTTTGCGATTATTGCATCGCACACAATTTCATCGAAGGGTCTCTGATCGTAGTGCCGGGTTAGCAGCATCCTGTAGTAGTACAAGATGACATGATGTAGAGGGATAGATCCAATCAATATGAAATAAAGCCCATCTTTTTATCCTTAATGGCAACAATACAAATACATACCTCGCTACCACTTCTGTCACTGGGTTAGGACACAGCAAGATCAAACCCATTACAAATCACATCTCTCATTGCAAGAAATATCAATCTAGTTAACCAAACCAAATCAATAGATCGGAGAGAAATACAAAGATATCTTAATCATGCATAAAAGAGTTAAGGGAAGACTCAAAGAATATTGATAGATAATCTGATCATAAACCCACAATTCATCGGGTCTCAACAAACCCACCGCAAACGAAGATTACATCGAATAGATCTCCAAGAACATCGAGGAGAACATTGTATTGAAGATCAAAGAGAGAGAAGAAGCCATCTAGCTACTAGCTATGGACCCGTAGGTCTTTGGTAAACTACTCACACATCATCGAAAGGGCAGCAAGGTTGGTGTAGAGGCCCTTCGTGATCGAATCCCCCTCCAGAAGAGTGCTGGAAAAGGCCCCAAGATGGGATCTCACGAGAACAGAAGCTTGCGGCGGTGGAAAAGTATTTTTGGTGTGCCCTTTGGTATAGGGGAATATTTGAGTATTTATGGAGCTGAGATTTGGGTTAGAGGGGCTACAGGGGCCCACAAGCTTGCAGGGCGCCCCCTAGGGCGCGCTGATGAGCTTGTGGCCCACCCGTAGCTCTTCTGCCGATGCTTCCTAGGCGTCTTCTTGTCCAAGAAAAAGTTTCAAAAAAGTTTCATTATGTTTGGACTTTGTTTGGTATTGATTTTCTGTATAAAAAAACAAAAACAAGGAAAAAATAACAACTGGCACTTGGCACTAGGTTAATTGGTTAGCCCCAAACAATGATATAAAATAGCATATAAATGCATATAAAACATCCAAGATGGATAATATAATAGCATGGAACAATAAAAAATTATAGATACATTGGAGACATACCAACTCTCAGCGGCCGCTCTAGCGCTCTCGGAATATGCCTGAGCGCTCTCGGTGGCTGCTCGAGCACTCTCGGCATAGGCGAGCACGATATCCGTGTACTGAGCCACCCTCCGAGCAATGTCTACGGCAGTAGGAATTCCGTCTGTGGGTGTAGGAGTCCTAACGAGGCGTCTTGACTTCTCCATCTAAATCGCATTAAACAATTTCACATTTAGATGTCTTTGTAAGTAGATCGTCCATAAAAAAGTAATAAATTTATGGGAAAAAACTACATGACCTTTGATAGAAATTGGAAATATTGAGTGCCAAAAATTAAGGGAAAGGAAATTTAATCCACATTTCGCAAAAATGTTGGCACTCACTATGAATACCCCTGCATCATGAAAAAATAATGTACTATATGTTCATCCGTATGTAGTATATTTTGTGTAGCACACACATTCAATTTCAAGACATTTACTTATGAAGATTCAATGGTACATCATACAATAAATTTTAGTTACACTAATAAAACGTTGTACTATATTTTTATCCATATGTAGTACATTTTAACTACACTAATAAAATCACCATTAACATAGAGAATGGAGGTGTGTTTACCGGGTCAGAGTCGGACGGCGGGCTGGACGAGGCCAAGGTCGATGGCGGAGGCATCGGCGGACGACGAGTTCAACGGAGACGAGGACGATGTTGGATGCGGAGGAAGGCGCTGGCGACGGTCACAAGAAAGTAGTTCGAGGTAGCTTTGCACGGCGACGCTGACGAACTTCGAGGCGGGAACGGGCGACGCGGGCGACGGGGAAGATTGGCTCCTCGACGCCGTTCGAGGCGGCGGATGGTGGCCTCGCCGGTGGCGACAGACGATGCCACGACGCTGGCAACAGCGAGACAGAGGAGAGAAAGGGGGAATGGGATCTAACTGTTGCGGGTGGGGATGCGGTGGATAAAGGTGTGTATGCCAATGACGGGCACAAGGCAGAGCCCACCATCGCAGTACATGCGCGATAGGCGCCAACGTGACCAAATATAGCTGTGGCGGGTGATAGAACGAACCCGCCACCCGCTCACTAAAAAGATTTGATTTTTTTTGGCGCGCGGGTACCAAATATAGCTGTGGCGGTCAATAGTAGCAGGCCGCCACAGCGGTGGAAGGTAACTGTGGCAGGCGCGTAACCTCGCCCGCCACAGGTGCTAGTCAACCATGAAGGAATTAGAAATTGCATAGCTGTGGCGGGTCTCCTGCGTTGCCCGCCACTGGTACCTGTGTAGCCGTGGTGGTCACCATTTATCACCCGCCACTGCTTGTTTTAAAAATAGCTGTGGCGGGTGCCCCACCTCTCTCGCCTCTTATTTGGGTTCACCTACAAGCCCTTTCCTAGTAGTGCGAAGCCCAAGCCGCCACCACGACGAACACCACCACTCACCGTGGCTTGCAGCCACGCACCTGACGGCGCGCACTCCGGGACACCGCCGGCCGCTGCCCAGATCTGTCGCCACAGATGTGGGAAGCCCCCTCATTGCCTACCATGGGCTTTCGCCCTTCCTTCAGCAAGGTGAGGAAGGGATGGAGGAAGAGGGGGTGGCGCCGCCGCTGGGGTTAGGGCCCCCAAGTCTCCCTGGGCAGGGGCGACGCGAGGGGAAGGGGAGCGCCTCCAACTTAGAACTAGACTACGAGTTGATAATCGGAAAAGGTTTTTGTGTAAAATGCGCGTTGGACTGGTAGAAATAGCCCTCCCTTTATATTAGTACTAGCACAAATGCCCGTGCATTGCAACGGGAGAGAAAATTGATGTCTCGATATGAATAAGAATTATGCTCCTCCCGTCTCATTTAATTTAATTAGAGACAATCAGGCAATGCCAAGCTCACAAATCCTTGTAATTAGAGCCAATCCAGCATGCTTGTGTCATGCATGTCCCCTCTTATATGGAGTTTTCTCTCCTTTGGCACGTTGTTTCCTCTGTTTCTTGTTTTTTGAGGTGACTTGCTGATATTTAAGACTACTGGCAAACATAGTTTAAAAAATCAGACCGGACCGGCGGTCGAACCAGAAAAAACCGGAATCGACAGCCTCAACGGTTTTTAAGCTAATAAGACCATTATGCAATCAGACCGGAGAAAACCGGTCAAATAGGCCGGTTTTCTAAAAATCCGGTGAAAAACCGGGCCATTGAACCAAGAAAAACCAGAAAAATGTTTTAATAAAAATTGGGAGAAGTGAAATTCGATTGTGAGCAGTGCACGAGGCCTGCCCACGGCTCAGTAACCAACTTCGTTGTGCTAATTTATTGTCCACTACATGAAAATAATTTTATTTGACCATTGTTTCACACTATGTGTGCACATATATTACTCAATGTATATTATTTTATTGCTTAAAAAACCGACAATCGAATCGGTGAACCGGCGGTCTGATCAGTAAAAACCTGGACCGACAACCTTTCCGGTTCAAAGTATGCTTGCAAATCTATATAAATTGGTGAGCTTTGACACAAAATATCGAGATGGGACTATTACATGAGGAACCCTTTTTATTCCTGAAGAGCGTGCTAGCTCGGTTGGCTATGGTCCTCTGCGCGGCCGGTGAGGTCCTTTGTTCGAATCTCAGACCTCTTCCAATGCAAAGGTGCTTAGATGAGCTGCTAAGTACATTAAATACCTTATCAACTCAATTCCCCAATGCATAGGTGCTTAACTTGTTGTTGCTAAGCACACTTTAATGAGTTAGCACATAAAGTCTTTCATGCATTGGTCAAATTGTTTCATTTAAGTGGTTTGCTTAGGTTCTCACCTTGGCATTGGTTCTTCCTGGATGTTGTGCCATGTCATTTTTTCGCTTATGTGGCATTCTTAGCACATGTCCACGGTGGAGCACTGGTAAGGGCCTCACACGGCTGGCCTTCTTGTCGCTCCTCCCAAAACGCCAAAAAAATGCGCAGATTAGGCCCATGTCGGCCCATGCAATTTACATAGATTGATTGACGTGCCATGCAATTTACATAGATTGATTGACGTACGTATGACCCAAGCGAAGGAACGCAGGCCCGAAACCTTTTTTTAACGAAACTTGGGTCTGTGGTTTAGTATCACCCTCGTGTATTTCATATAACGTAGAGTCAGATGCGGGATGAAACCAAAAATATCACCTTGCTTTATTAGTAGGTATAGAACTATAGATATAGATATAGATATAGATATAGATATAGATTGGCTACTGTGTTTTTCTTGATAATCAGTTTCATGATGTCCTTTCGTGTTTAAAAGAAAAACACGAATCTTTCTCAGAAAAGAAAAGGAATCCAGTGATTAACTTGTCTCTCACGCAGTCTCACCCACCCACGCACCTCTTTCTCTCTCAAAAAAAGAGAAAGTTCAAGTCATAAAGAAAAAGTAAAGGAAAGGGTAAAGTAAATAAAAAGGTAATAAGAAAAAGAAAGATGCCATCCCAATTCCCAATTTCCCATCTCCATCCACACCGAGGCGCACACAACCAATCCCCCCTCCCATCATCACAGCGCGGCGTAGCTGTCGATCCTTCTTCCTCCAGCGCAACGGGGCGGGAGCAGTGTGGCTAAAGGAGCAAGGAGTGGAGGGGGAGACCGCGTGCGCGGAGAAACCGAGGGAGTTTTGTGCACCGCAAGCCCAACTGTCTCTAGTAATTCAGTCGCATCGTTTCATCCAAGGTACCTATCTCGATCTATTGCTCCTACTTCTGTTGTTTCATCCATCGATGTAAAACAGCCTTTATGCATGCCCAAGATCTAGATTAGAGATTCATTGTTATCACTTCTCACTGTTATCAGCAATGAACTCACTCAGGTAGCTGCACAGTACTACTACCAACAAATTGTTTTCGAAATGCTGCACGTACGATAATGACCGATATGGTATTCATTTTGTTTTTTGTTACAGAGCGAATTTCTGAAGGTGCAGCAATGGCGATGGTCCTGGATGCATTTACATCCTACGTGCAAAGCATGGTGGATGAAATGGTCGCAGATGAGGTGCCCATGCTGCTCAGAGTTTCCGAGGAGATCGAACAGATGGGCTTTAAGCTTTGGGACCTCAAGAACTTCCTGGCCGACGCCGAGAGGAGATTCATCACCGACAGGAGCGTGCAGGAGTGGGTGACGCAGCTCAAGCATGCCATGTACGAAGCCACCGTCATCCTCGACATTTGCCAGCTCAAGGCCATGGAGCGGGGTCCTACTGAAGGCATGGGGTGCTTCAATCCCTTGCTTTTCTGTCTGCGAAATCCCCTCCACGCCCACAACATTGGCAGCCACATCAAGGCGCTCAACCAGAGGCTTGAAACCATCAAGAAGTGCAGCGCTGCTTTCAACTTCATCAATCTCGGTTCCTATGAGGACCGTAACAGTAAGGTCAGGGGAGCCAATACCAGGCGCAAGACTTCAGCGTTGCTCGACCGGTCGGGTTTGGTTGGGGAGAAGATCGAAGAAGACACAAGAGCACTGGTTGAGTTCTTGCTGGCTGATAAGGAAGGCAGCAGCAACATCATGGTGGTCGCCATTGTGGGTGTTGCTGGGATTGGCAAGACCACCCTTGCCCAGAAGGTCTTCAACGATGAAGCCATAAAGGGCAGCTTCAACAAGATGATATGGCTGAGCGTCAGTCAGGACTTCAGTGAGGCTGATCTGCTTAGGAGCGCCATCCGGCATGTTGGGGGAGACCACTGGGCCGCTGGAAATGAAAGGGCTATGCTTCAGCGAACCCTCATGGATGCCTTGAACGACCTCAAGACCTTACTGGTGATGGATGACGTTTGGAACCACAGAGCATGGGAGGATGTGCTCCGAACACCATTTGTTAATGCTGCTGCTCAAGGTAGCCGGGTCCTCGTCACCACAAGAGATGAAAGAGTCGCCACAGGGATGAGAGCAGTGTGGCCCTATCATCATATTGACAAATTAGAGGAGGAAGATGCCTGGTCATTGCTCAAGAAACAGGTCTGTAACTAAAATCGAACATATGCCTCTGTTTTTAGCCCAATCATAGGTCTCGCCATAAGGTTCATGGTTCAACTCATCATCACTGTGTAATGACAAATGAGAGCACAAAGATTCCTATTCATTACTCCCTCCGTAAAGAAATATAAGAGCGTTTAGATCACTAAGGAGTACATAAGAACAGGTGCATATGTAATCTAGTAGTAACCTCTGAATCAATATCATATAATCTGAATAGGCTTAGATTCCGATTCTTGAGACCATATTAAACTAATATAAGACTTAGGTCACTACAGTGACCTAAAATGTCTTATACTCCCTTAGTCCGGAATCATTTGTCACTCAAATGGATGTATTTAGCACTAAAATATGTTCAGATACATCCATTTCAGCGACAACTAATTCCAGACGGAGGTAGTATTTGTTTACAGAGGGTTCTTTTCTACAATCTGGACTGTTTTAGTTGTGATATTAAGAATAAGTAATATGATTTATTTAGTTTTAAATTTGTGCAACACACATGCATTTAGCTAGTACTCTCTCCATCCAGAAATACTTGTCATCAAAATGGATAAAAAAGGATGAATCTAGACATATTTTAGTTCTAGATACATCTCCTTTTATATATTTGGATGACAAGTATTTCCGGACTGAGGGAATACCAATAAAGAGAGTACCATGGTTTTTGAGTCGCTGATTAGTCGCTGTATAGTCGCCGACTAATCGCCAAGTCGTTTTCCAAAAATCAGGGTGACTCGCGACTATACAGCGACTTATGGCGACTATACAGCGACTTTCGTCGACTATACGCTGAGCCGCAGGCTCGCGGCGACTCGCCAAGTTGCGACTCAAAAACCTTGGAGAGTACACTCTAGGACTACATCCCCGTTGTCTTGTTTCGTAAGTATGTGTTTGATCAGTTTGATTCCACTGAATCCAGAATACGTTATCAGCACGATTCACTCGTGAATCTAGTGCGCCGCTGATCATCGATGAATCTCTGAGTCTCTTTTCATTAGAACAAGTAGACCTCGCCCCTAGCTATATTTTTAGTCTGAAGACGCCCTCTTCCTTGGTTCAATCTATCAACATGAAACTAAAAGGTTTTAACTTCAGACTCCAATAGACGTTATTGATCCGCCTTATGGAAGTGTCCACATTGGATTATTCCACAACATATGGTTCTTAATTTCATGGTAATAAGAGAAAAAATAGAGATCGATTAAGATGTCTTCGTCATGGTAGTTTTCTTTAAATATAACTTTAAATAATCAAAGTAAAATTATGCTGGTCGCTTGATAATTCTACTTTTGGTAGTACATCGACTACTAAGGCAGCCCTTGAGAAAAAAAAATATCACTAGCCACTACCAATATTTATTGTTTTTTGTGTATAAACTGCTTGCAGGTAATATCAAGTGAGATAGATGGACTTAGGTTTGATAAGCTAAAGGATATTGGATTGCAAATTATAGCAAAATGTGATGGTTTGCCACTAACTATCAAAGTAATGGGAGGAATCTTGTGCCAGAGGGATTTACAACGACGTGATTGGGAGAAGGTTTTGGATCATTCTATTTGCTCAGTATCTGAAATGTCCGAGGAGCTATCCGCCACAGTAAATTTAAGCTATGAAGATTTGCCTCCTGGACTGAAGCAATGCTTTCTGCACTACTCCATTCTCCCCCACAGTACAGAGTTCAGTGAGCATGACATTGTTGGCATGTGGATTAGCGAAGGGTTTCTTCATGGAAAAGCAGATGTACTAGAAGAATTAGGAAGCAAGTACTACAAGGAGCTGATACTTAGGAACCTTATAGAGCATGATACTAAATGTGTTGATCCATCAGTTTGCAAAATGCATGATGTTGTTCGCTCATTTGGTCAATTCATGGCTAGAGATGAAGCACTAGTAGCTCAAACTGGGAAAAATGGTATCATTAATAAGCTCAGTTCACAGAAGTTTATTAGGTTGTCCATAGAAACAAAAGGATTGGAATCAGATGAATTGGAATGGAGATTCATACAACCTCAGACATCACTCAGAACACTAATATTGGTTGGACACTTCATGATCCAGCCTGGTGATTCATTGGCTGTCTTTTCCAGCCTACGGACTCTACACATAGAATCTGCAAATTTTGCGACACTGGTTGAATATTTGTATGGACTCAAGCACTTGAGGTATTTGTCCATAGCACACACAGATGTATCTAGACTTCCAGAAAACATCAGCCAACTGAAATTCTTGCAGCACATTAGCCTACTTGGTTGTGAAGGTTTGGTGAAACTTCCTGATAGCATTGTAAAGCTAGGGCAGTTGAGATATCTTGGACTTAATGGCACAAATATAAATGGTATACCTAGGAGTTTTGGTGCTTTAACGAATTTGAGAAGACTATATGGGTTTCCAGCACATATGGATGGTGATTGGTGTAGTTTGGAAGAGTTGGGCCCTCTATCCCAGCTCAGGGCTCTTGGACTAAAGGGTCTAGAGAATGTATCTTCTACCTCATCCGCCTCAAAGGCCAGGCTTGGTGAGAAAGTGCATCTTACTGAGTTGTTCTTACACTGTAGCAGTAGAGTGGGAGATGATGGGCTGATCAAAGAGGAAGAAGGGATCTCTGAGGAAGAGCAGTGCCGAATTGAGGAGTTGTTCGATGAGCTCTGCCCTCCGCCGTCCATAGAAACTGTTGGCATAACAAAATATTTTTGCCGACGTCTTCCAAGGTGGATGATGTCAACAAGTTTGGTTTCCCTTATTAATTTGAGGACTCTAACGATGAATGACCTGGCTTGCTGCACCCAACTGCCTAATGGCTTGTGTCAGCTCCCCAATTTAGAGTTTGTTCAGATTGAAGGTGCTCCAGCCATCAAGCGTGTTGGTCCTGAATTTCTGCATTATGTAGCGGTTGCATTTCAAAGATTGAGCAAGATGAACTTAGCAGGGATGGTTGAATGGGAGGAGTGGGAGTGGGAGGAGGAAGTGCAAGCCATGCCCCGTTTGGAAGTGCTTGTGCTCAAACTCTGCAAATTGAGGTGTCTTCCTCCTGGCCTTGCCTCACATGGAAGGGCTTTGAAAGAATTATATGTGGAAAACGTCCAGTACCTCAACTCGTTGGAGAACTTTGCTTCTCTTGTTGAGCTTAAAGTGGTTGACAACCCTGATCTGCAGATGATCATTAATCTCCCGAACCTGCAGAAGCTGACCATTGTCAACTGCCCAAAGATGAAGGTATTGGAGTGTTCGCCAGCACTCTGGAGACTCATGCTGGGGGATTATGGCATGGAAACTCTCCCGGAATACATTCATGATGTAAACCCAAGGCATTTGCAGCTACACTGTAGCCTAGCGCTACTCACCTCCATAGCTGCGGGGCGGTCTAGCCCTGAGTGGGACAAGTTCAGCCATATCGAGCATGTCAAGGCATATGCTTATGATGGAGACATTCCAAAGAAATGGTACGTGATGTACACAACAAATCCCTACTACTTTGAGACAAATATCGGAGTCTCTTCCATGCTGACAGGTACTTAACTAATCTACTTCATTGATTGCCTTTTTTGTTGTATTTTTCTTTCCATATTCACATGCAACAATCAACTTTAATTTATCTTCCACTGTTTCATTTTACTTCACTGACTCAACAATACCTGTTGTCAAAGATGGAGATGAGCTTATTGGCAAAGATGAAGATGAGCTTATTGGCAAAGATGAAGATGAGCTTATTGACACTGAATTCTCAAATGAGTCAGCAGGTAGTTAATGAAATTACTTCATAAATTATTGGCGTTTGTTTATTTGTTTTAGCATCAGTTTGAAATAATTCTTCTACTGTTCCGTTACCTTGAACTAATTATAAATTGTTAAGTTGTTAATAGTTTTCTTTCCTTACCTACGTCTACGTGCAACAATAAACCTGAAATTATCTCTTACTGTTGATTTCAACATACTGCCACAGCAGTTCTCTGCAAAGATGACAGCGAGCTTGTTGGAATTGATAGCCCATGCGAGGATCTAATCAAGTTGCTGGTGCATGGCGAGGACACATGCGAGAAACAACTAAAATTGGTCTCCATCTGTGGAATTGCGGGTTTGGGCAAAACGACTATTGCCTATGCAGTCTATAGAAAAATTGCAAATACATTTGACTGTCGAGCTTTCGTTCCGGTGTCCCATAATCTGGATGAAACCAAAATCACCCGAAGCATATCTGATCAAGTTGGTTGTCCTTGTCCTGACTTTGAAGGATGTGACATTCAGCACCTAATCGACAGACTCAGAATATTCCTCCAAGGTAAAAGGTAAGCTCTCTGTCTTTCATCTCCATCTTTAGTATTTTTAGCAAAGGTTAAACCAAAATATTTCTAAAATTGTACTGAATTGCCAGTCATATCGCTGAACTTGATAAATAACTTGGCAACTTGGAAGTTAATCAAACATTTCTTGTGAGCAAGAGAGCTTTATTACAGTAATTGAGTAGTTGCGTCGTTACAATCTCGCAAGAGTAACTCCAACTAATAGGATGGTGCATTATCCTGCATCACAGCACATTTCACATTCCTCTGTGCTAGCTGAGCCAATCCATGAGGTATTTGAACTTGAGTGCTAGTGTTCCAGGCTAGCGGGTTTGATCCCACGCGTGAGCGAATATCAGCCAAGTTTCTCATTTCTCTTATAACAAGAATGCCCAGGGATTCTGCCCCCTACGGTCTTGTTTTAATTCATGGCGTACCATATTTTACTCTCAAACACTGCTATCCAGACCTCTGTTAGCAAAACACACAAAGTCTTCACTTGAATTACTCCCCTGAGATGTGTCATCACTAGCGGTGCTAAACTCATGAAACCTATCAACTCTTTGAAATTCAATTGTCAATGGAGAGAAAAAGGGCATGCTCTGTTTATTTTGGCTGGACCGTATAAAAGCAGTGTATATTAATTAGATACATAAATGTTACAACAATACAACCAAATTACCAGATATAGACGTTATAATAAATACAATCATATTATTATCTTAGGTATAATAGTTGTATGCCAATCGCAACTATACTCTCAAAGTACTTCCATGTATGAACGTGTATATATGTATTGTGTATTTGTGTACTACATAACTTGTTCTCGTATGTCAAATGAAATCTACATAGCTGTCTAATCTATACCTACAAATAAAGTACAGAGCGTTTCTGCCCGTTCAATGTCATATGCTTTACAAAAAAGCTCCTGATTTTTCTTAAGTAATCCGTGGTCCAACATTAAGTGTCCTTTCTTTGTTGGGCTTCCGCTCGACTGCGGCAGCCGCTATCTCACGCGCCTGGGCGCCGGTTAGTATTCCACATTCAGCTGCACTGGGACCATTTCTCTCTGTTTTCAGCCCGTCAGGTCCCTGACTATTACTATTTACAAAGAATATGTTAAACATGATTATGCTATAACTTTGCAACCGTAACTTGAATTAAAATAATTTGTATATGTAATTTGATTAGAAAAATGTGTAGTTTCCAACCGTGCAATTATTTGTTTCTGTTAACCACTTTAAAACTTTGTTCAGGGCATAAACTAAATTAACCTAATTAATTGATATGGTGTATCTTGGAAAATGATAACACACAGTATAACTTGTACATAATCTTTATATATATGAAATATGTTACTAGGGCCTATATGGATCAAAGGAGTATGAATGATCGATTTCAATGGGCATATAGGAGCAATTAAGAAATGAGAGAATAAATGGCGTGATCAGTAGGGATAAAAAAGAACGGTAGATTCAAAAATTATGAAGGAGAGAGTAACACAAAGGAATTGGTATTAATACCAAGGGTGTGGCATGCATAAAATGCAATAATAAGAACTAATTAATACCGAGGAACGTGGGAGGGGCACGCATAATTTCTGCTAGACCTCAGTGTGCGCCTCTCTGCCATGGCGGGGCACAATTCAGATGTGGTTGGGCCGTGTTGACGAATATTTCAGTGGATACGTGAATTATACCAACAACTCTGAAGCAAGTAAAAGTTTAACAACTTAATACAAGCAAAGGTCTTACGACCAAGGCAGCTCACCCAGCAAAAACCATGATATGCTTTAGACGGGTAAACTTAACAAATGCCTTCTTAAGGCTATAATCATGTAGATGGCGACCATAACCTTCCTAGACCACTGTCCGGGGCAACAATAGCCAACATCGACATGGGACACCTGTTCCAGATGCTACTATTTGATTGTAGCATCTGGATCAAAAATATAAATAAAGCAAGATGAATACAAGAGTACTTGCAAGGCTTACATCAAAGCAGTAATAGATACCCAAAGTATCAACAAGAGCTATTTGTGGCCTACTTGAGCAGAAAAAGATGGAACGACTACTGAGTATTGTAACAAGATGAGACAACCTGACTTGGGTGCCAAGTAATCTCAACTCACCACATCAATACACTACCAGGGATCCTCACTCGACTCACCCACGAGGAAGCAATCCAAGTTACTCATGCTTATCTAGGCAGTTTTAGAGTATTGGTTTAAGTTCTCTATGATCAAGTATAGATCACCAATTAGTCACATAACCACATACACGGCTACTCGAATAGATTTAACACTGTGAAATGTATTTCTTTACCCACACGTGTTGATCATCCCTTAATGTCAGAGGGTGGTCGACCATGACTCTTACCTTAGACTCGACTCTAGTCGGGTCGGCTCTATGATCACTAGTAGAAAAATGACTTTACGTGACGCTCATTAGTCCCGGTCTGGTTCTGGCCCGGGACTAATGGCACCATTAGTCCCGGTTCCAATGGCTACGCATTAGTCCCGGTTCGTTTGTGACCTATTGTCCCGGTTTGTGATACAAACCGGGACTAAAGGGGTGGTGGCAGGCTGGCGTCAGGCCCCCACGAGCCCATTTAGTCCCGGTTGGTATCACCAACCCGGACTAAAGGTCCTATATTAGTCTCGATTGGTGTTACCAATCCGGACTAAATGTCCTCCATAGGCTAGTTCAAAAGGAAAGCATCCCATCCAAAGTCACATGTGTTGTGTAGGTGGGGTGGTAAGCTATGCGCGAGGCGATACGTGAGGTCTTGAGTTCGAATCCCACGAGTTGCATTGGTGGTAGGATTGTTTCTTTTAGCCTGAAGGACCTTTAGTGCCGGGTCATGGCCAACCGGGACTAAAGGCCCCAACCCTTTAGTCCCCACTAAAGGTCCTTACAACCGGGACTAATGCCCGTTTTCCACTAGTGGATGCAGACTCAAATGTTGTATGTGATGGCCAAGCCCACCTCACCGGTTGGTACTTCACTTCAATGCACTAGTAGAAAACAGGGCTTTGGTTCCGGGCCAATATTCACATTAGTCCCGGTTCAGTCACGAACCGGGACTAATGTGAGCATTGGTCCCGGTTCGTGCGGCTAAGGCATTAGTCCCGGTTCACCTGTGCCCTTTAGTCCCGGTTTGAGGAAGAGTGTGATGCCCTTTAGTCCCGGTTCGTGCCTCAAACCGGGACTAAAGATTAGACCTGTAGTCCCGGGTTGGGACACGAACCCGGTGCTAATGGGGTTGAGATTTTAGTCTGCCGTGCTACCTGCCCGCAACTGTTACTAAAAGGTCTCATTTTCAAACTCTACCCCCCGGATCACCTTTTCAGTTTAAAAAATAAAAGAAAATGATGGAAATGTCAAAAAATAAAAGAAAATAAGTTTCCCATGTGATATGTGGTCTAGTTGTTGGGAAAATTTGCAAATGTGAATGTCGACTTTATTTGCAAAATCTATCCGAATTTGTAAAAATGGGCATAACTTTTGCATACTAACTCAGACGAAAAAAGTTTTTTATATGAAAAATCATCTACTCGAAAAGTTACATCCGAATTTAACCGTGGAACCCGTTAAACATTTTCAAAATCCTCAAACACCTAACAGAAAAAAAGTTACGGGGCTTTTAATATCTAGAGTGGAAAAAATCGAAAAAATTTCAAACTGTGGTCAAACAATGGTCAAACTAATTATTCTAGAATATTAGTGTTACTAAACAATTATTTCAGTTATTTTGAATTTTGGTCAAATCTGGTCAAACTATGGTCAAACTATGGTCAAACTGTGGTCAAACTATGGTCAAACAATGGTCAAACAATGGTCAAACTAATTATTCATCAAACTCAAACAGTGAAATGTGTCACTTCATGCTCAAGCAAAATTCCTGAGGGTTAATAGGATTGACATCTTACTATTGTCAAGAAAACAACAAGTGCAGACTTAGAAACGAGGGAGAATAGAACCCGGAAGTTAAGCGTGCTCGAGCTAGGGGAGTGGGAGGATGGGTGATCGTTAGGAAGTTAGATGATTTGGAATGATGAGGGTGATTAGAGATTAGAGGATAAATTGAGCAGTGATGAGGGTGGTGATTAGAGATTAGAGGTTAAAATAATTCAGAAATTTGAAAATAAAAAGTTCAAAAAAAATCATAATTTCCTTTAGTCCCGTTGGTGTTACCAACCGACTAAAGGTGGAGCTCCACGTGGCATGACCTTTAGTCCCTTTAGATGTATTAGAACCGGACTAAAGGGGGAGGCATTAGTATCGACCCTTTAGTCCCGGTTCGAGAACCGACTAAAAAGGCCCTTACCAACCGGGACAATAGGCCCTTATTCTACCAGTGATGTCATGCTACAATCATACGTCATGCAATGCAATTATCTTACCTTTCTTTTCCATGCATATGTCATGAATGCCCGAACTAGGTGCCACTCCTAGACTAGTCTAAGGCAAGTTAGTAGGTCAAGAGGGAGTCCATTTGCCCTCGTGTAGGTCAAGAGGGAGTCCATTTACCCACTCTTAAGACCGAATGCTCTTGGATCAAAGATACGAGAATTCGGTCTTAAGAGTGGGTAAATGAGACAAAACACCATGTTCTCAAACATGGCCTTTAATCATGTTCATCCCGATTACTCACTCTCATCTTACCACATCCCACTAATCATGTTCACTACCAACTTTGATTCATCAAACCCATTCAATGGATCAAGACACAACCTCTAATAAGCATGACTAAGCATAACACAATATGTAATGCTGAAAGGTGGCTAGTGATCAAGCAACTCCTAATCATGCTAGGATTGTAGGTATCAATCCTACATTCCCAACTCCTACTCAACTCTGAAACACTTATTCTTGTTTTCGAGGTTTTCAATATCCAACCCACCTTGATACTTAGGCCTACACAAGATGTCCCATTTAGAAAGTCTGTACTTCCGCTTTTGATCCTTGCATTGCCAGAAAAACCTAGATTCATAAAAGTCTAGCTTTTTTAACACCCCTTTCGGTATCTCAAAAAAGGAGAGCATGTGAGCATGAACACCAGTAGGCTAGTAAGAATAGTGTTGACGAGGGTAAGTTGTCCTCCATACGACAGAAGCTTACCCTTCCAACTGCTGAGCTTCTTTTCGAAACGGTCTTCAAATATTTTCCACTCCTTGGTAATCCTACGGTAATGAATGGCAATTCCGAGATACTTAATCGGAAGGGATCACACCTCACAACCAAGTAGCTGTCTGTCGATCACTGTCGTTGCCGGGACAGAGAATTAAGGGGGCGACGAAGCCGAAGAGGTTGGGTGGGTCGAAGCAGAGGAAGGACCTAGCTGGGTTGAACCAGTTTGGGGCAGGGGGGATTTAGACCGCACCCAACCCACCCATATCCTAGACGTCTGTGTGTGTGTGTGTGTGGGGGGTAAGGAGGCCCAAAATGGATAGTGTCGGGCTTTCCCAAATTTTCAGCCGAGAGGACGGGTCTGATGTCATCCGGTGGGAGTTGAGGACCCATTCAGTTGCTCTCTGAAAAAATCAATGCCTGAATCATGATTTAGTTGAATTCAACACATCCATCTTCCAACTGACATCAACCCTTCGTTCGTACTGCTTTGCGAGAGATGATGATATGGGCGACGACGATCAATCCTGGGATGGCTGCGTGGCGCCCAAGCATATCACTCTTTACTTTTCCCGCGAAAGACTACATTGCTTACCTACTCAGTTTTGCTTTTCTTCGCTTCCATCCTATCTCTAAGGCTATAAAGCCAAGGATCTCGAGCCCTCGAGCTCATTCTTCTTGTATTGGGGTAAATCCTAGCCGCCGGTGTTCCTGGTTGGTCCTTAGGTGTATATTAAATTCTCCTAAATTCCTTGCAACCGACCTCTAGGTTTGCTAAGTTCTACTGTTTTCTGTGTGTTTCCTGAATCATGTTCTTCAGACCAACTCGGGTCTGACAGAGTGTTACTTTGTTTAGGAACCAGTCATTTAGAAATCAGTCACAGTCAGTTTGGAGTTTTTCAACCATCCTAGCCTTAGGTACCTCATATTTTCCTTTATTTTATTTTATTGTATTGTACATAGCCAGTATATATTTGCATACTCATATGTGTGAAATGACATTTTTATAGGTACTTAATTGTTATGGATAACATATGTGACATATCAGTATGGAATTTGTTGAAGCCTGCATTGATCAATAATAATTGTGGAAGTAGTATAATAACCACAACCCGCAAAGTTGATGTTGCTAAATCTGTTGGTGGTGTTTATGAACTACCATTTCTTTCTTACAATGACTCCAAAATGTTATTCTATAGAAGAACTTTTCACAGAGAAGATGATTGTCCTTCTCAATATAGAGATATATGCGAGAGCATTGTAAGCAAGTGTGGCCAGTTACCATCAGATATCATTGCTATAACTAGCTCATTGCTTGATAAAGCAGTGGATTATTTGGAGGAATGGAAAAATGTGCGCAATTCTGTTGGTTCTGGGCTTAAACTTGAAAAGAGAGTGGAGAATATTTTGAGAATGATATTATCACGGAGTTACGAGGATATACCTGCATATCTCAAAAAATACTTACTGTATCTAAGTATTTTCCCGGAGGATTATGAGATTACAAGAGATAATTTGGTACAAAGATGGATAGCTGAAGATTTAATCCATGAGGAGCATGGGCAGAGCTTACAGGAACTGGGTGAGAGTTACTTTGATGAGCTTGTCAAGACAGGCCTGATCCGAGAAGGATTCGGCAAGGATATCTCTTGCTGTGTGCCTGTGTTGATGCTTGATCTTATTGTCTATCTGTCAACAAAAGAAAATTCTGTTACTATATTATCTGGCCAGCAACCGACTGAGCTGGCACACAAGGTCCAACGATTATCTCTCCAAGCCAGCGACCAAGAATATGATCTACCAGCAGAAACCAAGACCTTTGGCCAAACGAGTTCACTCTTTTGTGGTGCTGATTTCATGCCTTCCCTACAAAACTTCCAAGGTCTGCGTGTGCTAGATTTAGAGAATTGTCACTCTTTGAAGGATGATGATCTTAATGATCTTGGGAATTTGGTTGAGTTGAGGTATCTGGTTCTAGGAAGCAGTGATATTACTAAGATCCCAAAAAAGGTTAAGAAACTACACCATCTGCAGACACTGGATTTGACGGCAACTTGTGTAAAAGAAGTGCCTTCTTGTATTGTTAAACTTACACAGCTGCGGCGTCTGCTTATTAACAGATATACAAAAGTACCAGCTGGGATTATTGGGAAGTTACAAGCTCTAGAAGAGCTAGCTGATATTGGTATCTCCAACTCCCCAAATATTCTGGAAGATATCAGTACTATGACAGAACTGAGAGTGCTCAGCATTGCCTTGTGGTCATGGGATGAACATCAAAGTAGACTTTTGCCCGAGGCACTGCGCAAACTGAGTACACAGAAACTCAAATATCTATCAATCTTCAGTAGCTGTTTAATAGATTTCCCATCAAATTTACAGCCGGTCCTCCAAGAACTTGAAAAGCTTGATATACAGGGCAGCACATTCGATAAATTACCAAATTGGATTGGCCAACTCGCTAAGCTCGGGTCCTTGTCCATCGAGGTCTACTCACTGGAAAAGGGGACTTTTGAAATACTTGGAGGGTTATCTCATCTTCGTTACCTATCCCTTACTGCAAAGAGGATCCCGAGGGAAAAGGAAAAGTTGGTGGTTGGCAGCGAAGGATTCCGTTCGTTGAGAACTTTCCATCTGTCCAATCGTGCCATGGGGATCACGTTCGAAAAAGAAGCCATGCAGGGCCTTCAAAGGCTTGAGTTAACTTTGCAGGCATCATTGACGAAAGAATTCTTTTTTGGCTTGGAGAATCTTTATTCACTCAAGCATGTCCAAGTTGAAATTATCTGCTTCAGTGCCACGGATGGGATGGTGGAAGCAGCCGAGGCTGCCATTGGGAGCATGATTGGCAATAATCCCAATAAACCTACACTTGGGATAAAAAGAACTATGGAAGATTACAAGATATCAGATACAGTGAGAGAAGCAGGCCGTGAGGCGAAGGCACAAGAAGAAAGTGTTTCAGCAAGGAAGAAGAGCAGAAAGGCACGGAAGAAGAACAAGAGGTATTGATTCATGACATCTTTCCTGGGGCAAATATGAGTCCTTATTATACCTACCTGTTATTTGTGCTCATCCTACCTATTTAACACCATTTTCATTCTTTTTTTTTTGGTCAGGAAACACTGAAGATCGTTGACTTTGCACTGGGTAACCGTGGCATTGCCGAAGTTATTAGCCAGAGATTGGCAGCTACCACCCTTATATATTGGATTAGAACACACCATTTCGGTTAACTTGTTGCTAGGAGACCAAATCCCTTCCCTTGTCATCTTAGTTCAGTTGAACGATTGATTTGGCAACTTTCATGTTGTGTTTCCTTATTCATTCAAGACATGATGCTTGCATGCGGATCAGGCTCACCAGGACTGTCACTTGTTTAAGCATGACATAAATTCTTATAATGTTTGGTTCATTTCGTTCATTGTCCATTGTATTTATGGCAGCACTGAGGCTTTGTACCAATGCTGGTACTTGGTAGATATGGATCGACCTTCTGAACAGGAGGTAGGAGCTTGTATAGGGTGGATCGTGTTTTCTCCGAGCTTTAATAAGCTTGGCAGAAATTTCTTTAGAGTTTCGTCGCTAGTAAGTACTCCCTCCGTTTCATAATATAAGAACGTTTTTGACACTAATGTAGTATTAAAAACATTCTTATATTTTGGGACAGAGGAAGTACATTATAGCTCGTCACCGCACCGTAATTCTGCCCAGCTGCAAGGGACACAAGTCGGTGGCCACGCACAACAGCAGATATTGCATGGCGTACACGGAGATTGATTGATTCATTCAGGTGTAACAAATGCAAGGTGGGGCCGTTTTATAGTGGGAAATACCTTGAGAACCCCGGTAGGAGGATGGATACTGCTCGTTGAGCCTCTGGGGTGGACGTGGATGCACCCCTGAGCTCTGCCTTCCTTCAGCAGTGGATCTGCCTGGTACATCGACGGGGGAAGGAGAACCAAACAGTGTTGTTATGATGATTTTGCCAGAAAAATGCAATTAAATAGTCTAGACACACACACACACACACACACACACACACACAAACACACACGATCCTCTCGTTCCCCTCGCTTCTGCCGGCGGCGGCGGCGGGGCATCGATCTTTGCTGCGCTTCACCTCCCGCTTTGGTCGGCGTCTCGGCCGGACCCGGCCTGCCTGCCGCCGGATCTGACGCTCCATCCCACCACCCTGGTCGTTCTCCGTAGCCGCTGGTCGGCGGCCTCGTCGTGGCCTACTGTTGCACATCCCTCGGTCCTTCTCGGCCGGGTACAGGCGCTCCGTTGCCGGATCTGGCGCTCCACCTCTTCCTCGGTCATGATGTGCGCATGTTGTCAGCGTACCTGACGAGGAGGGCCCACCTGCAGACCTCCACCACCACCGTGGTGCACGGCCGAACGGCAAGTACCGCGGGCCAGGCCTGATTTGGTGATGGCCATGTTGACCACTACTTAAGCGAGCGTCGACGGAATCCACCTGGCATGAGGTAAACACACGGGTCGTCATCGTTTTTTTTTTTAATCATGGGCGGTCATCATATTTAAAATGAAGGCACGATGTACAGTTATTAGACTTCAAATACGTTTTATGGTGACTATACGATCAATTTATAAGGAGAGCATAACTGAGATGGCGCGAGAAACGAGAGGATAAGAATTACTATCCAGCGGCCCCGACGCCTCGATTCTTGGAACGGGCAATAAAGACAGAGATCCGTTGGGCCGATTCGGCGGGATAAAAGGAAAGATGACGTCATGACGGGTTAACACGGATCCAAAGAATGACGTCACGACGGGTTAAAGAAAGTCTTTTTTGCGCAGTCAAGAGACTGAAGATTTATGTTTTAAGTTATTTTGAGATTGACATGAACAGGTTCAAATCAATCTGGGGCCTAATGTTGGGGATATAACAATTTGTGTAAGCCGCCAGAGAGGGCCGGGTTACGTAAAGAGGTTACCAAACGTAAGCCCAAGTCCAAGCATGAAGATGTCAAATAAGTTCTCAACAAGGGGCTAAGGCCCACACGCGACTTAAGGCCCGTTGTAGTAAAACCGCCATAATGGCATGACTTGTATCATAAGGTAGACTTGACTAGTCACCGAGCCGACATTGTTTATAAGCCCGGCCGGACTGGTAGGCTGGAGAAGGCGTCAACCCGCAGTATATAAGGGGACGACCGCTAGCGGCTTAGGGCAAGAAACAACCAATCGAGAACCGGGCATAGCGTATCTCGCTCCACAGTCATTGAAACCTCAAGCAATACCAACCCAACTAGACGTAGGCTTTACCTTCACCGTAAGGGGCCGAACTAGTATAAAACCTCTCGTGTCCCTTGTCCCGATTAACCCCTTTAAGCTTCCTAGTTGCGATGGCTCCACGATCGAGTCCTTGCAAGAGGACATCTCGCCGTGACAATTCCACGACATTTGGCGCCCACCATGGGGCCAAAGCCGCAGTGGATTTGAGTTTTTGAAGGCGACTTCAAGGGCTCAAGGGATACGCATGGTCGGATGACCAAGAGTCGCCGCCGGCAAGATCTACATCGACAACGAAGGTGGGGTCCCGAGGTCGACCCATTGAGTACGGGTACCGGTCCCCTTTGGCGGAATCCACGCCTTCATCGGGCCGGATTGGTGAGCCGGGCCCAGAGCCGGACAGTGCACCGACCTCATTGAGATAGCTCAGCCAACAGTAGACCCGCCCAGATTCAACCTACCATGAAGCGTGCCTTTGTGGGTCGTGGTTCGCACTTTCTCAAGGATCTAAAGATGGCGAAGAGGCAACCGTCCCATCGAGATGATGATTTGTCCTCCGGTTCAATGTATTCTCTCTCAGATTGAGTCCAAGAAGGCATGCTAGGGGCTGTTCCGACGACTCTAGCGTTCCAGATTGCTATGAGCCGCCAAGCTGGGCAGGAGTCTTCATGGCTGGTACCCAACCTGGCCAAAACTCGACGGCTGCAACAACAATAATGTCCGGGTCAGGAGCGGCCGGGGCAGGAGGCCCCGCGCGCCCGCAGGCTCAGGTGCTGATGGATCTTATGGACAAATTGACGGCCCTGTTAACCACCACGGTCATCCCTGCAAATCCAGATGAACATAACGCGGAGGTGGCAAAGGTGCGTGAGGAGATAGCCTTGGCCAAGGAGGCCTTGGCGGTGAGGACACCAGAGCTAGGCTTGAGCGGGCGGCTTTGGATGCTGCGTACTTGCAGCCGACTCCACGAGGCTTTCCAGCTTAACATGAGTCTGAATGCATCCAATGAGGTGATGAGAAGGAGACATCAGAAGACCCAGTCCCGTCTGCCTCCGGTTTACGATCCTCGGAATCTTTTCACGACACCCAGAGCTGGTCCTAGCAATCCGCCCGAGGACAATCAATTTATGACACCCGGAGCTGGAGGGCCGGTTCAGCCTCGAGAGATGGCACCTCTGCACGGGAGCATGGCCCCGCCCCGATACATACCGACACCTCCGAGCCACTTTTCCAACCCCATGGAGAACTCGATAGCGGCATCGGGCGCTGTCTGGCGGCTCTTCTAGTGGATGGTGATGACCCGACGGCGGTGGAAACCCGGAGGTTAGGGTTCTTCTTCGACGGCCTTGGCACAAGAAGAGACCTATTCTTCAAAGCAGGACATGATTCATTCCACTCCTCAGCCTTGGATAGCACCTCGTCCAAACCGGAGTCCGAAAGTTGGCAGCAGTACATGGAGTCGAGCTTTGTCAAGCAATGCCCAGCGCAACTAACTGGCGGTTATAACCCGTGCAGGATCGATTCGTCGCCAGAGGATGAACGGGCGGCTCAATTAGCGGCTCAGCGGACGGCATATGATGGTCTCCGTAGTATCCAATGACTTCATTGGAGCGAGGGTGGCCACTAGAACCGGTGGTATCCCTTGTCCGGTGCCGCTCTGCGAGATGTGCGTCTGCCAAGGATTTCAAGGGTCCTCGAAAGGTGCCGAATTACACGGCCGACTTACGTTAGGGGCATGGATTGAAAGCTACGAGATGGCCATGGAGTTATCGAAGTCGTGACGCGGCAATGGCTAAGTATGTTCACCATGATGTTAGATGGAACGTCCGATCTTGGTTGAAAAGTTTGCCTCTAATTCCATCAGTTCATGGGCCGAGTTAAAGGCCGGTTTATCAAGAACTTTAAAGGTACTTGCAAGCAATCTATGTCCATTGTGGACTTGACCAATTGTAAGCGTGGAGGAAGGTGAGTCCACAACTCATTGGAGTGCGCCGTCAAGGAAATAATACATTCATCTGATAAGATGGATGCTTGCTCAAGGTACTTATGCTCCATCGTAATTGTCGCTTTTGTGCCATCAAGCGTAAGTCACGCCTTAAGCATGATTGCAATGACATGGATCTACCGATGATGGCGGCTTTGGTTAAGTATGCCGATTACGATACATTTGATGATCCCGTGTCCGAGGAGGAAAAGATGTGGAAGGGAAAGAAGAACGGCAACGGAAAGGGTCAGCAGCAACAACCGGTAAGTCAAGGTGGCAACAAGCGTAAGCCGGACGGTAACCCGGCGTTTGTGGCAAATGCTAATGCCCAAGGTAATAACAAGAAGCGTAAGGGGAGAGCACCTCCTCGATCCGGTGGCTCAGTCCATCTCTTGAGCAGCTTCCGAATGAGCCTTGTCCAAGACACGGTACTCGGGGAAAATCCTCGCCACCCACTTATGGAAGGATCACGCTGATCATGAAGGCTTTCAAGAATTCAAACATGTTTGATGGCAATCACGATCGGTGGCGGTTCAGAGTAGGTGGTTTCCATGGCCCGGTGGCGGCTCAAGTTCCGGTTTCAAGGTGGTCAAGGTGGCTATAATCGGCCAGTGATCTGGTCAAGGAGGACAGCAGCAGCAGTGACGGCCAAAGTTATCGAGCCATCCAAAACAGGTTAAGCGGTGGGCAATACCATGTGTTTACCACTAACTTGTGTAAACGTGACCAGAAGGTTCATAAAAGGGCTGTGAATTCGGTTGAACCGGCGGTTCCCCGTTATCTGAGGTGGTCAGAGCAGCCTATCATTTGGAGTAGGGAAGATCACCCCCTCCGAGTTGATAACCCGGGTCGGGCTTTAACTTGGTGGTGGCCCTCGTGTTGGTGGATATAAATTCACTAAGGTGCTCATGGACGGCGGAAGCGACATCAATATTCTCTATTATGAGACCTTTCGCCAGAGCTGATCGATAAAGACTTGAGGACGTCTAACACTGTTTTTCATGGGGTGGTACCTGGTAAGTCGGCATATCCCGTTGGAAAGATCGAGCTGGAAGTGGCTTTTGGAGATGAATATGATTCCAGGGCTGAGAAGCTCACCTTTGAGGTAGTTGTCAGGACCCCGATTCCAAGTCACATTGACCTAGCCGGTAACACCTCATATCACTTTGCGACCTCACGCACGGTATTCCCACGGGTGTCGCCTTACCATGGCCCGAGACCGTTCGCGCCTTTTGGCTCACGTATATGATAGTGTCGCTAGCATCCACATGACAGAGAACCCAGGCCGACATGGCTAGTCGTGAACCCAAAGCGGCGCTAATCCATGGGGATAGGCATACATGAATCACATCGAGCATGTTGGTCATCAACGTATGAATCCGGGTCAGAAAGCACGGGCTAACAGGACTCGTAACCCGAATTTGTAGCAAAGGCTAGGCAGACTCCGGATATCACCGCGTGACATTTCCTCAAGGGACGTATATAGGAACGAAGTGAAACACATGCCGGCCAGTCAAGTGTCCAAAGCAGTAGTCTTTGGGCTAGCAGGACTCCGGTGAACCGGGCTGTAGCGGACTACTATCGCTTAGGAAGCACTAGACTACATTTCCCCATATGAGAGGCTGCCAAGGGTACACAACTAGATTGTCGGATCCCACTCATACCAAGCATTTCAATCATACACACAATATGCCCGATATGAGTACATACAACATGGCATCACAACAAAACTCTACAACTCAAAGTACTTTATTTAAGAGGCTCCGAGGAGCCATACATAACATATCCATACAGATAGGGGTCACACGACCCAACACTCAAGTCATACAAGCATACAAGCACATGCGGAAGCAAGCTAGTCTGAGTACAGACACTAAAAAGAAAGAAAGCTTGATGAGGCCCTTCTATCTACAGTGGCCCTTCACAAGCCTTGGATCACCACCTGGGTGGCTAGTTCACTCGTCGACGCCAAGGTCTACATAAAACCCATCGGAGGGGGCGGGGTTGTCGTCTGAAAACATTAATTAAGCAAATATGAGTACGGAGGTACTCAGCAAGTCTTACAACAGAAACCTATTATACATGCACATTCTCAAGAAGGTAGTGGAGTTATTGCAGCAAGCCAGCTTTGACTCTTGGCTAAGCTATCCTATGTGACATTACTTGAAAAGCATTTGTCGCACATGAGTCCACTAATCACCATCACAATACTCCACCGTGGATCCTCTCTCTCGCCAACCCACGAGAGGGCCATCCATGATACTCACACTTATCTTGAGGCTTTTAGTAGTATCCATTTACTTGTCTATGAACTGCATAGGAGACCAAGTAGTCCTTTACCACGGACGCGGCTATTCGAATAGTTTTATACCCTGCAGGGGTGTACTTCGTCACACATGTTTCCACCACTTAGCCTCCGCACACGATATGTGCTCGGCAGACTTCAAGCGAAAGCCGACGTGGGTGTAGACCACGACCTGACCAACCACACAAGTCTCTAGTCCGTGTTTATCGCCTATTCGGGTTCCATCCGCAGGAGTCCGGCCGAGGTTTCCACTAACGGCCCCGAACGATGTGTGCAGGGTTCCCGAGACACCAAACGGGCGAATCGGTACACCGGGCCACGTACCGCAACACAGCCCACCCTAAGGTCACGCCAAGGCATGCCCCCAAAGATGCTACAAACACCGTAAACTACTTGAAACTCCCGGACAGAGGACGAGAGGGGCTCAGAATTGAAGCCGAAGGGTCATATTTCAGGCCCAACGTGGTGGTAGTAGCTGATCTTAAATCACACATAGAGATCTCAGTTCTTAGGGACGGCCTCAATGAAACAACCCACCATGTCCTCCTACATGGCCTCTCATCGATTCCTTTACCAAACCATATTCAACACTTTCACTCTCGAAACCGACACAACCTTTCACTCTAGTTCATCATCCCGATGAGCTAGACCGACACAACTCTAAGCATAGCAAGCATAGCATGGTAGGATTCACAAACATGGCTCAATCAACTCCTACACATACTAGTGGGTTTCATCTAATTCTTGTGGCAATGACAGTCATGCAAAGGAAGTGGGTTCAACTACCGCATGACACAACAGTTTGAAACGCGTTGTCTTAATGCAGTAAACAAGAGCGTAAGCAAGAACATGGGTTTGTATCGAATGATCAATGGGTTGCTTGCACGATGTAGTGGTAGTAGGATACCGCCTTCGCACGGATATTCGGGGTTATCCTCGGAGGCAGAACCTATCACGAAAGACACACCAAACATAAACCACATGACAATATGCAACAAAATGATGCATCCTATGACATGGCAATATGAATGTGTGTTGGCCTAATGCAAGCTAGAACAGAAAGGAATGAACTCATTTGAATCAAAGATTCAAATGTTAGCTCATTTAACATAGCCATAAAGGTGTATTATCTTATTTTGCTTAAACAGCAAGGTTAACTTGTTCTGTCATGCATGAAATCATTACCAATGGATAGATTGAATTTTTCTGATCAAAATTCATATATAAAACTTTGCATTTGGAGTTACAGATTAATTTCTATGATTTTTTTGAAGTTTGCAACAATTTCTGGAATTTCCTGTAAACAAATAAAACCAGAAATTAATTATTATTCGTGATCGTCGAGTGACGCCAGGTCAACGGGGCGTCCAGGTCAACTCCGACCAGTGGGTCCCGCATGTCAGTAGCTAACTAGGCTAACTAATTTTAATTAAACCTAAACTAGGTTAATTAGCATAGGGGCCCCACCTAGTCAACTAAGTCAGCGGGGTCAAACCCGCCGACGTTTAGCCGCCGGCGAGGCCAGACACGGCGGCGAGAGTGTGATTGTGCATTCCGGCGACCATTTGGACGGCGGAGACCATCTACGGGTAGCCGGAGACAACCCGCGACATTTGGTGGTGGTGGTTGAGCTCGGGTGGTAGGAACGTCACGCTGGCGACGAGCTTGGCGCCGAGTCGGGTGAGGACGAACACGTGGGGCACGGCAGGGCACGGGTGAGGTTGGGCTCCTCGGGAGTGCGGTGAGTGCGATGGCGTGCTGAGTCGAGCCAACGTGGCTGTGGGCCACGACGGCGACGCGGCGGCGGCGAAAGCGACCAAGCTCGGTGCGGTCGGTCTGCGGGCTCGAGCGAGAACGAGAAGGAGGGAAAGGTAGCCGGGCTCCACGGCGAAAAGTCTAAAGCAGTCGGCGCAGGTCGGGATGAGGTGATGCGGCGGCGGCAATGGGGATCACCGGCGAGGTTCGTGAAGACGAGCGCGAGGAAGAAGCGGTGGCTTGCGAGCTCTCGTGGCTCGGGCTGTTCGGAGTCGACAACCGGCGGAGTGGTTGGACACGATGGCTTGGTACGGACGACGGTGGATGCGACCACGCCGGCAGGTGCGCGGCAGGGCGCCGCCATGGTGCGGGAGAGCGAGGAGAGGGCAGGGGGGCGAATGAGATGTCCACGGGTCGGGCAATGACGTGGAGCTCACCCAGTGCTCGGTGCGCTGGCGCAAGCAAGTCGACGCCGTGATGGCGAAGCTCACGCCAAGTCCTCTGTGCTGCGTGGCGACAATGAAGCAATTGGTCGGCATGGGCCCGACCAAAGGTCTTTGAGCGACCAGTGGCTGCCGGTGGGCTGCTGTGACCGGGTAAGTGGGTTTTCCTTTTGTTTACATTTTCAAATATTCTGTAGGTTTGTTGCATTTTTTAAAAATACCTAGGCAACACCAAAAATCACCAAACTGCACCTGGTCCTTACTTGGAATATATCCAGCATGGAACATTTTAGTTTGGGATTATTTGAGCATTTGAAATATTTTATATAATTTAAATGCCCAAATTCAAATAGCTAAAGATTTAATCCAGTGACCTTAGAGTGACCTAGAAATCTGTGCATCACTTCTGACAGTGGTTTAGGACCAAGGCAAAGGTGATGAACATTTTAAAAGGGCATTTCAGGTTCGTTGAAAATATTTTTATTAAACCCTAGTTGGATTCAGAGGGGTTCTGGGGGTTCTGTCTTCCCCAATTCAAGTTTCTGATGAAAAGTAAACATGATGCAACACTCTAATGCATGGACTAACTAGGATGTGACAACTCACCCCCACTCAAAAGAATCTCGTCCCGAGATTTTGGATCCGTCGGAAAGAAGGTGGGATACTCAAGTCAAGACGATCCTCCCTTTCCCAAGTTGCTTCTTGCTCGTAATGGTTTGACCATTGAACCTTGAGAAACTTGATATTCAAGGCCGAGTGGTACGCTTCGGCTTGATCAAGGATCTGAACGGGATATTCTCGATAGGTGAGGTTATCTTGGAGATCAAGCGTTTGGTGGTCCACTCCACGGATAGGGATCCGAGAAGCAACGCTCGAGTTGAGAAACGTGGAAAACATCATGGACTCGAAAGATGCAGAGGTAGTTCCAGCTTGGTAGGCAACTTCTCCTCGCTTGGCAAGAATGCGAAGGGTCCAATGTAACGAGGAGCCAACTTGCCTTTGATACGGAATCGATGGGTTCCCTTCAAAGGAGTAACCCGAAGGTAAGCCTTCTCGCCAACTTCATAAGACATAGGCTTATGCTTGCGGTCATATTGGCTCTTTTGATGGGATTGGGCTGTTTTCAATTTCTCACGGATAACGCGAACCTGCTTCTTCGCTTCTGGATCATATCCGGGCCAAAGAGTTGTCTTTCCCGGTTTCGACCAGCTTAAGAGGTGTTCGACATTTTCGTCCATAGAGAACTTGAAAGGAGCTTTGACCAAACTAGCTTGATAACTATTGTTATAAGCGAACTCGCGTAATGGAAGGCATTTCTCCCAATTCATGCCGAAGAGATGATGAAGCTCAAGCATATCCTCCAGAATTTGATTGACTCGTTCTACTTGTCCACTTGATTGAGGATGGAAGGCGGTGCTAAAGGAGAGACGAGTTCCATAGCATTTTGGAAACTTTCCCAAAATCGAGAGGTGAAGAGACTTCCACTGATGCGAGTTAATCTCCAATGGAACACCATGAAGAGACACTATTCGAGAGATGTACAATTCAGCTACTGGCTAGCGGTTATACTCTCACGAACGGGTAGGAAGTGGGCTACTTTGGAAATACGGTCGACAATGACGAAGATGGCATTATTCCCTCTCTTGGTCCTGGGAAACCCGGTAATGAAATCCATACCGATTTTATCCCATTTCCATTCAGGGAATAGCCAAAGGTTGAAGGGTGCCAAAGAGCCGTTGATGCTCTGCTTTAACATGACGACATACGTCGCAACTAGCAATAAATTGAGCGATTTCTCTCTTCATCCTAGTCCACCAAAACCTCCAGCGTAGGTCTTGATACATTTTAGTACTACCGGGATGAATGGTGAGAGGGGATTCATGAGCTTCCTTAAGGATCAATTGCCGTAGATGTTGTTTCTTGGGAACCACCAAACGGTTCTCGAAGAAAACTACACCTCGTTAAATCCATGGAAAAACATTTAGCAACTCCGCTAGCGATGTTCTCCTTAATCCGAGATATGCCCTTATCACGCTGGGAAGCTATAATTTGATCCGTAAGGTTAGGTTTCGCCACTGTGGTGGAAAGGAACTCGAGGAACAATGTGAAGGTTAAGCTTACGTAATTCCTCGTGGAGAAGTGGTTGACTTTGTTGTAACATCGATTGTTACAATAAGATTTATGACTTAGTCGTCAGCCCATGACATTGGCTTTGCCTCGGGTGTAAGATATTCCTAAGTCATAATCCGTAATCAACTTTCACCCAACGCCTTTGCTCGAGATTCAAATCCGTTGGGTGAAGATGTATTTCAGACTTTGGTGATCGATGTAGATTTCTCAACGATTACCAAGAAGGTAATGTCGCCAGTTTTGAGTGCATGGACCACCACGCAAGCTCTAGATCGCAGTGTGTGGGGTAGTTATCCTCATGTGGACGCCTTAAGCGCCGAGAAGCGTAGGCAATCACATGACGATCTTGCATGAGTATGCAACCTAGTCCTTGTCGCGAGGCGCCGTAATAGATAATAAAGTCCTTAGAAAAATCTGTGGTACAAGTAATGCGGGAGCAGATGTCGAGGCGTCTTTTCGGTTCCTCGAAGCTGAACTTCGCCTTTGTGGGGTCCACTCGAACTTTTATCTTTCTTGAGGAGTTCGGTTAGAGGCTTAGCAACCTTGGACGAATTCTCGATTTAAGCGGCGGCAATAGCTCGCTAAACCGAGGAAACTCGAACTTGCTTGACCGATTCGTGTGGAGTCCAACAAGGACGGCTTGAACTCGCTTCGGGATTGACAAAGAATGCCCTTACCAGAGATTACATGGCCTAGATAGGTTACTTCCGGCAAACTGCAACTCACACTTAGAGAATTTGGCATAAAGGCGATGCTCTCAAGTTTCATCAATACAAGCCTTAGATGTTCGCATGTTCTTCCTCATTCTTGGAGTAGATGAGTATATCATCGAGGTATACCACAACGAATTTATCCAAATACTCCATGAAGATCGAGTTCATTAACCGAGAGAAGGTGGTCGAGCATTGGTTAACCCGAAGGACATGACGGTGTACTCGTATTGGCCATAACGAGTAACAAAGGTCGCTTTTAGGAATGTCCCCGTTCTTGATTTTGATTTGATGGTAGCCCAACCTAAAATCCATCTTGAAAAGATTGAGGATCCAATGACTGATCATACGGTGTCGTTGATCCCGGGAGCGGATACTTGTTCTTGATAGTGACCAAATTGATGTGTCGGTAATCTACAACCATCCGATCCGCTCCATCCTTCTTCTTGATTTAAGAGGACGGGCAAGCCCATGGGGATGAACTAGGACGGATGAAACCCTTTGCAAGGACTCATCGAGTTGTTTCTTAAGCTCGGCTAGTTCTAGGGTGCCATCTTATAGGGTCTTCTAGAGATTGGGACGGTTCACGGAACAAGATCTATCACGAACTCGACATCCCCTGCTGTGTGGAACACCGGCAGTTCCTCTGGAAAGACATCCAAAAATCACGGACCACCTAATATCTTCGAGATCCGGAAGGGGTTGGCATTTAAGGAGTAGAGTCGACGCTTAGCCACTCGGGTTAAAACATTAACTGTCTTGCCCGAAGGATGGGTGAGTTGAACAGTTCTAGTAGAGCAATCAATCTTAGCGTAATGGGCTGACATCCAGTCCATACCCAAGATGATGTTTATGTCCGAGGACTTGAGATCTATTAGTGATGAAAGGAAGAGTAATCTGTCGACAAGGATTTCATTCCCATGACTTATTCTAGAGGTTTGCCATCTAGAACCAGGAGTCTGAATTTCCATGGAGGTGTGCATGTCACAAAATGTGGTGTTGCGCACTCGAGCATAGCTCTCAGAAATAAATGAATGAGATGCTCCAAGATCAAAAAAAACGGTTGCGGATGGCAATTAACAAGGAGCGCATCGAGAACGGCGTTGGGATCCTCATGGGTCTCCTCGAAATTTGAAAGCGTAGTTAGCGTGGCCATGAGCAATGGCGGTACCGGTTTGGCGAGAGCACCTTCCCCGCTGGCTTACCACGGCCAATGAGACTTTCTCGATCCGACCGGGGTTGTTCTGGGACACTCACGGATATAGTGACCCGTCTCTCCACATTTGAAACAAAGTTATCACATTGGGGACGTGGAGCAGATTAGCAGGGCCACCATAGGCCTTAGGCGGTGCAAACTGTCTTTGGGGCGAGGCGCCTCAAAGGATGGCCTCGGAGTGAATCTGGTGGCAGAAAGCGGTGCTTGGGATGCAGACCCGGCGCCGAGATCTAGAGCCGGATGAAGAACCAAAGTCACGGAGTGCTTAAGTGAAGCTTCAAAGTCGACCGTCCAGCCAAAGACCGATAGCCTTGTTGACTAACCACGGAAGGAGGTGCACTCGTGCAGAGCGAAGATCACTACGGCTTCGGGCTAAGTCCCTTGCGGAACCTTGCTCGCTTCTTGGCGTCGGTAGAAACCTCTTCGTGAGCATAACGTACTAGATTTCCAAACTTCGCGATCGTATGCATCCACAAATCTACCACAGGTGAAATTGCAGAATTCTTCCCTCTTACGATCCATGAGACCTTCCGGAATGTGATGCTCACGGAAAGCCGCCTTTGAACTCAGCCTGTAGTGATTTTGGCCAACCGGGCGCATAGCCTCGAAATTCTCCCAACAAAGGCTAGCGGGGCCTTCGAGGTGATAGGCAGCAAAGATAACCTTATCAGCTTCAGCCACGCTAAGGTAACGTAGCTTGTGGGTGATGCTTTGTGAAGCTATCATCCGCATCGAGAGGCTCAACGGAATGTTTGAACTTCGGTGGATACAGCTGACAAAGTCATTGAGTGACACTAGGTCATTCCTTGGCTAGCGTGTATTCTGCTCAATCCGCTCCAAAGAAGCGATTGGTCTCACGCTTGTTGCATTCTGCCTCCATCATAACTTCGGCCAAAGAAGGCGGTTGAGGCAGATTTACATTCCTAGCTGCGCTGGCTTCTCCCTGATCCGGAGCAGCAGGGTTGTTGCGGGTGTTGACCATCCTAAGAACCAAAACAACGGTTTAAACAAAGGATGGAAAAATTTGGCAAGGAAGTGCGGAATGTAATGGATAACATGGAATGCAGAGATGTTCATCCGTATGACATGGTAATATAGAAACTGCCATATATATACCAACGGTCATACACACCATTCATAGTTTAGTACAAGCCCGGCTAGAGTACAACTGCAAATGAAAGGCGTTACATCTCATCCAAGCATTCCCAAACTCCTATACATTATTTTTCTACACTTCCGGAATTGATACACACCAAGTCATATTCCACAGGTCACGCACGACGGTGGAAATACAACTATTACAATACTAGAGATACTACTACTAACTCAGACAACTCGGTAGTAGTACTCATAGAAGTCACCTCCATAGCCTGGAAGCTCAACATGATTATCCGGAAACAGACGGTCCTGAGGAGCTTGTGGACCATAGGGGCTAGGATGAGGTCTTGGACCAACAAACGGTGGCTGCAGGGGACCACGGGTGGGGTGATGCCTCCCACATCACGCCAATCCATCATGTCCGTGAGCAGATCTCACAGATACAAATCCCTCATATCCATACATCCGACTTTGCACACCTGGGGTGCAAACCGAGTCAAAAGTGGCCCAATGATCGGCACGGGTGTTGAAAAGCTCCATTCTCAAGGCCCGATTCTCTCGGTCCATATCCTTGAGCATCTCAGCAAGTGGTGCGGGTTAGTGAGTCCTCCTGAGTGGAATCGGCATAGATGGCTGAAAGATACTCTTGCGCCCCTGGGAGCGAAGCTGGCATATAACGGAAGTCGGTGTTCCGAAGCAGGCCAGTCCTGACTCACATGATGGTCATCATAGAGTATGCAACATCCTGCACAACCATCTCAATAGTGACCCCGAGTCCATAGGAGTGGTGAAGAGGCTCAGTCGATCCAGGATAAGAAGGAAATATCCTGATAGTGCAGAGGTATTGGCTTTGACTAAAATCTCGGAATTGCTCTTCGACGGTGTATTCGGGATACCAACGGTAACCCCTCTCAATCATAACCCGGACTAACATAGCCGTATGATCGGGCACATCGATGCACCTGGTCAGACGAACCACTTGGTTTTGAGCACGAGTGGCCATCTCTAAGCGCAACCACAATGCAAAGACATTAGAATTTCTAGGGAAAATCGGACAGCATAACATCTGTAAATGCTCAAGAACAGATTTGACACATTCAAAATCAGATTGCAAAACCACTCAACAACATCATATCAAGGTTACGGTTCAACTGATAACATACTAAAAGTAGTAGAAACTGAATCGAGGTCAGAATCAACAATCCTATAAGTTAATAATGGATTAGTAACACGTGAACCCGATAGAGAGGAGAGAGCATAGTCCTATACCCACGTAGAATGAGAAGAGGATGACTCGGATCGGAGGGCATAAGGTAAAGGAGTAAAAGAGCCTTACGTCCCTCCCACAATAAATTCCCCTACATATAACTAAAGCATTTCTAGACTCGACATCAACTAGTTTGGCTTAGCGAACCTCTGAGCAGTCCCGGCTCTGATACCAACGCTGTCAGGACCCCGATTCCAAGTCACATTGATCTAGTCGGTAACACCTCATATCACTTTGCGGCCTCACGCACGGTATTCCCACGGGTGTCGCCTTACCATGGCCCGGGACCGTTTGCGCCTTTTGGCTCACGTATATGATAGTGTCGCTAGCGTCCACATGACAGAGAACCCGGGCCTACATGGCTAGTCGTGAACCCAAAGTGGCGCTAACCCATGGGGACAGGCATACATGAATCACATCGAGCATGTCGGTCATCAATGTATGAATCCGGGGCTGTAACCTGGCTAACAGGACTCGTAACCCGGGCTGTAGAAGGCTAGGCAGGACTCCGGATATCACCGTGACATTTCCCGAAGGACGGACATAGGAACGAAGTGAAACACATGCCGCCGATCAAGTGTCCAAAGCGGTAGTGCTTGGGCTAGCGTGACTCCGGTGAACTGGCTGTAGGCATTACTATCGCTTAGGAAGCACTAGACTACATTTCCCCATATGAGAGGCTGCCAAGGATACACAACTAGATTGTCGGATCCCACTCATACCAAGCATTTCAATCATACACACAATATGCCCGATATGAGTACATACAGCATGGCATCACAACAAAACTCTAAAACTCAAAGTACTTTATTTAAGAGGCTCAGGAGCCATACATAACATATCCATACAGGATAGGGGTCACATGACCCAACACTCAAGTCATACAAGCATACAAGAACATGCGAAAGCAAACTAGTCCGAGTATCTGCAGACACTAAAAAAGAAAGAAAGCTTGATGAAGCCCTTCTATCTACAAGGGTGGCCCTTCACAAGCCTTGGATCACCACCTGGGTGGCTAGTTCACTCGTCGACGTCAAGGTCTACATAAAACCCATCGGAGGGGGCGGTGTTGTCATCTGAAAACATTAATTAAGCAAACATGAGTACGGAGGTACTCAGCAAGTCTTACAACAGAATCCTATCATACATGCATATTCTCAAGAAGTTAGTGGAGTTATTGCAGCAAGCCAGCTTTGACTCTTGGCTAAGCTATCCTATGTGACATTACTTGAAAAGCATTTGTCGCACATGAGTCCACTAATCACCATCACAATACTCCACCGTGGATCCTCTCTCGTCAACCCACGAGAGGGCCATCCATGGTACTCACACTTATCTTGAGGCTTTTAGTAGTATCCATTTACTTGTCTATGAACTGCATAGGAGACCAAGTAGTCCTTTACGACGGACGCGGCTATTCAATAGTTTTATACCTGCAGGGTGTACTTCGTCACACATGTTTCCACCACTTAGCCTCCGCACACGATATGTGCTCGGCAGACTTCAAGCGAAAGCCGACGTGGGTGTAGACCACGACCTGACCAACCACACAAGTCTCTAGTCCAGGTTTATCGCCTATTCGGGTTCCATCCGCAGGGAGTCCGGCCGAGGTTTCCACTAACGGCCCCGAACGATGTGTGCAGGGTTCCCGAGACACCAAACGGGCGAATCGATACACCGACCGCGTGCCTACCACCGCAACACAGCCCACCCCTAAGGTCAGCGCAATGCTGCCCCCAAAGATGCTACAAACACCGTAAACTACTTGAAACTCACAGACGAGGAGGGCGAGAGGGGTCGGTGTAAGCCGGCGGGGTCATATTTCAGGGCCCAACGTGTGGTAGTAGCTGATCTTAAATCACACATAGAGATCTCAGTTCTTAGGGACGGCCTCAATGAAACAACCCACCATGTCCTCCTACATGGCCTCTCATCGATTCCTTTACCAAACCATATTCAACACTTTCACTCTCGAAACCGACACAACCTTTCACTCTAGTTCATCATCCCGATGAGCCAGACATGACACAACTCTAAGCATAGCAAGCATAGCATGGTAGGATTCACAAACATGGCTCAGTCAACTCCTACACATACTAGTGGGTTTCATCTAATTCTTTGTGGCAATGACAGTCATGCAAAGGAAGTGGGTTCAACTACCAAGCAGCACACAACAGTTTGAAACGCGTTGTCTTAATGCAAAGAAACAAGAGCGTAAGCGAGAACATGGGTTTGTATCGGAATGATCAATGGGTTGCTTGCACGATGTAGTGGTAGTAGGATCTGCCCTTGAAGACGGATATTCGGGGTTATCCTCGGGCGAGTAACCTATCACGAAGACACACCGAACATAAACGATACATGACAATATGCAACAAAATGATGCATGCTATGACATGGCAATATGAATGTGTGTTGGCCTAATGCAAGCTAGAACAGAAAGGAATGAACTCATTTGAATCAAAGATTCAAATGTTAGCTCATTTGACATAGCCATAAAGGTGTATTATCTTATTCTGCTTAAACAGCAAGGTTAACTTGTTCTGTCATGCATGAAACCATTACCAATGGATAGATTGAATTTTTCTGATCAAAATTCATATATTAAACTTTGCATTTGGAGTTACAGATTAATTTCTATGATTTTTTGAAGTTTCCAACAATTTCTAGAACTTCCTGTAAACAAATAAAACCAGAAATTAATTATTGCGTCGGCGATCGTGAGTGACGTCGAGGGTCAGCAGGCGTCTGGTCAACCTGACCAGTGGGTCCCGCATGTCAATAGCTAACTAGGCTAACTAATTTTAATTAAACCTAAACTAGGTTAATTAGCAGAGGGGCCCCACCTAGTCAACTAAGTCAGCGGGGTCAAACCCGCCGACCTTTAGCCGCCGGCGAGGCCAGACACGGTGGCGAGAGTGTGATTGTGCATTCCGGCGACCATTTGGACGGTGGAGACCATCTACGGGTAGCCGGAGACAACCCGCGATATTTGGTGGTGGTGGTTGAGCTCGGGGTGGCCGGGAACGTCGTCGGCGATTTAGCTTGGCGATCGCCACGAGTCCGGTGAGGACGAACACGTGGCTACGAGGGCACGGCAGGAGCACTGAGGTGAGGTGCGTTGGGCTCTGGGAGTGCGGTGAGTGCGATGGCGTGCTTGGAGTCGAGCCAGCGTGGCGCTAATAGCCCGGCAGCGGCAATCTGAATGGCGGCGAAAAGTCTTCAGACTCGGTCGCGGTTTGGTCAAGGGGCTCGAGGCGGAAGAACGAGAAGGAGGGAAAGGTAGCTGGGCTCACGGCGAGTCTGACGAAGCATTCGGCGGAGTCGGGGACGAGTGATCACGGTGGCGGCGACAATGGGGATCACCGGCAAGGTTCGGTGAAGACGAAACTCGTGAAGAGGCGAAGCAGGCTTGTGAGCTCTCGGGGCTCGGGCTGTTCGGATGAGTCGACGTGAGTGGTTGGACACGGTGGCTTGGTGCAGGGGACGGCGATGGACGCGACTACGTCGGCAAGGGTCTTGTGGCAGGGCGTCGGCCATGGTGCGGGAGAGCGAGGAGAGGCAGGGCGAATGAGATGTCCACGCTGTCGGGCGGCGACGTGGAGCTCACCCAGTGCTTTCGGTGGCAGGCGGCAAGCGGTGGCCTTGATGGCGACTCACGCTTCGCCATGGCGTCACCTCTGTGCTGCGATGGCGGCATTTAAGTAGCTGGTTGGCATGGGCCGGCCACGGTCTTTGGGCCGGCTACTGGGCTGCCAAATTGGGCTGCAGCCAGGTAAGTGGGTTTTCCCTTTTGTTTCTGTTTTCAAATATTCTGTAGGTTTGTTGCATTTTTTAAAAATACCTAGGCAACACCAAAAATCACCAAACTGCACCTGGTCCTTAGTTGGAATATATCCAGCATGGAACATTTTAGTTTGGGATTATTTGAGCATTTGAAATATTTTATATAATTTAAATGCCCAAATTCAAATAGCTAAAGATTTAATCCAGTGACCTTAGAGTGACCTAGAAATCTGTGCATCACTTACGGCAGGGGTTTAGGACCAAGGCAAAGGTGATGAACATTTTAAAAGGGCATTTCAGGTTCATTGAAAATATTTTTAGTAAACCGTAGTTGGATTCAGAGGGGTTCTGGGGGTTCTGTCTTCCCCAATTCAAGTTTTTGATGAAAGGTAAACATGATGCAACACTCTAATGCATGGACTAACTAGGATGTGACAGTAGTTAAGATCAGGTGCCCATATCACGCCCTGTTTGGACGGCCGGCTTATGCCAAGTTTATGGCACGACCGTGTTATGTTTATCTGCAGCTCAAGATGCCGGGTTACAAGGGCACCATCACTGTGCATGGGAGTCGAAAGGTGGCCTTGGAGTGCGAAGAAGGCGATGCGGCTTATGCCGAATCCGTTTGTGCTGAAGAGGAGCTGAAGTTTTATCAAACTAATGTTGACCCGGCAGATATGACCTCTTTGAAGAAGCCAACCACAGAGCAAGACTTCGGCGTTGAAATTTAAGTTGGCCGCCGAGACAAAATTGGTTGACTTCACTCCGGCGACTCTTCCAAGCGAGTTCAGCATCGGTACCAATTTGGATCCCAAAGAGGAAAGCGCTCATCGAAGTTCATCCGTGAGAATCGAGGACATCTTTGCATGGAAACCTTCCGACATGCGGGTGTCCCAAGAGAACTCGCCGAGCACACTCTTAATATTGATCCAAAAGTATAAGCCGGTCAGGCAGTTTCTCCGGCGATTCAATGAGGAAAGGCGAAAGTCTATAGGGAGGAGGTCGCTTGGCTCTTAAGCGGCGGCGGGTTCATCGTGGAAGTTTTTCACCCGGTGGTTGGCTAACCCGGTGCTTGTGCTCAAGAAGAACGGCTTTGGCGGATGTGTGTGGATTATACGGACTTAAATAAAGCTTGTCCGGCTGATCCCTTTGCTTTCTGCCCGCATTGATCAAATCATCAATGCCACGGTGGGTTGCGAACGGTTGAGTTTTTTGGATGCTTACTCTGGTTATCATCGGATCAAGATGGCAGTTAAGGACCAGGAGAAGACGGCTTTCATTACTCCATTTGGAGCCTTCTGCTATGTGTCTATGCCGTTTGGGCTCAAGAGTGCCCAGGCGACTTATCAGCGGTGTGTGCAGAATTGTCTCCACAATCAGATTGGGCGCAATGTTCATGCTATTTGGATGACATTGTGGTGAAGTCCAGAGAGAAGGGAACCTTGATCTCCGACTTAAAGGAAACCTTTGACAATCTCCGGGTCTACAAGATGATGCTTAACCCGGATAAGTGCGTATTTGGTGTACATGCAGGCAAACTTTTGGGATTCCTGGTCTCAAACAGGGGCATTGAAGCTAACCCGGAGAAGATCAAGGCGATTACCTCTCTGGCTAAGCTGGCGTGCATCATTAATGTTCAGCGACTGGCGGGTCGCGTTGCTGCTTTATGCCGATTCATATCCGGCTAGGAGAGAAGGCTCTACCGCTGTATCAGATGATGAAAAGCGAACACCTTTATGCAGGTGAAAGCTCTTGATGCTGCCTTTGAAGATTTAAAGAGACAATTGGCTGAGCCGCCGATTCTCGCAGCTCCGATTGATAAAGAGCCATTGCTATTGTATGTTGCTGCTAACTCACGTCTTTGTTAGTGTGGCCATTGTGGTGGAGCGTAAGGAGGCGGTAAGGAGCATCCAGTTCAATGACGGTTTATTACATCAGTCAGGTGCTCATAGAATCCAAGCAAAGGTATCCGCATTGGCAGAAACTTGTTTATGGGGTGTTCATGGCAAGCCGGAAGTTAAAGCAGTACTTCCTGGGTCATCCTATAACTGTGGTAAGTTCAGCCCCCTTGGGAGATATCATCCAGAACAGGGAAGCCACAGGAAGAGTTGCCAAGTGGGCCATCGAGCTTGGGCCTCACGGTTTGAAGTATATGCTGTGCACAGCTATCAAATCTCAAGCTCTCGTGGACTTTATCAATGACTGGACGGAGTTGCGGAGCACCGGAGGAGAAGCCGGATAACACGTATTGGACTATTCACTTGATGGGTCCGGGGAAGTTGGAAGGCTGGAAGGGGCTGGAGCCGTTTAACTTCCCAGGGTGACAAATTTTGTTATGTGCTCCGACTTATGTTTCCTCGCACTAACAATGCAGCTGAA
Organism: Aegilops bicornis; assembly: GCA_021605145.1. NCBI lineage: Eukaryota > Viridiplantae > Streptophyta > Magnoliopsida > Poales > Poaceae > Aegilops > Aegilops bicornis. The sequence continues at coordinate 71,954 of JAHIAL010000138.1, forward strand.
TCTGAGGCTCGCTCCATGCCCTCCGGATGGCCAAAGAGATGAATTTGAGCCGTAAGATGCTTGGGCGATTCAGACCTCGTCGCTCAACAGGTGTCAGGCACGTGGGATTCTAAGGATCCCCTCATGGCAGCTTATCGTCGTGAAGTTGATGCGGTGGCTGGGCACTTCAAAGGTTATCAAGTAGAGCACATTGATCGAAGGAAGAATGAGGCGGCTGATGCTTTAAGCCGGCTGGGGTCTCAGCGTAAGCCGGTGCCGCCTAATACTTTTCTTGACATTTTGCATAACCCTTCTGTCAGAGTGCCAACAGAGGAAGAGCTTGCAGTGCCAGAGACCGGGCGCAGCTGGTGGCGGCTCTCCATGCCATCCGGACTGGACGGTCCCATACTTAGCCTATATGACCCGGGGAGAGTTGCACGAGGATCTAGACCTTGGCAAGACAAATCGTCGAGCGGTCCAAATCCATGACGATTGTTCATGGCGAGTTGCATCACGCGTATCGTCATCAGGCGTTTCAGCGTTGTGTATCACCCTACGGAGGTCGGGAGATACTTCATGAGATTCATGAAGGTGATTGCGTTCATCATGCCGGTTCAAAGTCTCTGGTAGCCAAGGCTTTTCGTCATGGTTTTATTGGTCGACGGCTCATGCCGATGCGGAGGATCTGGTCGCAAATGTGGCCAGTCAAAAATTCTCACAGACGAAGCTCATGTCTTTGCGCCAAGAATTGAGGATGATTCCAATTACTTGGCCGTTTGCGATGCAGGGGCTTGATATGGTTGGACCTTTCAAAAGGTCTAAAGATAAGAAGACACACTGTTGGTGGCGGTGGATAAATTCACCAAGTGGGTTGAAGCGAGCGGTCAATAAGTGTGATGCAGCCACGGCGGTTCAGTTCATCAAAAGGTGATCTTTCGCTTTGGCTTTCCATGCGGTGTTATAACTGATAATGGTACTAATCTCTCCAAGGGTGCCATGGAAGAGTTCTGTCAACAAGAGCACATTCGGCTTGATGTTTCGGCTGTTGCTCACCCCCAGTCTAATGGTCAGGCAGAAAGATCTAATCAAGAGATCTTGAAAGGTATCAAACCCCGGCTTTTAGTTCCCTTACAGCGAACTCCGGGTTGTTGGGTGGAGGAGTTACCCTCTGTGCTATGGAGCATCAACACAACGCCTAACAGGTCTACTGGTTATACACCTTTCTTCATGGTGTACGGAGCGTAGGCGGTTCTCGCCAAGTGACATCCGGCATGATTCACCACGGTGGCGGCTTACGTTGAGGCTGATAATGAAAAAGCTCGTCGGGATGCACTTGACTTGTTGGATGAAGAGCGAGACTTGGCGATAGCCAGCTCGGCGATTTACCGGCAAGACTGCGCCAAGTTATCATAGCCGCCCGGGTTAGAAGCGAACTTTCCAGAAGGCGATTTAGTGCTCCCGCTCATCCAGACCGATCGATATGCACAAGCTGTCCCCTCCTTTGGGAGGGACCTTTCGTGGGTCGAGGAATCTCAACAACGGGTCATATTACCTCATTGATGTTCGAGAGCACAAAGACTCACGTAAGTCGGAGGAGGAGACCCGCCGGTAGTGGAACATAAGCGCATCTCCGCCCTACTATACTTAAGCCACCGGCTTTCGTGAGTATATTTGTTTTTCTTTTTAGCAATTTATATATTATATAAAGTAATAAAGCAGGACCTCTTTCCTTTCCATCCTACAAGGTTTATGTGTCTTCTTTACCAGGTGATGGAAACGACTAACAGGGAGCGGATCATATCTGAATCCGGTTTTCCCTTTGGTTCGGCTTATGATCATATCTGAATCAAGCCATGGTCACTTGGGGGCTTCCTGTTCAAACATAGCTGTCGATACCCACTTGATCGGCATACTGCCAAACCCACTTGGGGGCTTCTTGATCATATTTGAATCATAGCTTAACCCCTTTGGGTCCGACATGGATCGTATTGAATCGGTGTCATTAAACAACTCTCATGGTCACTTGGGGCTTCCTGTTCAAACATAGGTCGATTCAACCAAAGAGAACATAGCTGTCGATACCCACTTGATCGGCATCGCCAAAGCCATTGGGGCTATATGATCGTATCTGAATCTTAGCTTAACCCCTTTGGAATGGTTCTACTGATCGTATTCGAATCAGAGGCCTTTGAAAATTAGGTTTACCTTACTCTATAAGGGTGAATAATATTAAGGGCCAGGTAAACATTATATGTTCCAATTTTCAGAAGTTAAGTATAACTGTCTGTTTTCTGGAACAGGTAAGCCGGTAATATATGCCTTCAACTGGCTGATACTTATGACATTTTGGTTCATACTCCGGGTTAATATTATTTTACGTGACCCCGGATGTGGTGAGATGCCAAAGGAATTTTTTGTTTTTATACACAGGGTAAAGCAAAAAGCTTTTGGATGTTAAGAAGCAACTCAAGTGAGCCGGCAGTGCACAACAATAAGTGGCTTGAGACATTGTTAAAGCGCCAAAAACATGCGCGAAGGCATGACAGAGTTAAGAAGTGTTTCTACCCTATTACAAGACTCCCCGAGTCTGAATAATGAGACATTGTTTTTTCAAAGACTTAGTGCCAGGCGGGTTACTCCTTTGGTGGACTTGACGACTCCGGGTTATCCTTCTCCGCCTCTTAAATGCCTGCTTTGTCACTGGAAGGTTGATGAGGTCCGATCAATGCCGCTTAAGGCTTCAAATTCAGCTTCATCATCTATGAAACTGGTCGGGTCAACTTCAGGAGCAAAGGTGTGCTTACGAGTTGGAGGGATCAGTGACATCATCATAATGAGGAGTTGGAATCCTCCGTTGTCATGATCGTAACCGGCTGGTACTTTGTAAGATCAATATCGTTGCCGATGATGGTGGCCCACGGAGACGTACGACTCTCACCACAGTGGTGAAGTCTGATTGGTGAATGCAGAGCCGTCCTCCTTTAAGCTAGGGTATCCAAGAGCAACATCGCTTAAGTCTAGCTCTTGGAGCCAACGCTTTGGCCCGGCTTAAGGCGGCTATGGCCCCGGCTCTACCAGATGCTCGCCTTAACTCCTGAATCCGTTGAGATAACACGGCAAGCCGTTTGAGTACATCCTGCAGGAGATAAGGAGTATCATTTGATAAAGCCACAACGGCCAAAGCACCTTCTGTGACCCGGTGTACAGCTGTTCCACTAGAGTGTACACCGCCTTAAGCTTGATCAGCATATTCTGCTTTAGGTTGGTACTCCTGGGACCTGCGTTTATGCATATAAGGTTAAGCCGGAGATCATATCTGAAACAGTTATCAAATGAATCATGATGATGTTCGAAAGTTACACACGATCACTTACCAAAATTCTTTGAGACCATTTGGGATATCTGGTTTTTTAAGCCGGACAATTCGACAGTTGTTTCGGCAAGAGCTGCTTCTGCTGTCTGGGCCCGGGTCACAAGTGAAGATTTTTCATCCGCCCAGGCCTTCTTCTCCGCCTCAAAATCCTTCTTCAACTTTTCTTGCTCAGAGATGCTGAAGGCGAATTTGGAGTCGGCTTTTGAATCTCAAGGTCTTGGGCGCCACTGGCCAGATCTTGAGATCGACAACTACGCAATTCGAATTGACTGGTGGAGACCTGCAATAATGCCAGGTTATGGTAAGGTTATGGTAATGTATTATTAAAGTCTCAAGCACTTTACAAGTAAAGACCCTTGACACTTGTGGGCTAATGTATGCTGAAGAAAATTTTACTTATAATGTCATATTATGCATATTATAGTCTCAAGTACTTTACAAGTAAAAATACTTGACACTTGGGGGCTAATGTGTATCGCTTCTTTCAAAAGTTGCTATATTACAGCCAGGTTCAATATGCTTTCTTGTAAACCGGGTGAGCTAAAAAGTAAGTTGATATCTAAGTCTCTGACGTGTTACCTATAAGGTGATGAACTTGGGGGCTGGTACAAGATAAGTAAGATTCAGGAGGAATGATATAACTTATACCTCAGATTTATGCTGTATCTTTTTCACCATGTCAATCTCCAGGTCGCGGCTGTAATGCACTTGATTCAGATAGCCTGAGACTATATCGCCAATACTTAAGTGGTTATAATCAGCGATGTCCTGTTTGGTCTTCCGGCTTTTGACAAGTTCTTCCTTAGCGGTGAACCTGACAAGAACAGTAGGCCGCCCCGGCTAAACATACTGGCTTTTCAAGTATTCAACTTCCGGTTCAGCCGTCCGGACCGGGCTAGGAATTTCCGGTTTATCGGAGTTATCAAGAGTGTTTTCTTCTTGCGGTCGGAAGATGGTGTCGAATTTCAAGGGCGGCTCGGAGGAGGCTGATGAATAGAAGCTTCAGGCGGTGGTTAGAGTTCGGCTCCGTTGCTACAGTCTTCAATCGGCTTATTCTTCTTTGCCCTCTTCTTTGGGCTTTGCCTGCATAATCGTGAATAAAACAAAGGGATAAGTACAAAATATGAGTAAGGCAAAGCATGAGGATAACAAGGTACATTGCCCGAGGCAGTCTTGAAAGCCGGCATGTTGGATTGCATAGACTTCGCCGGAAGAAGGAGAGGTATCCTAATAATTGAGTCGGATGAATTGAGAGGTCGGTTTAATTAAACCCGCCAAAGGATAAATGCGAGAATGCAAAGCGTAGATGACCTCGATTCGATGCTTCACCTTACGTCGGTAAGCCGGAAGAGAGCTCTACATCCTTGCTTGTCCGGTTTGCTTGCGGTTCTCAAGCTGTTGTGGCTTCAAAAGAAATTGAGGATCTTGATAAGCTAAGGATGTGAAAATCTTACTTTCGGGTCACCCTTGGTTTTGTGCTTTTGGCAAAGGCTCGAGTCGGAGGAAATTATAGTTACCTCTTCGCCATGAGCTTGGTTGTTTCCAGTGTCTTCCTGAAAGGCGGAAATATCAATAAAATAGTAACAAAGGAGTTAAAGAGAATAAGAGATTACCTCTTCCTCATCTGAAGAAGAGTCATCCAATTTGAGTAATTCAGAGGCGCTGGGTTTCTTCTTCTTTGAAGTCCCTGTCTTGGTGTGTTTCCTTTCATTTTTCTTGGCTGCTCTGTCTTGTTGGGCGGCCTCGTGGTCATATTTGACTTTCCAGAAATCATCACTGGCCTGTGGGAAAAATAAGGAATTATAAGTGCAAGGAGGTAAAACATATTAAAGAGTATTTATTAAGATTGGTGACTTCTTTGCAGAGCCGGGTTCTTTTTGCAGAAGGGAAGTAACCCGAAGGTGTTGTTGATAACAGTACCCTCCTACAGCAGTGACTGAGTTGTAGCATCTACCACGTCATCTGGTTAGTCGTCAAAACTGTGGCGCATTGGGTCATTCTGTTCGCCTGTATAGGTGCACATTAAGCCGGAGCGGCGGCTTAATGGGAATATACGCCAAGTAACCCAGACCCGGACCAAGTCGATGCCATTTAAGCCATTTCCCAGAAGGGCTTTAATCTTCCGATGGTGAGGGGTTGGCGACGCGTTCAACAATGATCGATTTATCCGCCCGGCCCAGTGATTACGATCAAGTCACGGGGTGTGGTGAAAGCCAAAGGCGGCTCATCATCGGGAAGTATCTCGACAGTAGAACCATGATTTGGTTCCAATATTTGGGGTGACTCGGCAGCTCAGCATAAGGAAAGCGAACGGTCTCTCATTCATTTGGGTCGAGATACGCCAAGTTCAAGGCTCGGCCCGTTAAGCGCGCTCATTACGCCGATTCAAATAAAAGCAGTTCTCTGAATAAGAGCGAGCTTGGTTCCTCTCCTGTACACCTCACGAAGACTTGGAAATTGCAAAGATTGGACACGGAATTGGGTCCAATGTCTTGAGGTCTAAGGTCAAAGAAATTTAAAACTTCTTTGAAGAACTTTGAGCCGGGAGGGGCAAGTCCCCGGCTCATGTGATCCGTGAAAACTATTACTTCCCCTTCTTTGGGTTGAGGCTTCTCTTCAGATGGGTCAGGGACACGATAAGACATGACTTCCTTCTTTGGCAAATGACCAGACTTCACAAATTCAGCCAGTTTGCTTTTGGTGACAGTGGATGCGGCCTTGGTACACCACCGGTAGACCGCCTGTCAAGTTTCGTGCCATTTGGAGTCCGTTTGATGCTCCAACGGTTAACCGGGTAACCGTAAAGCCCCTTTTGACTTGCAGCCCAACACCCCTCCAAATCAGCCCATGAGCCCATCCAAACCCCCTCCATGCTCTCGGTCATTCGATCACGATCGCGTGGCCGAAAACGGCTCCTCATTTGGACACCCCTAGCTCCCTCTATCTATAAATTAGCCCTCCCCCGAAATTGGATGAATTCCTCCCCAAACCCTAAAATCGCCCTCGCCCGCCACGGACACGTCGCCGCCACCAACAGAAACCCGCCCGCCCTCATGTCCTTGGCGCGCCACGTGGCCTCTCATCCGCCCGATCAGCCGCGCCCGCCCGGAGCCATGAGGCCCACGGCTGCCTGGCCAGCCCACGCGCCATGTTGGGCCCGACCGCTCCCATGACCCCAGTCCGCCGCCTGTCGCCGCCGCCTAGCTCCGCCGTCCCGCCTCCATTCACCGTGACCCCGCCGCCTCAAACACGGCAACCCTTGCAGCGCCTCCCGGCCGCGCTCCAGCGTGCCCTCGGCCGCCACGTCGCCTCCTCGCCGACCCCCTGCCTCCTCCCGACCCCGTCGCGAGCCGCCTCATGCGCCGCCACGCCGATCGCCGCCCACAAGCGCCGCCCATCGGCCTCCGCTCCCTTGCGTCCGCTCCGCCCCATGGTGCCACGCCATGCCCGCCTCCCACGGCCGTACAGCCGCAATGCCATGCCCGGCGCCCAGCGCCTCCCCACGGCGTCGCCTCGGCTTGATGCCGCTCGCCGAGCCACCCGCCGCCCGTCCTTGCCGGATCTGGTCAACCGGGACCAGATCCACCAGGCCCGCCAACCAAACGTGCCTGCCCCGTCCGGATCCCTCCGTCCCGCTCCTCCTCATCCCGCGTTGACTCCTCGGAGGGTAAATTTCGCCCAAGTCCCGAAATATTTTGCATTTTAATGCCATGTTTGATATGCCATAACTTCATGTGTGTTACTCTGTTTCATGCATATAATATATCAAAATTTTCATTGTGAGATGCTTTTCATTTCACTCTATTTTGCCATGCTTGTTTGAGTTCATCTTGATGCCATAATCATCGTTGCAAGAGTGCTATATGATGTTAACCTGCTGAAACTGTTATAACTTGCTGTTTTGCCTTTTTCATTGCATTTTGTGTGTGCATCCTATGAGCATGAGCTCTACATGTGTTTTGTGCTACATCATGCCATCTTTACAGTGGTGCGATCCATGTATTTTGGTGACTCTCCTACTGAGTGCATCGAGCTCATGAAGTAGGGTACTTGCTGTTACTCTTTTGCTAGTCTGAATCTGCTATATTATGATGCTATGTAAACCTGCTGCTACAAGTCATTCTATGCATAATCTGGAGATGTTCACTAAGCATGTTTTGTTATACATGTCATGCTCTATCCATTCATGCCCCTGGTTGCATTTATAGTCTGCTGTAACTTGTTATCTTGATCCAAACTTGCTACATAGTTGCTGTCAGCCTGTTAACATTAAGTTCAATGTTGCCTTGATTGTTGTTAGTTATCCAAGGATCCTATGAACTTGCTCTTGCCATGTTTAGCTTCATAAATATGCCGTATTACTGTTGGTCAACTTTCCATGCCATGTATTGCTCTGTGGTGAGTGGTACAAGCTCACCAACATGCGTACTTATTGTTGTTCCTGCCATGTATGAATCTGTCATATCATTTGCCATGTTTGCAAGGATGCTACCATATTTTCTGTTGATCTTTGGAATAAGTTCAATAAGGGAGTTTTGTTCTTTGTCTCTAGTATTAGCACGCCATGCCTTCGTTTTCCATGTTAAGTTCCTGTAGCATGTTGTTTGATAGCTCTACATATTGCAACCTGATGTTATTTCTGCCAAGTCTGAAACTGTTATTATTTGCAATCTTGCCATGTCGTTTTGAGCATGTTATATTGTTTTCTGGAGATAACTCAGTGTTCATGTTTTGTCGTGCTTTACCTGTACTTCATACCCATGCCTTTTGTTCTTACGTTGAGATGCTGTATCATATTATTTTGATGCTTGCTAGATGCCTAGTTGTTGTTTTGGACAGCTTGTCCTTTATACTTGTATAGAGTGTATGTGTTGAACCGTTGCTCCGTTTTGAGTGTGCTCTATATGAAACTTGCTTGATTTTGCATGAAGTTTCATATTATCATGTTGCATCCATGTTTTGAGAGTGTTTGCCTGATGTTTGTATGCATTTTGCACCAATGTCATGCTTAACTTGTTTTGCTCATATCTTCCTAGGCCGTAGCTCCGAATCTAGTGAACTTTATATGTAACTTGACTAGAATTTCGTGTAGATCATCTTGGTGCATCTTAACTTGCTGTTTAAAAACTTGAACATAAGGTTTATTCAGGTCAGGACCAATTTCGAAATTTGCATATGGGGACTTACCGGAACTGTTATATGTTGTTTCCGGCCTCATTTAAACTTGCCTTGATGTGTTGTTCTTGTTTGCATCATCTCTTGCCATGAGTAGCCTCATCTAGCTTTTTCATGCATCATGCTTGGTTGTGCATCATGTCTTGTCTATGTGTGGTGTGTTTACCATGTTGTGTGCTTCTTCTCGATAGTTCCCGTTTCGTTGCGATCTGAGGATTCGTTCGTTTACGCTTGGTTCGTCTTCATGGCTTCATATTCTTCATGGACTCGTTCTTCTTCCTAGCGGAATTTCAGGCAAGATGACCGTCACCTTGGATCTCATTACTATCATTGCTATGCTAGTTGCTTCGTTCTATCGCTATGCTGCGCTTCCTATCACTTGTTCTTCAAGCCTCCCCAAATTGCCATGTCAGCCTCTAACCTTTTCACCCTTCCTAACAAACCGTTGCTTGGCTACGTTACCGCTTTTTCCCAGCCCCTCTTATAGCGTTGCTAGTTGCAGGTGAAGTTGAAGATTGCTCCATGATGGACAGGTTTATGTTGGGATATCGCAATATCTCTTATATTATTAATGCATCTATATATTTGGTAAAGGGTGGAAGGCTCGGCCTTATGCCTGGTGTTTTGTTCCACTCTTGCCGCCCTAGTTTCCGTCATATCGGTACTATGTTCCCGGATTTTGCGTCCCTAACGCGGTTGGGTGATTTATGGGACCCCTTGACTGTTAAGCTTTGAATAAAACTCCTCCAAAGAAGGCCCAACATTGGTTTTACCATTTGCCGACCACTTATACCTTTCCCTTGGGAGTAATTAACCCGAGGGTCATCTTTATTTTAGCCCCCCGGGCCAATGCTTGTCTAAGTGTTGGTCCAAACTAGAGCACCGTGTGGGACCATCCCTTGGCAACTTGGGTTACGTCGGTACCTGTACGCTTCGCTTATCCGGTGTGTCCTGAGAACGAGATACGTGCGACTCCTATCGGGATTGTCGACACATCGGGCGGTCCTGCTGGTCTTGTTTACCATTGTCGAAATGTCTTGTAAACCGGGATTCCGAGACTGATCGGATCTTCCTGGGAGAAGGAATATCCTTCGTTGACCATGAGAGCTTGTGATGGGCTAAGTTGGGACACCCCTGCAGGGTTGTAAACTTTCGAGAGCCGTGCCCGCGGTTATGTGGCAGATGGGAATTTGCTAATATCCGATTGTAGATATCTTGACACCAGATTCGAATTAAAACGCATCAACCGCGTGTGTAGCCATGATGGTCTCTTTTCGGCGGAGTCCGGGAAGTGAACACGGTTTTTGGGTTATGTTTGACGTAAGTAGGAGTTCAGGATCACCTCTTGATCATTGCTAGCTTCTTGACCGTTCCGTTTGTTCTCTTCTCGCTCTTATTTGCATATGTTAGCCACCATATCCTCGCTTTTTAGTCATTCTTTGCAACCTCACCACTTTACCCCTTCCTTTTCCCATTAAGCTTTGCTAGTCTTGATACCCATGGTAATGGGATTGCTGAGTCCTCATGACTCCTGATTACTACAACAATAGTAGCAGGTACAGGTTATGCGATGATCATGGCCGAGAGTGATGTTTGCTTGTTTGGAGTTCTTCTTACGCTTCTTCTTGATCGGGGATAGGTTCGAATTCGGCAGCACTGGGCTAGCGAAGGTGGATGTCGTTTGAGTTTCTGTTTGTGTTTCATCCGTAGTCGGATGGTGCTCTTATGTATGATGATGTTGTACTCGTGTGGCATTGTATGCCTCTTGTATGTATCCCCATCTATTTATGTAATGTTGACGTAATGATATCCACCTTGCAAAAGCGTTTCAATATGCGAGTCTATCCTTGGTGGTACCTTCGAGTTCCTCTTGGATAGGGTCGCATATTGGGCGTGACAAAGGACAAGGAAAATCTAACCACTAAGTTGGCGGCCTCAAGATCAAGACCGACAAGTTAGAGTCCTATCTGGAGTAACTCGCCGCCAAACTTATTCTGAAGCTTGAAGGTATGATCAATCGACTGCGATTAATTTGCTACCGATTGAAATTTGTTGTCACGCCGTCGACTCATCACTTTTTGCAATGCGACAGAACTGTGTCCGGACTTTGAGGCTGATACTGGGCGGGTGGAGACGGGTCTCGACCCCATCAAATGTCCTGTGAAAGATGACACCGCAATGAATCTGCTTTGATTGGAGTCACGCTTAGATGGTGCGGTTGCTTATCTTGCTCGGCTGAAGGCAGCGATGGCCCAAGTGGATGCTGAACTCTGGCCTCGGGCGGAAATGTCTCAATACCTCGAGTCCTTGATGACTCGACTAAATCAGATTCCAGGCCGAGTGCAAGAGTGGAAGAAATCTTCCGCCCGCTGTGGTGCCGATGCCGCCTTGTCTTTGGTCCGAGTGCACTGCAAGGAGGCTAAGGAAGACAAACTGGCAGCTCTCAAAGTGGCAAACACTAAGAAGCACTCCTTCCAGGACTTCATGGACACCTTCCTGCGACCCGGTCAGTCCTTCTCCCGCCGAGTGATTAAAAAAAATTATGCCTCACTTTATTTGCCTCGGAATGCCGAGTGAATTTGTAACCGTTAAAACTCCTTCCGGCCTGATGCCCGAGCACTTTATTCTACGGTTAAGAAACTTTGGATTTATCATCTCATATATTGTGTCTGTCTTTGAACGAAATTCGTTTTTCTCTCGAATTGTTGTCTGTTTGCTTGATGCAGCTTCTGGAGAAGAATAACCAATCGACCGATCCTTGAGCAGCATTGACTGGTTCATCATCAAGGTACTCAGCAATCGTCTTGATGTTCCTGTCAACCGATTCAGCGATCCTTGGGTAGCATTGATCAGCTCACCAGCAAGGCACTCAGCAATGGTCTTGACGTTCCTGTCAACCGATTGGGGATCCTTGAGTAGCATTGATCAGCTCATCAGCAAGGCACTCAGCAATGGTCTTGATGTTCCTGTCAACTGACTGGGCGATCCTTGGGTAGCATTGATCAACTCATCAGCAAGGCACTCAGCAATGGTCTTGACGTTCCTGTCAACCGATTGGGCGACCCTCGAGTGGCATTGATCAGCTCATCAGCAAGGCACTCAGCAATGGTCTTGAAATTCCTGTCAACCGATTGGGAGATCCCTGAGGAGTATTGATCAGCTCACCAGCAAGGCACTCAGCAACGGTCTTGACCTAGGCGAGTACTGAACTGCATTGAAGCCCCCGAGTGTGAGGATTGCTCACCACTCGGTAGGATTTTTCAAACTTAGGCGAACACTGGGCTGCAGCTAAGCCCCCAAGTGGGAGGGTTGCTCACCACTTGGTAGGATTTTCCAAACTTAGGCGAGCACTGGGCTGCAGCTAAGCCCTTGAGTGGGAGGATCGCTCGTCACTCGGTAGGATTTTATAAACTTAGGCGAGTACCGGACTGCAGCTAAGCCCCCGAGTGGGAGGGTTGCTCGCCACTCGGTAGGATTTTATAAACTTAGGCGAGTACTGGACTGCAGCTAAGCCCCCAAGTGGGAGGGTTGCTCACCACTTGGTAGGATTTTCCAAACTTAGGCGAGCACTGGGCTGCAGCTAAGCCCCCGAGTGGGAGGGTTGCTCGCCACTCGGTAGGATTTTATGAACTTAGGCGAGTACTGGACTGCAGCTAAGCCCCCAAGTGGGAGGGTTGCTCACCACTTGGTAGGATTTTCCAAACTTAGGCGAGCACTAGGCTACAGCTAAGCCTCCGAGTGGGAGGATCGCTCGTCACTCGATAGGATTTTATAAACTTAGGCGAGTACCGGATTGCAGCTAAGCCCCCGAGTGGGAGCCAGACTCACCACTCGGTAGGATTTTTCACACTTAGGCGAGCACTGGGCTGCAGGTAAGCCCCCGAGTGGGAAGCGGACTCACCACTCGGTAGGATTTTTATCACTTAGGCGAGCACTGGGCTGCAGCTAAGCCCCCGAGTGGGAGGCAGACTCACCACTCGGTAGGATTTTTATCACTTAGGAGAGCACTGGGCTGCAGCTAAGCCCCCGAGTGGGAGGCAGACTCACCACTCGGTAGGATTTTTATCACTTAGGCGAGCACTGGGCTGCAGCTAAGCCCCCGAGTGGGAGACAGACTCACCACTCGGTAGGATTTTTATCACTTCGTCTCAAGCGAAACAGATTCGCAGCAAAGGTGATATGTTCAAAAGAAATAATCAACAATCATTCGAAAGAAAGTAAATTATGTCTTTTAATAGCCAAACTAAGAAGTATTTCTTATTACATCTCATCAGCCTAGATATTTTAAGAGTAAAAAGGGCGGAGCAAATCCGCATTCCAGGCGCGTGGCTCATCTTTATTATGTTCGGCGTTGAAGAGACGGTATGCTCCGTTGTGGAGCACCTTGGTGATGACGAAAGGGCCTTCCCAAGCAGGAGCGAGCTTATGAGGTCTCTGTTGGTCCACTCGAAGAACCAGATCTCCTTCTTGAAATGCCCGACCCCTCACATTTCTGGCAGGAAATCGACGCAAGTCTTGGTGGTAAATGGTCGACCGGATCAAAGCCATCTCTCTTTCCTCTTCTAGGAGATTGACTGCATCTTGCCGAGCCTGCTCTGCTTCTTCCTCTGAGAAGAGCTCGACTCGAGGTGCATTATGGAGCAAATCACTGGGAAGCACGGCTTCAGCTCCGTAGACTAAGAAGAATGGAGTCCTCCCAGTCGACCGGTTAGGGGTTGTCCTCAATCCCCAAAGTACCGATGGGAGCTCATCGACCCAAGCTCATGCTGCATGTTTCAGGTCACGCAGCAACCGAGGTTTCAATCCTTAGAGAATCAATCCATTTTCTCGCTCGGCCTGTCCATTCGACTGAGGATGAGCGACCAAAGCGTAGTCGACTCTCGTGCCTTGGGAGGCACAAAAGGCTTTGAATTCTTCAGAATCGAAGTTCGAGCCGTTATCTGTGATGATGCTGTGCGGGACGCCATATCTGAATATAAGTTCTCCGATAAAGCTCACAGTTGTGCTTGCTTCACGGCTTTTGATGGGCTTGGCTTCGATCCATTTGGTGAACTTGTCGACTGCTACCGGCACATGAGTAAATCCACTCCTGCCCGTCCTCAGAGATCCAACCATGTCCAGTCCCCAGACGGCGAAAGGCCAGACGAGTGGAATTGTTTTCAGAGCTGACGCAGGTTTATGAGACATGTTGGAGTAAAACTGGCAACCTTCACACTTGTCCACTATTTCCTTAGCCATCTCGTTGGCCCGCGGCCAATAAAATCCGGCTCGGTATGCTTTGGCCACGATGGTCCGAGAGGACGCGTGGTGACCACAGGTTCCCGAGTGAATATCATTGAGGATCACTCGACCTTCCTCTGGCGTGATGCATTTCGGGCAAACTCCAGTTGCACTTTCTCTGAACAATTGCCCCTTTATCACAGTAAAGGCCTTAGATCGCCGGACGATATGTTGAGCCTCTTCTTCATCCTCCGGAAGTTCTTTCCTAAGAATGTATGCAATGTACGGCACTGTCCAGTCGGGAGTGATGACCAGAACCTCCATGACTAAGTCGACCACGGCTGGGATTTCAACTTCAGTCGGATCTGTGGCACTCTTGGGCTGTGGCAACCCTTCTGTGAAGGGATCCTCCTGAACGGAAGGTGAATGAATATGTTCCAAAAACACATTGCGGGGAATGGCCTCTCTCTTTGAACCTATGTTCGCGAACTCATCTGCAGCTTGATTTTTCAATCGGGGTACATGGTGAAGTTCCAACCCTTCAAACTTCTTTTCCAGCTTCTTAACAGCATTGCAGTAACCCGTCATGGCTGGACTTCTGACATCCCATGCCTTCATCACCTGATTAACCACCAAATTTGAGTCGCCTATACCATGAGGCGATGGACGCCGAGGGAAATGGCCATACACAACACATATAAAAGTGCTTCGTATTCTGCTTCGTTGTTGGAGGAATCAAAATGGATCTGGAGAACATAGTTAAGCTTGTCTCCACGGGGGGACACCAATACTACTCCAGCACCCGATCCGTTTAGCATCTTGGAGCCATCGAAGAACATAGTCCAATGTTCTGAGTGAACTTGAGTCGGTAGTTGCTGCTCAACCCACTCGGCAAGGAAATCCACGATTGCTTGGGACTTGATAGCTTTCTTTGCCTCAAACTTGATGTCCAGTGGAAGGAGTTCAATCGCCCATTTTGCTACTCGACCAGTTGCATATCTGTTATTCAGAATCTCAGACAATGGTGCGTCGCTGACGACTGTAATAGAGTGATCAGAGAAGTAATGTGCAACCTTCTTCATTGTCATGTAAATTCCATAGACAAGCTTCTGATAATGAGGACATCGTTGCTTGGATGGAGTCAAAACTTCAGAGAGATAATAAACTGGGCGTTGAACCTTGTAAGCCTTTCCTTCCTCTTCTCGCTCGACCGTGAGTACTATACTGGCAACTTGTCCAGTGGCTGCAATGTAAAGAAGTAAAGGCTCTTTGCTGATTGGCGCAGCGAGCACCGGCTGGGTGGAAAGCAGGGCTTTGAGCTCTACAAACGCTGCAGCGGCTTCTTCAGAACACTCGAACTTATCAGATTTCTTCATCAGTCGGTAAAGAGGCAAGGCCTTTTCACCGAGACGAGAAATGAATTGACTCAAGGCGGCCAAACAACCAGTCAGCTTCTGAACGTCATGCACTCACACGGGGCGTTTCATTCGGAGGATGGTATCAACTTTTTCTGGATTGGCGTCGATCCGTCGTTCGGAAACGAGGAAACCGAGCAACTTTCCTCCCGGAACTCCGAATGTGCACTTTGACGGATTAAGCTTGATACCGTACCTTCTCAGGTTGGCAAGGGTTTCTGCGAGGTCAGTCAATAGGTCGAAAACTTTGCGAGACTTGACAACGATGTCATCCATGTACGCCTCCACATTCCGACTGATTTGGGTGAGCAGGCACTACTGGATCATTCTCATGAACGTGGCTCCGGCATTTTTAAGACCGAATGGCATGGTGACATAGCAAAAACACCCGAATGGGGTGATGAAAGCTATTTTTATTTCATCGGGGCCAGACAGTCGGATCAGATGATACCTGGAATACGCATCTAGGAAAGACAGGTGCTCACACACCGCAGTCGAGTCAACAATCTGATCGATACGGGGGAGTGGGAAGTGATCTTTCGGGCAGGCTCGATTGATATGCTTGAAATCAATGCACATACGAAGTGAATCGTCCTTCTTGGGTACCATGATGACATTGGCAAATCACTCGGAGTAGTAGATTTCACGGATGAACTCTGTTGCCAATAGCCGAGCCACTTCTTCGCCGATTGCTTTTCTCTTCTGAATGGCGGACCGCCGAAGGTGCTCTTTGACGGGTTTTGCCTTGGAATCAACACGCAAACGGTGCTCAGCCAGTTCTCTGGGTACACCTGGCATGTCAGAGGGTTTCCATGCGAAGATGTCCCAGTTCTCACGGAGGAACTGGTTGAGCGCTTCTTCCTATTTGCTGTCGAGTGTTGTTCATATATGAGTCGGGGCAGCATTGGGATCGGTTGGGTGAATATGAATCGGTTTCGTTTCACAAGTCGACTGAAATGCAGAGTCTGTAGCAGGCTTCTTGGCTCGGAGCAAATCACTCCTAGAATTCAACCGCCACCATCTGTGCATCGGCGATTTTGGAACCTTTATGGAAACATTCTTCTGCTTTCTGCCGATTGCCAGTAAATGTGATCACACCTTTGGGACCAGGCATCTTCAGCTTAAGGTACACATAGCACTGTCGAGCCATGAAACGTGCGTATGCCGGCCTCCCCAGGATGGCGTGATAAGCACTCTGGAAATCCACGACTTCAAATATCAACTTTTCTTTACGATAATGCTTGGAATCACCGAAAACCACGTCGAGAGTGATCTGGCCGAGTAATTCGGCTTTCTTTCCGGGGATAACGCCGTGAAAGCTCATATTGCTCTGGCTAAGCTTGGACATCGGGATGCCCATCCCCTTCAAGGTTTCAGCATACAGGATATTCAAACCGCTACCACCATCCATCAGCACTTTAGTCAGTCGAGTGCTACCGACCACCGGGTCGACCACCGGTAACTGCCTCCCGGGGGTGACTACGCGGCGAGGATGGTCTCGATCGGTCGAATGTGATGGCTGTCCGGGACCATTTCAGTGCACGTGGTCGTTGTCACCGAGCAACCATGTTCACCTCTCATTGATAACCTTCAACTGACTCTTGCTCTCAACATCAGCAAAAATCATGAGAGTGGAATTGACCTTGGGGTAACCATCGTCTTCTTCCTCTTCCTCGTCTCTGTCCGACTCTTTCTCCTTCTCATTGGGCTATTTCTCCCGGAACTGTTGGATCAAGAGTCGACATTGCCGAGTGGTATGCTTTGGGTAAATCAGATTACCTTCTTCATCTTTCTTCATGTGGATGTGACAAGGAAAATCTAGCACATCATTTCCGGCTTGATCCTTTACCTTCTTGGGGGGCCAGGGCCCCTTAGGTTTTCCCTTAAACTTTCCTTGAGCCACTGCTGCAATCTCACCAGGTGCCGCTGGCTCGACTTTACGCTTTTGTTTCCGACTGGAACCACCTCCACCGGCCTCTTGGACGACTGGTTTACTCTTCCCGCTACGGAGTCGATCCTCTTCTTCTCCGTTAGCATACCGGGTGGCTATCTCCATCATCCGGGTCAGAGTCATATCCCCAGTCCGACCGAACTTCAGAACCAACTCTCGATACTTGACGCCTTCCTTGAAAGCGCACACTGCCTGATGCTCTGATACATTCTCAACGGTGTGATGCAAAGTGGTCCACCTCTGAATGAATTCCCTCAAAGTCTCATTCGGCTTCTGCACACAATGCTGCAACTCGGGAAGCCCTGCTGGCCAGTTGCACCTGCCCTCAAAGGTTCTTACGAACACCCGAGATATCTCTTCCCAACTGTGTATACTGTCCGGGGTCAACTGAGTCAACCACGCACGGGCCGACCCTTCCAACATAAGAGGAAGATGCTTCATTGCTATCTCATCGTTTCATCCTCCAATTTGCACAGCCACTCGGTAATCTTCAAGCCAAGTTCCAGGCTTGGATTCTCAAGTGAACGTACTGACTCCTGTTGCCAATCTGAAGTTGGGAGGAATCACTGCTGCCCTGATGGCTCTGCTGAAACACTCTGGGCCTGAAACATGTAATCTGCTGCCACTCGGACGATCTCTGCCCAGGTCTTCTCTGTGCACTCTATTCCGGTCGACCAGGCCTTGGACGAGAATGGATCTCGCATCAAAGCCCGGCTCTCCTGGGTCGACTGGAGCTCTACGCTCGTCCCTGTGACGGCGTCTGTCATCGTTCTGCCGAGGCACGTAGGACGCACTCCTCGAAGGAGGCGTTGGCACTCGACGACGATTGTTCACGGTCGAACTGACGATCGTACTGCCCACGTCCTTCACACCGCGGGGGCGATCTAGGGCTTTGGGCCGACTGAACTATATCCGCTACCACGGATATGCTGTGTATCCTATTCCGCGACTGAGACACCGCAGAATTCTGCTCTCCTACTGCTCGGAGCAAGGCCCGGATCTGCTCCAACCCTCGGCCAGCCTCTGACTGGGAAGGTTGAATCGACTCTACAATTCGGGCCACAGCAGTGAGGTTCTGAATCGGAGTACGGTGTACCTTAGGTGGAGGCGGGAAAAGTTGCCGTCGAGTGGACTCAGGGACTCGCTCCCGAGCTCGCTCGTCGAGAGCGCGCTGCAAGTTCCCAGTCGAGTGCGCTCAGCCAAATTAGCCAAGCGCGCCTCCTCCAAGGCCCGAGCCTCAGGAGTTTCTCCAACGATGGGTGTGTGAAGTGCGTCTAGGTTGCAACGACGAAGATCCTCTCTCTGCTGCGAAGAGAGAGGTTTGGGATGATACTCCTCGTGGACCCGTGATGGATCTACGCTAGCATCTTTGCCGTCCTCGCGGCGAAAGCCAGGTGGACCACGAGGACCATCGACCATCAGGACTTCCGCCACAGGATCGCTGCTATCGCACTCGGACGCCATCTCCGCAGAACTACTCGATAGATCGAACAGGCCGTGGAGAGTTTCGTCGGGCTCGATTGCCGCGACTTGATGAGTGGCCCGAACGCCGAGCCACCACATGCTTCACCCACCGCTGAAGCCGCGACCGACCGGATCACTTGCGGCGGTGAACAGCAGGGAGGGAAGATGTCATCGGAGCCGACTGATACTGGGTCGACGGCTGCCGAAGAAGGACGCCACGAACGCATGCGCGAAAGTGCGTCGCCCCTCGGACGGGGAGCGCCTCAACATCGCGTGGAGCTTCCTGAAGCCAAGCCGAGTCGTCGACGACGAAAATAAGCGCGCCGAGACGGATCTCGTGGCCCTCAACCATCTCACCGCCGGAAACCATGATGATGATCAGAAAAACTTGCAACTTCACCAATAAGTCGCTAAGATACCTGCCCGAAGGTGGGCGCCAACTGTCGTGGTTCTGATTCTGACAGTAGAAAAGGGGTAGGTAAGGAGAGGCAAGATCTCAGCTATGGCGAAGGTGAACACATGGAGTTTACGAGTTCAGGCCCTACTCGGTGGAAGTAACAGCCCTATGTCTTGGTGCCCGGAGGCGGTCGATTGGATTCTATGAGTGATATTACAGGGGGTGCGAACCCTTGTGCCCGAGGAGGAGGGTGGCTTATATAGAGTTCGCCAATACCTCTCCCGCCCTCCATTACAAGGGACTAAATGTACATAAAGTGCCGGCGTTCTTGTGAGTAACGACCTTAAAGATGCTATTAATGGCCTTAAAGACTAAGGAGTGAATGCGCGACCATTGTACGCTAAGAGACTCCTGGTCTTCGGGAGGTCGAGTGATTCTCTTGTTAGTCGAGTGACGGTAGGTAGGGAGACTCCCGAGTGACATGGCGTCGAGTGGATTCCACTCGACACTTTTGACCGGGGGTCTCACGGAGTCTCTTGACCTTCTTGCCTTCTTGGGTAGTGACCTTGGGTAGGACGTATAGGTCAGGCCTATGACCCTACCCCAGGTCTGTATCCTCATCACCCGTGCTACCATCTCCCACTAGTTGCACCCTGTAACCAAAGGCTCCCTAGAGTCCATAGAAGTGAGTAAGGACCACATATGGATCCAAGCTGTAGCTCTGAAGATGACCTGCAAGAAAGTTAAAGTGTGTTGTCTGTTAAAAAACATTCATTCCTACAGTTTCATATAGCCCACAATAGCGCACATATTACAATCCGAATACAAGCCACAGTAATTTGTTCAACCCCAGCTAACCACGTCCCAAACAACGATGCAATATTGACTCGAGGATTAATGTTGAAGGCTATATGAATCGTTCTCCAAAGCAACTTGGTGGGTGGGCATTCAAGGAATAAGTGTTGTATTGTTTCATCGTGATCAGAAAAACAGCACCGCGAACTACCTACACATCGCCTCTTGATTAAGTTGTCCTTGTTGAGTATCACTTACTTGTGTACGAACCACATAAAGATTTTAATACGCAAAGGAACCTTAACCCTCCAAATATGCAACGATCTTGAGATTGGGCCAGAATTTATCAAATCCATATAGAAAGATTTCACCGTAAAAGTCCCATTTTTGGCTAATTTCCATTGTGTCGAATCTGGTTGGTCGGAGAGTTGAACCTCCATCAATCTCCGAACCAAATGCATCCAGGCAGTCCATCTGTCACCAACTAACGCACGTCTGAACTGAATATTCAAGGGAGTTGTTTGGAAACCTGTGCCTACGTAATCCTCCTTACGATGCACAATGTTATAAAGGGTGGGATATCGAATAGCCAGGGGCGTCTCTCCTAACCACGTATCCTTCCAAAATCTTGTTGACATCCCATTGCCAACCAAGAATTTGACCCTACGAAAGAACAAGTCCTTCGTTCTCATAAGTCCCTTCCAGAATGGCGAGTCAGTAGGTCTCATGGTAACCTGGGCGAGTGTTTTCGACTGTAAAAATTTATTGCGCAGAATTTGTGACCACATACCCTCTGGCTCTGTCTCTAACCTGTAGAGCCATGTGCTCATAAGGCATTTATTCTTAATTTCTAAGTTCTCAATACCGAGACCCCCTTGGTCTTTTGGTTGGCTCCCATCGCGCGAGGCGGTATTTCCTCTTGGCCTCATCAGACTGCCAGAAGAAACAAGATCTAAAGAAATCAAGTCGCTTCCGAACTTCGAAATTTTGAAGAACGAAGGTAGGAACATCGGCATACTAGTCAGTACCGAGTTAATCAGCGCTGGCCGACCTCCATATGACATAAGCTTGCCCTTCCAATAGTTAAGTTTTTTTTTTCAATTCGATCTTCGATACACTTCCATTCTTTATTGGATAACTTACGATGGTGGATCGGTATTCCCAAATAACTAAATGGTAAAGCACCTAATTCACATCCGATCAATTGTCTATAAGTGTTTTGCTCGTCTTTGGCCTTCCCAAAACAAAACAACTCGCTCTTGTGAAAGTTTATCTTTAAGCCAGACAATTGTTCGAAGAGGCATAAGATAAGTTTCATATTATTTGCCTTAGACATGTCATGCTCCATGAATAAGATAGTGTCATCAGCATACTATAAAATGGATACTCCTCCATCAACTAGATGAGGAACTAATCCCTCCACATGACCATGCTGCCTGGCCCTGCCAATAAGAATGGTCAACATATCTGCCACTATATTAAGCAAGAGAGGAGAAATGGAATCCCCTTGTCTCAACCCCTTGTGTGTCTAAAAATAATGACTGATATCACCGTTAACATTGATTCCGACACTACCCTTCTGGACTTGGGTACCCACTTGGTTCTGCCAGGCCTCACTAAATCCTTTCAAGCGCATTGCCTGCTGAAGGAAAGGCCACTTGACTTTATCATACACGTTCTCAAAATCCACTTTGAAGATAACTCCATCTAGTTTCTTCGAGTGAATCTCATGAAGCGTTTCATGCAAAACGACCACCCCTTCAAGTATGTGTCGCCCTGGTATGAACGCTGTCTAGCTCGGTTGTACCACTGAATGAGCAATTTGTGTCAATCTATTGGTTCCAACCTTTGTGAAAATTTTCAAACTCACGTTAAGAAGACATATGGGCATGAATTGTTCATTCTGAACTGCCTCATCTTTCTTTGGCAACAGTGTTATCATACCGAAGTTAGGATGAAACAGCTCTAAATGACCGTTGAAGAAATCATGAAACAAAGACATAAGATCATCCTTAATAATATGCCAACATTTCTTGTAGAATTCAGTTGGAAACCCAACTGGTCCTGGTGCTTTATTCGGTTTCATTTGTGAGATTGCCTCCAGAACCTCTTTCTCAGTAAAAGGTGCAGAGAGAATATCATTCTCCTCTGCCTGTAATTGAGGTATATCTCCAATAACACATTCATCTAGCGCCACCATACTTGTATTTGGAGGCCCAAAAAGTTGTTTATAGTAATTAGAGATATAGGCTTTCAGATTCTCATGCCCCATAATTGTCCCCTCGTCCTGTTCAAGCTGTATGATTTCTTCTTCCTATGTTTACCATTTGCAACCATATGGAAGAATTGTGTATTGTCATCCCCTTGGATAATCTTAAGCACTTTAGCACGCAATGCCCACTTGAGATCCTCCTCTCTCAGGAGAGCTCGTAGACCTTTCTCAGCATCGGACTTGGATCTTTGCTCATTAACCGTAAGAAGAGTGCATTCAGCTTTTAAATCTAGCGCCTCAATTAATTAAGTGAAACACTCTTTTTCTTGTTTGTAAATCACACTCTAATTTCTGGCCCAACCTCGCAAAAACTGTCTGAGATGTCTAATTTTATTTTGCCATCTCTCAATATTAGTTTTCCACTAACAGGCTTAGCCCATTCGCATGCAATGATCTCCAAAAAGCCTTCTTTCTTGAACCAGCCTAGTTCGAAGGAGAAAGCATTTTTATTCGCCACATGGTAGCCTCTCCCGAGTCTACTAGAAGTGGTGTGTGGTCTAAGATCGCTCTCTGCATCACATGAACCGACACAAAAGTGTACTTTTGTTCCCATTCCACACTAGCGAGTACCCTATCCAACTTTCATAAGTTGGAGTGGGCAAAGAATTGTCCCATGTAAATTGTCTACTGGTGAGCTCAACTTCCCTCAAATTAAGACTCTCGATAATCATGTTAAACATCATAGACCAACGTCCATCAAAATTGTCATTATTCTTTTCATCTCTCCTCTGTATTATATTAACCCCCCGACTAGGATCAATAGGGTTTCATCTCCACAGATTTGTACCAAATCGGCTAAAAACATCTGGTTTGAGTTCAGGTTGTGCTGCCCCATATACAGCAACAAGAGACCATCGAAAACCATCCAATTTTGATCTCACCCGAAACTTAACCGCAAAATCTCCCCGAACCACATTAAGCACCTCAAGCGTTTCACACCGAACCCTGAGTAAAATCCCACCGGATCTTCCTCCAGGAGGTAAGATGTGCCAGTCAAAATCAATACCTCCGGAGAGAGTTGCAAGAAACTGTGATGTAAAATTATCTCGTCTTGTTTCCAAAAGTGCAATGAAGTCTAAGTGTTGTTCTATCGTTGTCTCCGCCAAGAACCTTCGTTTAGCCAAGTCAGCAAGACCTCTGCTATTCCAAAAGATTCCTTTCATAGGTCATCATGATTTTTTTTCTTAAGCTTAACTCTAGCACTTCTACGAACTGCTGAGGCAGGATAAATTTTCCGCTTCCAGGGTCGTTTGGGCTTCTCCCCATCACCCTCCGGGAATGTCGGATCGGCGGAGTAAGAGACTCCGCCCTCCATCATTAGAGGCTCTACGGTGTCTGTAGTCTCTGACCCCTCCTCATCATCGGCCTCCGTACTAGCCAAGAGACTGTTACATATATTTTCGAGAGCAACCATTCCTAAATTTTCCATGTCATTGTCATTCATGGGTTTGACAGATGCAAGATTGCGAATAATTTCTGAAGCCCTCTCCGATTCTAAGTCTAAAAGATCGTTTACGGATTTCACAACCTCGTTTTCATTTGACCCCAAAGAAATTCCTAAGTCGTTTGCCTTATCAACTATTTCATTCTCTATGAAATGGAAAATTAAACAACTCTTATCAAATGACATACCTGTAGTAGCCTCGACATCGCGAACCATGGCTGCCCTCTTGGCGCGCGCTAGCTGCAGGTCGTCCGCATCCGGCTGTCCCTGGATCCGGTTGCTGACACGCGTGCCAGCCGTCACCGGATCCGCGATCCCACTGAAAGCGATAAGCTCCTCCGCCGTCCTCTCCCGAGGCATATGCACCCGACTCCCACACCCTTCCCCTAGCGTCGGTGAAGAAGGATATGGCGTGGTCGAGCGAGTATCGCCCATAGTAGCCAAGGGGGAAGGAGACCGTAGAGCCACCTGCTCGATAGTCCCGCTCCCCCCTCACCATCACAACGGCGCATCCCCTGTCAGTGCTGCTCGGCGGAGTCCTGCGAAGAGGGTAAGTCACGGGCCTTCGGCCCGCACCTCTCCCCCAGCTCGCCAGGGATCACCGGAAGAGAAAGAGCACCGCGGACCTCCTGTCCGGGTGCCTCTCCCGAGATGATCAAGCCCGACGCGTGTAGGCGGGCGCTACGGGACTCCTGGCCACAGCCCCCCACTCATGGTCAGCCCGCAAGTGCCCACTGGACCACCGGTCGTGTGAGCATCGAGGCCCTCATACCCATCGTGATTGGGCCACTGTCAGAAATGTGTCGTGTCACCTGTGCTGCCGGCTGTGGGGTACCCAACACCTCTCTTAGCGTGACCATCAGTCCGGAGTCAAGGACCGTCGTTGGCTCACAGTCAGGGACCATCACCGGTGGTAGCTCAAGTTCCGCTGGGTCGTCCGCCTCAACTCTGTTGCTCCATAACCGACTAGGTGCCGACCTCGCTCCAAACGAACCAAACCGAAGTGTGTTCATCGGAGTTGTGGATGGTGGCACCTCCTTGGCAGTCTTATCCGCCTTATCCGGTTGTGCATTTGGCCCCTTAGCCAACTCCCGTGGTGTATTCTCGGGCCCCTTATCCTGATTCCCGGGGGCTTCGTCCCCCTCAGTTGTGTCCATATCCTGAATCTCATCTCCATCCTGGGAAGTCGGAGTGTCCTCAATCTCAATCTCTAAAACATAAGTGACTCCAACATGTGTCCATCTAACTATATACGGCATGAACTCAACGCCATAACACCGGCAAAGAACCTCATGACCCTCGTACACGAAAGTGAAAGGCATGTCCACCTTTTCCGTCTTGCCCATCAAAGATCCCAAGCTCCAAGTAATCAAAAAAGTGCTTAAACAGTTTAG
The DNA here is from genome assembly GCA_021605145.1 of Aegilops bicornis. Taxonomy (NCBI): domain Eukaryota; kingdom Viridiplantae; phylum Streptophyta; class Magnoliopsida; order Poales; family Poaceae; genus Aegilops; species Aegilops bicornis. Next base: position 96,833 of record JAHIAL010000138.1, read on the forward strand.
ATGGTGCGCCAAAGAACCGTACCCAAACCTTCTCTAAAGGTGTACCCTCTGGTTCTTGCTACTTCCTCAAATGCAATGATAATGTTGGTACTCAGAACTATGCACAGACCCCACTTAAGAATATGCAATTGATCCTATTTAGTGGGGAAATCCACCTTGTAAGCCTTGTCCTCCAGCTTGTCAAGATGTGAATTCTAATAAACAATTAGTTAGGGCATCTCCAACTTCGACCCTCAAAACCCGCAACTATCCGGACCGCGCTGTCCGGACGTGTTTTGCCATCTAACGCGGACCTGAATCAGTCTTGAGTTAAATTTGCATGCATCATTAACCAAAGAATTCTTTTTTGGCTTGGAAAATCTCTCTTCACTCAAGCACGTCCACGATTATCTGCTTCAATACCACAAACAGGGACTCTCGACCTTTTAGAAGTTGCCCACACAGCTGCCTCTCCCCAAAAAACTATAGGGTGTCCTTTGCCTCCCGCCGGCGCCGCCACCGGTCCGCCTCGTCTTCGGTGGCCTTAGGGCCATGGCGACGTGGTGGATCCCGGCCCTTACTGGCGGGAGGGCTCCGCCTTTAGATGTACCTTTGAGTTTTGTTAGGGTTTATGTCCTCCTCAGGAAGACGAGACGACAGTGCCTCCCTGAAGATGGATTAAGGTTCTCCCTGCCTAGCCCCCGTCCGGTGGGTGCGTCTAGTATCATCGGTGGGTGTTGGGGATATAACTACTAGGTATGACCCGCCCAGGAGGGGCCAAGTTATACCTATGGCGATTCATGAAGCCCAAGACAATACTTGAAGATGGCGGTTCAGTTAAGGGCCCAAGGCCCAAAGGCGACTTAAAGCCAGTAGAGATAAACCGCCATATATGTACGACTTGTATTGTAAGGCAGGAATAGATAGAGACCGAGCCGGACACTGTCTATAAGCCGGCCGGGACTCTGAGAGGCGCTGGGCGTCGACCTCTGTATATAAAGGGACGACCCGGCGGCGGTTCAGGGCAAGCAACATCAGATCGAAAGCTAGGTCAAGCGATTTTGCTCCTTGGTAATCGAGACATAAGCAATCCCACCTCAAACTGGATTAAGCCATTACCTTCACCGCAAGGGGCCAAACCAGTATAAACTCCCGTGTCCTTTGTCCCGTTTTAACCCCTTCAAGCTTCCTAGTTGCGATGGCTCCACGGCTAAGTCCTTTCACTAGGACATATGCCGTGGCAATTCAACGATAGTTGGCGCCCACCATGGGGATAGCGCACAGTGGATTTGAGTTCTTGAAGGGTAGCTTCGAAGGGCTCAAAAGATACATTGTGGGCTGGATGACCAAGAGTCGTCGCGGCAAGCTCTACATCGATGATCTTGTTTGGGGCCCCGGCCTTGCGCTCAATTAGTCTGGTCTTTGGGTCCCCTTGATGCAATCCACGTCTTCATCGGCAAGATCGGTGAGCCGGGCCCTGAGCCGGACATCTGCACCGACATCATCGAGACGGCTCAGCGTGCGAGACCCGCCCGGGCTCAGCCCGCCGTGAAGCGTGCCTTCGTGGGATGCATCCATGGAGGAGAATTTTCTGAAGGATCTGTGTCCGGCGGTGAGACGGCCATCTACTCTGATGGGGAATCGTCCACAAGTGAGACGAATTCGTTGTATCAACTGCAAGATGGCGGGCTTAGGGGCTGTTCCGATGGCAGTAGTATTCCGGACCCCTTTGAGCCACCGAGCAGAGTTGGGATCTTCATGGCTGGCACGCAACCCGGGCAAAATTCTACGGCTGCGATAGCAATGACTTTCGGGTCAGCAGCGGTGACGTTAGCCGGGGCAGGGGGCCCTGCGCGCCCACCGGCTCAAGTTTTGATGACTTTAATGGATAAGATGATAGCTCTGTTAACCGCCATGGTCAATCCGGCAGATCAAGCTCAACATGATGCGGAAGTGGCACAGTTACATGAGTAGCTAGCGCAAGCCAAGGAGAACCTGGCAGCAGAGGACGACAGGATGGCCACGGAGCAGGCGGCTTTGGATGCTCGAGCCCAGCAGATTCAATCAGAGGCTCTCCAGCTTACGATGGATCTGAACGCGTCAAATGAGATCATGAGGAGAAGGCACCAGAAGGCTCAATCCCATGTGCCTCCGGTTTATAATCCTAGAAACCTCTTCCAAGCACACCGATGCAGCCCCGATAACCAGCAGGAGGTAAACCAGTTACAGCAGGAAGGGCTGGGATGCCGGTTCAGCCATGTGTGACGGAACCCCCTCGTCTGAATACTGCTCCACCTCACTATGTACCAACTCCACCGGGTCATTATTCTAACCCTTTGGAGAACATGATTGCTGCGGCGGCACGATTGGCGACTCTCCCGGTGGATGGCGACTCTCCGACGGCGGTCGAAACATGAAGGGTCAGAGAACTTCTTTAGACGGCTTTGGCGCAGCAGGAGGCATACTCTTATAGTCGAGACAAGATTCATTCGACCCCTCGCCCGAGCCGGAGCCCGAGCTATAGCAGGCACATGGATTCAGTAGCCATTTCAAGCAACGTCCGACGCCGTGAACAGCCGTGCGGGCATGACCCGGCGCATGATGGAGTTCCTAACTTGGTTGTTCAGGACATGATACGTCAAGAGGCTGAGCGGGCGGCTCAGCGGGCGACTTACCAGTCTTTTTCGGTTTATCCGACGACTTCAATTGAAGCAGGCGTGGCCACTAGGACGGGTGGCATACCTTGTTTGGTACCGGCTCTGCATTATGAGAGTTTGCCCAAGGATTTCAAGGGACCTCTAAAGGTGCCTAATTACACGACCGACTTACAACCTGGGGCATGTATCGAAAGCTACGAGATGGCCATGGAACTATTGGAAGTTAGTGACGCTGCAATGGCCAAGTATTTCACCATGATGCTGGATGGAATGGCCCGCACTTGGTTGAAGGGGCTGCCACCTAATTCCATCAGCTCATGGGCAGAGTTAAAGGCCCGGTTCATTCAAAACTTTATAGATACATGCAAGCAGCCCATGTCGATTGTGGACTTGACTAATTGCAAGCAAGAGGAGGGTGAGTCCATGACCCATTGGGTGCGTAGGGTCAAGGCCATAATACATTCATCTGATAAGATGGATGCCGGCTCTGTAGTCTTAATGTTGAAGAAAAGTTGCCGTTTTGAGCCTCTGAAACAGAAGCTGGGGCGGCTCAAGCGCGATTGTAATGACATGGGACAGCTGATGGCGGCTCTAGTCAAATATGCTGACTCTGATAGTACCAAGGATCCCAAGGGTCCTCAGCATAACCCGGCAAATCAAGGAGGCAATAATAAACATAAGGCTGACGGTAGCTCGGAGTTTGTGGCTAACACCAATGCGCAGGGCAACAATCAACGATGTATGGGGAGACCACCTCCTCGGTCCGGCTGGTCAGGACCCACTCTTGAGCAGTTGCTAAATGAGCCCTGTCCAAGGCATGGTACTCAGCAGAAACCGGCCACTCACTTGTGGAAGGATTGTACGATCATGAAGGCTTTCAAGAAATCTAACATGTTTGAAAGAAATCATGGGCCAGGCGGCGGCTCAGATGGCGGCGGTGTTCCTGGCCCGGGTGGTGGTTCTAATTCCAACTTTCAAGGCCCTCAAGGTAATCAGGGAGGTTATAATCAGCAATCTGGCCAGGGAAGTGAGCAGCAGCAGCAGTCAGGATATCAGAGTAATCCAAAGTAGCTGAATAGTGGACAATATCATGTGTTTACCACCAGTTTGTGCAAACGGGACAATAAACTTCATAAGAGGGTTGTGAACGCTCTTGAGACGGCGGTTCCTTGTTATTTGAGATGGTCTGAACAACCTATTCTGTGGAGTAGGGAGGATCACCCTCCCCGGGTTGACAATCTAGGTCACTTGGCCTTGGTGGTCGCACCTCAGGTTGGTGGATATAAATTCACTAAAGTGCTCATGGATGGAGGCAGTAGCTTCACACTACTAGGAAAAGGGCTATAGATAGGATGGACACTAATGGCGCCTTGTAGATGTGGTGCGCCATTACTAAATACTAATGGCGCACCATGTGTTGAGTGCGCCATTAATCTCAAAATACTAATGGCGCACCACATCCCACTATGCCATTAGTAATTTTTTACAATTTTTCAAAACTACTAATCGAGCAAGATTAGAGGTAGTGCGCCATTACTAGTTGACATAGTAATGGCGCACTACACCCACCGTGCACCATTAGTAGTTTTGAAAAAAAATAAAAAAAATAAAAAAAATTGTTAGTAATGGCGCACCTGTGGACAGTGCGCCATTACTAGTTTTAACTAGTAATGGCGCACTGTCCACTGGTGCGCCATTACTAAGTTTTTTTCAAAACAAAAATAAATAAAAATTCAAAATTTTTTATACTTTTTTTTTCGAAACTAGTAATGGGGCACCGTGGGTGTGGTGCGCCATTACTAGTTTAACTACTAATGGCACCACCACACGGTGCGCCATTACTAGTTTGCCCAACTTCCACCGAATGCAACCCCCCCCCCCCCTGGACCGCCTTTTCAGTTAAAAAAATATAAAAATGATAAAAATGTCAAAAAAATAAAAGAAAATAAGTTTCCCATGTGATATGTGGTCTAGTTGTTGGGAAAATTTACAAATATAAATTTCGACTTTATTTGCAAAATCTCTCTGGAAATTTGTAAAATGGGCATAACTTTTGCTTACGAACTCGGATTAAAAAGTTTTATATATGAAAAATCATCTACTCGAAAAGTTACATCCAAATAAAACGGGGGGAACCCCATTAAAATTTTTGAAAATCCTCAAAAACCTAACAGAAAAAAATTTACGGGGCTTTTAAGATCTGGAGGCAAAAAAATTCAGAAAAAAATTGATTTTGAATTTTTTTAAATTTTTTTTTCAGAAAATGATACGTAATATGACAGGGAAGTTTGAAATATTTTTTCAAAATTTCATGATAGTCATGAACATGAACAAAGTCCTAGACATCAACAAGGTATAATAGGATTGATATGTTAGATATATCAACAAGTGCCTGTGAAGTGAATTTATTCTTTGGGATTGGATAGAACTACGAAGTTAAGCGTGCTTGAAATTTGGAGTAGTGTGAGGATGGGTGACCTTTCGAGAAGTTTGACCACGGAGTGCGATTTGACCTGATTTTAAGCATATTGACCCGAGATTAAGCTATAGTGACCTGAGATTAAGAAAAAACGAAAAAAAATTTGAAAAAAAAAATAAAAAAATTAAAAAAAAATTTTGAAACAAAAATTTGAATTTTTTTTTGAAAAAATGTTACTAATGGCGCACTTCTATGTGGTGCGCCATTAGTATACCAGATACTAATGGCGCAACAGTGGTGCGCCATTAGTAAAAAATACTAGTGGCGTGATAGTAATGGCGCACCGGTAGTGCGCCATTAGTAGGCAAAACCGGTGCGCCATTAGTAGGCCTTTTCCTAGTAGCATCAACATCCTCTATTATGAGACTTTCCGTCGCATGGGGTTGACTGATAAAAATCTTAAGACGTCCAACATTGTATTCCATGGAGTGGTACCTGGTAAGTTGGCGTACCCAGTGGGTAAGATTGAGCTGGAAGTGGCCTTTGGAGATGAGCATGATTCTAGGGCTGACAAGGTAACTTTTGAGGTGGTCAAAATAAAAAGGTCGTATCATGCTCTGTTTGTACGGCCGGCATATGCAAAGTTCATGGCACGACCGTGTTATGTTTATCTGCAACTCAAGATGTCGGGTCATAAGGGAACCATCACAGTGCATGGGAGTCGGAAGATAGCCCTGGAATGTGAGGAAGGTGATACCGCTTATGCTGAGTCTCTCTGTGAAAGCACAAGTGCTCCATAGGTGGTTTTGGTAATTAATGTCAACATATCTCTTGTTGGACTAACAATTTTATCTAGTATGTTTCAGATAAGTTCAACATTGGAGTGGCATGGACTAAAGGATGTGGAACTCCTTCAAGATGCTAAGGACAAAGGATTGGCTCAAGCTTCAAGCTCAAGGCTCTTCATTTTATATTTTAGTGATCCAAGATCACATTGAGTCTATAGGAAAAGCCAATACTATCAAGAAGGGATGAGGTGTTGCTTAATGAGTTTCTCGCTCCACAGTGCTTAGTGATATGCTCCAAAACCCTCAACTACTTTCCCACTTCCATACATATGTCCTAAACCTAAAGTCAAACTCGGTCCCACCGATTCTTTCTATCCGGCGCCACCAAGTTTGGATGTCATAGCCACTGCCACAAACCCTAAGCAAATCGGTCTCACCAATAGGGATCTCGGTCTCACCGAGATGGGACTGTAATCTCTCTGTGTATGTCCATTACCAAAATCGGTCTCACTGAGTTTGAGCAATCGGTACTACCGAGATTACAATGCAAACTTCCTGGTTGACTCATTACCAAAATCGGTCCCACCGAGTTTGTGTAATCGGTCCAACCGAGTTTGCCTGACCAACTCTCTGGTTAGCTAATTACCAAAATTGGTCCAACCGAGTTTGTGTAATCGGTCTCACCAAGATTACGTTATGCCCTAACCCTAACCATATCGGTCCTACCGAGTTGCATTTTGGTCCCACCGAAAATCCTAACGGTCACTAGGTTTACTAAATCGGTCCCACCGAGTGTGTTGAATTGGTCCCACCGAGTTTGGTAAATTGTGTGTAACGGTTAGATTTTGTGTGGAGGCTATATATACCCCTCCACCTCCTCTTCATTCGTGGAGAGAGCCATGAGAACAAACCTACACTTCCAACTTACCAGTTCCGAGAGAGAACCACCTACTCATGTGTTGAGGCCAAGATATTCCATTCCTACCATATGAATCTTGATCTCTAGCCTTCCCCAAGTTGCTTTCCACTCAAATCTTCTTTCCACCAGATCCAAATCCTATGAGAGAGAGTTGAGTGTTGGGGAGACTATCATTTGAAGCACAAGAGCAAGGAGTTCATCATCAACGCACCATTTGTTACTTCTTAGAGTGTGGTGTCTCCTAGATTGGCTAGGTGTCACTTGGGAGCCTCCGACAAGATTGTGGAGTTGAACCAAGGAGTTTGTAAGGGCAAGGAGATCGCCTACTTAGTGAAGATCTACCGCTAGTGAAGGCAAGTCCTTCGTGGGCGGCGGCCATGGTGGGATAGACAAGGTTGCTTCTTCGTGGACCCTTCGTGGGTGGAGCCCTCCGTGGACTCGCGCAACCGTTACCCTTCATGGGTTGAAGTCTCCATCAACGTGGATGTACGATAGCACCACCTATCAGAACCACGCCAAAAACATCCGTGTCTCCAATTGCGTTTGAATTCTCAAAACCCTTCCCTTTACATTCTTGCAGGTTGCATGCTTTACTTTCCGGTGCTCATATACTCTTTGCATGCTTGCTTGTTATGTTTTGTGAATGTTAAACTTGTGCCTAAACTCCACTTAAACTTAAAGATCTTAAAAACTGCTACTTTGTCACTTAGTGTCTAATCACCCCCCCTCTAGACACCTCTTCTCAAGGTCCTACAAGTGGTATCAGAGCATTGGTCTCCATTGCCTTGGTTTAATCACCATTGGAGGAAGATGGGTGAGTCTACTTTGGGGAGTCTTAGACATAGAGTGCCTATTCTTGATGGAGAGTATTATCATGAGTGGAAAAATGAGATGCTTGTAATCTTCAATCAATATCATTTGAATAAGTACATTGCTAGCCCTTGTGCACCTCATGTTGATCCTATGCATCCTACCCTTGATGAGTCAATGGACATGATCCGCAATCTTAGAACCGCCGAACTTATCATTAGAGGATTGCCTAGAAACTTAATTGGATGTTTGCCTACTCTTAAGTGTGCCTACACTATATGGAAATTTCTTGAGGAACGATTTCCAGATTATTCCTTGAAAAATCTTGATGAAATTCTCCATAAGTCTATTGCCTTGAGTAAGATGAATACTAGTGATCCTATGTTTGGTGATCGTCTATTTGAGCTTACAAACCTTATGCGTGCCAAAGGAGATGTTGGAATTATTAGTGATATTATTTCCGAAGCTATAAAAATTCATAAGCAAGATCATTGTCAAACTCACTCTAACGAATTACCCTCTCTAGGATTTGATCCACCCAATGACGATGTTGAACATGGATACTATGATGAGGATGCTGATAGTGACTTCGATCTTGATAATGCAATGAGACATTTTGGTCTTATGGCAAATCTTCAGGGATATATGTCAGGAGGAAAGGAATGGGTTCTTGATAGTGGATGTACCGATCACATGACCGGAAATAAAGACATGTTTCATGAGCTTGCTGAAAATGATAGTCCTTGAAAGTATGTCACCTTCTATACATCTGCCCAAAGGGTAAGGTGGTTGGCCTCGGTAAGGTGGCCATATCACATGATAGCTCCATACAAAATGTCATGCTCGTTGAATCTCTTGGATACAACTTACTTTCACTATCTAGACTTGCTGATTTTGGTTTCAATGTCTTATTTACTTAAGTTGATTGCCAAGTGTTTCATCGAGACAATCATAAAATGGTCTTTACCGGTGTGCGTAGAGGTGATCTATACATTGTTGATTTCACTAAAAAGACTCAACCTAAAACTTGCTTCATTGCTAAATCCTCAAAAGGTTGGTTATGGCATAGACGATTAGGTCATGTTGGTATGCGAAACCTTGACAAGCTTATTAAGGGAAATCATATCCTTGGAATTAATGATGTCATATTTGATAAGGATAGACTTTGGCAAAGGCTTGTCAAGCAGGTAAACAGGTTGGGGGAAGGCATCCCGTGAAGAACATCATGACCACAAGGAGGCCACTCGAGCTACTTCACATGGATCTTTTTGGTCCCAACTCTTACAAGAGTCTCGGTGGAAATTATTTTGGTCTAGTTATAGTTGATGATTTTCCAGATTTACGTGGGTGTTCTTTCTCGATGATAAATCGCAGGTTCAAAAGATCTTCAAAAGCTTTTCTAGGAAGGCCCAAAATCAATTTGAAGTGAAGATCAAGAAGGTTCGCAGCGACAATGAAACGGAGTTCAAGAACGCAAATGTGGACACCTTTCTTGACGAAGAAGGGATTTCACACGAGTTCTTGGCTACGTACACACCTCAACAAAATGGAGTTGTTGAGAGGAAGAACTGGACGCTCATCGAAATGGCGAGAACGATGCTTGATGAGTACAAGACGCCGAAGCACTTTTGGGAAGAAGCAGTTGAGACAGCTGGTCATGCAAAAAATCGCTTGTATCTTCACAAGCTACTCGGCAAGACGACATACGAGCTCCTCACCGGTAACAAACTCCAAGTTGGATACTTTCGAGTATTCGGCTCAAAGTGCTACCTTCTTGATAAGCATCGTCGTTCAAAATTTGCTCCTAAGCCTCATGAAGGTTTCCTACTAGGTTATGGATCAAACTCTCACACTTACCGTGTCTACAACAATTTCACCCAAAAGGATGAAGAAACGGTAGATGTGAAGTTTGATGAATCTAACGGCTCGCAAGTAGAGCAATTGCCAATTGATGTAGGAGACAAAGATCCTTCGGAAGCAATCCAAGACTTGTCTATTGGCAAGGTTGGTCCAACGGAGGTGAAGGAGAGTACCTCATCTGCCCAAGTGGAAGCTTCTACTTCACGACAAGGTGAACCAAGAATTGATACGGAAGCATCCACAAGTGGGACACACCAAGATGAAGAAAACGAGGAAGTGCATCAAGATGAACGTCAACAACCTCCTTCTCCACCACGACAAGAGAACGACAACGCCAACAATGAATAAGGCCAAGAAGAAGAACAAGATGAAGAAGAAGTTCAACCAAGAACCAAGCAAAAGCTTTCACGAGTTCGAGCAAGAATAGCTAAAGACCATCCCGTCGAGCAAATCTACAATGATATTCAAACCGGGAGAATCACTCGCTCTAAAACTCGTTTAGCTAACTTTTGTGAAAACTATTCTTTCATCTCTATCATTGAACCTATGAAGGTTGAAGAAGCATTGGAAGATCCGCATTGGATAAATGCTATGCATGAAGAGCTACACAACTTTGAAAGGAACCAAGTGTGGACATTGGTTGAGAAGCCCGACAACAACCACAACGTCATCGGTACCAAATGGGTGTTTCGCAACAAGCAAGATGAAGATGGATAAGTAGTTCGCAACAAAGCACGTCTAAATCAGCCCAAGGTTACACACAAGTCGAAGGTATGGACTATGGTGAGACTTATGCTCCCGTTGCTAGACTTGAGTCCATTCGCATCTTACTTGCCTATGCTAATCATCATGATATCACCTTGTACCAAATGGACATGAAAAGTGCTTTTCTAAATGTTGAAATAGAGGAGGAAGTTTATGTTAAGCAACCTCCCGGCTTTGTCAATCCTAAGAAACCCAATCATGTTTACAAACTTCACAAAGCTCTTTATGGTCTTAAACAAGCTCCTAGAGCGTGGTATAAATGCTTGACCAAGTTCCTTACTGAAAAAGGCTTTGAAATTGGGAAAATTGATTCAACACTTTTTACTAATTGGGTTAATGGAGAACTATTTGTGTGCCAAATCTATGTTGATGATATTATATTTGGTTCAACTAACCCTCAATTTAGTGAAAAGTTTGGGAAGCTAATGTCGGAGAAGTTTGAGATGTCTATGATGAGTGAACTCAAATTCTTTCTTGGTTTGCAAATCAAGCAAACTAAGGAAGGTACCTTTGTTTCTCAAACGAAGTACACAAGGGACTTATTCAAGAAGTTCAATATGCAAGAATGCAAAGGTATGTCTACACCCATGCCTACGAGTGGACATCTTGACTTGACCAAAGATGGTGAACCGGTTGATCAAAAGGTTTATCTCTCTATGATTGGTTCATTGTTATATCTATGTGCTTGACGTCCCGATATCATGCTAAGTGTGTGCATGTGTGCACGATATCAAGCTGCTCCTAAAGAATGTCATCTTAAGGCCGTGAAAAGGATAGTGAGATACTTAATCCATACACCAAATTTTGGAATTTGGTATCCTAAGAGGGCCTCTTTCGATCGTGTTGGCTACTCCGACTCGTACTATGCCGGAGACAAGGTTGATAGAAAGTCCACTTCGGGTACTTGTCAATTTCTTGGTAGATCTCTTGTGTCTTGGTCCTCCAAGAAACAAAACTCGGTATCCTTATCCACTGCCGAAGCAGAATACATTGCCGCTGGTTCATGTTGTGCTCAATTACTTTGGATGACCCAAACTCTTAAAGACTATGGGATACATGTGAAACATGTTCCATTGCTTTGTGACAATGAAAGTGCTATCAAAATTGGTCATAATCCCGTACAACATTGTCGAACTAAGCATATAGAAGTTCGTCATCATTTCATTCGAGATCATGTTGCTAAGGGTGACATTGATCTTAAGCATGTTCGCACCGAAAAGCAATTAGCGGATATATTCACTAAACCTCTTGATGAGAAAGTGTTTTGCAGGTTAAGAGGAGAATTGAACATCATTGATGCTTCAAACTTGGAGTAGAAACTCCATTGGATACATGCAAGACATGAGCTTATGACTAATCCTTGATATCTCTCTTATGATGAAAATCTTATGTCCTGGATATATTTGTATCTTGCATGTTATCTAACCCATGTAGGTACTTGGATGAATCTAATTCCATGAGGTTGTAACCTACTCATATCTTGAGCAATCTCTACATCACCAAGTCTCTACACTAAGGTGGTTGAAGCCAAGGAAGAACGAAACCATTCAAACATATCCTTTGACAAATTCTATGTTGAGCTTCATGATTGTCATTTTTGGATACACAAGTGCTCTTCCTTGCAAGAACTAACCCATGTAGGTATATGGACTCAAATTCCAAGTGGTGCTCCAAATTCTTGATGAGCTACATCAACCTTGAGCAACCCACACAAGTTCAACTACATAGACAACACCACCAACCAAGGTATGTTATTCCATCTTAGAGAAGCTTTACTCCAAGTCATGAGCTAAAGCAACTCGACAAGATGTGAATACATCAAGATGCTTAAGCGAAAATGGCAACCCCATTTTGAGCTTAAGCGATGAGTATGACCTATCATCAAGTGATCTCACTTTACTCCTAAGTCAATATACTTTAACATAGGTGACTTTTGTCGACCATCTCTAGATGAAGTTCTCTTGTGTTCTTTTTCTGTGTTTTTGCATTTGACTCATGCATATCTGTTTCCCCTTTCAAAAAAAAAACTTCATCTAGATTTCTTTCTGGTTGCTCTGCATTTTCTGCATCCAATTCATTGCATATCATTCAGTAAATACCTTGCAAATCTTTGTGAGATCTTACTAGTCTAGTGAGCTGCGGTGACAAGTGTTTTCTCTGTGATGAACTCGGTTCCACCGATTTGTTGTTTTCGGTCCAACTGAATCCTTTCGGTACAACCGAAGCATACCACTCGCACTACTACAAAAAGGGCTATAGACGGAATGGCCACTAATGGCGCACCTGTCATGTGGTGCGCCATTACTATATTCTAGTGGCGCACCATGTCTCGGTGCGCCATTAGTAATATATTACTAATGGCGCTTTTGGTTTGTGGTGCGCAATTAGTAGTTTTGAAAAAAAACATAAAAAAAATTTGTTACTAATGGCGCACCATGTCCGCCGTGCGCCATTAGTAGTTGACATAGTAATGGCGCACCACATCCGCCGTGCGCCATTAGTAGTTTTGAAAAAAAAGTAAAAAATAAATAAAAAAATATTTGTTACTAATGGCGCACCATGTCTCGGTGCGCCATTACTAATTTAACTAGTAATGGCGCACCACATCCGTAAATCGCCATTAGTAGTTTTGAAAAAAGTAAAAAAAAATATTTTTTACTAATGGCGCACCATTTCTCGGTGCGCCATTACTAGTTTTAAATTTTAATGGCGCACCACCCCACGGTGCGCCATTACTAACTTGCCCCAACACCGAATGCACCCCACAGGTGGATCGCCTTTTTAGTTTTAAAAAAATAAAAGAAAATGATGGAAATGTCAAAAAAATAAAAGGAAATAAGTTTCCCATGTGATATGTGGTCTAGTTGTTGGGAAAATTTACAAATATGAGATTCGACTTTATTTGCAAAATCTCTTTGGAAATTTGTAAAATGGGCATAACTTTTGCATATGAACTCGGATGAAAAAGTTTTTTATATGAAAAATCATCTACTCGAAAAGTTACATCCAAATTTAATAGGGGGAGCCCCGTTATACATTTTCAAAATCCCCAAAAACCTAACAGAGAAAAAAGTTACGGGGCTTTCAAGATCTAGAGGCAAAAAAATTCAAAAAATTGCAAACTTACTAGTGGCGCACCGTGGATAACGTGCGCCACTAGTAACAGAAAAAAAAATTGGTTTTGAAATTTTTTTTAATTTTTTTTTCAAAAAATGGTACGTAATATGACCGGGAAGTTTGAATTATTTTTCAAAATTTCATCATAGTCATGAACATGAACAAAGTCCTAGACATCAACAAGGTATAATAGGATTGATATGCTAGATATATCAACAAGTGCGTGTGAAGTGAGTCATTGCTTTGGTGTTGGATAGAACTATGAAGTTAAGCGTGCTTGTGCTGGAGTAGTGTGATGATGGGTGATCTTTCGGAAGTTTGACCACGGAGTGTGATTTGACCTGAGATTAAGCCATAGTGAACTGAGATTAAGAAAAAAAAGTAACCGGTGCGCCATTAGTAGGCAAACCGGTGCGCCATTAGTAGGCCTTTTTCTAGTAGTGTCGGTGCCACCGATTTCACAACAGGAAAAACAGTTTGCCACTTATTCCTTGATTCCTCTGATCCAGCTCCACTTAATGAATCTTGTCCTCTACAAGCATCACATTTTTATCATTGCTTTGTGCTGTGACTCAAGGACCAAACCCATTCGACAGATTCCAGAAAACCCATCTTGGAAATTGATGTCAAAGGGGGAGAGAGAGATCAAATCAAAGCTTATCATTTAGAGAGAGATCACATCAGAAAAAGAGTATATCACCTCCTCAGGGGAGAGAGATCCTCAGGGGGAGAGAGAGATCTCCAAGGGGGGAGAATACTTAAGTAGAAAGTATTTCTCAAGGATCCCAGATGCTTGGTGTTCAAGAGGAGAGATGCCACATGTCTTCTTAAGGGGAGAGACATGTTCATATGATCTTTTGTGCTTATTTGCATTAGTTTGCATTAGCTCTGTTCATTTATATCGTTCAGCTTTGATTTTCTGTTCCCAATCTTCTCCCAGTATCCTATGCTAGATTCAGGGGGAGCAAGACTACTAAGGGAAAGAAATCATTTAAATTCATTGCATATCTTTACTCTTGGGGACATGTCTAATCCAATGTAGTACTTAGTACTTACTCTCTACATGTCATCCTAGTCTTGGTATTCTTGTGGTTTCTTCTGTTTGCTCTGGCTAGTAGATGTACCTGTGTTATCTAACCTTGTTTGCGCACGTTCATTCCATCCTAAGCCAACTCAAGACTACAAGGTAAGTATACGCATAACAATCATGTGTATGAGGAATTCTTGCGGATGTATATACTGTTTGCAAGAAGGACTCATGAGCATGAAGGTATTTTCTTTAATATTCTTTGCTCTGATGCATATGGCCAAGATACATGTAACACATTGCCTACTCTATCATGGTTATGCTCTCACATGCTCCTATATTCCATATTCACATGATTGCATATATGTAGGGGGAGCCTATGCTTGTTACATGTCTTTCCAAAGCTTTACTTGCTATTCTTTATATCTTTATCTAAAGCTTTGATGTATGTTGTCATCAATTACCAAAAAGGGGGAGATTGAAAGCACAAGTGCTCCCTAGGTGGTTTTAGTAATTAATTTCAACATATCTCTTGTTGGACTAACACTTTTATCTAGTATGTTTCAGATAAGTTCAACATTGGAGTGGCATGGACTAAAGGATGTGGGAACTCCTTCAAGATGCTAAGGACAAAGGATTAGCTCAAGCTTCAAGCTCAAGACTCTTCATTTTATATTTTAGTGATCCAAGATCACATTGAGTCTATAGGAAAAGCCAATACTATCAAGAAGGGATGAGGTGTTGCTTAATGAGTTTCTTGCTCCATAGTTCTTAGTGATATGCTCCAAAACCCTCAACTACTTTCCCACTTCCATACATATGTCCTAAACCTAAAGTCAAACTCGGCCCCACCGATTCTTTCTATCCGACGCCACCGAGTTTGGATGTCATAGCCACTGCCACAAACCCTAGGCAAATCGGTCTCACCGATAGGGATCTCGGTCTCACCGAGATGAGATTGTAATCTCTCTGTGTATGTCCATTACCAAAATCGTTCTCACCGAGTTTGAGCAATCGGTACTACCGAGATTACAATGCAAACTTCCTGGTTAGCTAATTACCAAAATCGGTCCAACCGAGTTTGTGTAATCGGTCTCACCGAGATTATGTTATGCCCTAACCCTAACCATATCGGTCCTACCGAGTTGCATTTCGGTCCCACCGAAAATCCTAATGTTCACTAGGTTTACTAAATCGGTCTGACCAAGACTGTTGAATCGGTCCCACCGAGTTTGTTAAATTCAGTGTAACGGATCGATTTAGTGTGGATGCTAAATATACCCCTCCACCTCCTCTTCACTCGTGGAGAGAGCCATCGAAACAAACCTACACTTCCAACTTACCATTTACAGAGAGAACCACCTACTCATGTGTTGAGGCCAAGATATTCCATTCCTACCATATGAATCTTGATCTCTAGCCTTCCCCAAGTTGCTTTCCACTCAAATCTTCTTTCCACCAGATCCAAATCCTATGAGAGAGAGTTGAGTGTTGGGGAGACTATCATTTGAAGCACAAGAGAAAGGAGTTCATCATCAACGCACCATTTGTTACTTCTTGGAGAGTGGTGTCTCCTAGATTGGCTAGGTGTCACTTGGGAGCCTCCGACAAGATTGTGGAGTTGAACCAAGGATTTTATAAGGGCAAGGAGATCGCCTACTTCGCGAAGATCTACCGCTAGTGAAGCAAGTCCTTCGAGGGCGACGGCCATGGTGGGATAGACAAGGTTGCTTCTTCGTGGACCCTTCGTGGGTGGAGCCCTCCATGGACTCACAAGAACTGTTATCCTTTGTGGGTTGAAGTCTCCATCAACGTGGATGTACGATAGCACCACCTATCGGAACCACGCCAAAAACATCCGTGTCTCCAATTGCGTTTGAATTCTCAAAACCCTTCCCTATACATTCTTGCAAGTTGCATGCTTTACTTTCCGCTGCTCATATACTCTTTGCATGCTTGCTTGTTATGTATTGTGAATGTTAAACTTGTGCCTAAACTCCACTTAAACTTAAAGATCTTAAAAACTGCTACTTTGTCACTTAGTGTCTAATCACCCCCCTCTAGACACCTCTTCTCAAGGTCCTACAGTCTGTGAAACAGAGGAGTTGAAGTTTTACAAAGATAACGTTGACCCGGCGGACATGACGTCTTTGAAGAAGCCAACCATAGAGCACTACTAGGAAAAGGCCTGCTAGTGGTGCACCAGTTTTGCCTACTAATGGTGCACTACTGGTGCGCCACTAGCACCACGCCATTAGAATTAAATACTAATGGCGCACCCACAGCGCCATTAGTATCTCAATACTAATGGCGCACCACCACAACGCCATTCATTAGATAGCCCAACGTGCGCCATTAGAATGCCTCCTGTGGGGCCATATTTACCCATGTGCTTTGGCATACTAATGGCGCACTAGGGGTGATGCGCCATTAGTATCCTCTTTCGCATGCGCCATTAGTGTCTTTGAGTGGTGCGCCACTAGTATGAATATTAGGATTGTTTTCTTTTTGATATTTGCACATGTTACAAAATATATTATTGGACGTAATATAGACGGCACCACACGACAATGATTCATCGAATACAATAGAAGTTTAGTCTCCGAATACAATTCATCAAATTAGTCTCCGAATTCAAAAGACCGAACAAAGATAAAACATTACAAGTCTCGAGACCGCGAGTAGCTCGTTTGTCTTCACATTACAAGTCGATATCGATCATCTAAACTACCATCACATAGAAGAGAGCTGCGGTCATCACGATGAGCATCATCGCGATGAAACTGGTCTTCATTCGGTTCCTCAACGCTCCTCCTCTCTCCCGCTAGATAGCGCATGTATCTAGATTCTGCCTCCTCCGCCCTAGTGGTGTACCCTTTGTAATCAAGTATCGCTGAAGCGGTGAACCTGTCTCCGACACTCCTCCCGGTCGTCGTAGACTCAGAACCTTACCCTTGTACCACGACACATTGGCATCTCTATGCACTAGCCAAACAAAAGCGTTAGTAGCAATTGATGACAATACATAAGCAATATATAAGTATGCAACAAAAGGATCGAGAAGAGAAAAGCAAGACATTAATAGCACGATTCATGGTCCTACTAATAAATAACATCGATTACATCTAAGTTGAGCATTGTCCAAACCAAAGAGACATACAAGTTCATTAAAGTTTAATTACAACATGAGCTAATCGATGTTTCAGAACTACACATAGCATCACTACTTTCGACTCGACTTCGGGGACCGGAGGCGTGGATGAAGCCGCCGCTCTCGTGATGGTCATGAAGTCACCGGCTATTTGTCGGCCTGCATTTGTAGCGTTGTGTCTATATCACTGCATTGGACGGTTGATATCTGAGGTAGAACCGCCCCGAGGTACGAAGGACATCTTGATGGATGATTTCCGCAAACTCCGACTGGATGCGAAAGAATTCTTGTCTGATGCCCGCGTCCTGGATTGCCGACAAGCGTGCGGCCCAATCTTTGAGATTAGTTGGTAGCAGAAGGTGATTGTGGTCCCGTACGATCGCTCACATGTGGTGGAGGGCGTAGTAGGCATCCTTTTGACCGCCAGGCGGCTGCTTGACGCAGGGGATCGTCGTATTGTGGGTGAACACGTGCTTGCCGTACCTATGAACTGGCATCTTAAAGGTGCCTCCAGATCTGGCGTAGCCAGGGAGAGCATCATCAAGAACTTTCTTGATATTTATGTAGTCTATCTTGGACTCACGGTCCGGGTCGAAATACGTGGCCATGGAATATTTCGGGCTTAAGAGGATGAGTGTGCAATGTGTCATCCTTTGCACAAAACACAGAATGTAAGAAAAAAAAAGAACTATCGAAATCTAAGAAATCATATGTTACGGGGCGGTGAGGGGATGACTTACTCGGGAAAGTAAGGCACGAGGAAGTTATCCTTATCTGGGTTTGCCAGAATGACGCCTTCGCGGTATGAACTCGCGACTAGCCGCTCCCCAGCGTTGCCCAAGATCTTGGCACGCATGTAGAAGGGGTCGAATATCCCGATGTCCGGGGTCTTGTCTCTAATGATCCGCATCTCCATACTCAGCGAAAATAGACGAACGAAGGTGTAGTGCAGCGGATGAAGGTTAAACATAGCGAAGATGTCATCAAACTGCAGGACGATTGTACCCCCGATGCCGCTATCCACAAAGCCCTTGCCCTCTGGCACCTTGGGCACGAAAACCGGGTATGCCACATCATTCAGGGAGAGACACCGCTTCTCCAAAGAAAGAACATTGTCATGCAGACTCCGCATAGCACCGGTTGCAGTATTGAGCAGATTTGTCGGTAGCATCGCCCTACCCACCACATGCACCTCCTCGAGATATCCTTAGGTGAAGGTGGCCCGTCCACGAGCATGGATCGTACTCGGTGCCGGTGGCTACATACCGGTGCCCTTGTTATACTTTTGTTTCCGTCCCTTCTTCTTCATCTGCTGTAATGGGATCGAGTTCTCCTCACAGACCGCCTTCTTGAGTGTGTTGGGGCTGATAATATTTTGCACCTCGGCTATCTGAGGCTCGGTGAAGGCGGCGGAGGCGTCTCGAGAACTGAACGCTGCATTTACGGCCTTTGTAATTAGGTTTCTCCGCGGTACCAGCTAGATCGCGGTCGTCTTTTTCAGGGTTGGGTTCTTGAGAAGGAGGCCCGCAGAATTCGTCACTGTACCCTTGTTTGGAAAAGTACTTATCGATGTTGGTAAATGTACTGTTGTCATTGTCGTCGTCATCCGGATCCTGTGCCATATGCATGTCCGGATTCTGTGCCATAGGGATGTCCGGCATGTCCGGTAGCGTTGCGGCGGTCTTGCCATGGCTTAAGCGCCAAAGACGGTGAGTGGTCTTATGTCTGGGGTGGTTGTCGGTGTCAAAACCGGTGGATCTCGGGTAGGGGTCCCGAACTGTGCGTCTAGGCGGATGGTAACAGAGACAAGAGACACGATGTTTTTACCAGGTTCGGGCCCTCTCGATGGAGGTAATACCCTACTCACCTTGATTAATATTGATGATATGGGTAGTACAAGAGTAGATCCACCACGAGATCAAGGAGGCTAAACCTAGAAGCTAGCCTATGGTATGATTGTTGTTACGTCCTACGGACTAAAACCCTCCGTTTATATAGACACCGGATAGGTTAGGGTTACACAGTCGGTTACAATGGTAGGAGATCTACATATCCAGATCGCCAAGCTTGCCTTCCACGCCAAGGAAAGTCCCATCCGGACACGGGACGAAGTCTTCAATCTTGTATCTTCATAGTCTTGGAGTCCGCCGTGGCGATAGTCCCGCTATCCCGGACACCCCTAGTCCGGGACTCCTCGTGAGCCCACGAACCAGGCTTCAATGACGATGAGTCCGTGCGCGTTGATTGTCTTGACATTGCGAGGCGGGTTCCTCCTCCGAATACTTCATAGAAGGTTTTGAACACAAGGATAGTGCCCGCTCTGCAAAACAAGTTCCACATACCACCGTAGAGAGAATAACTTTTGCACAGATGCGCCTCGTATTCCGCGGTGTGACATCACACCACCACCAGGCCTTTATATGAATCGTTTTTACCGCTCCACCTCGGTAGCGTTTAGCGAGGCGGTTTCCTTGGCACGTCTTATCAAAGCATAGATCGTGCCCCCCTTATTTCGGGATTCCCACCAATACGGACGTGGGTAACCCAACCGTGCCCGCTGGCACGCCTCCTCTATCAAAGGCGAGTCCTAATCGACCACGGGGAGGGCTCTTGGTATTCAACCTCTTTATAATGAGACCAAGGCCCTCTTCCTTTTTACACCCTCCACCGAGTTCGCCTCACGCCGAAGTTCCAACACCCAAAGCTTCAGATTTAGGCGCTTGGACCTTCGACGATGTCCGGCTCCGACCAAGACGACCAGATGGATGTCTTCCTCCGTCCACGAAGAAGATGTGCTAAAAAGCTGCGAGGCGCCAAGTATCTAACCGCGAGATCTCGGCATAGGCTACCTGCTCGGGCAGGTCATTCCCACTCTGAGCCCGGCAAGAACGTGGTGTTCGTGTCTCACTTCCTTCGGGTTTAGGGCTTCCCGACGGATCCCTTTGTGCGGGGGCTCATGTTTTATTATGGGCTGGATTTCCATGACTTGAACTGAGTCCATCCTCCATATCTCGTCATTCATTGTCGTATGTGAGGCCTTCCTCCATATTACCCCCACTTTGGATTGTGGCTCAAGACCTTCAAGGTGGAGCCGGGATGATCGAGGGCAACAAGCGAGTCTTGGAGGGGCGGTCATAAGCAAATGTGCTGATGCTCCATGGCCCGAGGGCTCTTTCAAGAGGAGCTTGGTTTGTGGCAACGGGAGTAGTTTTATATCACCGCTCCCCGGGGCACCAAATGGGCGGCGCTCCCGCCTTCCGCTCAGGTCCACCACAGCGGCTGGCGTCATGGGTCAACAAGGGGCTCGACTGGGGGCCGTCCAAGGACGTTCCCTCGCTGCAGGGCCATATTCGAGACCTCCAAGAGAGGGAGATCAATCTGATTGCAGTGGCACATGTTATGTTGATCCGGCGCCTTCGGCCCTGCAAACGTCGCCTCCTCCGCCTGTGGGAATTCAATCCGGAGGGACCACGAGCTCTCCAAAATTTTATGGGCACGACGCCCATGGAGATGTATAAACTGTTCTTCGGATCACAAGAGAAGTGTCCGGACCTGGCCCGAGGACGCAGGACTAAGCTGCAATCGCCTTGAATACTCAAGTAAGTAGTCCTATGTAATCGGACAAGCTGTTCATTCATTTATCTTATATATATGCCCTTTAAAGGAGCCGTTTCTTTGAACAGGAGTGGATAACCAAGGCAAAGTTAATAAGGTGTCCGCTCCTCCGGAGACCACGCCGATCCCATGCTGACCAAGATGTTGAAGGTTGCGCCTTTTGAAGAAGGCGAAGGGGGAGCGGGAAGCAAGCGCCTCTCGAAGGAGGCTATCCAAGAAGGAGGGATAAAAAGTCCCATCCTTGAGGAGAGAAGAGGACCGCTTTCAAGATCCGGAGGTCAAGGCCTCAAAGAGGGGAAAGGAATCTTCGTTAGAGAGTCGTGTTGGGAAGTACCCAACCGCCTTTGTTTCCCCAAGGGGATCAGCCCTCTAGCGAGCCGTAAGTAAAAAGGAGGGGTCTTGTAAATAAGGAACATCCCTGTAATTTATTTACGAAGATAACCGAAATTGTACCTTGTAGTTCGGATCTCAGCCCTTCTCGTGAGCTTCGTCTTGAGGATCTTCTTTCGGAGATGACGGAGAACAAACGCCTCCACCTGTCGCACCCTCATGCGGGCGGACGACCCTGAGGTGTCGTCAGCGGAGGGTTCCCCAAGTCCGCGGGGCGGAAGGTCCGGACGCCAAGTGGTGTGCTTGATCGGAGGAGGCTGAAGGATCTCTGCTCGGGCGGCTATCTCGAGAAGATCACCGTGCTCTAATGGAGTGCAGTGATTGAAAGAATTGCATCCGCGGAGAGCGGATTGCATGAAGCCATCGGCTTACCGACGGGGTATGAGGTGCATAAAATGATGTACCCTCGACAGTTATGCATATAGAATGCGCCCTGTATAGATAGTAGCCCCTGAGACTCGGTATGTTGTCAAAATTGACAGCGTGCTCTGGCTCAAAATCTCAGTTATAACATATCGCCGCTCCTAAACAGGTGGCGGGGCGTCCGGTGGCCAGCCGGACTGATGAATATTCCGAACTAAAGCGGCAACTTGACGAGGCGGATGCGGACATTGCGCTGGTTAATAAACGGTTTGACGAGTCACAAGGTATGTGACTTCTACGCGGACACCTAGTAAGGGAGCTTGACGCCCATGTCTTACTATTTGCATGCTAAATGCAGATGGTGTGGCTGCTGTGGAGGAGCTGCGGGCGGAACTCGCCCGAGCGAAAGAGCAGGTCAGAAATAGTAATGCGGCCACCTTGAGGGCGGCCGAAGAGCTAGAAGCCGAACGGGCTGCTCACCGCCGGGTTAAAGAAGAAATGGCGAAATGGCGGAAAATTGAAGGACACTACCGATCACCTGTGGGGTTCTTGAAAAAGAACGCCAAGCGAACAAGAAACCTAAAAAGGCCGCCGCCGAATCCAAGAGTGCCCATTCGACCTTGAGAGCTGCCAAGGAGGGTGAGTCGGGAGCCAGGCAATTGCCATTGAAACCCGTTTACGCTATGGAGGAAGTATACGGATCCAAAGTATGATCAATTGGACAAGTTGTGGAGTTCGGAGGATGCTTATCTGGATTTAGCAGCGAGCGCTGCGGACGCGATTGAGCACTTCCGAGGCTAGAAGAGGTACAGAAGGGAAGAGCTGTATTGGTCGCAATTCCATAGTCCGGAGCGTCTTCTTCCGTTGACCGATCGGTTGGCCGAATGGGCCGAGCCGAATCGACTATCCAGACTTGCCATGGAGCATGTCATGACTCATTTGTGGCCGGGCGGACCCCGGTAGAAGAAGTTATTTTGGTTTAGTGCAGCGGTTCCTTGGTGCGGTACGGCGTGTCGACGCAATAAAGTCGCGGTCGGCGTGTATTGAGGGAGCGCGGATGGCTCTGGCCCGTGTCAAGACATCTTTGGCAGAGATGAAGGCCACCGACGTTGCATCCCAAGATTCGGACGAAGCGAGTACCGCCGAGCACTACTTTGAAGAAGGCACGCAGGCGCTCGTTTAATAGAGACGCAGATGCTTTCGAAGGATATTATGTTTAAATGACATGTATGATTTGTGAAAACAATGTTTCAATATAATATAAGTGCTTTTTATACTTGTGCTGCGTTCAAGTAGTAAACTACTCCTGTGCGACGTTTATGTATATGTATATATAACACGAAAGATGGCGATGGTTGGCTTAACCCTTTACGCACATAGTGCGGTTTTGCAAAGCGCTTTTTCACACTTAATCCAACGTCTTGGTCCTGTTAAGGAGGTGGTAGCATAGCAAACTAGGCAACGGACTATAATGCTTTATCACTTTCATTTAGCCATAGGAGTTCGAGGGTGGGCTACTATATAGCCCACAGAATACGCACTCTCCCGAGTCGAGTGCGTATGTGCACTGACCAAAACCGGTCGCTTCGTTAATGCGGAGGAATCCTAAACATTCAGTGAGTCATCGAAAGTGGTTGACCGGTCTCGCTATATCATGATGATCGATTTCGGCTTTCTCTACTGAGGTGCTCGCCCGGCCGAACCGGAGCACAATCGCAGTAGTTCTCCTGGTGCCACGTTAGCCGATAAAACGGAAGGTAAGCCCGCAAAACACAGGAGCCGGGCAACCAGACATTTGGCCAAAGACATGATTCGGAGCTGATGCATATAAGGCCTAACTCGAGACGCCGAATACTCCCTAAGGTATTCGGTCTTTATGAAGACGGGCAGAATAATGCCCTAAGCCCCTGTTGTCAGTGCAGCATAAAAAATTCTGCAGTGCGGCCAATGCCAAAACACCAGCCTCCCCTCGGTTATAGTAAGGAACCGGGGATGTATATCAACAAGAGACAGTAAAAAAGGTTTATGCAGTGGTCTTAATCTGAAAAGAATCCTTTGCAACGGGTCCCTCATCGCGCGTCTGCGCTTTGTGTCTCCGTTGTGCACGTATCACGGGCGGGTGTATACGTTGTTCATCTGTAAAAGAAAGGAACTTAGTTTGAAAGAAAAAGGATCGTCGGAAGATGTAATTTACATTAAAATAAGCGGAGTCTGATTTGAAGAAGTGAAGAAAATTGAGCTTTATTGTCTCTTGTTGTACATGCATGCAGCCCCTTGTATGAGGGTATGCCGCTAGTAGGCGCCGGACTCGTCTAGCCGTGTCCAGGGTTTAAATGACCTTCTCAGTTTCTTTGACTAGCGGTGCCGGATAGGTGTGGGGCTATCAAGGCAATCTCACGTTCTTCCGTGCTCGATTAACACTTAATACTCCCTTTTAACGAGATGATGCCGTGTGGACCGGGAATTTTAAGTGTAAGAGATGCATAATGCGGTATTGCGTTAAAGCGGTAAGCTTAGCGTCCCAATAGTGCTTGATGGCTACTTTTAAGCAGGCGACATGGAAGATTAAATTTTCGCGGAAGTTGCTCGGATGAACCGAACACAACTTCTAGCGGTAGGGACCCGTACAATGGGCATATGGGCACAGCATTACCCCTTTAAAGGAGTTGTTGCTATGGCGAATTTTGGTTGGGTCTATCCCAAATCTCCGGATTGTGTCCTGATATATCAGGTTTATGTCACTGCCACCATCCATGAGGACTTATGTAAATTGGAATCCGTCAATTATGGGATCCAATATCAAGGCAGTCCATCCTGCGTTCCGGATACTTTCGGGATAGTCCTGATGGTCGAAGGTGATTGGTTTTGACAACCCGGTGTGCGTGCATTCTAGTGGGCGCCGCTCTGTTTTTCCCTTTGATCACGTGAAGAGAGTTTACTTTTTAACCTCCTGCGGGAAATTCTTTTGTTTTCGAGGGCTCGCTTTGTGGTGCTTTCCGTCATCATCTTCACTTGGTGTGTCGAGCCCTTGTGTTCGATGTTGAGTCTGCTGGACTGTTTGAAGACCCAACAATTTACGTGGGTATGGTTTGCAGGCCTCCGGAGTATCTTGTGGATTTGACATATCTTGTCCAAAATTTTGTTTAAGTTGGATAGCTCATCGCTATTGTCCTTAAGGGGCAATTTTATTGTTCTGCCGTGAGCTTTTGAATCGGCGTTATTCGCCGCGCTCTTTGGACCATTCCTTTTAATCCGCGCTGGTCCTTGTTGCGCCATGGTTTCCGTTCCCATCTCTAACTTTGGATGTACTTGGGTCATTTGGTGCTGCATCTTGCTAGCCAGCTATCCTCTCCAGCCAAAAGCGGGTCATTAGGCTTGTTAATGCGGCCATTGTTCTTGGCTTCTCTTGGCCGAGGTGTCTGGCGAGCCATTCGTCTCCGGACTTTGTGTTTGAAAGCTGCTAAGGCTTGACGTCCAGACGGTCGACTATTTGGTTCGTTTAGTAAGGAACATGTTCCACAATTTTCGGCTGACTCTCACGCTGTTGAGTTATGTGACTTAGATCGATCTGCATCCTGAGGCGGACGACATAGGTCCCCTGAAAATTTGCCCAAAACGCATCCTCGAGCTCTCCCGGCTTCCAATGGCATTTTCGGGAGGCTTTAAGCCAATGCCGAGCTGGCCCTTTGAGTTTGAGGGTAAGTATTTTATGGCATGGAGATCATCTCCTCTAGCCATGTGTATGTGGAGGATGTAATCCTCAATCCAGACTCCAGGGTCTGTTGTTCCGTCGTATGCATCTATGTTTACGGGTTTGAATCCCGCTGGAAATTCATGATCCTGCACCTCATCGGTGAAACATAGGGGATGTGCGGCGCCCCTGTATTTGGGTGTGCCGTGATGTTCGGATATTTGGCGAGTTGCATTACTTTGAAGAGCTTGCTTTCTTGGCCCATAGACGGACCTAACTGGGCCATCCTTTTCATGTGAGTCCTTATGCGGATCGCATATCGACTTGTGTGCGGCGCCATTTGCCGCTCTCTTTTTGCCGTGGGGTCGTCCATCCGACCGGGTGGCCTTCTTACTTTGTGATTGTGGTGGCTCTAAGGCCTCCTCGTCGAATTCGAGCGATGGCTTTCTTTTGGATAGCTCTTTGTTCGGCGACTGTCGCCCGTGTTGTCTGCGGTGTTGAATACTTTGCTCCATCTGATCCTAAGTGCATCTTACGCTGTTTTGAGCTTCGCTTCTACTTTTTCAGGCTACGCTGCAGCGGTGGTAGCGAAACCTTTTCTGGAGGTTATTTGCTCCAACAATTTGTCCGGCGTGAGATCATCCGGACTGTTGTCTTCGCCGGGGACGGGTTGTTTATCCAAGTTGTCTTGTTCGGATGATTGCTCGATAGCGTGTTCGTCGTCCACCGGTTCATCCTGCTCTATGGCTGGTTCTCTATTGAGGCGGGACTTTGTTCGGCGTTTACGTTGCCGTTTTGACTGCTTTTCGAGGATTTATCCTTCGTGGCGTCCGTTGTTCCTAAATCTTCATTTCCTTTAGGTGTGTCCACCATGTATACATCATGGGATGAGGTGGTTGTCCAGCATCCTATAGGCGCTGGTTTATGGTTCTCTCCTACATCGCCGTCCATACCGTCGATGTCTTGAATCGAAATCGAGCACGTCGTGTAAGCTTTAGACAATGGCCTAAAGTGGGTGGTGGGTGGGCGTTGAATTTCGTCGTCCGTATCCCAACCTTCCCGTCGCAGTCCGGCCAGGGCTCTCGAGATAAAGAGAGACTTTAGCGAATTCAGAGCGTCGCCAAAGGGCGAGTCTTTGAAAGATGTCCGCGATGAACTCCATATGAGCGCCCAATCGGATTCGATTGGCGGTATGGAGGGTTCGGAGTCCGGAGAGGAGTCCGGCACCCTGGAGTCGAGGTCTTCGCAAAGGACAGGGATGGAGTTCGGCTCGATCGCCGTAGAGATTGTAGCCCCCGAGGCGATGTCCAACCACTCGTCCTCGATCGGGGAATCCGGCTCTGGATTAAGGGTCGGAGGCGGATCTTTGGAAAGCGACCTCGAGTGGCAATCGCTCGCTGCGAGCTAGATCATGCCCATCGAGATGCGGTCGTCACGCTTGGCTGCGGCTCGAATCCGTCGAAGATCGAGTCTCCGCGGATATCGGCCGTATAGTTCAAACTTCCAAATCTGACCTGATGGCCAGGGGCGTAACTTTCAATCTGCTCCAGATGGCCAAGCGAATTGGCCCGCAGTGCAAAGCCGCCGAATACGAAGATCTATCCTGGGAGAAAAGTCATCGGGCCTATCGGTGACGACACAGAGGAACTCTCAATGAAAGCACCAATGTCGGTGTCAAAACCGGCGGATCTCGGGTAGGGGGTCCCGAATCATGCGTCTAGGCGGATGGTAACAGGAGACAAGGGACACGATGTTTTTACCCAGGTTCGGTCCCTCTCGATGGAGGTAATACCCTACTCCTGCTTGATTAATATTGATGATATGGGTAGTACAAGAGTAGATCCACCACGGGATCAAGGAGGCTAAACCCTAGAAGCTAGCCTATGGTATGATTGTTGTTCTGTCTCTGGACTAAAACCCTCCGGTTTATATAGACACCGGATAAGTTAGGGTTACAGTCGGTTACAATGGTAGGAGATCTACATATCCGTATCGCCAAGCTTGCCTTCCACACCAAGGAAAGTCCCATCCGGACACGGGACGAAGTCTTCAATCTTGTATCTTCATAGTCTTGGAGTCCGGCCGTGGACGATAGTCCGGCTATCCGGACACCCCTAGTCGAGGACTCCCTCGGTGGTGTCCCCACCCCAAAGCGAATCTGGCTCTTCGGCCAAAGCAGGGGCCAGCTTGCAGCGCCGAGGGTCATCACATCATCTTCGCCGCCCCGGTGAATCGAATCGGAGGTAACAACTCGTCGCTGCCTGGCGGCACCCGAACAAGTTCAACCCTATACACGGTGGGTGGCATCGGATTACCGTGGAACACGGGGTTGCCTGGTTGAACAATTCTGCCCTAGGCGACATCGACCAACTCGCCGCCCATGAAGTGCAGGAGAGTGCACGGAACATTGGCGGTGCCCTGCGAAAACATGTAGGGCATCAGGGATGCCAAGTCAAAGGCAAGGAGATGAAGTCATCGGCCGAGAGGCTTAGTTACCGTGATGCCGTCGAGCTCGGCTAATATCGAGGCACCACCAACGGCGGGCGTAAGCAGCGGAGGGCCGCTTGTGGCGGTGCGTGCCGCCGCGACACCCGGGTGCATTAAGCTCCAATGCCCATGCCGGCGCCGGAGACACGAATACCGCCTCCGCCGGAGACACCAATGGTGCCGCCTGCGCGTTGTGCGAGTTGCTGGCCGTGAAGCTGGGAACTCGGGGCGGCCCCTGTTGGCCGCCCGCAATCCACCTCGTCAATCCCTGAATCAAGGTAGGCACCATGGCGGTGAGCGTTGACGAAGTCATGTACCTAGGGTAGGGTCATGGACCTGTCCAAGATACCCTCCCCAAGGACATATCTAGAAGAAACTACCTTTCAGTCGACCAACTGTAAGGCACTCGACCAACTGGAAGGCACTCGACTATGAAGCCAACCACTCGACCGCCAGAAGATCTAAAGCCAGTCTGCACACAAACGGTCGGTCATTAAGTAGCCTTTATGGTCATCATAGCACTTTATGTGGGCGTTACCAGTAACCCCCTATCTTAATGTACTTTAATTTCTGCATAATCGCGAAATTTGGAGGGTGCGGCAAACTCTATATAAGCCACCCCCCTCCTCAGTGTAAAGGGTTCGCAACCTTGTAACTCATACGCACATAATACAGTCGACCGCCTCCGGGCTCCGAGATGTAGGGCTATTAATTCCTCCGAGAAGGGCCTGAACTCGTAAACATCTTGCGTATACAACTACTCCATAGCTAGGATCTTGCCTCTCCATTCCTACCCCCCAATCTTACTGTCAGAGTTAGAACCACGACAAGCGTCGTTCCCAGTTGTTGTTGCACTTGCTGTTGGACAATCTCGGAATCCGCGCCACTTGTGCCTTGAGTTCTTGAACCTCGCGATCGGTAGCTTTCCGAGCTGGTCTTTTTCTCCTTTCGCCCACCGGTAGTATAGTATGATCAACCATTTTGTGGACAAGCCTTTGCGGCCACGACCAGCCGATTGACGGCCATCGATCTTATCCTTGTTTTTCATTACGTTCAACACCCTATTTAGAGTGATGTCCCAAGGGTTGCTCTGAGACGACCCCGCGCTACTTCTTTCAGTCTCCTGCGGAAGGAATGTGAACCATTTAGAAATTTGGCTTCATTTATTAGAATGCAACCAGATGGAGCTAATTACACGGGGGTGTATTCCTTACCAGAACAAGCTCAAGCGCCCTGGTCTTCGGATCCGTGGTAAGCTCCTTTGTTACCTGGTCCTCCTTGTACCGGACCCTGACAAAGTTCCTGGTCTTCTGGTCACGGTATTTCTCGAAGCGGGGCGGTAGGCCTTTGCTCACGCTCGCGTCCTCCTTGTCCCATATAGGCTCCGCCACTCCGTAACCGTCGGGACCGAGTTGGTGGACCCCTATGTTCAACTGCCGCATTTCTTTCCCCCACTGACTTGATTCAGAGGTTGCGCTGCTCTCGCACTTGATCTTGAACTCCTTGTAGTCTTCTTCGCTGATCGAAGGATTTTTCGCCTTGATCTTCTCATAACTATCACCTTTGTCAATCATTCCCTTCACCGTGCTTCTCCAAGTAGACAGGGTCGTGCTCATCCTCGTGAGGGCGGCACTGTTCACTTTATTCCCTGAGAAGCGTCTGTTTGCAAAGTCAGCGGGGAACTTGTATCATTCGTGCAGCTTCGTGAAGAGGAGGCTGCACAAATTGCCTCGGTCCTTATGCCTTAGGTTCTCGGTGTTGATCGAGACGGTGCTCCGGAGAATGCACCCGAGCTAAACCGAGTACCCCTTGACTAATTCTTTGGGCGCCATTGGATGCCCATCGGAGTTCACTTCCGTAAATTCGTCCTTGACGGTGCCGAGCATGTTCGGGCGCCGGTCCTTCCATTGCCTCTTCGGTTGGCTGCCATATGTGTGTGAGCTGCCATCATCAGTGGTGGCATCCTCGGCCTTTCCATCGGTGATGTCATCCCGATGCCACTAGGGGTTGTGTAGTCGAGGATCGGTGTCTTCCGCGGCGTCCTCATAGCGGTGAGGTTCTTCCTCCATCTCCTGGGACAGCTCCCAGAATTGCTTGCCGCCCGAACCGCCGGCCTCATCGTTGTGGGCCATGTTTTGATCTAAAGGAAAAAAAGTTTGGTCAAAAAGTTGGTTATTGTCAAGGAACAAAATCATGGTCTCATCATTTAGGGTTTGTCGACACCGAGGCATCCTAAAAGCTAAGCTTTTATCATTTAGGGCTTGTCGGCCTTGAGGCACCCTAAAAGCCTAAGCTTTCATCATTTAGGTTCTTATCGACACCGAGGCACCCTAAAAGCCAAGGTTTTATCATTTAGGGTTTGTTTAATAATTGCAGGGCACCCTAAATGCTAAGTTAAGTTTTCATCATTTAGGGTTTATCGATGCCGAGGCACCCTAGATTGATCGATATATATGGGTATCTTCTAATAATATACCCTATCAAGAAAAGGAAGGGGAATTCTAAGTTGGGCCTAATCACTTGGCTCTATTGCCACCTATGGTTTAATGCAGCAAGAATAAAGGGGCAGTTGATCCTACTTAATTAAGTACTAAGATACCCCGGCCCATGCATTAGTCGCAAGTACCCCATATGTCCTATTTTAGCAAAATCATGCTAAAATTCATGAAAAATTTCAGCATGACCTTTGCTAAAAATAGGACATATGGAGTACCCGAATTTGCGGAACGAGTTAATCGACATTCCGCAAACTCAAAGGGCCTCTCGGTGTACACCGCAAAATCATTATCCCCGCGTAATGAAGTCGCCAATGGGTCATTTCAGAAGATCACAAGTAGCATCATCACAAGTACAACATCATCACAAGTACAGCAGCACGATACAGCAGCAGCACAAGTACAGCAGCAGCAACACGATGAACCCCTCAAACGGTATACTATGAGAACCCAGGGACCATATAAACATCTAAATTTATATATACTGAGCATTCATGGCAGTTCTAGCTACAACATCAAAATCAAGGAGAGATAGGTCAGATTACACAAATAGGTTCCTTATTCTGAGAGAAAAGAACAAGTGATAAAATGTATAGCTGGAGCTTTTAAGAAAAAGTTGCAGAAGCTTGTAAAACTATACTTTTAAACATCAATCCCCTCACTCACATCTACACCTACCAATATCATACGGTTACGGTAGCAGATGATTGCTAGACTACACTCTTAAACTCATTTTGGGATCAGTGGAAAACAGTTAGTGCCAAATTCCTGCTCCACTTTTCTGTCTTGTTTTTTAACTAAAAACTAGTGTGCACTGATCTTAAGTTTTATGTTTCTGTTGTTTCTAGTATAGTCTGCATCCTTTGCAGACTTGCATAAGCAACGAGGATTTAGAAAGAAAGGGGGTAGCGTTGTGGTTCACATGCCTATATGCAAAGAAGCTAGCAATTCATAGAACAAAAAAAGTACTTATCCAGAGCACAATTGTACTAGTGTACCTGACAGCTTGTCCTTCCTTTGAGCCAAAGCCAAATCTGTAAACCAATCTCACTTGTGAGTTAAAGGCTGATTTGTATAAATACCCAGGCAAACAAACACATGATATAATTTATCGTCTAGGAGTATCTATGAGATAAGAGCAGCATCGCAGGGACAATATTGTCAACAAGTGACAACAATGGCAAGCAAGTATAACTTAACATCGAACAAAAAACAAGAACTGCAATGGCAAATCAATGAATCATTTTTTCTAATTGAATATCTAGGAGTCACAACTATGCACAGCAAAACAATAATGACAAGGAGATTATCAAGGTAGCTTAGCAAGTAATTGGGCATGTTTAGCTTGCCAATGCCATTGGGCCTCTAGCTACAGTTCAAAGAGCAGAATAATGAAACGATAACCAGCAAATCAAGTGAGAACTATACTTCACTCAAAAAAAGTGAGAACTATACTACAGATGTTTTAAAGAGCTACACACTGATGTATGCATTCCTAGAGACAAATTTTATCGAAATGTTTATGTATACATGGTGAAGTTCAACAAATACCATCTTTGGAAATAGTATTAAACTAGTCCATCTTTTCTTTTTCTTGGGGAAAGCAGACATCTTAAATGTTAAAGCGCATCTTACAACCCAGGAAACAACATGAAAACTATGGAAGGAATACCATATGATAATTTACTTCCATAGTCTTGCTCAAATCTGTGCATAAGGCTTTGCAAAAAAAGTCATTGGCAAAATTAGTGGATACAAGTGTGCTTCTATTTAGAACAAGAAAGCTAGAACTCACTTGGAAGTGTCGATCTAACGACAAGCGGTGCTTTACCCTACATAAATCCAATTTAAGCCCCTTACAACGTCACTAAATTAAAACAATCTAAACTAACACAGCCTGAAATTTCCAACATTAGCATCCCTTCTCTCCCACAACTTAATAAATGTTAACACAATACACAAATAAACTAACACAGACTTAATTCAGTTTATGTTACACACCAAGATGACACTATACATCTCTCGCAATGTTAACGCAGAAACTAGAGCACTAATGTACTTTCTTTGTGGCTTAATGAGCAGAGCAGAGACCTAGCTAGCTACAGTTAGTTTGGACCCATCTGATGAGTGGTTGATCAAGCCCCACACCTAGACTAGAGCACTAATTAACCATGTAGTGTGCGCTACAGTGAGTAAGCCTGAAGATTGAAGGCTAGCTAGGAGGTTAATTATCTGCCATAGGTCCTGCTAAAATCTCATCTTGGTTTTGGTCGACAGGCGGCAGCAGCCTAGTGAGTAAGCTTTGAAGATTTGAGTGTGAGTGTGAGTGTGACCACACCTCTCTTTCTTCTCTTGCAAACCCCAACCCTAGCTACTTAATTCTCCAACCCCTTTCCTTGTCCAAAATTGGTCATACGTGTTGCATGGCCGACACCAACTTGTACACGATGCATGAACTAGAACACATCAGAAGGAAATCAAGAGGGGGAAGAGGGGGAAGCGGCTCGGGTGCTCACTGGGGAGGTCGACGGCGACTTGGGGTAGCCGGAGCTAGTCGAGGCGGGCGCGACCAAGGCCGAGTGTGGTGATGGTGGTCGAGGCGGAGGAAATCGTGGGCGTCGAAGGATGGCTTGAGGCGTCCGAGCTCGTCAAGTCCTCGTGGTCGAAGAGGAAGACGACGGCGGTCCTCCCAGGCAGCCGCGTGGTGTTGGGGCGACGAAACACGAGGTTGGACGTGAAAGGGGCCGCGGGGAGGGGCGCTTAGGCGGGAGGAGGTCGAGGCGCGGGCGTGGGCGGAGGGGGACGAGGGAGAGGCGGCGCTTGCGAGGGTTTTGCGACCTCGATTTCGAGGGAGGTGGGGCGACGGGCAGCGAGGCGCCGGGGCTTTGGAGGCGGTGGTGGTCGGGTACGGCGGGGGCAGTGAGCACGGCCGGGGACAGCGAGCACGGGGTCGGTGGTGGTCGGGCGCGGGTGAGATGAGTCAGGGGAGGGATTAGAGAGAAATGTGAGATTGGGGATTTTAGTGTGGGGGAGGCTTAGCAATGGCGCACCACCTAGCGGTGCGCCACTAGTATGTTTTTTAGATAGCAATGGCGCACCCCCGAGCGGTGCGCCATTAGTAATCTTTTTTTAGAGAGCAATGGCGCACCACCCAGCGGTGCGCCATAAGTAATTTGTTTTTGCATAGCAATGGCGTACCAGCCAGAGGTGCGCCATAATTAATTTATTATTATTATTATTTTTTGTTGCATCTAATAATTTATTAGAAAATGAATATGAATATGAATATGAAACAGTAATAATTTTTTATAAAAACGGTAATATTTTTTTAAAAAAATATCATCAAATTTGTTATTTGAAAATATTTATGAATATGAAAAAATATCATCAACTTTATTATTTGAAAATATCATGAAATTTGTTATTTGAAAATATAATCAAATTTGTTTTTTTATTTTAGTTGCATTCATTTGTGACGATGGAGCGGGGGAGGTGCGGGGGGTCGTGGCGGTGGTGGAGCGGGAGGGTCCGGGGATCGTCGGCGGTGGAGCGGGGAGGTGTGGTGGGTGCGTCGGTGGCGGTAGAGCGGGGAGAGGGTGCGGGGGTGCTCACGTAGGGGGATCTGTGAGGTGGGATAGCGATCGAGATGGAGGGGGTCGAGATCGAGTGTCCCTCATGAATATTCAATATTTTTTCATATTGAATATGAAAAATATCACCAAATTTGAAAAATATTCATGAATTCAAAAGTGCCCATGAAATTTAAAAATATTCATGAGTTCAAAAGTGCCCATGAAATACAATCGAGAAATGAAGGCTACAATTTAAATACAATCGATCTTAGCTAGCTATCTGCTCACAATCTTCTTGCCCTTATTTTTGTAAATGGAGTTCTTCTCTTGAGCGGACGTCCTTTAGGTAGGGTGGTCCTGCTTCTTCTTGTGGTGTATGCTGATACTTCATCATCGCCGCCATGTTCCATCTTGGTCGCCTACTTGTCAAGTCTTGCTCATTGGCGACTCCATCCATTCCGATGATCTTCCTTTTACCTCTCCTCGCGACAACACGACTGGCTTTGACAGGTCGGTAATGAAGAAGCATTGGTCCACTTGGGAAGCGATACCCATGGCTCATTTTTTTCATGGGTGACGCTTTGCATCGCCGGGTCTTAGATTTGGCTTCGGGTATAACCATGGTGGTGCAATACCGGTCTTATTTTTATGACGCTCTTGGCCCATCTCGACACGGAACATC
Source organism: Aegilops bicornis (assembly GCA_021605145.1). Classification (NCBI taxonomy): domain Eukaryota; kingdom Viridiplantae; phylum Streptophyta; class Magnoliopsida; order Poales; family Poaceae; genus Aegilops; species Aegilops bicornis. Next base: position 131,620 of record JAHIAL010000138.1, read on the forward strand.
GGGACCTTCTCTCCAACAGAGCTTCAGCTCCCAGATCTCCTCGATCCTTCCGCGATGATTCGCCCTTGTCGTTACCGTGTAGGATTCCATCGTTACCACAGGTTCTGATAACCATCGCTCTTCATGTCCTTTCCTCGGTGTAGAATGTGTAGCCGTTGATATCAGACGCCTCATACGTCATCAGGTTGTGCTCGCGCCTGTGACAAGGCAAATATGAGTTGTTTTTCCGCGGAAGAATCCTCATGTAAAGGGTACGACAGAAGCTTCTGCTTGAACCAACACATGAAACATGAGTTGTGCTCTTTGATTATATCTCCGTCCGTCCTCTGTTTGCCTCGGTCATTGTACGTCTTCTCAATAAAGTTTTTGTGCTCTACCACCCAAGGATCGACCACGTCTATGTGTTGTAGCGCGACTAGGTTTGCTCTTTCAAAGTCGGCGAGTCGACCCTCGAAGTAGACATGCATTTCACGGCGACCCTCATGGTGACCCCATCCAGCGAGCCTACCGAGGTGCCTGTTGACGGGCAGACCAACGGGGTTCTCAATGACTAGATAATTCATGCAGTAGGAGATGCACTCTTGATCGAGAAAGCCCTCGCTATGCTTCCTCTCGACGTGACATGTTGCGAACGTATCCTTTGATGACACCATTCATCCTTTCGAACGGCATCATGCTGTGCAGGAACGTCGGCCCGAGTTGGATGATATCCTCCACGATATGGACCAGCAGATGCACCATAACGTCGAAGAATGCGGGCGGGAAGTACATATCAAGATCGCGTAGTATCACCATGATCTCTTCCTGTACCCTTCTGAGTTGCCTCACGCCAACCGATTTCCGAGAGATGACGTCGAAAAAGTTGCATAGGCCAAATAGCGTTTCACGGACGTGCGCGTCCATGATCCCACGGATTGCAACTGGAAGTATCTCGCATCATCAGCACGCGGGCGGTCGTGGAGACCTCATCCCGCTGAACTTCGCTTCGCCGAGTCTAGGTATCTGCTTAACTTCCTGCCAGAATCAGAAGGAAGTTTTACTCCTATGAGGCAGGTGAAAACTGATCGATCTCCTCCTGACTTAGAGTGAAGCACGCGGGAGGAAGTCATTTCCGTCTTCTTGGCCTTTTTGCCTTTTAACGACGACTTTTTTCGTATCCTGCTTCGCCTCATCATCATCATCATTAGCGTGACGCTCCTCCACGATGCCCATTGATTTCAAGTCTGCCCTTGCTTTCGCCCATCTTTTGGTCCTCTCGGCATGTTGAGCAGGTACCAAGTAGACTCTCGCACACGTTCTTCGTGGATATGCATGGCATCAAGGCTGTGAGGCACACGGTGGATCTTCCAAGACGGCAAGTCCCGTAAAATGCAGACCTCGTTTTCCATACCTTCAGCAGCGGTTCTGGCGCCTTTCGCTTCTTTCCCGGCTCTGGCGCCTTTTGCTTCTTTCCCGGCAGTGGGCAATCTTTCCAATTTTTCAACAGCTGGTTTATTTCCTCACCGCTCCTCGTCTGGCGGGCATTTTTTGGGGTTCGGGTTTCACCATCGAGCGGATCCTTACGTTTTCTCCACGGGTCATCATCGCTGGGCCACCTTCGATGTCCCATGAACATGGTTTTCAAGACCCGGGATCTCTATCTAGTCTGGCGATATGTTGTGTCATCCATGCACCTGACGCATCCGGAAAATCCGTGGACCACCTACCCCGCGACATATCCGTGAATCGAGATAGTCATGCACCGCCCCGAGCAAGGCGGGCCTCATAGGGAAATATTCTTTCTCTGCGGCATCCTACGTATTGGTGGCGTTTTCCCCCAAGGTCTAGCTCCTCTTTCAGCAGCCCCTGAATACTGATTGATGTCGCTCCTGGTTGTTTCGGCCCTTCAATTAGCATACTCATGTGAATGTACTTCCTCTTCATGTACAACCAGGGGAAGGTTGTACATCCACACAAACACAAAGCTAGGTGCTATGTGTGCTTCTCCTGGCTGCCAAACGGATTGACTCCATCGGTGCTCGCGCCCGGCCACGATGTTCCTTGGATCCTTCCCAAATTCTGGGTGTTCGTTCAACGCCACACCGCTCCCATCCTTAGGGTGACTCGGCGTCTTGTCTTTTTATTTATCTCCGGATCATTTCGTCATCTTCTCGCTTCTTCTCCTCCCTATCCGCTGTACAACGCAGGAGCTTTGCTACCTTAGGGTCCGAGAAATACCGCTGCAGACGAGAGTGATTGGAAAGTACCACACCACTTTTCGGAGGAGCTTTCTTCCCTTCTTGTATCGAGTGACGCCAAGACACCGGACATATGGTAGAGTCCGTGTGCTCGTCCCGATAAATGATGCAATTGTTCATGCACACATGGTATTTCATGTGTGGTAAATCCAGAGGACACACGATTTTCTTTGCCTCCTCGAAACTGGTCGGGCACTTGTTCCCCTTGGGAAGACGTTCGTGCCAGAATGACATGTTCTCATCGAAGCATGCGTCGGTCATTTTGTGTTTTACTTTCATCTCCAGAGCCATGAGCATTACTTTCAGGCGGGTATCCTCGGGCCTGCATCCTTCATACAATGGAGTAATCACGTCTATCTCCAGTTGATCCAACTTGGCTTTCTCTCGGGCGGCAGCTCTTGTGTTATCCGTCTGCTTGAGAAGCAGCTCTTCAATATGAGGGTCCAGCACCCAGCCCATCGATGGTCCATCGTCGTCTGCTCCGGCATCTTCATCTTCATGATCATGCCTTTCGTCTTGATCTTCCTCATCATCATGTCCTGCATCTTCTACATGATGATCAGGTATGCAGCATCACCGTCGTGATGATGTCACCGGAGATTCTTCGTCTTCTCGCCCGAGCCGTGGTGGTTGTCTTGCTGCCCTTACTCATTTCTTGCCCGGCCCCCCATGGGCGACTTCATAGTCATCTTCATCACCTTGCCACCGATAGCCATCCATGAAACCACGCAAGAGCGGTGGTCCCGCACCTGCCGGGAATCCGGGTCCGTAATAAGGCTCTTCACTTGCATCTTCGACACGGACATCTTTTCTCCGTCTCGTTCTTTTGAAGCATCTCGGCCTTGTGAAAGCTCAAAAACCTATTCACGATGCCTTCGGTCATCATGCGGACCATGGTCACTTTGTGGGGTAGAGCAAAACGATATTTTAGAACCAAGAAAAATTTGGCATGACTTTGCCTAAAATAGGAACAAAAAAGAATGCATAGTGCCAAAATTCACGCCAAAACGGAAATGAATCAACATTCCAGCAAAATATTGGCAACTATCGCATTTCAAATACCGGTACCTGCAAACGCAAACATATATGCAACACCACAAACATACATAGATCTAGCTAGGCCATAAAAAGTGCATGTGCATGTTGTTGGTGGGAGAAAAAAAGTAGATCTACAACATAAATATAGCTTTCCCCTTACTTACCTATCAAAAAAAGGTAATTTAACCACTTAATTTGGATGAATCTATAGTGCAAATGAGGTGAGGAGGAGGAGGCAGCCGAGACAAGCGTGGAGGAGGAGGTGGAGAGAATGAAGTGGGGAAAGTGAGTGGGTAGGTGTGGCTGTCCAAAATATCTAGCTGGTCCCAGGTTACTAATGGCGCACCACCTACCAATGCGCCATTAGTAACCCTGGTTAATGGTGCACCAGCTGGTGGTGTGCCATTAGTAGTTTTGCAAAAAAATAAAAAAATATATAGTAGTGGCGCACTGTGTGGCTGGTGCGCCATTACGAGTTAAAACTAGTAATGGCGCACTCTTACCTGGCGCGCCATTAGTATTTTTAGAAAAAAAAATTGTTACTAGTGGCGCACTGTGTGACTGGTGCGCCATTACAAGTTGAAACTAGGAAAGGCGCATTGTGCCCTGGTATGCCATTATTATTTTTAGAAAAAGAAGTTTGTTACTAGTGGCGCACCTTGTGTCTGGTGCGCCATTAGTGTCTTTCACACTAATGGTGCACCAGCACATGGTGCGCCACTGCTATATAGTAGTGGCGCACCACATGTCTGGTGTGCCATTAGTGGCCATATCATCTATATCCCTTTTCCTAGTAGTGGAGCATGAGCCGGTGATGAAGTTTAAATCGGCCGACGACACCAAGATGGTCGATTTTGTTCCTGGCGACTCATCTAAGCAGTTCAGTATCAGTGCTAATCTGGATCCTAAATAGGAAAGCGCGCTCATCGAGTTCATCCATGAGAACCGGGACATTTTGCATGGAAACCTTCTGACATGCGGGTGTACCGAGAGAACTTCGTGAGCACACTCTCAATATTGATCAAAAATTTAAGCCGGTCAAGCAGTTTCTTCGGCGGTTCAATGAGGAAAGGCGTAAGGCCATTGGTGAGGAAGTGACCCGGCTCTTGGCAGCCAGGTTCATTGTTGAAGTTTTTCATCCAGAGTGGTTGGCTAACCCGGTGCTAGTGCTTAAGAAGAACGGCACCTGGCGTATGTGTGGATTACACGGACTTAAACAAGGCTTGTCCGGCTGATCCTTTCGCTCTCCCTCGTATTGATCAAATTATTGATGCTACGGCGGGTTGTGAGCGTTTGAGATTTCGGATGCTTATTCTGGCTATCATCAGATTAAGATGGCAGTTAAAGACCAGGAGAAGACGGCTTTTATTACTCCTTTTGGAGCCTTCTGTTATGTGTCCATGCCTTTTGGGCTCAAAAGCGCCCAGGCGACTTATCGTGATGTGTGCGTAACTGCATGCACAATCGACAGTTAAGCGCAATGTTCATGCTTATGTGGACGACATTGTGGTAAAGTCCAGAGAGAAGGATACCTTGATAGATGATTTGAAGGAAACCTTTGATAACCTCCGTGTCTACAAGATGATGCTTAACCCGGCCAAGTGCGTTTTTGGTGTGCCAGCTGACAAGCTTTTGGGGTTTCTGGTTTCTAACAGAGGCATTAAGGCTAACCCGGAGAAGATCAAGGCCATCACCTCTTTAGCTAAGCCAGCGTGTGTCAATGATGTTCAGCGTTTGGCGGGTAGTATTGCTGCCTTAAGCCGGTTCATAAGTCGGTTAGGTGAGAAGGCCATACCGTTGTATCAGATGATGAAGAAAACAGACGACTTTGTCTGGAGTGATGCTGCTAATGCTGCCTTTGAAGATTTAAAGAGGAAGTTTGCTGAGCCGCCGGTCCTTGCTGCTCCCATTGATAATGAGCCATTGTTGTTATATGTGGCTGCTAACACACGTGTCGTCAGTGTGGCCATTGTGGTGGAGCGCAAGGAAGCAGGCAAAGAATATCCGGTTCAAAGGCCGGTTTACTACATCAGTGAGGTACTTATTGAGTCCAAGCAGAGATATCCGCATTGGCAGAAGCTCGCTTTCGGGGTGTTCATGGCCAGCCGGAAGCTTAAGCAGTATTTCCTGGGTCATCCCATCACTATGGTCTGTTCTGCTCCTTTAGGAGATATCATTCAAAACAGAGAAGCCACAGGACGAGTCGCCAAGTGGGCTATTGAGCTTGGGCCTCATGGTTTAAAGTACGTGCCACGCACTGCTATCAAGTCTCAAACACTGGTGGATTTCATCAACGATTGGACAGAGCTGCAGATGCCAGAAGAGAAGCCGGACAACACATATTGGACTATTCACTTTGATGGGTCCAGGCAATTGGAGGGCTCGGGGGCTGGAGTTGTTTTAGCTTCCCCTCGAGGTGACAAATTTTGTTATGTGCTAAGGTTGATGTTTCCTTGTACTAACAATGCAGCTGAGTATGAAGCCTTGCTCCATGGTCTTCGGATGGCTAAGGAGATGAGCTTAAGCCCGGTAAGGTGCTTTGGCGACTCAGATTTGGTGGCTCAACAAGTCTCAGGCAAGTGGGATTCCAAGGATCCCCTCATGGTGGCTTATCGCCGTGAAGTTGATGCCATTGCCGGACACTTCAAGTGTTATCAGGTGGAACACATCGATCGTAGGAAGTATGAGGCGGCTGATGCTTTAAGCTGGCTGGGATCTCAGCGTAAGCCGATGACACCTAACACTTTCTTGGATGTTCTGCATAACCCTTCTGTCAAGTTACCTACAGAGGAAGACTTGGCTGTTCCTGACCCGGAAGCACAGTTGGTGGCGGCTCTTCACGTAATCCCAGATTGGACAATGCCATATTTGGCTTACATGACCCAGGGCGAGTTGCCTGAGGATGAAACCTTGGCCAGGCAAATAACCCGGCGGTCTAAGTCAATGACAATTGCCAATGGTGAGTTGCATCATCGCAGTGTCACTGGGGCGTTTCAGCGTTGTGTCTCTCCTGAGGAACACTACTAGGGAAAACCCTAGCAAGGCCCATGGTTTTGAGTGTAGCAGCAGCTGGTGGCCGCGCTACTAATAAGGCGCTTCTGACTAACTTGTAGTAGTAGCGATCCGCACTAACGCTTACTCACGATGATTTATATCGGCTAGCGCCTTTTTTCCCAACGCGCTACTATTAGTTAGGCATGGCGATTTAGCAGGTCCCTCGCTCTTGCTATATCTTTCATCATTTTCCTTCGGTTTCCCTTTCGGACACTAGATACTAGGTATTGCTACTAGATATCAAATTCATAAACCATTCTTGGGTATACTCCTTCGTTTCCAAATTGCACAAACGTGGTTTTAGTTAAAACCACGACGGAAGTAATTTGGAACGAAAGGAGTACTAGATAACAATTTCATGCATAGTCAATATGCATCCTCAAGCATACAAGGTCATATCAGCAGCGATCATCATATATAGTTCTAGATGATATCAACGACAATCATCATATGTAGTTCTAGATGATATAGCCACACACACATATGTAGTTCTAGATGATATAGCCACACACACATATGTAGTTCTAGATGATATAGCCACACACACACACATATTTAGTTCTAGATGATATCAAGACAATCATCATCCTCAAGCTTCGGGCGGTTGGTGTGCCCGATAGTAATTAGGATGGCCTGTCCAACACGAAGATTCTTGCCATCGAGGAATTTCTTCCACCCAACCGAAGTTTAAGTGTGTGCTACCGTCCGTGTCCACGCTGTATGCGTACAGGTTGTGACGGAGCCCCTTGCAAGAAGGCGTAGTCCAACCGAGCCTTCTTCATCAGGCTCGATACCATAACTCACAGATATGCTCTTTGCCAATTTCTGAATAAGAAAAACATATCAATTAATAAATAGCCTCGCAAATAAGTACATATGGATTATCTAGACTATTAATAGTTTCCTCAGATTCTACACTAATAAGCATGTGATCAAACTCTACACTAAAACATATCATCGACTAGATTCCACACAACATACCATATCATTGGGTTGTACACTAAGTATTTCATCGGATAATTTGCATTTGTAAGTATAACATACCATATCATGTCGATCAACCATGGTATTTGTCAGGCGGGTCACGAATGGCACCCAGACAAAGTCAGCACCTGGCGAAATTATGTCCCATAGGTTGGACACCTCCTCCTCGCTCAGCCTTGTTCTTTGAGCTACGATGGCTTCATGAAGTGGGTCTTCATCATCTTCATCGAGTGGGTCCTCATTATCTTCATCATCTTCGTCATCTTCATCATCTTCCACCAGGTTGAGATAAATGACAGCCAGCTTGGGTTTTTCTACTCTGAAGGAGAAGCTGATCAACTCACCACCAGTAAGACGCATGTGAGCGATTTAAACGGGCCCATCCATCTCCTCCAATCTGCGACATATTGCGTCCTTTCTCGACCTCCATAGTGTACGGCCCCGAGAGTCTCAAATGTCACGATGTCTCCTGTCGACTTGTTGAATTTCAACCTCACATTGCATGGGACGATCTGTGTAAAATAAGCAAAATGACACAATGCAGTAATGCCATCACTAAAAATACAATAGTTATTACATTTCATCTAATTTCTTACGCGCATGATCTAAAAACTTCGGCTGGAAGTAGATGCCGAATAGCTTGCCGGTTGCCAAGCTGTCTTTGGCGCACCTTGACTTAACGTGAGTCGACATAGTGGTGGTGGTGGTGGCGCCATTTTTCCAAAAGCAATATGAGCAAAGGATTAACGATCCACTTCACAGAAAGAAAAATAGTAGCATGTGATATTTTTGGTTCTTCCATGAGAAGCAATTTGATGGACAATTATAATCCTAAGATCTACGTATTAGCATGTGATATTTTTGGTTCTTCCATAAGTAACATATTAGATGACAAGGTACCACCTACATTTTGCCAAAAAGTAACTTAAAAAACAAAAGCAACTACGCATCTATCCATGTATAGAAAAAATAACAATAAATTGGTGCATACTAAATCAACTAAATGAACTAGTCTACTAAATAAACTAAATCAATATGTTCTAAATCAACTAGCCTACTAAATCAACTAAATCATATTAACTAAATCAAAATGTTCTAAATCAACGAAATCAACTAGCCTACTAAATCAAGGAGGGAGAAGAGAGTATCACGGAGGAGGAAGGCGAGCGAGGAGGGCCGACCGCTGCCAAAGGAGGGAGGACGGAGGAGGAAGGTGGAGCAAGGAGGGGCTGGCCGGCACAAGGAAGGAGGACCGAGGAGGAAGGCGAGGCGAGGAGGGGCCGGCCCGGTGGCGAGTGGAGGGAGGACGGGAGTAGGAGGCCGTCACCGAGTCCAACAAGGAGGAGGAGGTGACGGCGCAGAGGGCGGAGGGCGATGGGGAGGACCGTGCGAGGATTCAGAGGAGATCCGGTCAAGGTGTGACTGCGTGAGTGGATCGGATTTTGTAGTAAACTTAGCGATGGCGCTTATTGGAGAGATCTTGTTGCTACTACGCACCGTGTGATAGCAGCTTCGTCGTTATAGCAGCGTTGCTGTTGCTATAACTAAGCGTCATGACCTCGTGGGAATTATAGCAGTAGCGCTTCTTTGGGCGGGCGCGGTACTGCTATATTTATTTCAGCAGCGAGTTAATCTTGAACTCGCTACTGCTAATTAGCAGCAGCGCCTTATTTTAAAGCGCGCTGCTACTAAGATTCTATGTATAGGCTTTTCCCTAGTAGTGGAAGGTCAAGAAATTCTTTATGAGATTCATGAAGGAGATTGTGGCCATCATGCCGGTTCAAAGTCCCTTGTGGCCAAAGCTTTTTGTCATGGGTTTTATTGGCTGCGGCTCACACTGATGCGGAGGATCTGGTCAGTAAATGTGATGGTTGTCAGAAATTCTCACGATGAGTTCACGTGTCGGCTCAAGAATTGAGGATGATTCCTATTACTTGGCCGTTTGTAGTCTAGGGACTTGACATGGTTGGGCCTTTCAAAAGGTCCAAAGATAAAAAGACCCACTTCTTGCTGGCGGTTGACAAGTTCACAAAGTGGGTTGAGGAAGAGCCAATTAGTAAGTGTGACGCAGCCACGGCGGTTCAATTCATGAAAAAGGTGATCTTTCATTTTGGCTTTCCACATAGCATTATAACTGACAATGGTACTAATTATTCCAAGGGTGCCATGGAGGAGTTTTGTCAACATGAGCATATTCGGCTTGACGTTTCTTCAGTAGCTCAACCCCAATCCAATGGTCAAGCTAAAAGAGCCAATCGAAAAATTTTGAAAGGCATCAAGCCCCGGCTTATGGTTCCTTTGCAACGGACGCCGGGTTATTGGGTAGAGGAGTTGCCTTCTATGATATGGAGCATCAATACTACCCCCAACAGGTCTATGGGTTACACGCCTTTCTTCATGGTTTATGGAGCAGAGGTGGTTCTCCCTCGTGACATCCGTCATGACTCGCCCCGCGTGGTGGCTTACGTTGAATCTGATAATGAGCAAGCACGTCAGGATGCACTCGACCTGTTAGATGAAAAGCGTGACTTGGCAGCAACCCGCTCGGCGATTTTCCAGTAGGACCTGTGCCGTTATCACAGTCGCCGGGTTAAGTCCAGAACCTTTCAAGAAGGTGATTAGGTGCTCCGGCTCATCTAGGATCAAACGGATGCACACAAGTTATCCCCACCTTGGGAAGGGCCCTTTGTGGTCAGCAAGAACTTGAACAACGGGTCATACTACCTTATCGATGTTCGAGAGCATAAGGACTCACATAAGTCGGAGGAGGAGACCCGTCGGCCATGGAATATCGCTCATCTTCGGCCTTACTACACTTGAGCCACCGGCTCTCATGATGTACATATTTTGACGATGTATATATTATGATAAGTAATAAAGCAGGACTTCTATCCTTTTTCATCCTCAATGATCATATGTCTTCATCATCATAATTCCAAAGAAAAAATTGGGGGCTGATCGTATTAAAATCTCAGCTTAACCCCTCTTGGTCCGGATCATGATTGTATTCGAATCATAGCCGTTAAAACTCATGATCACTTGGGGGCTTCCTATTCAAACATAGTTCGTATTCGAACCAAAGAGAACATAGCTGTCGGTACCCTCTTGACCGACACAATGCCAATCCCACTAGGGGGCTTCTTGATCGTATTCAAATCATAGTTTAACCCCTTTTAGGGTCCGACTTTGATCGTATTAGAATCAGAGTCGTTAAAAAACTCTCAAGGCCATTTGGGGGCTTCCTATTCAAACATAGGTCGTATTCGAACCAAAGAGAACATAGCTGTCGGTACCCTCTTGATCGGCGCAACGCCAAAACCACTAGGGGGCTTCATGATCGTATTCGAATCTTAGATTAACCCCTTTTGGTCCGGTTTACTGATCGTATCCAAATCGGAAGCCTTGATTTTTCTCTGTTTGTCTTAAGATTTTTTAAAAACATTTTTTTTGTTTTTATCTTGAGACTTTTTTGTTCAGATCTAAGTATATGTGTGGTTTCTATTTAACCCGGCTTGGCTTTGGACGACAAGTCGCCGGCATATGACAATCATCAAACATTTGGAATAGTTGACTTCTAAAGATTGGGTTATCACCCTTATTGTTCAGGTCACATAAACCGGCAGTGCAAATTCAAAATCACAGGTATGTTATTATGGTTGTGTTTCAAAGCTATGATTCATAACAGACTTATCTGTGATTCCTTTTTCCATATTAGTGGTTGTATGTAAGATTTTATGACCCGCCCTGCGGTAAGCCGCCAAGGGTTCTTGTGATTTACTTCTGTGTGCAGGATAGTTTACGGACTTTCTTATGCATAAGGAAAACAGATGATAAGTATAATAAGGGCGAATATAAAACGGCGGCTTAACAATGTTGATCACCAAAACGTGCATGATGGCACGACAGAGCAAAGTCATTTCTACCCTATTACATGACTCCCCGAGTCCAAATGATTAAATTGTTTTTCAGAAGGCTACAAATATGAGCCGCCCTGCGGATCAGTTCTCTTGTTGGCCTGAAGCTTTCGGATCAACCCTCTCCACTCCTTCGTCCTGTTCCCTATCTTGGAAGGTTGATGACGACTAGTCAATGCCATTCAAAGCTTCAAATTCAGCTTCATCATCAATTAGCCCAGCCGGGTCAACTTCAGGGGTGAAGGTATGCTTACAGATTGGGGGGATCAGGCTTGTCACTTTATAACGCGACGTCTGCATCCTCTGATTCCCCGCGTCATAAACTGGAAGGTACTTGGTGAGGTCCGCCTCATCGGCAATCAGGGTGGCCACAGGGCGTATTTCCCTTTACACAAGCAGCGAAGTCCTCCTGTTCAAATGAAGTGCCATCCTCCTTAAGACTTGGATACCCAATGGCGATGTCGGCCGGGTCTAATTCCGGTAGCCAAGATTTGGCCCAGCTTAAGGCAGCCATGGCTCCGGCTCTTGCAGACGATCACCTTAATTCATTGAATCGATGGGGTAGCACGGAAAGCTTCTTTAGCACATCCACCAGGAGTGTGGGGACTTCGTTTGGCAGGGCAACTGTAGCTAAGGCACGCTGAGATCCAGTGTAAAGTTGTTACACGAGCGTGTAAATCGCCTTCAGCTTTATCAGCATGTCCTAGTTGAGATTGGTGCTCCTGGGGCCTGCATAGTGATACGTCTCCAACGTATGTATAATTTTTTATTATTCCATGCTATGATATTACCAGTTTTGGATGTTTATTACACATTTATATCATTTTTGGGACTAACCTACTAACTGGAGGCCCAGCCCGTATTGCTGTTTTTTGCCTATTTCAGTGTTTCGAAGAAAAGGAATATCAAACGGAGTCTGTCGAGGATATACCCCACGGTGTAACCCGCCGGATGTATGACCCGGCCGGGCTTGGCATTTTCATTGGTAACTCGCCGTCAAGACTGACGACTCACGAGTCTAGCTGCTCACTAGTCTGATGACTCACGAGCCTGGCGACTCTCGGATGACCCTGACGGCGGGTCAGATAAAAGACAAGGCCCAAGGCCTAGAAGGCTGGCTCGTGCTATGGTGGGCCGGCTTAAGAGAAAAGGCATAAGGAATATTCTCCTACAAAGGAAGCAAGACTAGGACTCCACTTGTAGTAGAGTAATCCTAATCCTACTAGGACTAGTCATGTAACCCGCCCCTTCAACTTATATAAGGAGGGGCAGGGCTCTCCAAAGGGGGACAAGTAATAAGAAACAATCTCTAGGGCTAGACACAATGAGCCGGCTTACCGGCAACTCCCTCATGATCATAATGAGACCTAGCCACAAACAGCATGTAGGGTTATTACCGGATGATGTTTCCCGGGGCCCGAAGCTGTCTAAATCCTTGTCTTGTGTTGCATCTCTCGATTCCGCCCAACCACTCTCAAGCTACCGCATAGATGCGTTGGCCTCGCTACTAAGTCCTCACACTGAGGACATCTGCCGTGACAAATCCACGACAGTTGGCGCCCACCGTGGGGCCTGCGCACGGTGGTGTTGAGTTCTTGGAGGGAGCTCTTTAGGGCTCGAGAAGTTCGCGATTGACTAGATGAAGAAGAAACCAGAAAACAGTCACGCGGGATGACCTAGCATGAGAAAACTTGGATAAAAGTCGGCAAATTCATTATTTGATGATCAGATCCGTCTAGTCGGCCAGCCGCGAGTTTCACAATCAAAAAAGAAAGCAAGATGACGTCGGATGCGTTTCCGCAAAGTCGCCGAGTTCGTGCCATTATCATTATTCCGAGTTTGTTTTTTGCTACAAGCAGCTGTTATACACCGCAGCTGTTCGAAGTTGACCACGACCCGGAGGAGGAATTGGTCCACCTCTGCTTCCCGCTTGCTTCGCCAGCACCTTGCCGCGGGCGCCCCCGCTCTGCGCCTTCGCACGTCCGCGCCGGCTTCCGCACGCCCAACTCCATGGCCTCAGGCCTCCTGTACAAAATTGCGATCGGGCTGCCCCGCGGCTGCCGTTGAACCAACCAATGGCTTTGACCCGGTCCCCGGCGTGTAACGACTCGCGCCACCGCGCGCCTCACTTCTTCAGCGGAGGCCGCGTCGGGCCGGACTCAACCTCCACCTCCGCCTCTGGCGCTGTCGCCCGTCGCGCTCGAGCGACCCTGGCCTCCGTCGCCTCGGTCTTGTTCCTCCTGAGCTGTGGCCGAGCCGCCGCCGGCTTCCTGTCTCCACTTTTACTGCAGGATGTCTCAAGCTGGACCTACCTCACCAGACACGGCCTCTGAATAGGCTGCCTCCACCTCCGTGGTTTCCTCTCGCCGGCTTGCCCCGACGGCTCCGTCTCCAGCCTCAAGTCGTTTTTCTATGCGTGGCCACCCGAGAGCCGTTGCCGCTATGAGCCGCCGCTACGGTCTCCCCGCGTAGGCGTGGCTTCACCTCCAAGTTGCCTCGCTGGTTTGCCTCGCTATAGTTGTTGCTACTATTTCCTCTACGTGAAGACCAAAGTACTTTTTTCCTCCTCGCATGTTGAAGCAGATAAGACAAAGAAACATGCGGCGACCTCTCTTTGCTGGTGCAGAACCCGAGGTCGGTTGGAAGATAACATGCATACAGATCAATATTAGTTACATAAGAGAACAAGGGTTCTTAACGACTCATCATCACATCAAGTCAACATGGTGCTAGATGTTGAACCATTGCCTAAATTGTGGGCGTCGTGAGCCGCTGTTGCCACAGCACGTTCCGGCTGTCCATATCCACTGCTGAGCTGCTGTAGCCATAGTATGTTCCGGCCTTGAGCCGCCAGACTACTCGACGAAACACCTGACCTATGCAGCGAGCCGCCATCGCCGGCCGCGCCGCAAGTCACCGTGATCTTGAGTATGTCTTAAATCGTCAATGTTGCTGCTTGAGTCGGCAACGCCCAGCGGCAGCTGCCACGAATACCTCGTTGCAATAAAAAGAAAGCACGGATGAATCAGTGTTGAAATTACTGGAGGTGATTCACAGACGCTATATATATGACATTCTGTCATCCAGACAAATCAGGTGATATTCATCTAAGTCTATTTTTAGTACATATTGTTTTTGTCATAGAACAATTACTTTGTCTGTATATTTTTATATATGCAGGACGATGATTCCTTGTTTGCTGTTGGACGGGTGTGCGCAAGCCGGTGCCCGTCCAGTTCAATCTACATCAACCCGCTAGGATCGCGCCCGCGATTGACTGGCCGTCCGCGCGGCTTACCGCGCCCGAGATTGGCTCGCTGTCCGCGTGGTTTTCCCGCGCCTGTGATCGACTCACTCGTCCGCACCGACTTACAACGCCGCGGCCGACTCTATCATCCTCACCGGCTTACAACACCGCGTACGACTTATCATGCGCTCCCGGTGACTCGGCCATGATTGATTTCAACTCCACGAGTCATCGTCAACCCTTCGACTCATATTTCTGGACAAATATATCGGTGAAATCTGTCTCATCTATTTTATGATATATTTTTCGTTAAAAGAACGATTACTACGGCTTGCGATTTTGTTTATGCAGGACAATTGTTCATCGCAAATGCTATGGCCGTGCCATGGATGTATAGCTCGCGCCACCATTATAATGTGCGAGCATCTGACCATACTATCAAGCTCGATGAATATATATATGCAAGCCGCCATTCTGCCGACCAGTTTACATCAACATGATGTGGCTAACTTGCCCGTCCATGCCGGTTTATAACACCATAGCCGATTCAGCTATTTGTACTGCCTCTGAAGCCGCGGTCGTCTTTTCCGTCCATCTCTCGCGGCCTGGTCTACATCAGCACACCGGGCCGCACCTGTCTGCATGAGCTGTTTATTGAGTATGAGCAAGTCACTGCTTGGGTAGCCCGGTTTTCTTCCAACAAATTGGAGGCAAAATTATCATGTATTATCAGCCGCCGTCTGCACTGGATGGCTCCATGGGCATGCGCACAAGTTGCCGCCACTACAGTTTGGTTAACTTCAAACTGCTAGTTGGAAGGAACCATTGGCCGAGTTGCTGACATGGCTCATACGGGATCATTTATAACCCGCCGCAATCACCTCAACCTTCTGTGGATTCACATCGCGCTATCAACACCAATGATATACACCTTCTACTATGGTCAAATATGGAGAATCTCAAGCCAACTCCTCGAGTCGTCTTGAGACTCGGGGGCTACAATGGCATGACTCGGCAGAATTGGCTGGTTTCAATGCATTCAAGAACTCCGGGTCATTGGAGGGAAAAATAACCCGGCCCCGGAGATTACTGCTCTATCGGTGAAAAATTAAAAGGCCGTCAGAAAAATTCCGGCTCACAATGAGGTTTCTGGTTTACAATCCGGCTCAAGGAAAATACCGTCTCCCACACAGCGCTGAAGTTCTCAATATCCAGTTCAAATCCGGTTTAAGAGGACACTGTCTCCCACAAAGCTCTGCAACTCTCAAATCCGGTTTAAAATTCCAGTTCAAGAAGAATTATCTCTTACAAAGTTGAGTTCTCAGAAAATGTAAAGGTTGCCAAAGAGAGCTTGCTGCCATGATGCGCGGTTAAAACATAGGTACCCTGCTTCAAATGATCACTTGGGGGCTGATCGTATTCGAATCTAGCTTGACCCGCTTGATCCGGCTTATGATCGTATTCGAATCTAGCCGTTAAACCTTATGATCATTAGGGGGCTTCCTGTTCAAACATAAGGGCTCTCCAAAGGGGGACAAGTAATAAGAAACAATCTCTAGGGCTAGACGCAAAGAGCCGGCATACCGGCGACTCCCCCATGATCATAATGAGACCTAGCCACAAACAGCATCTAGGGTTATTACCGGATGATGTTTCCTGGGGCCCGAAGCTGTCTAAATCCTTGTCTTGTGTTGCGTCTCTCGATTCTGCCCAACCCCTCTCAAGCAACCGCATAGATGTGTTGGCCTCGCGACTAAGTCCTCACACTAAGGACATGTGTTGTGACAAATCCACGACAGAGTCCAAACGGAATGAAACCTTCGGGAGCGTGATTTTTGGAACAAACATGATCCAGAGGACTTGGAGTGGAAGTCACTCAACAATCGAGGCGGCCACGAGGGTGGAGGGCGCCCCCCACCCTACTGGGCGCGCCCCCTATCTCGTGGGCCCCTCGGGAGTTCACCGACCTACTTCTTCCTCCTATATATACCCACGTACCCCGAGAACATCAGGGGAGCCAACGAAAACCTAATTCCACCGCCGCAACCTTCTGTATCCGCGAGATCCCATCTTGGAGCCTTCGTCGGCGCTCTGCCGGAGGGGCAATCAACCACGGAGGGCCTCTCAATCATCTCCAAGGCCTCTCCGATGAGTTGTGAGTAGTTTACCACAGACCTTTGGGTCCATAGTTATTAGATAGATGGCTTCTTCTCTCTCTCTATGGATCTCAATACCATGTTCTCCTTGATCTTCTTCGAGATTTATTCGATGTAACTGTTTTTGCGGTGTGTTTGTCGAGATCCGATGAATTGTAGGTTTATGATCAAGTTTATCTATGAGAAATTTTTTAATCTCCTCTGAATTCTTTTATGTGTGATTAAGTTATCTTTTCAAGTCTCTTCGAATTATCAGTTTGATTTGGCCTACTAGATTGATCTTTCTTGCAATGGAGAAGTGCTTAGCTTTGGTGTCCTTTCCTAGTGACAGCAGGGGTAGCAAGGCACGTATTGTATTGTTGCCATCGAGGATAAAAAGATGGGGTTTATATCATATTGCATGAGTTTATCCCTCTACATCATGTCATCTTTCTTAATGCATTACTTTGTTCTTTTTGAACTTAATACTCTAGATGCATGCTGAATAGCGGTCGATGTGTGGAGTAATAGTAGTAGATGCAGGCAGGAGTCGGTCTACTTGTCACGGACGTGATGCCTATATACATGATCATGTCTAGATAATCTCATAATTATTCGCTTTTCTATCAATTGCTCGACAGTAATTTGTTCACCCACCGTAATACTTATGCTATCTTGAGAGAAGCCACTAGTGAAACCTATGGCCCCCAGGTCTATATTTTATCATATAAGCTTTCAATCTACTTTTATTTGCATCTTTACTTTTCCAATCTTTATTATAAAATACCAAAAATATTTATCTTATCATATTATCTCTATCAGATCTCATTTTCGCAAGTGACCGTGAAGGGATTGACAACCCCTGTATTGCATTAGTTGCGAGTTATTTTTTGTTGTGTAGGTGCGTGGGATTTTTGAGGAGCCTCCTACTGGATTGATACCATGGTTCTCAAAAACTGAGGGAAATACTTACGCTAGTATTGCTGCATCACCCTTTCCTCTTCAAGGAAAACCAACGCAAGCTCAAGACGTAGCAAGAAGGATTTCTGGCGCCGTTGCCGGGGAGGTCTTCGCTCAAGTCAAGACATACCAATTACCCATCACAAACTCATCTCCCTCGCATTTACATTATTTTCCATTTGCCTCTCGTTTTCCTCTCCCCCACTTCACCCTTGTCGTTTTTTCGCCCTCTCTTTCCCAACCTCCTCTCTCTTTCGCTTGCCTTTTTGTTTGCTTGTGTGTTGGATTGCTTGTCGCGATGGCGCAAGATAATACCAAATTGAGTGATTTCTCCAATACCAATAATAATGATTTCTTTAGTGCCCCGATTGCTCCTCTTAATGATGTTGAGTCTTGTGAAATCAATCCTGCTTTGCTGAATCTTGTTATGAAAGATCAATTCTCCGGCCTTCCTAGTGAAGTTGCCGCTACCCATCTGAACAACTTTGTTGATTTGTGTGAGATGCAAAAGAAGAAAGATACGGATAATGATATTGTAAAATTGAAGTTATTTCCGTTTTCACTTAGAGATCGTGCTAAAGTTTGGTTTTCATCTTTGCCTAAGAATAGTATTGATTCATGGAACAAGTGCAAAGATGCTTTTATCTCTAAGTATTTTCCTTCCGCTAAGATCATCACTCTTAGGAACGATATTATGAATTTTAAACAACTTGATCATGAGCATGTTGCCCAATCTTGGGAAAGAATGAAATTGATGATCCGAAATTGCCCTACTCATGGTTTGAATTTATGGATGATCATACAAAAAATTTATGACGGATTAAACATTGCGTCTAGAAATCTTTTAAATTCAGCCGCGGGAGGCACTTTTATGTAAATCACTTTAGGAGAAGCTGCCAAACTCCTTGATAATATTATAGCTAATTATTCTCAATGGCACACCGAAAGATCTACTAGTAAAAAAGCGCATGCTATAGAAGAAATTAATGTTTTGTGTGGAAAGATGGATGAACTTATGAAATTATTTGCTACTAAGAGTGCTTCTATTGATCCCAATGATATGCCTTTGTCAACTTTGATTGAGAATAATAATGAATCTATGTATGTGAATTTTGTTGGTAGGAATAATTTTGGTAACAATGCTTATAGAGGAAACTTTAATCCTAGACCGTTCCCTAGTAATTCCTCTAATAATTATGGAAATTTCTACAATAATTCTTATGGTAATTTTAATAAGATGCCCTCTGATTTTGAGAATAGTGTGAAATAATTTATGATCTCTCAAAAGAATTTTAATGCCATGCTTGAAGAAAAATTGCTTAAAGTCGATGATTTGGCTAGGAACGTTGATAGACTTTTGCTTGATGTTGACTCTTTGAAACTTAGATCTACTCCTCCTAAGCATGATATCAATGAGTCTCTCAAAGCTATGAGAATTTCCATTGATGAGTGCAAAGAAAGAACCGCTAGATTGCCTGGAAAAAAGATTGCTTTGTAAAGGCGTGTTCTTTTAGTTTTCGTGAAAATAATGATGAAGATCTTAAATTTATTGATGTGTCCCCTATTAAATCTTTGTTTTGCAATATGAATCTTAATAATGCTGGGACTGGAGTTTTTAGATTTTGATGCTAAATTTAGTAAAAATGGGATTGGAGAGGTCAAGACTTTAAATAACATAGAACCCACTATCTTGGATTTCAAGGAATTTAATTATGATAATTGTTCTTTAGAAGATTGTAATTCCTTGTTGCAATATGTGTTGAATTCTCCTCATGCTCATAGTCAAAATAAAGCCTTCACCAAACATATTGTTGATGCCTTGATGCAATGTTACGATGAAAAACTTAATTTGGAAGTTTCTATACCTAGAAAACTTAATGATGAGTGGGAACCTACTATAAAGATTAAAATTAAAGATCATGAGTGTTATGCTTTGTGTGATTTGGGTGCTAGTGTTTCCCACGATTAGAAAACTTTATTTGATATTCTAGGTTTCCATGATCTTGATGATTGCTCTTTAAATTTGCACCTTGCGGATTCCACCATTAAAAAGCCAATGGGAAGGATCAATGATGTCCTCATTGTTTCAAATAGAAATTTGGTGCCCGTAGATTTTATCGTTCTTGACATAGATTGCAATCTTTCATGTCCTATTATTCTTGGTAGACCTTTCCTTAGAACGATTGGTTCGATTATTGATATGAAGAAAGGGAATATTAGATTCCAATTTCCATTAAGGAAAGGCATGGAGCACTTTCCAAGAAAGAAAGTTAAATTACCTTATGAATCTATCATGCAAGCTACTTATGAATTGAGTGCCAAAGATGGCACTAGTTAGATTTATCCTCGCTTTTATGCCTAGCTAGGGGTGTTAAACGATAGCGCTAGTTGGGAGGCAACCCAATTTTATTTTTGTTTTTTTTCTTTTTGATCCTGTTTAGCAATAACTATTGCATCTACCTTCTGTTTAGATGTGTTTTTATGTTTTAATTAGTGTTTGTGCCAAGTAGAACCTATAGGATAACCTATGGTGATAGTTAATTTGATTCTGCTGAAAAACAGAAACTTTGCGCGCATGAAAATAATTTTGGTAATTCACAGAAACGTGATTTTGCGTTGATTATTTTTTCTGTAGATCAATAGACAAATTTCCCAGGACTTCCTATTTTGGTAGGATTTTTAGAGTTCTAGAAGTATTCGAGAGTTACAGATTGCTACAGACTGTTCTGTTTTTGACAGATTCTGCCTTTCGTGTGTTGTTTGCTTATTTTGATGCATCTATGGCTAATATTAAGTAGTACGAACCATAGAGAACTTGGAATACAGTAGGTTTAACACCAATATAAATAAAGAATGAGTTCATTACAATACCTTATGTGGTGGTTTTTCTTTCTTTCACTAACTTAGACTTATGAGATTTCCTGTTGAGTTTTGTGTTGTGAAGTTTTCAAGTTTTGGGTAAAGATTTGATGCATTATGGAATAAGGAGTGGCAAGAGCCTAAGATTGGGGATGCCCATGGAACCCCAAGATATTCAAGAATAGCCAAAAGCCTAAGCTTGGGAATGCCCCCAGAAGGCATCCCCTCTTTCGTCTTCGTTCATCGGTAACTTTACTTGGAGCTATATTTTTATTCGCCACATGATATGTGTTTTGCTTGGAGCGTCTTGTATGATATTACTCTTTGCCTTTTAGTTTACCACAATCATCCTTGATGTACACACCTTTTGGGAGAAACACACTTGTTTGAAATTTATTAGAACACTCTATGTGCTTCACTTTTATCTTTTGAGCTTGATAGTTTTTGCTCTAGTGCTTCACTTATACTTTTAGAGCACGGCGGTGGCTTAATTTTGAAGAAATTGTTGATCTCTCATGCTTCACTTATATTATTTTGAGAGTCTTTTAGAACAGCATGGTATTTGCTATGGTTATAAAATTGGTCCTAGAATGATGGGCATCCAAGTTGGGTATAATAAAAACTATCATAGGAAGTGAATTGGATCTTGAGGAGTTAGGACTAGGGGTGTCCGGATAGCGAACTATCATCATCGGACGGACTCCTAGACTTTGAAGATTGTAGATTGTAGACTTCGTCCCGTGTCCGGATGGGACTTTCCTTGGCGTGAAAGGCAAGCTTGGCGATAGGGATTTGTAGATCTCCTACCTTTGTAACCGACTTTGTGTAACCCTAGCCCTCTCCGTGTCTATATAAACCGGATGGCTTTAGTCCAAAGGGCGAACAACAATCATACCATAGGCTAGCTTCTAGGGTTTAGCCTCTTTGATCTCGTGGTAGATCCACTCTTGTAACACACATCATCAATATTAATCTAGCAGGACGTAGGGTTTACCTCCATCAAGAGGGCCCAAACACAGGTAAAACATCGTGTCCCTTGTCTCCTTTTACCATCCGCCTAGACGCACAGTTCGGGACCCCCTACCCGAGATCCACCGGTTTTGACACCGACAGATGCTATGATCAATTTGATACTTGATAATTGTTTTGAGATATAGAAGTGGTGATATTAGAGTCATGCTAGTTGGGTGATTATGAATTACTTGTGTTGAAGTTTGAGATTCCCGTAGCATGCACGTATGGTGAACCGCTTTGTGATGAAGTTGGAGCACAATTTTATTTATTGATTTGTCTTCCTTATGAGTGGCGGTCGGGGACGAGCGATTGTCTTTTCCTACCAATCTATGCCCCTAGGAGCATGCGCATAGTACTTTGTTTTTGATGACTTGTAGATTTTTGCAATAAGTACATGAGTTCTTTATGACTAATGATTGAGTCCATGGATTATACGCAGTCTCATTCTTCCACCATTGCTAGCCTCTCTTGTGTCGTGCAACTTTTGCCGGTACCATACACCCACCATATACCTTCCTCAAAACAGGCACCATACCTACCTATTATGACATTTCCATAGCCATTCCGAGATATATTGTCATGCAACTTTCCACCGTTCCGTTTATAGGACACGCATCATTATTGTCATATTGCTCTTTGCATGATCATGTAGTTGACATCGTATTTGTGACAAGGCCACCTTCATAATTTTCATACGTGTCACTCTTGATTCATTGCATATCCCGGTACACCGCCGGAGGCATTCATATAGAGTCATATCTTGTTCTAAGTATTGAGTTGTAATCTTGAGTTGTAAGTAAATAAAAGTGTGATGATCTTCATTATTAGAGCATTGTCCTAGTGAGGAAAGGATGATGGAGACTATGATTCCCCCACAAGTCGGGATGAGACTTCGGACTTTAAAAAAAAGGGGGAGAGGCCAAATAAAAAGAAGGCCAAATAAAAAAAATCAGAGAAAAAGAGAGAAGGGACAATGCTACTATCCGTTTTACCACACTTGTGCTTCAAAGTAGCACCATGATCTTCATGATAGAGAGTCTCCTATGTTGTCACTTTCATATACTAGTGGGAATTTTCATTATAGAACTTGGCTTTTATATTCCAATGATGGGCTTCCTCAAAATGCCCTAGGTCTTCGTGAGCAAGCGAGTTGGATGCACACCCACTTAGTTTCTTTTGTTGAGCTTTCATACATTTATAGCTCTAGTGCATCTGTTGCATGGCAATCCCTACTCACTCACATTGATATCTATTAATCGGCATCTCCATAGCCCATTGATACGCCTAGTCGATGTGAGACTATCTTCCTCCTTTTTGTCTTCTCCACAACCACCATTCTATTCCACTTATAGTGCTATGTCCATGGCTCACGCTCATGTATTGCGTGAAAGTTGAAAAAGTTTGAGATTACTAAAGTATGAAACAATTGCTTGGCTTGTCATCGGGTTGTGCATGATTAAATACTTTGTGTGATGAAGATAGAAACAGCCAGACTATATGATTTTGTAGGGATAACTTTCTTTAGCCATGTTATTTTGAGAAGACATGATTGCTTGATTAGTATGCTTGAAGTATTACTATTTCTTATGTCAATATGAACTTTTATTTTGAATCATTTGGATCTGAACATTCATGCCACAATAAAGAAAATTACATTGAGAATTATGCTAGGTAGCATTCCACATCAAAAATTCTGTTGATATCATTTACCTACTAGATGACGAGCAGGAATTAAGCATGGGGATTCTTGATACGTCTCCAACTTATCTATAATTTTTTATTGTTCCATGCTATTATATTACCCATTTTGGATGTTTATGGGCTTTACTTTACACATTTATATCATTTTTGGGACTAACCTACTAACTGGAGGCCCAGCCCGTATTGCTGTTTTTGGCCTATTTCAGTGTTTCAAAGAAAAGGAATATCAAACGGAGTCCAAACGGAATGAAACCTTCGGGTGCGTGATTTTTGGAACAATCGTGATCCAGAGGACTTGGAGTGGAAGTCACGCAACAATCTAGGCGGCCACAAGGGGGGAGGGCGCCCCCCTGAAAGCACAAGTGCTCCCTGGGTGGTTTTGATAATTAATGTCAACATATCTCTTGTTGGACTAACACTTTTACCTAGTATGTTTCAGACAAGTTCAACAATGGAGTGGCATGGACTAGAGGATGTGGAACCCCTTCAAGATGCTAAGGACAAAGGATTGGCTCAAGCTCCAAGATCAAGACTCTACATTTTATACTTTAGTGATCCAAGATCACATTGAGTCTATAGGAAAAGCCAATACTATCAAGAGGGGATGAGGTGTTGCTTAATGGCTTGCTTGCTCAAAGTGCTTAGTGATATGCTCCAAAGCCCTCAACTACTTTCTCACATCCACATATGTTATAAACCAATCTAACTCGGCCCTACCGATTCTTTCTATCCGGCGCCACCGAGTTCAGATGTCTTAGCCACTGCCACAAACCCTAGGCAAATCGGTCTCACTGATAGGGATCTCGGTCTCACCGAGATGGGATTGTAATCTCTCTGTGTATATCCATTACGAAAATCGGTCTCACCGAGTTTGAGCAATCGGTACTACCGAGATTACAATCCAAACTCTCTAGTTAACTTATTACAAAAATCGGTCCTACCGAGTTTGTGTAATCGGTCAAACCGAGTTTGCCTGACCAACTCTCTGGTTAGCTTATTACCAAAATCGGTCCCACCGAGTTTGTGTAATCGGTCTCACCGAGATTACGTTATGCCCTAACCCTAACCATATCGGTCCTACCGAGTTGCATGTCGATCCACCAAAAATCCTAACGGTCACTAGATTTGCTGAATCGGTGCGGCCGTTACCAATTCGGTCCCACCGAGTTTGGCAAGTTGTGTGTAACGATTAGATTTTGTGTGGAGGCTATATATACCCCTCCACCTCCTCTTCATTCGTGGAGAGAGCCATCAGAATGATCCTACACTTCCAGCGTCCATTTTCTGAGAGAGAACCACCTATTCATGTGTTGAGGCCAAGATATTCCATTCCTACCATATGAATCTTTATCTCTAGCCTTCCCCAAGTTGCTTTCCACTCAAATCTTCTTTCCACCAAATCCAAATCCTGTGAGAGAGAGTTGAGTGTTGGGGAGACTATCATTTGAAGCACAAGAGCAAGGAGTTCATCATCAACACACCATTTGTTACTTCTTAGAGTGGTGTCTCCTAGATTGGCTAGGTGTCACTTGGGAGCCTCCGACAAGATTGTGGAGTTGAACCAAGGAGTTTGTAAGGGCAAGGAGATCGCCTACTTCGTGAAGATCTACCGCTAGTGAGGCAAGTCCTTCGTGGGCGGCGGCCATGGTGGGATAGACAAGGTTGCTTCTTCGTGGACCCTTCGTGGGTGGAGCCCTCCGTGGACTCAGCCTTGACCGATTACCCTTCGTGGGTTGAAGTCTCCATCAACGTGGATGTACGATAGCACCACCTATCGGAACCACGGCTCAAAAATCACCGTGTCTCCAAATTGCGTTTGAATCCTCAAATCCCTTCCCTTTACATTCTTGCAAGTTGCATGCTTTACTTTCCGCTGCTCATATACTCTTTGCATGCTTGCTTGATATGTGTTGTGATTGCTAAACTTGTGCCTAAACTCCTCCAACTTAAAGAAGTTAAAAATTGCAACTTTTGGTACTTAGTGTCTAATCACCCCCCCCCCTCTAGACACCTCTTCTTGATCCCTTTCAATTGGTATCAGAGCTTTGGTCTCCATTGCTTTGGTTTAAACACCATTGGAGGAAGATGGATGAGTCTACTATTGGGAGTCTTAGACATAGAGTAATTATACTTGATGGAGAGTACTTTCATGAGTGGAAAAATGAGATGCTTGTGATTTCCAGTCAATATCATTTAAACAAGTACATTGCTAGCCCTTGTGCACCTCATGTTGATCCTATGCATCCTACCCTTGATGAGTCAATTGACATGATCCGCAATCTTAGAACTGCCGAACTTATCATTAGAGACTTGCCTAGAAACTTGATAGGATGTTTGCCTACTCTTAAGTGTGCCTACACCATATGGAAATTTCTTGAGGAACGTTTTCCAAATTATTCCTTGAAAAATCTTGATGAAATTATCCATAAGTCTATTGCCTTGAGTAAGATGAATTCTAGTGATCCTATGTTTGGTGATTGTCTATTTGAGCTTACAAACCTTATGCGTGCCAAAGGAGATGTTGGAATTATTAGTGATATTATTTCCGAAGCTATAAAAATTCATAAACAAGATCATTGTCAAAATCACTCTAACGAATAACCCTCTCTAGGATTTGATCCACCACATGACTATGTTGGACATGGATACTATGATGAGGATGATGATAGTGACTTCGATCTTGATGATGCAATGAGACACTTTGGTCTTATGGCAAATCTTGAGGATATATGGCGGAAGGAAGGAATGGGTTCTTGATAGTGGATGTACCGATCACATGACCGGAGATAAAGACATGTTTGAGCTGGCTGAAAGCGATGGTCCTCGAAAGTATGTCACTTTCGGTGACAACTCAAAGGGTAAGGTGGTTGGCCTCGGTAAGGTGGCCATATCACATGATAGCTCCATACAAAATGTCATGCTCGTTGAATCTCTTGGCTACAACTTACTTTCGATATCTAGACTTGCTGATTTCGGTTTCAATGTCCTATTTACTGAAGTAGATTGCCAAGTGTTTGAAGAGATAAACATAAAATGGTCTTTACCGTGTGCGTGAGGTGATCTATACATTGTTGATTTCACTAAAACGGCTCAACCTAGAACTTGCTTTATTGCTAAATCCTCTAAAGGTTGGTATGCGAAACCTTGACAAGCTTATTAAAGGAAATCATATCCTTGGAGTTAACGATGTCATATTTGATAAGGATAGACTTTGCAGCGCCTTTCAGGCAGGTAAACAGGTTGGAGGAAGGCATCCCGTGAAGAACATCATGACCACAAGGAGGCCACTCGAGCTACTTCACATGGATCTCTTTGGTCCCAACGCTTACAAAAGTCTCGGTGGAAATTCTTTTGGTCTAGTTATAGTTGATGATTTTTCAAGATTTACGTGGGTGCTCTTTCTCGATGATAAATCGCAGGTTCAACTGATCTTCAAAAACTTCGCTAGGAAGGCCCAAAATCAATTTGAAGTGAAGATCAAGTCGCAGCGACAACGGAACGGAGTTCAAGAACGCAAATGTGGATACCTTTCTTGACGAAGAAGGGATTTCACATGAGTTCTCGGCTACGTACACACCGCAACAAAATGGAGTTGTTGAGAGAAAGAACCGGACGCTCATCGAAATGGCGGAACGATGCTTGATGAGTACAAGACGCCGAAGCACTTTTGGGCGGAAGCGGTTGAGACAGCTTGTCATGCAACAAATCGCTTGTATCTTCACAAGCTACTCGGCAAGACGCATCATCTGAGCCCCTCACCCAGTAACAAACCCCAAGTTGGATACTTTTCGGTATTCGCTCAAAGTGCTACATTCTTGATAAGCATCGTCGTTCTAAATTTGCTCTAAGTCTCATGAGGGTTTCCTACTTGGTTATGGCTCAAACTCTCACACATACCATGTCTACAACAATTTCACCCGAAAGGTTGAAGAAACGGTAGATGTGAAGTTTGATGAATCTAACGGCTCACAAGTAGAGCAATTGCCAATTGATGTAGGAGACAAAGATCCCTCGGAAGCAATCCAAGATTTGTCTATTGGCAAGATTAAGTCAACGGAGGTGAAGGAGAGTACCTCGTCCGTCCAAGTGGAAGCTTCTACCTCACGACAAGGTGAACCAAGAGTTGATATGGAAGCATCCACAAGTGGGACACACCAAGATGAAGAAAACGAGGAAGTGCACCAAGACGAACGTCAACAACCTCCTTCTCCACCACGACAAGAGAACGACAACGCCAAAAATCAAGAAGGCCAAGAAGAAGAACAAGATGAAGAAGATGTTCAACGAATACCCAAGCAAAAGCTTTCACGAGTTCGAGCACGAATTGCTAAAGATCATACCGTCGAGCAAATCTACAATGATATCCAAACCGGGAGAATCACTCGCTCTAAAACTCGTTTAGCAAACTTTTGTGAACACTATTCATTCATCTCTAGCATTGAACCTATGAAGGTTGGAGAAGCTTTGGAAGATCCGGATTGGATAAATGCCATGCATGAAGAGCTACACAACTTTGAGCGAAATCAAGTTTGGACATTGGTTGAAAAGCCCGACAACAACCACAACATCATCGGTACCAAATGGGTGTTTCGCAACAAGCAAGATGAAGATGGACAAGTAGTTCACAACAAAGCACGTCGCGTCGCCCAAGGCTACACACAAGTCGAAGGTATGGACTATGGTGAGACTTATGCTCCCGTTGCTAGACTTGAGTCCATTCGCATCTTAGTTGCCTATGCTAATCACCATGATATCACCTTGTACCAAATGGACATTAAAAGTGCTTTTCTAAATGGTGAAATAGAGGAGGAAGTTTATGTTAAACAACCTCCCGGCTTTGTTAATCCTAAGAAACCCGATCATGTTTACAAACTTCACAAAGCTCTTTATGGTCTTAAACAAGCTCCTAGAGCGTGGTATAAATGCTTGACCAAGTTCCTTATTGGAAAAGGCTTTAAAATTGGAAAAATAGATTCTACTCTTTTTACTAAAAGGGTCAATGGAGAACTATTTGTGTGCCAAATCTATGTTGATGATATTATATTTGGTTCTACTAACCCTCATTTTAGTGAAAAGTTTGGGAAGTTAATGTCGGAGAAGTTTGAGATGTCTATGCTGAGTGAAATTCTTTCTTTGTTTGCAAATCAAGCAAACTAAGGAAGGTACATTTGTCTCTCAAACAAAGTACACCAAGGACTTATTCAAGAAGTTCAATATGCAAGAATGCAAAGGTATTACTACACCCATGCCTACTAGTGGACATCTTGATTTGACCAAAGATGGTGAACCGGTCGATTCAAAGGTTTATCGCTCTATGATTGGTTCATTGTTATATATGTGTGCTTCACGTCCCGATATCATGCTAAGTGTGTGCATGTGTGCACGATATCAAGCTGCTCCTAAAGAATGTCATCTTAAGGCCGTGAAAAGGATAGTGAGATACTTAATCCATACAACAAATTTTGGCATTTGGTATCCTAAGAGGGCCTCTTTCGATCTTGTTGGCTACTCCGACTCGGACTATGCCGGTGACAAGGTTGATAGAAAGTCCACCTCGGGTACTTGTCAATTTCTTGGTAGATCTCTTGCGTCTTGGTCTTCCAAGAAACAAAAATCGGTATCCTTATCCACCGCCGCAGCGGAATACATTGCCGCTGGTTCATGTTGTGCTCAATTACTTTGGATGACCCAAACTCTTAAAGATTATGGGATATATGTGAAACATGTTCCATTACATTGTGACAATGAAAGCACTACCAAGATTGCTCATAATCACGTGCAACACTCTTGAACTAAGCATATTGAAGTTCGTCATCATTTCATTCGAGATCATGTTGCTAAGGGTGACATTAATCTTAAGCATGTTCGCACTGAAAAGCAATTAGCGGACATATTCAGACCACTTGATGAGAGAGTGTTTTGCATGTTAATAGGAGAATTGAACATCATTTATGCTTCAAACTTGGAGTAGGAACTCCATTGGATAGATGCAAGACATGAGCTTATGACTAATCCTTGATATTTCTCTTATGATGAAAATCTTATGTATTGGATATATTTGCACCTTGCATGTTATCTAACCCATGTAGGTACTTGGATGAATCTAAGTCTATGAGATTGCAACTCACTCACATCTTGAGCAATCTCTACATCACCAAGTCTCTACACAATGGTGGTTGAAGACAAGGAAGCACGGAACCATTCAAACATATCCTTTGACAAATTCTATGTTGAGTTTCATGATTGTCATTTTGGATACACAAGTGCTCCTTGCAAGAACTAACCCATGTAGGTAGATGAACTCAAATTCCAAGTGATGCTCCCAACTCTTGATGAGCCACATCAACCTTGAGCAACTCACACAAGTTCAACTACATGATCATGATCAACACCACCACCCAAGGTATGTTATTCCATCTTAGAGAAGCTTTGCTCCAAGACATGAGTCAAAGCAACTCGACAAGATGTGAATATATCAAGATGCTTAAACGGAAAATGGTAACCCGATTTTGAGCTTAAACAATGAGTATGACCTATGATCAAGTGATCTCACTTGACTCCTAAGTCAATATACTCTAACATAGGTGACTTTGTCGCCGACCATTTCTAGATGAAGTTCTCTTGTGTTCTTTTCTGTGCTCTTGCATTTGTCTCATGCATATTTGTTTTCCCTTTCAAGAAAAATTCATCTAGATTTCTTTTCTTTTCTTTTCTATTCTGTTTTGCATCCCCTGCATCCAATTCATTGCAAATCTTTCAGTTAATTCCTTGCAAATCCTTGTGAGATCTTACTCGTCTAGTGAGCTGAGGTGACAAGTGTTTTCTCTGTGATGAACTCGTCACACCGGTTTCTTGTTTTCGGTCTAACCGAAATCATTCGGTGCAACCAAAGCATCCAACTCGGTGCCACAGATTTCACAACAGGAAACACATTTTGCCACTTATTCCTGCATTCTTTTGATCCATCTCCACTCAATGAATCTTGTCCTCTACAAGCATCACATTTTTATCATTGCTTTGTGCTTTGACTCAATGACCAAACCCATTTACGACAAATTCCAGAAGGCCCTTCTTGGAAATTGATGTCAAAGGGGGGGAGAGAGATCACATCAAAGCTTATCACTTCAACAGGGAGAGAGAGATATCTCCAGGGGGATAGAATACTCAAGAAGAGAGTAATCTTCAAGGATCCCAGATGCTTGGTGTTCAAGAGGAGAGATGCCACATGTCTTCTTGAGGGGAAAGACATGTTCATATGTGCTTATTTGCATTAGCTCTGTTCATTTGTTTCTTTGTTTCTCTGTTTTTGCATTTTGCTCTGACTTTCTGTTCCCTATCTTCTCCCAGTATCCCATGCTAGATTCAGGGGGAGCAAGACATCTAAGGGAAAGAAATTCTTTAAATTCATTGCACACCTTTACCTTTGGGGACATGTCTATATTCAATGTGGTACTTGGTACTCACTCTCAACATGTCATCCCAATCTTGGTACTCTTGTGGTTTCTTTTGTTTGCTCTGGCCAGCAAGTGTATCTGTGTTATCTAACCTTATTTTCATAGGTTCATTCCATCCTAAGCCAACTCAAGACCACAAGGTAAGTATATGCATCACAATCATGTGTATGAGGAATTCTTGCTGTTGTACATACTGTTTGCAAGAAGGACTCATGAGCATGAAGGTACATTTCTCATACTCACATAATTTGCTCTGATGCATATAGCCAAGATACATGTAACGCATTGCCTACTCTGTCATGGTTATGCTCTCACATGCTTCTATATTCCATATTCACATGATTGCATACATGTAGGGGGAGCCTATGCATGTTACATGTTTTTCCAAAGCTTTACTTTCTATTCTCTATATCTTTATTTAAAGCTTTGATGTATGTTGTCATCAATTACCAAAAGGGGAGATTGAAAGCACAAGTGCTCCCCTGGGTGGTTTTGGTAATTAATGTCAACATATCTCTTGTTGGACTAACACTTTTACCTAGTATGTTTCAGACAAGTTCAACAATGGAGTGGCATGGACTAGAGGATGTGGAACCCATTCAAGATGCTAAGGGCAAAGGATTGGCTCAAGCTCCAAGATCAAGACTCTACATTTTATACTTTAGTGATCCAAGATCACATTGAGTCTATAGGAAAAGCCAATACTATCAAGAGGGGACGAGGTGTTGCTTAATGGCTTGCTTGCTCAAAGTGCTTAGTGATATGCTCCAAAGCCCTCAACTACTTTCTCACATCCACATATGTTCTAAACCAAAAATCTAACTCGGCCCTACCGATTCTTTCTATCCGGCGCCACCGAGTTCAGATGTCTTAGCCACTGCCACAAACCCTAGGCAAATCGGTCTCACCGATAGGGATCTCGATCTCACCGAGATGGGATTTTAATCTCTTTGTGTATATCCATTACCAAAATCGGTCTCACCGAGTTTGAGCAATCGGTACTACCGAGATTACAATGCACACTCTCTGGTTAACTTATTACCAAAATCGGTCCTACCGAGTTTGTGTAATCGGTCAAACCGAGTTTGCCTGACCAACTCTCTGGTTAGCTTATTACCAAAATCGGTCCCACCGAGTTTGTGTAACCGGTCTCACCGAGATTACGTTATGCCCTAACCCTAACCATATCGGTCCTACCGAGTTGCATGTCGGTCCCACCGAAAATCCTAACGGTCACTAGATTTGCTGAATCGGTCTGACCGAGTTTACCAATTCGGTCCCACCGAGTTTGGCAAGTTGTGTGTAACGGTTAGATTTTGTGTGGAGGCTATATATACCCCCCACCCACTCTTCATTCGTGGAGAGAGCCATCGAACGAACCTACACTTCCGACATCCATTTTCTGAGAGAACCACCTACTCATGTGTTGAGGCCAAGATAGTCCATTCCTACCATATGAATCTTTATCTCTAGCCTTCCCCAAGTTGCTTTCCACTCAAATCTTCTTTCCACCAAATCCAAATCCTGTGAGACAGAGTTGAGTGTTGGGGAGACTATCATTTGAAGCACAAGAGCAAGGAGTTCATCATCAACACACCATTTGTTACTTCTTGGAGAGTGGTGTCTCCTAGATTGGCTAGGTGTCACTTGGGAGCCTCAGAGCAAGATTGTGGAGTTGAACCAAGGAGTTTGTAAGGGCAAGGAGATCGCCACTTCGTGAAGATCTACCGCTAGTGAGGCAAGTCCTTAGGTGGGCGTCGGCCATGGTGGGATAGACAAGGTTGCTTCTTCGTGGACCCTTCGTGGGTGGAGCCCTCCGTGGACTCGCGCAACCGTTACCCTTCGTGGGTTGAAGTCTCCATCAACGTGGATGTACGATAGCACCACCTATCGGAACCACGGCTCAAAAATCACCGTGTCTCCAAATTGCGTTTGAATCCTCCAATCCCTTCCCTTTACATTCTTGCAAGTTGCATGCTTTACTTTCCGCTGCTCATATACTCTTTGCATGCTTGCTTGATATGTGTTGTGATTGCTAAACTTGTGCCTAAACTCCACTCCAACTTAAAGAAGTTAAAAATTGCAACTTTTGGTACTTAGTGTCTAATCACCCCCCCCCCCCCCCTCTAGACACCTCTTCTTTGGACTTATTCGCTTTTCTATCAATTGCTCGACAATAATTTGTTCACCCACCGTAATACTTATGCTATCTTGAGAGAAGCCACTAGTGAAACCTATGGCCCCCGGGTCTATCTTTTATCATATAAGCTTTCAATCTACTTTTATTTGCATCTTTACTTTTCCAATCTATATTATAAAATACCAAAAATATTTATCTTATCATATTGTCTCTATCAGATCTCACTTTGGCAAGTGGCCGTGAAGGGATTGACAACCCCTTTATTGCGTTGGTTGCGAGTTCTTGTTTGTTTGTGTAGGTGCGTGGGACTTTTGAGGAGCCTCCTCTTTGGATTGATACCTTGGTTCTCAAAAACTAAGGTAAATACATACGCTACTATTGCTGCATCACCCTTTCCTCTTCAAGGAAAACCAACGCAAGCTCAAGACATAGCACATAGCAATAGCAGATGAGTTAAACGACAATTATATGATCATCAGAAAGATTCAACACTTGACACTTGTAGGGCGGCTTACCAAATATTGATGAGACCATCTGCGACACATGGCGTTTTAAGCCGGATAATTCAGTGGTCACCTCTTCAAGAGCCACCTCTGCTTTCTCAGCCCGATGGGTTAAGGAAATCTTTTCCTCAGCCCAGGCCTTTTTCTCAACCTCAAACTCGGTCTTCAGTTTCTCTTGTTTAGACACACTGAATTCAAATTTGGAATTTGCCCTTTGGGTTTCAGTCTCCTGTGACTCCAGGCGGTTCTTCAATTCAGACAGCTCTGATTGAAGTTGAGTAGTGGTGGCATGTACAAATATCGGGTCAAAATCATGAATATTAGCATACAATATTAAGTCCCAAGCCTTTTGCAAGCAACAACACTTGGCACTTGGGGGCTAATGTCTACCAAAAGTTCAATCTAAGTGGCGGTTCATGAGAGTAAGTCCCAAGCACTTTGCAAACAAGAGTATTTGGCACTTGGGGGCTAATGCATATTGCTGTTAAAAGCTACACTAGTATTATATTCTATATAAGCATGTGAAGGACCGGCTCATTCATGTTGATTAAACCGGCTCTTAGGGACTACGGATTAAGCCGGATTTTTTACAGGTTTGACCAAAGGATATTACTGATGCTTATAAGTTTGTTCTAAGTCTACAACATATTCATCATAAGCAATAGACTTGGGGGCTGGCATAGTAAGGATAATTCAGTGAAGGGAAGAGTTTATACCTCAAATTTCTGGTGCATTTGCTTCACCATATCAACTTCAAGGTCACAGCTGCTGTGCACGTGGCTAAGATAGCCAGAAAAAATTTCTCCAATGCTCATGTGAGTATAGTCAGCAACATCAAATCTGACCTTATGGCGTTCCATGTGCTCCTCCTTGGCAGAGCACTTGGCTAGCACAGTAGGTCACCCTGGCTCAGTATAGCCGGTCTTGGTAATTTCCAC
Source organism: Aegilops bicornis (assembly GCA_021605145.1). Lineage (NCBI taxonomy): Eukaryota > Viridiplantae > Streptophyta > Magnoliopsida > Poales > Poaceae > Aegilops > Aegilops bicornis. The sequence goes on from JAHIAL010000138.1 coordinate 165,798, forward strand.
ATCAACATCTTGTGGTCGACTGTCTTGGCCGGGCTAGAGGCTTCAGGGTTTACAGAGCCATCGGCGGCTTGATCGGCAGGCGGGTCAGCAGTCGACGTTGGCGTATCATGAGCTGGTTCAAGCGGCGGCTCAGGAACAGAGGCCTCAGGCGCGACCGTTTGGAGTTCCGGCTCATTGACGGTTGGCTCTTCGGCCGGCTTGTTCATCTTCACCCTCCTGCTGGGCTTTGCTTTTCCGCTGCATAAAAATCAAAAAGGTTAGTACGAATATAAAGATTTGAAATGAATACAGGATAAGTAAATCATCATTACCCTGGAGTGGTCTTAAAAGCCGGCATGTTGGACTAGATTGAGTCGTCGGAAGAAGGTGAAGTTTCCTGATAATTTGAATCAGAAGAGTTGAGTGGTTGACGAGTGAGACCTGCCAAAGGATAAAAAGGATTTAAGTCAGAGGTGACCTCGTTCCGGTGCTTCCTTGGTGTATTTGGTAAGACGGACGAGAGTTCCACATCCTTGCTGGTCCGGGTCTGCCTCCGGCTCTCATGAATATGTCGCTTCAAAAGAAATTGAGGATCCTGATAAGCTAAGGGATGTGAAAATTTTACTTTCCGGGTTACTCTTTGGATTTTCTGTCTTGGCAAAGGCTCGGAGTCGGAGGAAATAATAGTTACCTCTTCATCCACTCTGCAACTCATTCCCATGTCATCCTGATGATAATCAGTGTCAATAAGGTGGTTAAAAAAGGAGCCAAGAGAGTCAAGAGCTACCTCCGACTCAGAGGTATCTTCTAGTCGAAGCAAGTTAGAGGCGCTGGTCTTCTTTCCTTTCTTCTTGGCGGCGGCTCTCTTGGCCTTCCTGGCTCTCTTTGCAGCCTCATGATCATACTTTTTCTTCCAAAATTTGTCGTCAGCCTGTGAAAATCAGCAAAGGTTTGAATAAAGACAAAACACCAAGGATGAAGGTAAATTTACTCAGTTTGGTGGCTTACCGTTGGAGCCGGATTAGCTTTGCAGAAAGGGCTTAGGCCCACCTTGCCACAATCTTCTAGGCTTTCGTTCAAGAGTGACTTGGTCATATCATCGATGACGTCGTCAGGCAAATCGTTAGGGCTATGCCACAGAGATCATTCTTCTCACCCGTGTAGGTGCACATCAAACCGGAGCGGCGGCTCAACGGAATGATCTTCCAGGCAACCCAAACCCGGACCAGGTCAATACCATTTAAACCGTTCCCCAAAAGAGCCTTGACTTTAGCCATGGTGGGGGCGAGTTTCTGGCGATCAGCAGCTGACAACTTGTCTGGAAGAGGATGATTAGACTCGAGGCGCAGGGCGCGAAAGCCGGGCAGAGGGTTCTCATTAGCAGGAGAAGTGTCTTGACAGTAGAACCATGTCTAGTTCCAGTCTTTGGGGTGACTTGGTGGATTCGCGTAAGGGAAAATGGCGTCTCTCCGTCGTAGGATTGAGACCCCGCCGAGCTCCAAACTAGGTCCGTTGGCACATTCATTCTGGCGGTTCAAATAAAATAACTCTCTGAAGAGTAGCAAGCTGGGTTCTTCTTCAAGATACACCTCGCAGAATACTTGAAAGTTGCAGATATTAGACACGGAGTTGGGTCCGATGTCTTGAGGACGGAGGTCAAAAAAGTGCAGGACATCTCTGAAGAACTTTGAGCCGGGTGGTGAAAAGCCCCGGTTCATGTGATCAGTGAAGACGATGACTTCCCCCTCTTTGGGCTGAGGCTTTTCCTCTGTTGGATCGGGAGCACGGTATGACATGACTTCCTTCTTTGGCAGATAGCCGGTCTTCATAAAGTCATCAAGTGTGCTATCCATGACGATGGATTTGACCCAATTGCATGAAGTGGGTGGTTTGGGTGGCATTGTGAAGAAGGAAGCCTAACAAAGAGTAAAAATTGCCAGTTCAAATTTAAGTCAGAGGAAAAGTATTACATCACATGTTGAGAATGGCGGCTTGTGAAGGGGCCTAATGGTATATGGCTAATTATGTCAGGTTATTTAAACCGTCATTAGCAGTCAAATTATTTAAGCCGCCATGAGTGGTTAATGTTATCTATTGAGCATTGCGATTTTAAGCCGGTGATTTGATCCGCCATGGCTAGGTGGATCTAACAAAATGAAGTTTTTGGCTAAGTGTTACACAAACAAGTTTCACAAGCTGCAGCTATTATTTTGGATCAACGGATGCTCAGGAAAAGGAAATTAATCTAGACCTAAAAAGTTGGTATAGATGAGTTCGTAAGTTCTAATGAGATCTCTTTCCAGAGAAAGGGGGGTCCGTTGGTATTAAAAGTGGAGGCAAAACAACCACCGCATAAGTTCTACATTGCTTTTGGATCAAAAAAGGCTACGGTAGAGGAGCTATGGAGAAACCATGAAGAACACGACGAACAGTCAGGAACCCTAATGCGATCTAACACGCGGAAGAAGAAGCACTTACAGGTGCAGATTCAACTGCGGCGGGGCGCCGGCGTACTCTGGTCCAACTTAGGTTAATGCAGCAACCGAGGTTGAGGAGGACGAGGTGCTCTGCGGCGGCGGCGGAGCTCGAGCGGCAGAAGGTTTGCGAGAGGAAGAAGACGCTGGAAAGGGGGGGAATGAGAAAAGACTAGGTCGTGGCTATTTATAAGGGAAGGACTGATAAGTGGGCGCAAAAAACGGGGAGGCCGAAAATATGGTTATCCAGCTGCCAGGACGCCTCGGTTCTCGGGATGGTCACTAAGATAAGGATACGTTGAGATATGTTGGATAAAGTGTGAATTAATGGCAGATGACGTCATAGCGGGTTATCACAGGTCCAGAAGATGACGTCATGGCGGGTTATAAACTTTCGCACAAGTGAAGAGTAGAAGATTTTTCTAAGTGTTGAAGATTTACATGAACCAGTTCAAATCAATCTGGGGTCTAATGTTGGGGATATAACTACTAGGTATGACCCGCCAGGAGGGGTCGGGTTATACCTATGGCGACTCATGAAGCTCAAGACGATACTTGAAGATGTCGGTTCAGTTAAGGGCCCAAGGCCCAAAGACGACTTAAAGCCCGTAGAGATAAACCGCCATATATGTATGACTTGTATTGTAAGGAACGAATAGATAGAGACCGAGCCGGACACTGTCTATGAGCCGGCCGGGACTCTGAGAGCCGCTGGGCGTCGACCTCTGTATATAAAGGGACGACCCGGCGGCGGTTCAGGGCAAGCAACATCAGATCGAAAGCTAGGTCAAGCGATTTTGCTCCACAGTAACGAGACATAAGCAATCCCACCTCAAACTGGATTAAGCCATTACCTTCACATAAAGGGGCCAAACCAGTACAAACTCCCGTGTCCTTTGTCCCGTTTTAACCCCTTCAAGCTTCCTAGTTGCGATGGCTCCACGGCTAAGTCCTTTCACTAGGACATCTGCCGTGACAATTCCACGAAAGTGGGCGTGTGGAGATGTGTCTCCGATGGATCTGTCCTTGGTGGATTTGCTTGGATCTGGTAGTAGTTGATCTACGCTCGTCCGTCTTCAAGTTGGAACCTTTCAGTCTACACTACTCTTTAACGGTGGTGGTTGCTATTCTAGTGTGCTGGTCATATGGGACCTTAGCACGGCGACTTCCCGACTGTCTACTACAACAAGTTTTGCCTGGCTCCGGCAAGGGAGGGGCGATGACGGCGGTGCGCCTTCGGCTCGCTTTAGTGCTTGTAGTCGACGCTAGGTGATCTACGGATCTGGATTTAATTTTTATTATTTCTGATGTTCGTTGTACTGTCATGATTGAAGATGAATAGATCGAAAGTTTTCTTGCAAAAAAAATGCCACAGATGGGGAGGAGGAAGCAGTTGAGGCTGACATTAGGAGCATGATTGGCAATAATCCCAACAAACCTACACTTGGGAAGTTGGGATAACAAGAACTATGGAGCAATACATGGTACCAGATGAAAAGAGAGAGGCGGGCCATGAGGTGAAGGCACAAGAAGAAAGTGTTTCAGCAAGGAAGAAGAACAAGAGGTATTGATTCATGGCTTCCTTCCCCAAGCAAATCTGAGTCCTTATACCTACCTGTTGTTTGTGCTCAACCTATTTAACTCACCATTTCGGTTCCTTTTTTCTTTGTCACGAAAGATTGAAGATTGTTGACATTGCACTGTGTTACCGTGTCATCGCCGAAGTTATTAGCCAGAGATCAGCAGCTACCACCCTTATATATTGGATTAGAACACACCATTTCGGTTACCTTGTTACTAGGAGGCCGTAATCCCTTCCCTTGTCAACTTAGTTCAGTCGAATGATTGATTTGGTGACTTTCATATAGTGTTGCCTTACTCATTGAAGATATCATGCTTGCTTTGCAGACCAGGCTCACCAGGACTGTCACTTTTTCAAGCATGACATAAACTCTTGTAATATTTTGGTTCATTCCGTTCATTGTCCATTGTATGTTATGGCAGCACTGAAGCTTTGTACCGATGTTGTACTTGGTACTACCTATGGGTCGACCTTCTGGACAGGAGTCAGGAGCTTATATAGAGTGGATCGTGTTTTCTCCGAGCTTTAAGCTTGGCAGAGATTTCTTCAGAGTTTCGTCACACTACTATAGAAAACATCAATTCTGACGGGCACCAGTAGCACAAGCACGCACTAGAAACTTGCACAGAGCCCCGGTACACGGGGTCGCACACAACAGCAGATATTGCATGGTACACGGAGATTCATTAATTCAGGTGTGACAAATGCAATGGAGCCGTTTTAGAGTGAGAAAGAGCTTGAGAGCCCCGGTAGGAGGATTGATACTGCTCGCCTTCCCCAGCCAGGCGTCCGCCGCACTGCATTTTTATTCTTGTTAATGACTGCATACGCGTCAGTTGCATCTTGACTAGTATTTGTCAACTGCAATACTCATCAACTGAATCTGTGTCCTTATCAACTTCACCCTTATGGTGTTTAATTTGGCATGGATGAACTTTGATTGTTATCCTCCTTTTTGTTTTGAGTTGTGTTGGCAACCAAGTGTCCCCTGACCATATTACCTTCAACCATCTATCGAACTTTAACCTTTGAATGGAAGCTGGGCCAAAGCCTTTTCTCTAGAAAAAAAATCACCCTTTATTTATCATATCACTGTCAAATAAGTATACTGCTTATTCAAAGGGATAAGTATATTTTTCATCCCTCAACTCTTTCAAAAATATAGAAATGATTCTTCAACTTCAAAACAAGCAAAACTTAGTCCCTCAGCTAAAGTGCACTAGTTTGCAAAACGCGAAATATGCCACTAAATGATGCTGAGTGATCGACGCACATATGCACAAGCAACGACTTCACGGGAAAACGGTAAGAGTCAAATCAGCTTGGGCATTACCGCTAATTTTGTGCTAATCCGTTGGCAGTATATACATGTAGGGCGAAAGCTTGAGATCTCATTTGATCTTGACCGTGACGTGGCCGGCCTCACAAATTAAGTATGGATAGTATATTATGTGTGGCACGGTCGATGAGGATGTACATGCTGTGACCACCATGTCCAACTCCACCGTGCTGCTGATCGGCGCCTCCGTGGCCGTGCTCGCCGTGCTCTCCGTCTTCACCTTCGTCTGCTCCAACCGGCGGCGGGTGAACCGCGCGGCACGGTCGGCGTCGCTGCCGAGGGTCGACGTGGACGTGGAGCAAGGGGGTGGCCGGTCCGCAGCCACGGCAGGGATCGACGAGGCCGCCCTGGCTGCGTACCCGACGATGGTGTATTCCAGGGCCACAACCGGCGAGGATGGCACGTCGTGCGTGGTGTGCCTGGCGGACTACGCGGACGGCGACGAGCTCCGCCGGCTGCCGGGGTGCCGGCACGCGTTCCACCAGCGGTGCGTCGACGACTGGCTGCGGCAGCGGACGAGCTGCCCGCTCTGCCGCGCGGCACCGCTGACCACCGGCGCGTGCTAATCGTCACAGTGTCAGCATGCGGGAGTCAGGACCATTAATTTTCTATATTGTATATCAGCAAAATGTGTAGAGCTTCAGATCGTCATGGCCATGCATGTGACGACCATATGCATGTCTCTTTCCTGGCAAAAGAAAATCTAAAGTTTGGCATTTGTTGACCGCTTAAAACTGACACGAGGAATGAAATGAGAAAGAACTCGAACAATGGATTGATTCTAGTGGAAATAAAGTCAAAGTAGTGCTTAGAGGCCATCATTGGATAGCCCTCTTCAAGATGGATATAAAAGCAAACTCAAATCGAAACTCGGGCACAAGAGTTATGAGAAAGTCAATTGGGCTTGTGTTGACACCAGGTTTTTGCTTGCAAGGTCAAGATGGTTTTAAAAAAAGGGTCTCAACAGAAAATTTTGTCTCGTTGAGAAGAACAATTTGAGGAAATGTTAACGCCGCACATGTGGGCGTTTGCATCTTCTGCCTTGCACACGCGTGGATCGCGTTAGATTAGATTAAGCGCTGAATCTTGGCATGTTTCTAGTGCCATGTAGGACTGGCCTGGTGTGTGGGCGTAGCACACTAGGGGCAGTTGCCATGTGCACTGCAAAACACATGGCAACTAGCAGCTTGGGTGTGGGAGAGGAGACGGGCGTGTGGGCGAGATGGCAAATGCCCACACACTAGCCCTTGTGTGTGCGTGCAAAGTGGCGTGTGGGCGAACTGCTGAACGCCCACACACCAGCCCCTCCTGTGTGGTGAAACATTTGAAGATGGGCAAGGAAAATTTCAGAGTGATGTGGAGAATCATTGTAACAAGAAAATAAAGTTTCTACTATCTCATCGCAGAGGTGAATATTTGAGTTACGAGTTTGTCCTTTATTTAAAACAGTGTGGAATAGTTTCACAACTGACGCCACCTGAAGCACCACATCATAATGGTGTGTCTGAACGTCATAACCGTACTCTATTAGATATGGTGCGTTCTATGATGTCTCTTATCGATTTGCCTTTATCATTTTGGGGTTATGAATTAGCACTACAAGAAATATGTCAACTTGTGACCTTGACTATTGGTCACTGAAAGGTCATTGTTTTCATTTGCGACCTTTTTGTGACCAAAAACAGAAGGTCAAAAGCTGGCAGTCGTAAACTGAAATTAACGACCTTCTCTGTGATAAGGTCATAGACGTTTACGACCAAAACAGAAGGTCGTTGAACCCATGAACTTTTATTTTGGTCACTCGCTGCATGCGCCCAAGCCACGTCGGATCCGGCGTGGCAATCTGATAATGTGGCAAAATTACGACCAATTGAAAAGGTCAATGACAAGATTCAGCCGGTCCGATTAGGTGTTTTACATGGGCCGAGCCCAACAATTCAGCCCATTTAGTATATTTATTTCTGTTAATTTTTGTCAGCTACATGGGCCAAGCCCTACTGTTCAGCCCATCAACTTCTATGCACGTTTGACCTTTCAAGAATATAGGTACTATTTTGTACAGCCCATTTTCTGGTTTACATTCAGCCTTTTTATACAGTCAAATAATAATTCAATCTTGGAGTTGGTCCAGTACACTTTTCAGCCCATTCACATATATGTGGCCCATATTCATACAAATGATTCTCCTTTTCAATAAATTTTGCAAATAATTCCATAATTCATCACTAAATATGTTTACATCACAGGCCATAAAGCCCTACAAAATAGTATCACATGTTCCTATACAAAACTATCAAATCATACGTACAACAAAACAGAATACAAAAAATTTAGTTCAACAAAAATAAATTTTCTCCCTCTTCCATCTTCCAGAACACAACACCTGGCATTGAAAGGATCGACCATTAGAAGCATATAAAATACAAGGGAAACAATCAAAATAAAGAAATGAATGGCACACACAATGAAAATTACGACAGCATCAATATTTTTTATATTACCATACAAACAGAAATGTAATCTGATTGCTTAGGACATATGGCATTATCAACAAGACAGCAAAATTTACAGTGCCAACTCAGGAACAAGGAAAAGCATATTTTACAGTGCGAGCTCAGGATGCCACCATGCACACTCCAACAAAAACTAAACGGAGGGCAAGAGAGTAGGACGCAACTCTACCTGGAAATGCTGCTAGCCAGTGACAAAAGTAAGTTGGTCGGAGCCAAAGAGGGGTCTGTCAAAGGAGCCAAGCATGCCGACGAGGATGACGTAACCGGTGATCGTCTCCTGGTTCTCCTTGATCTTGCCCTCGAAGTTCTTCCGCTCCAGGTTGTCCTGCTGCAGCTCGTCCTACACCGCCCAGAAACAAACAATTCAGATGAACAACTACATAGATCATACCTTGTTTGCTTATCTAGACCATACACTACTACTATTTGTGAATATAGCAAATGTAAAAACATTGTAAATGGTAAACAACACTTAAGAATATATCAACAGATTAAGAGCATATTGTTTAGCATCACACAGATAGTAGCACAATGTTACATGCAACTGTTAGGATAAAGTAGAGCTTCTACATTACATAGTCAGATATGAAAGACCAAGCAAACTGTTTCGGAAAAGACAAGTTACAGAGCAATCATGTATAGACCATTCTACTGGTAGCAAGGGCATAAACATAATCACTTAACAAGCAGTACGAACATGAGTAAATCACATAAAGAAGTGCAATCTAATATCACAGCTGCCAAAACACCATATCAAGATTCCGACAGACCGAAAAAGAGCATGCGCTGCAGGACATATAAATATACCATGAGAATTATTTCTACAAGTAAAATGCCTATAAATATTACAAACATTCCACTGGGTACTAATCAGCCAAAGTAGTGTCATGGCTACCCGAGGAATCACCTAAACACAGCCTCGAAGAGGATGGCCAACGCTGACTGCACTAGAGTCACCATGTTGCCTGTAATTCCATCAAGACAAATACAATCAGTATTAGGACCAGAGGTTGAGCAAGAATAGTGAAAGGCGTTTATGCTATAAGCGACAAGGAGATGATGCTAACTCTAACGAAGTAGGCATAGAGTAACAAAACAACTCCATTACGCTTAAGGCTGCTGCTACCGCATACACTAAATGGAACCAAGTATGTAGGCTACTAGACATCCATGAATGATGCCGGGGTATTGATTTGGAAACAATCAATCCTCCAATCTTGATAAATTTTGGAGTATTAATTCAAGATGACCTATACTATAGTATAGTGCGGTCGTAAGAAGGAATGAATCCATTTTCACAATGTCGAGGAAGAATAAGAAAGAACCAAGCATATGAAGGAGTATTCAGTTTACTCATGTTCTTGCTTTCTGATGCAATCTTGCTGCTATAGTACAGTGCTCCAAGAATAATATGAAATGTGGACTAATCAGAATAATCTGGTCTAATGTAGACAAATGTGGACTACCCTACTCCAAGATGCTACTCTAACTATCAAAACTACACCAAATTAATTGGGAACATAAGCAGTCCTCATTGTCAAACTACTCCACCAAAGACAAGTACTGCATGCTTTGTTGTAACTGGATTCACTATTTAATCACAGGAAATACAACACAGTTCAAGAAATACTCCACCAAAGACAAATCATACACTAAACTACTGCAAGCAACTACTACTACAACAACTACTGCAAGAGAGAAGAGATAAGAAGAGGAACTCATCGCTTGCAAGTCCCAATTTAACAGCAGAAATCATCAATTTAGTTAATCGAAGATGCTACTCTAACTACTCCATTTTGCAAGATGCTACTGTAACTATCAAGATCGAGTAATCGAATGTGTTGCAAGATGCTACTCTAACCGAGATGCTCCAAGTTGATACTCCAAGATCTGCCAAGCAAGTTCATACTCCTACAAGAAGAGAATTGAGACAAGACTACTGTTCCACACACACCTTTATTCATTCGATCCACATGCTCTCATTTAAACTTGAAACAAGATTACACGGACGTCCAACCAGCTAGCGAGAGGTCAGCCATAGCACAGTCGACGAGGATGGCATCAAAGAAGGCCACCGCCGCCCTCACGAGCGCCTCCGCGCACCGGCACATCGAGGCTCACTTGAAGCCTAGGGAAATCTGATAACACATGTGCAATCAAAACATCAACTGGAACCACAATCATGATCCACTTCAAGCAAGCGCACAACCATTCGCACATCGGTGACCCAAAACAAGGCGTAAGTTCACTTGGCTATCATTAGACATTGTGTAAATTTTAATCTCTCCGGCTAAAATGTCCACACACATCACACGCATTGTGGAAACACAGGCGAATTTACCAAAATGATGCTCTCAACCTAGAGCTACAGGATCGAGCGAGGCAAGAAGAGGGATGGGAGACAAGATCGGGATGGGAGGCAAGGAAGTACCATGACGAGGTCATGTTGGCCTTGGCGAGTCAGCGTGCGGGCGGAGATCCGGGATGGTGAATCAGCGCTGAGGAGGGGGAGTGAGACCCCCCTCGGCCAAGTGCATAGAAAAGGGAGCGTGATTTGTTTCAAGAATTGGATGCCCGCCCTGCCGGATGGCGTCGTCAACCGTGTTCGCCTCGGGCAGGAACGACCCCGAGGTGGCCACCAGGACGGACGCGGCGGCCGTGACCAGCCTGGCTTGATACAGCAGCACCTCGCAGACGTCCATGGCGTCCACGGACCGTGGTAGTGAGCAGCCAGCGAGAGCTCCCAAAGCTCTGTTTGTGTTCGCGTCTGGATCGGGATGCGGAGCAAGGTGGGAGGGAGGGAGTTCTGCGGATCTGGCCCACGACATGAGTAGCCCGAGTGGATCTAGGAGGAGAGGGGAGGGGCTGCCAGCGATGAGTTTGGAGGTCGCCGGTGTGACTGGAGAAGAGGACGGTGGCGTATTGGGTTGGGCTACGTGGAGGTAGGGATTGGGTTGGGGTGGTGGCGGATTGAGATCTGAGGGAGTAAGAGAGCTAGGGTTGGCAGCCGTGGGTGCGTGGGAGAGAAGGGGTCGTGGGTGCATGGGAGAGAAGGGGTCTCATATGTCTCCAATGTATCTATAATTTATGAAGCATTCATGCTATTTTATTATCTGTTTTGAATGATTACGGACTTCATTATGCACTTTTATATTACTTTTGGGAATAACCTATTAACCGGAGGCCCAGTCCATATTGCTGTTTTATTGCCCATTTCAGTATTTCGAAGAAAAGGAGTATCAAACGGAGTCCAAACGGAATGAAACCTTCGGGAGCGTGATTTTTGGAACGAACATGATCCGGGAGACTTGGAGTACAAGCCAGGGAAGCTTCAAGGAGGCCAGGAGATAGGAGGGCGCGCCCACCCCCTCTAGGCGCGCCCCCCTTCTCGTGGGCCCCTCGTGGCTCCCCCGACCGACTTCTTTCGCCTATATATTGCCTTATACCCTAAAACCGTCGAATACGAAGATAGATCGGGAGTTCCACCGCCGCAAGCCTCTGTAGCCACCAAAAACCTCTCGGGAGCCCATTCCAGGCACCCTTCCTAGGAGGGATCCCTCACCGTGGCCATCTTCATCATCCTGGCGCTCTCCATGACGAGGAGGGAGTAGTTCACCCTCGGGGCTGAGGGTATGTACCAGTAGCTATGTGTTTGATCTCTCTCTCTCTCTCTCTCTCTCTCTCTCTCTCTCTCTCTCTCTCGTGTTCTCTCTATGGCACGATCTTGATGTATCGCGAGCTTTGCTATTATAGTTGGATCTTATGATGTTTCTCCCGCTCTACTCTGTTGTGATGAATTGAGTTTTCCCTTTGAAGTTATCTTGTCGGATTGAGTCTTTAAGGATTTGAGAACACTTGATGTATGTCTTGCCGTGCGTATCTGTGGTGACAATGGGATATCACATGATCCACTTGATGTATGTTTTGGTGATCAACTTGTGGGTTCCGCCCATGAACCTATGCATAGAGGTTGGCACACGTTTTTGTCTTGACTCTCTGGTAGAAACTTTGGGGCACTCTTTGAAGTACTTTGTGTTGGTTGAATAGATGAATCTGAGATTGTGTGATGCATATCGTATAATCATGCCCACAGATACTTGAGGTGACAATGGAGTATCTAGGTGACATTAGGGTTTTGGTTGATTTGTGTCTTAAGGTGTTATTCTAGTACGAACTCTTGAATAGATCGATCCCGAAGAATAACTTTGAGGTGGTTTCGTACCCTACCATAATCTCTTCGTTTGTTCTCCACTATTAGTGGCTTTGGAGTGACTCTTTGTTGCATGTTGAGGGATTGTTATATGATCTATCTATGTTATTATTGTTGAGAGAACTTGCACTAGTGAAAGTATGAACCCTATGCCTTGTTTCCTATCATTGCAATACCGTTTGGGCTCACGTTTATCATCAGTTACCTTGCTGTTTTTATATTTTCATATTACAAAAACCTATATCTACCATCCATATAGCACTTGTATCACCATCTCTTAGCCCGAACTAGTGCACCTATACAGTTTACCATTGTATTGGGTGTGTTGGGGACACAAGAGACTCTTTGTTATTTAGTTTGCAGGGTTGTTTGAGAGAGACCATCTTCATCCCTCGCCTCCCACGGATTGATAAACCTTAGGTCATCCACTTGAGGAAATTTGCTCTTGTCCTACAAACCTCTCTGCACTTGGAGGCCCAACAACGTCTACAAGAAGAAGGTTGTGTAGTAGACATCAAGCTCTTTTACGGCGCCATTGCCGGGGAGGTGAGTGCTTGAAGGTATATCTTTAGATCTTGCAATCGGATCTTTTTGTTTCTTGTTTTATCACTAGTTTAGTTTATATAAGAAAACTACAAAAAATGGAGTTGAGTTTGTCTCATACGCTTCGTCTTTTTAATATCTTTCGTGAGTATGATGAAAAGGAAAATCGTGCTCAAGTGCTAGAAGAAGAAATTTATAGAATGTTTGGTACTAAATCTTTGAATGATGAGCATGATTGCAATGTTGTTAGTATGAACTCCTTGAATATCCATAGTACTAATGATGATTGCACTAGTTATGATGAAAATGTCTCCTATAAGCATGTCGATTTTTGTGGAGAGCATTGGGTTTGCATAGATACACCAAATAGAGAAGATAGATATTGCAAGAGGCATAGGCATGTAGAAACTAAACTGTTACAAGACAGGCTAGATAAGAGTGCTGAAAAATTATATTTCCTTGGCCGTACTTGTGAACTTTCTTTGTAATGAAAGTGGTCATTTACATCTCCGATGCAAGTTGTTTCATGATCGAATCGTGTCCAAAAATTGTGATGATTTGATTTCCCTTGCACATTATAATGAACTTATTTTGCTTATGGGTTATGAAGAAATGAATCATTTAATGAAGCACCTTCCAGAATTTGCCCGTTATAAACTTCTTGATTTTGATCTAGAGACGATTTATATGTTTTGTGCGGAGAATTGCATTGAAAATCCTTATATTGCCAATTACCTAAAGAAAAGAAAGCAAATAGAAGATGATGAGAATACTAATGAAAGGGAAGAGACTTCCAATATCCTCCTATTATTTCTTATGATGAATCAGTAACGAGGAGGAGCTTTCTATTCAACCAATCTAAATCAATAAGGAGCTCAAAGAGGAAGGTTGAACCCACACATAATGTGAAGAAGAAAAATAAAATAAGGAGCAACAAAGGTAAAAAGGTATCCCTCCCAAATGATGTTGCTCCTACTACTCATTGTGATGAGGATAATTGCTATACTATTAGTGCTATCCATACTATTAATGATGAGAGTGATTATGCTTATGATATGAAAAGGCCCAAGCTTGGGGATGCTATGTTTGATGAGGATGAAATATTTGAGAATATATTTGCTAAAATTAATGTTTGTCCCAAGCTTTGGGATGCTACGTTTAATGAAGATGATATTTTTAGCATCCCAAGTTTTGATATGCAAAGTTGTTATGATGATAGCATGCCTCCTACCTATGATGATTATATTGATGAAAGTGGGTTTGGAAGAGTGTCAACTTTAGGAAGTAGTGAACCCACTATTTTGGAGGATGTTGAATTTTAGTGTGATGAACACGAAAGTGGATTTGGAAGAGTGTCAACTTTATTTAGTGATTCCACTATCTTGGAAGAGGTTTCAATCGATTATGATGAGAACAAATTTCTACTTATGATGATTATTGTGATGAAACTTATGCTATAAAAAGTAGTGATGATTATATTTGTAAAACTTTTCATGATTATTATTACCCTTTTTCTGAACATTACTCTTTTAATGTGGAAACAATTTATAGTATTCAAGTCTTTTATGATACTCCCACTATTCCGAATGAGAAGAATTTTGCTTACGTGGAGAATAGTAAATTTTCTATGCTTGTAGATCATGAAAAGAATGCTTTAGGTGCTGGTTATATTTTTGAATTTATTCATGATGCTACTAAACATTATTATGAGGGAGGAATATATGCTTGTAGGAATTGCAACAATATCAAGTTTCCTCTCTATGTGCTTCAAGTTTTGAATTTATGCTTGTTTTGCCTTCCTATGCTAGTTGATTGTTGTTCCCATAAGTTGTTTGCTCACAAAATCCCTATGCAAGGAAGTGGGTTAGGCTTAAATGTGCTAGTCATATGCTTCATGATGCTCTCGTTATGTTTCAATTCTTAGCTTTTACGTGAGCATCATTGTCATCATCATGCCTAGCTAGAAAGGCATTAAAGAAAAGTGCTTGTTGGGAGACAACCCAATATTTATCTTTACTATTTTTGTGTGTTCACATGATTATGCTACTGTAGTAATCATGTTTTATAGCTTTTTGTTTCAATAAAGTGCCAAGTAAGACCTTTAGGATAGCTTATGGTGATAGTTGTGTTGATCCTGCTGAGAATCATAAACTTTTATACCCAGTAAATTAGTTTTCTTAATTCACAGAAATGTGCTTATGATCTGATTCTTTTTGCTCTGGATTGGTACATGAATTTCTTAGGACTTCCTAATTTGGTAGGATTTTTGGAGTTCCAGAAGTATACGTTTGATACAGATTACTACAGACTGTTCTGTTTTTGACAGATTCTGTTTTCTATGTGTTGTTTGCTAATTTTGATGAATCTATGAGTAGTATCGAAGGGTATGAACCATAGATAAGTTGGAGTAGAGTAGATATTACACCAATATGAATTTAGAATGAGTTCATTACAATACCTAAGTGGTGGTTTTATTTTCTTATACTAACGGAGCTTACGAGTTTTCTGTTGAGTTTTGTGTTCTGAAGTTTTCAAGTTTTGGGTAAAGATTTGATGGACGATGGAATAGGAGTGGCAAAAGCCTAAGCTTGGGGATGCCCAGGGCACCCCAAGATATTCAAGAATAGCCAAAAGCCTAAGCTTGGGGATGCCCCGGAAGGCATCCCCTCTTTAAATCTTCGTTCATCGGTAACTTTACTTGGAGCTATATTTTTATTCACCACATGATATGTGTTTTGCTTGGAGCGTCATTTTATTTTGTTAGTATTTGCTTCCTGTTATTTAGAATAATGTTTTGCATCTATATTTTCAATAAAAATTTCAAGGATAGCCTTTACCATGCTTATTTTGCTAGTATACATGTTGCTGTTTGAAAACAGGAAGTTTACCGCTGTTGCAAAAATTCCCTAGAAAAGTCAGAGCATGATATAATGTTGAAACTTTTTGAATATTTAGCTTTGATAAATCTTCTACAGCGTAATATTTTTCTCATAATTTTTGGAGTTAGGGAAGTATGATGAATCTTGCATTCTTTGCAGACTGTACTGTTTTGGCAGATTGCTGTTATGTTTGCATTGCTTGCATATGTTTGCTTGTTTAATGATTCTATTTGAGGATAGGAGTATTAAATATGAAGAGGCATTTAGTATGAAATGTTGAATAATAATTTTAGTGATTTGTTACAGTAGAAAATGATAAGGTTTTGCATTGGTTTATACTAACTTATCTCACGAGTTCCTGTTGAGTTTTATGTGGATGAAGTGTTTGAGAAATAGAGAAACCATGATATGATAAGAATTAAGGAGACACAAAAGTTCAAGCTTGGGGATGCCCAAGGCACCTCAAGATAATATTTCAAGAAGTCTCAAGCATCTAAGCTTGGGGATGCCCCGGTAGGCATCCCACCTTTCTTCTTCAACAACTATCGATTCAGACGGTTGAGCCTAAGTTTTGCTTCTTCACATGAGTTGTGCTATCCTTGCAATGTCATTTTATTTTGTTTTGCTTGCTGTTTGAATACAATACCAAGATCTGAAATTTTAAATGAGAGAGAGTCTTCACATAGTTACATAATTATTTAGCTACTCATTGATCTTCACTTATATCTTTTTGGAGTAGTTTGTCATTTACTCATGTGCTTCACTTATATCCTATGAGTAAATGGTTGAATGAGTTGAATGTCATAAATCTGAAATTATATATGTCTCATTTGCTTATCCCATGGGGAGTAATGACTTCACATCTAAGAAATAGAGGTTGTAAATCTATTGAAGGTTAGCAAGCATTGTATTGGTCATTTGAACAATTCATGAAATAATATTGAAGGAAGAGAGATTTCATATATAAATATACTATCCTAGACATCTTTTATAATTGTGAGCACTCATTAAGTATGACATGCTAAAGAGTTGATGTTGGACAAGGAAGACAACGTAATGGGTTATGTTTTCTCACATCTCAATTAAAGTATATTGTAATGGATCATTCAAACATGTTGAGCTTGCCTTTCCCCCTCATGCTAGCCAAAATTCCTTGCACCAAGTAGAGATACTACTTGTGCTTCCAAATATCCTTAAACCCAGTTTTTGCCATGAGTGTCGACCATACCTACCTATATGCGGTATTTACCCGCCGTTCCAAGTAAATTTGCATGTGCCAAACTCTAAACCTTCAAATGATAATCTGTTTTGTATGCCAGAATCGCTCATGTAGCGACTAGGGGCTGTCAGTATCTTCCATTCTATGTGGGTTTATCTCAAGATGAGTGGATTCCGCTCATCATCCACGAGAAAAATTGCTGGTAACCGGGATGCCCAGTCCCATGATCAAAAGATCAAAATCAAATCAAAAATTATTGCAAACAAAACTCCCCAGGTTTGATGTTAGTTGGAGGCACCCGTTGTTTCGGGCAAGCCATGGATTGATGATTGTTGGTGGAGGGGCAGTAAAAACTTTTACCATTCTGTTTGGAAACCGCCTATAATGTATGTAGTATGGAAGATATTGGGAACTCTTGGTTGTTATGTTGACAATGAGATCATACCTCTCAAAATTATTTATCTCTATTTCAAAATTGAGCTCGCACCTATGCAAATCCACTGCTTCCCTCTGCGAAGGTCCTATCTTTTACTTTTATGTCTTTTACTTTTATGCAAGAGTCAAGGTGATCTTCACCTTTCCCTTTTCATTTTATCCTTTGGCAAGCACCTCGTGTCGGAAAGATCCTGATATATATATCCAACAGGATGTAAGTTAGCATGAACTATTATTGTTGACATCACCCAAAGGTGAATACGTTGGGAGGCAACACTATAAGCCCCTATCTTTCTCAATGTCCGATTAAAACTCCATAACCATAAGTATTGCGCGAGTGTTAGCAATTGTAGAAGACTATATGATAGTTGAGTATGTGGAGTTTGCTAAACCAAAGCTCTGACATAGACCCTTCCTGAAAATAAGATGAATTGCAATTGTTTGATGACTAAGAATGAAGTTTGCTAGTTTTCAAGAAAGTTTATGGTATGCTTTAACATGTGAATAACTTGTTACTTGATCTTGAGAAGTTTCATGAGAGGAACTACTGTTATGACATATAATCATGTTAGAAAAGGTGATTGAAATTATCATTGAATCAAACTTGTGCACCTGCTAGCATTCACACTTCATAAATTCTTTCTTTTATCATTTACCTACTCGAGGACGAGCAGGAATTAAGCTTAGATGTCGATACGTCTCCAACGTATCTATAAATTATGAAGCATTCATGCTATTTTATTATCTGTTTTGGATGATTACGGGCTTTATTATACACTTTATATTACTTTTGGGACTAACCTATTAACCGGAGGCCCAGCCCATATTGTCGCTTTTTTATTGCCCTGTTTTGATTATTTGGAAGAAAAGGAATATCAAACGGAGTCCAAACGGAATGAAACCTTCGGGAGCGTGATTTTTGGAACGAACATGATCCAGGAGACTTGGAGTACAAGCCAGGGAAGCTTCGAGGAGGCCAGGAGATAGGAGGGCGTGCCCCCTGTCTCGTGGGCCCCTTGTGGCTCCCCCGACCGACTTCTTTCGCCTATATATTCCCTTATACCCTAAAACCATCGAATATGAAGATAGATCAGGAGTTCCGCCGCCGCAAGCGTCTGTAGCCACCAAAAACCTCTCGGGAGCCCGTTCCCACCTCGGCCGGAGGGAGGGATCCCTCACCGATGGCCATCTTCATCATCCCGGCACTCTCCATGACGAGGAGGGAGTAGTTCACCTTCGGGGCTGAGGGTATGTACCAGTAGCTATGTGTTTGATCTCTCTCTCTCTCTCTCTCTCTCTCTCTCTCTCTCGTGTTCTCTCTATGGCACAATCTTGATGTATCGCGAGCTTTGCTATTATAGTTGGATCTTATGATGTTTCTCCCCCTCTACTCTATTGTGATGAATTGAGTTTTCCCTTTGATGTTATCTTGTCGGATTGAGTCTTTAAGGATTTGAGAACACTTGATGTATGTCTTGCCGTGCATATCTGTGGTGACAATGGGATATCACGTGATCCACTTGATGTATGTTTTGGTGATCAACTTGCAGGTTCCGCCCATGAACCTATACATAGGGGTTGGCACACGTTTTAAATCTTGACTCTCCGTAGAAACTTTGCAGCACTCTTTGAAGTACTTTGTGTTGGTTGAATAGATGAATCTGAAATTGTGTGATGCATATCGATAATCATGCCCACGGATACTTGAGGGTGACAATGGAGTATCTAGGTGACATTAGGGTTTTGGTTGATTTGTGTCTTAAGGTATTATTCTACTACTTAACTCTTGAATAGATCGATCCGAAGAATAACTTTGAGGTGGTTTCATACCCTACCATAATCTCTTCGCTTGTTCTCCGCTATTAGTGGCTTTGGAGTGACTCTTTGTTGCATGTTGAGGTATTGTTATATGATCTATCTATGTTATTATTGTTGAGAGAACTTGCACTAGTGAAAGTATGAACCCTATGCCTTGTTTCCTATCATTGCAATACCGCTTTGTGCTCACGCTTATCATTAGTTACCTTGCTGTTTTATATTTTCAGATTATAAAAACCTATATCTACCATCCATATTGCACTTGTATCACCATCTCTTCACGAACTAGTGCACCTATACAATTTACCATTGTATTGGGTGTGTTTGGGACACAAGAGACTCTTTTTGTTATTTGGTTGCAGGTTGTTTGAGAGAGACCATCTTCATCCCACGCCTCCCACGGATTGATAAACCTTAGGTCATCCACTTGAGGGAAATTTTCTACTGTCCTACAAACCTCTGCACTTGGAGGCCCAACAATGTCTACAAGAAGAAGGTTGTGTAGTAGACATCAGGGTCGTGGGTGCGTGGGTGATTGGGCTGCGTGGGGTGAGAGGGTGAGGCCGTGAGTGGGTGAGGGCTGCTGTCGGATCGGGGAGTATCCGACGGTGTTGGATGCGTGATCCGCGTGACATGCCTATGGACCAATCAAAACGCGGTAAACGCTTTGACAATCTTATGACCATCTAAATTGGTCTTAATTGATTCAAATAAGTATTTTTTGCATGAAAAAAGCATTTTCCATTTTGATTTTTTGTGAAGAACCAACCAACTCTTTATTGCAAAATTGAACCACCTCAATTTTTAGAAATATTAGACCATATTTAATGCCCAGTTGACCAGACGGTTTGTGTGTCAAAAGTTTTGATGCACCTCTCGTGAAAAAGACAAATTTACGCCGATTCAGCAGGAAGCGGGTCAAATTTAAACCAAGAATCGCCTCATAGTTTGCTCTTTATTTTTCCAAAATCAATTCTTGGTACATAAGTATCTATTTAATCGTGAGAAACACCAAAAGTTTTCCAAGATTCAACCACTAGCAAGGAACGGTCATGCCCGCCGTTTTGACCGCATTTTGAAACGGGCATGAAAAATTCAAAAAAATCAAAAAATTGGAAAACCTTCACATTGTGTCATTATATGTGGTCGAGTTACTAGGAAAGATAATAAACTTGTAATACGGAAATTCTTTTAAAAAAGTGTTCTCAGAAATGAGCTATCATGTGTGAGGATTCATGGCTTTCAAGCCAAATGATCAATCTTATGGCCACATTGATGGCATAGTTTATCCAAGTGATCTAATATTGTGCACAAGGGTGCATCTTGGAATGCCAAACAATGTTGCCTAAGGGGTTTTTCATTTTCTTTGGACGAAAAACCATTTTCCATTTTTCGAGTGCCCAAAATGAGGTTTTTTTGTGAAGAACCTACCAAATAATTGTGGCAAAATTGGACCAAATCATTTTTATAAAATACTAGGCCATATTTAATGCACAATCTACTAAATGGTTGGGTGTAAAAAGTTTTGATCCACCTCCCGTGAAAAAGATAAATTTCCACCGATTCACCGGAAGCGGTCAAATTTGAACTGTAGCTGCCTTTGTAGTTTGCTCTTTATTTTTTCCAAAAATCATTTCTAGGTACATAAGTATCTACTTAATCAGAGAATCACCAAAAAATTCCAAGATTCAACCACTAGCTAGGAACGGTCATTCCCGCCGTTTTGACCGCATTTTGAAACAGGCATAAAAAATTCAAAAAATCAAAAAATTGGGAAACCTTCACATTGTGTCATTATATGTGGTTGAGTTACCAGGAAAAATAATAAACTTGTAATACGACAATTATTTTAAAAAAGCGTTATCAGAAACGAGCTATCACATGTGGAGATCAATGGCTTTCAAGCCAAATGATCAATCTTATGGCCACATTCATGGCATAGTTTGTTCAAATGATCTCATATTGTGCACAAGGGTGCATATTGGAATGGAAAACAATATTGCCTAAGGAAGTTTTCATTTTCTTTGGGCGAAAAAACCATTTTCCATTTTTTGAGTGCCCAAAAGGAGGTTTTTTTGTGAAGAACCTACCAAATAATTGTTGCAAAATTGGACCAAATCATTTTTCTAAAGTACTAGGCCACATTCAATGCACAATTGACCAAATGATTGGGTGTAAAAAGTTTTGATCCACCTCCCGTGAAAAAGACAAATTTCCGCCGATTCAGCTGGAAGCGGGTCAAATTTGAACTGTAGCTACCCTGTAGTTTGCTCTTTATTTTTTTCCAAAAATCATTTCTAGGTACATAAGTATCTACTTAATCAGAGAAACACCAAAAAATGCCAAGATTCAACTACTAGCTAGGAACGGTCATTCCGCCTTTTCTTTGGACCGCATTTTGAAACGGGCATAAAAAATTCAATAAAATCAAAAATTGGGAAACCTTCACATTGTGTCATTATATGTGGCAAAGTTCCTGTGAAAAATAATAAACCGTAATGTCGACAATTATTTTAAAAAAGTGTTCTCAGAAACGAGCTCTCACGTGTGGAGATCAATGGCTTTCAAGCCAAATGATCAATCTTATGGCCACATTCATGGTATAGTTTGTTGAAATGATCTCTTATTGTGCACAAGGGTGCATATTGGAATGGCAAACAACATTGCCTAAGGAAGCTTTCATTTCCTTTTGACGAAAAAACCATTTTCCATTTTTCGAGTGCCCAAAAGGAGGTTTTTTTTAAAGAACCTACCAAATATTTATTGCAAAATTGGACCAAATCTTTTTTCTAAAATACTAGGCCATATTTAATGCATAATTGACCAAATGGTTGGGTGTAAAAAGTTTTGATCCACCTCTCGTGAAAAAGACAAATTTCTGCCAATTCAGTAGGAAGCGGGTCAAATTTGAATTGTAGCTGTATTGTAGTTTGCTCTTTATTTTTTTCAAAAATCATTTCTAGGTACATAAGTATCTATTTAATCAGATAGATACCAAAAAAATTCCAAGATTCAACCACTAGCTAGGAACAGCCATTCCTACTGCTTTGACCGCATTTTGAAATGGGCATAAAAAATTCAAAAAATTCAAAAATGGGAAACCTTCGCATTGTGTCATTATATGTGGCCAAGTTCCCAGGAAAAATAATAAAATTGTAATACGGAAATTATTTTTTAAAAAGTGTTCTCGTAAACGAGCTATCAAGTGTGAAGATGCATGGCTTTCAACCCAAATGCTCAATCTTATGGCCACATTCATGACATAGTTCGTTCAAATGATTTGATATTGTGCATAAGGGTGCATCTTGGAATGGCAAAAAATGTTGCCTAAGGGAGTTTGTATTTTCTTTGGACGAAAAAATCATTTTCCATTTTCTGAGTGCCCAAAATGATTTTTTTTGTGAAGGACCTCCCATATATTTGTTGCAAAATTGGACCAAATCAATTTTCTAAAATACTAGGACATATTTAATGCACAATTGACGAAATGGTTGGGTGTCAAAAGTTTTGGTCCACCTCTCGTGAAAAAGACAAATTTACGTCGATTTAGCTAGAAGCGGGTCAAATTTGAACTGCAGCTGCCTTATAGTTTTCTATTTATTTTTTCCAAAAATAATTTCTACTTACATAAGTACCTATTTAATCATAAATACATGGTTTGGTGGCGATACATCGAGGTTTGGACGGTGGCCGAGGGCCCCAACTCTAGAGTGCGTAAACTCACATGCCCGTCGCGTGGTCACCGCGTGACCGTGGCATTGCCATGCGTTCTGGGCGTCCTAGGCATGTCTAGTGGGTTGGGCACTCCCTATGTAGGTGCTAAGAATAAAACTAAAACATAAGATTCTCACGAGGAGACCGATCTACGCTCAAACATGAATTAGCAGCCAAGTGTTTGATTAGCGGTACGGGAAATGCACATGGCTAATAGGCGTGAGTTTTGGCTAAGGATGATCAGTTACTAAGAACAATGTCTTCACAAATTTTCAACTCAAAAGGAGGAGCCTAGGTGGTACTTGCTTTGCAAAGTACCACACTGGACATAAATACGAATGTTGAAGCTGGGCTCAAAATAATGAATGAATTGAGCTGAAATTTGGTGGAGGATGGTTATTTGGGCATAGCAAATCACTGTAGAAAATGGATACCATTTGGACATGCCAAATTGGTACTTCCTTCACAATGCTCTTCTCTGGACAGAAACTTCAGAAAATTAGTGAGAGAAATTGGCTAAATGAACTGAGCTCAAATTTGGTGTATGTAAGTTACATAGGCATATAGAATATGTAGAAAAAATTCAACTCATTAGGATATGCATAGCTAGTACTTCTTTCACAAAGGTTCTAGGTGGACAAAAACTTTGGAAATTTGCCAAGGAAGATTTACTGGGCAAATGGAACTGAATTTTGTCATGAGGCAATGATTTGTATAGGAAAGAGTGCCCAAAATTTTTGAGGGAAACCAAGAATATATAAATAGCACTTCCTTCACAATGCTCTTCTCTGGGATGTAAACTTCTGAAAATTAGTGAGAGAAATTGGCTAAATGAACTGAGCTCAAATTTGGTGTAGGTAAGTTACATAGGCATTAAGAATATGTGGCAAAAATTCAACTCATTAGGATATGCATAGCTAGTACTTCTTTCACAAATGTTCTAGGTGGACAAAAACTATGGAAATTTGCCGAGGAAGATTTACTGGGCAAATGCAGCTTAATTTTGTCATGAGGCAATGATTTGGATAGGAAATAGTGCCCAAAATTTTTGAGGGCAATCAAGAATATATAAATAGCACTTCCTTCACAAAGTGTTGTTTTGAACAGAATAGGAAAATGAATATTGTTGAATTATTTTTGAACTAGGCAAGGAAGGTTTTTTACATATTTAACGAAGATATGACCCAAAGAATTTATGAGATTTTTCTGAGAATTTTGGGGATGACAGAAATATAGGTTGCTTCACAACCTAGGGCAAAGATTGACACATGGACATGACACATAGGCAAAACTGATGAGGTGGCGCCTAGTCATAGCAACCCACCACAATTTACAAGGTTATGACCATCTATATTGGTCGTGATCAGCTAGAAATAAGGCAGCGGACCACTGCTGTCTGCTTTATGACCATTTCGTGTAAGGAAATTACGACCTTTCTGACCAAAATGGTCGTTATAGTTTAGGGTTTGGAGCCCTCGAACAGCTTTTCACCAATTGGTCTGAAATGGTCATAGATCTATGACCAATTCTTCCAGGGTCACTGACAGAAGGTCACTAGTTGACATATTTCTTGTAGTGTAGAGACAACTGCATTCACGTTAAATAGGGCACCATCTAAATCCGTTGAGACGACACCGTATGAACTATGATTTGGCAAGAAACCTAAGCTGTCGTTTCTTAAAGTTTGGGGTTGCGATGCTTTTGTGAAAAAGCTTCAGCCTGATAAGGTCGAACCCAAATCGGAAAAGTGCGTCTTCATAGGATACCCAAAAGAAACTATTGGGTACACCTTCTACCACATACCCGAAGGAAAGATCTTTGTTGCTAAGAATGGATCCTTTCTAGAGAAGGATTTTCTCTCAAAAGAAGTGAGTGGGAGGAAAGTAGAACTTGATGAGGTAATTGTACCTTCTCTCGAATTGGAAAGTAGCTAATCACAGAAAACCGTTCCCATGATGCCTACACCAACTAAAGAGGAAGCTAATGATGATGATCATGAAACTTCAGATCAAGTTACTACTGAACCTCGTAGGTCAACCAGACCATGTTCCGCACCAGAGTGGTATGGTAATCCTGTTCTTAACTATGCAATATTTTCTTGAGAATGTCATGAACACATTTTTGAAACTTGTGAAATTTTCTTAACGTACATTTTTAATCTACGAAAATATTTTTAAAAATACATGATTTTTTTTTACAATGCATGGGCATTTTTTAAAATATCACATACATTTTCTTGATTGACATTGTACATTTTTCATATATGTTACAAACATATTTCTACGCTCGTGTTACATTTTTCAAATGCAAGATTCAAATTTTTTAAATTGTACGTGAATTGTATATATTTTGAAATATAAAAAATAAAAAAATAAAAAAAGTGAATAGAAAACGGAGAAAAACAAAAAATAAATAACATGACGTCGGCATGATAATGTGACTCGATTACAGGGCTGGCCCAATACGTGCTCCTTGAAGAGCCATGGTAGGCCACGCAGCAAGCAGCACATAGTCATACCCCTTTTCCCTAAAAAAACATAGTCATACCCCTTTCTTTTTCATGTTTGGTACAAATAAATACTTACTTCATTTTAAAGTTAAAACTTTGTAGAAACTTGAGAAGGAAAATTTGAAAGCCGGCAAGTGACACTTCGAGACCGGCGCTCCCAGCCTAGGGTGTGATAGCTTCAGCTAGTAAAGAGATTTTAACTAAGTCTGTAGCACAGGCTATCCCCGTAGACTCTATGGCTTGTTTCAAGTTACCACGGGAACTATGTTAGCATATTATATCTCTCATCGGGAATTTTGGGTGGGCAATGCAGAGAGAGAGAGAGAGAGGGAGAGAGAGAGAGAGAGAGAGAGAGGAAAACTATGTGGGTATCATGGGAGACTAGGACCGTGGAAGAAATATATGGATGCTATGGGCTTCAGAGACATCGAGATCTTCAACCTGGTTTCATTGGCGTCATGCATGGCATAGTATGTAACAACCTTAATCTTTTTTTTTCATGCACTTTCTTGACGCATATAAGTTGGGCGCACATGTCGTCTCAAATTTGGAAAGGCATTTGTGAAGGTTGTGACATAATGTGTCGAGGTTTAGTCTGGAGGATTTGGTGATGGCACCCAAACTAGATTTTTGTTGGACAAGTGGATCCCTCAATGATGGTTGCAATTATATTCAAGAGGAATTAAGAAGTTCAAATGTCTCAATATTGAACGAGCATTATTAAACAATGGATGTTGAAATTATTCGCAATATACCAAAAAAAGGCATTCACCTGACTTTATATATAAAACAAACCACCAGAGCCACAAAGTCCCAACACAAAGGATCGCACCACAAACACACAAGTAGCACACAAACACAGTACGGCAAGATTCTGCTGAGGGCACAACTCAACAAGCCATAAAGAAAAAAAGGGAATGGCCAAGTGCACTGCCACAGCCATGTGGTGTAGACTGATTTTTTGGCATGGCATTATGCGAAGAATTGAATCTTCTCCATCCAGTGTGTGTACGGTCTACCACATGATCATGTAGATGCAAATGAGTCACGAAGATTGGTTTGAATACTTCCCATAGTCATCTAATTCTTAGTGTGAGAGGGACTTCTAGATGAATCTACGGGTTGTCAAAGTTCAAGGGAAATTGCTTGTATAGATTTGCATGGCGCTCCGCCCCGGGCCTCTCTGCCGACTAGGGAGGTTAGATACCATAGGTACATGGTGCCATCTGCGGCATGCTCGCTGTATAATGCCAAGGTAGACAGCTGGAGTCACCCTTTGTTAGTGTAATGACAAACGTGTGGTATCTAATGGACACCAAGATGTTCAGTAAGATCACTATGAATACACCGATGGAAAAATTGGCGGCCCATTGGTTTGTGCACGACGCTCTTTTAGGATGAGCTCGTTTAGCTGTTGGTCACGCTCTAGGCTGTGTGGTGGGCATGACTTCGGGCCATTCACGAAGAAGAATTTCAATCGCCGCTCTCCACACACATGCTTTAATTTTATTATTTGGTACCTGGTAGATGTAGGTATGGTCAGCAAGGAGGAAGAGAGAAGGGGCACTAGAGTTGTGCATAACCGATATGGCAAGATCCATGTGGATTGCATGTGGTTGGCTCATGTAATTAGCTCATTGGAGCGGGCAGAGGTGTTCAATGATATGCAGAGGTCAGCGCTTGCGGCGTAGGCGCCACAACTAGAAAAATATGGGGACCAAAGGTACTGAGGAGGATGGTGCCAATGCTCAGTTGTTGCCTTCAGGGTTAGTTGCTCCCATGAAGTCTGCTGAGGAACTTGCATTCGGTCGGTCCAATGGCCTCCTTTCACAAGGTGGCCTCCCAACTTCATCCTTTTGCAACCTCCGACGAAGTTCAGGTTGTTGCAAAGGGTTGCACTTTTGCGAATGAGGGCGAGGACACTCTATACGACTTCACTAAGATGATGAAAAGCCTCTTGTCGCACCTTCGACCACCTAAGGGTTATATCGTCTTGTCAATGGGAAGAAGATGAAGAGTGTCAACTAGTTGGCAAGTGCCGCTATGAGGGACAAAACGACAAAATGTTAGTCCCTAGAAAGTGTTCCCTTCTCCGATTATCTTTGCGGACTATTTCAGCTGTTGTGTGGGCTTGGCCTTGGATGTGTTGGTTTTTGCTCGATTTCGCCAATTAACCAGGCAAACTATCTTCTTAATTAATGAAAAATCCCAAACTTTTGCCTCTGTTAAAAAATCCATGTGGACAGGGGGGCTATCCAAAACTTTGAACAAAGGAGCGTTAACAACGACCTGTAGAGATGAACTTGGAATCTTCATGGCGCCTCGGCAACTTGCTATGATGGTTTAACAACACCTGCTATTCTTGAGGTCAGGGCTATTGGTAAGGCACTAACTTTAGCCTCTGATGCGCATCGGTGCGGAAATCAGTTGCTATATATTTCAGTAAGATTTGATTGTGTGAAATAGAACCATTTAGATTGAAAACATGTGGAAAAAATTAAAATACAGACGACTTGTTATATTTGATTATATGTAGTTGTAATATATTTATTAAATATAAATAAAATAGAATAAAAATAATTTTTCCATGCATGGTTGCATTATGGTAGGTCTTTTCGCATGCATGGTGGTGGGTCTTTTCTCATGCATGGTTGCATGTTGTGATGAGTCTTTTCTCATGCATGGTTAAATATTAAAGTGGGTCTTATTCCATCCATAATTGTATATGTGGTAATGCTTCCATGTTGAGATAAATATTTAGTGGGGATCATTCTCTAAAGTATATAGGACGCGCGACCAGTGAAAATGAGTAGTCATTGCATTGAGGTGATCAAGTGCCTAATAATGAAGGGGCTGCTGCTTCTAGAGGTATGTCATCAAAATTGCTTCGAAAGTTACAAAATATTACCCACCAATGCCATCTATAAGTGATAAAAAATGTTTCACAAAGAGGAAATCTCTGGCTGGGACGGCCCATGCAGCAGGGACCTCCTATGTCGTGCTCTGCGCGTTAAGAAAAGACGCAATGCGGCCATTTGGGCCGGCCCATGTCCCGACGGCCTGTCTTTTAAATTTCGCTTTTATTTTTATTTTTATTTTCTATTTTCGGTTTTTCCATTTTAGGTAATATGGAACTTCCAAAAGTTCCGAAATTAAAAAAATAAGAATATTGAAAAATGATAAAATGTTTGTGGATTCAAAATTTTCTTATTCAAAAATTGTTTGAAATTTTGAAAGCAAATATTCGGGAAATCAGAAAATGTTCATAATTTTTCAAAAAGTACTTGTATTAATAAATGTTACTGACGAGGCCTAGGGTCAGACTTGTACAACTGGAAGCCACAAGCTTTGTTGAGTGTCGTTGGCCGAGGGGCAGAGGCATGGCACCGCACAGTCATGTCATGTTCAGGTGGCAGGTTGAGGTATAGAGGGATTAGGGGACAAGATCTACGAGCATTTAAATCCGAGCGATTCATTGTTGTTGATTGACCGTGCGTGTCACCCGCAAAAAAAAAAAAAGATTGACCGTGCGTGATCATCGAGCAGGCCTAGAGAGTCCAGCGTATGTTTAGTTTTCCTTAGGCAGCGCGTATGCTTCTTCTTTTTTCTGAAAATGGCAGAACGTATGCTAAGTTGTCAGGGCTATGCCTCATCCGTATCGTTGATTCCTATTAGGAATCGCCTACGAGCGAGCAAACCGGGCCGACCCATTAGTGCAATCGCCCGTGGGTAGCTGTAGGTTCGCTCTCTCTGCTCTGTTTTTTCTTTGTTATTTTTATTTTTAATTTTCTTTTGTTTTTCCATTCATTTTCTTTGATTTTTCCCTTTTTATATTTTGTTTTTAAATTTTATTTCTGTTTTTTATCAATGTTCTTTTATCCTTCATTAGATTTTGTTTTTCCATTGATTTTTCATTTGTCTTTCTTTTGCTTTTTCATTGTTTTCTTTTTGATTGTTCTTTTTTCTTTGCTATATTTTGTTTTCTCATTGGTTTTTTCTTTCTTCGTTATACCTGTTGTTTTATTTTGTTTCTTTTTTTTGTATTGTTTGGTTTATTTGCTTTTCTTTTTGCTACTTTGTCAGTTTTAATTGGTCTTCTTTTTAAACACATGTCTACCTTTTCTCATTATACAATGTACCTTTTTAGTGCACATGTGAAACATTTATTTTGATACACTTTGGACATTTTTCAAATAATACATGTTGAACATTATTTGAAAATACATGTTTTGAACACTTCTTTGAATACTCGGTAATATTTTCAAAATACACATTGTATATTTTCGTAATGACAATAAAAATATTAGGGTCCCAAAAATAAATATTCCAGCTATTTTCTCTTCTTTTTTTTAGGATAGCTATTTTCTCTTTTGAGAATTAATATTATGGTCTCAAAAAACCTGTAAGCCGGATCCATGCGCCACCACGCAGAAGCTTTTAGGCCAACTCTAACGCATGACCCTAAATCATCCGGGTCTCTCTGTTTGAGCCCAAACGGACAGACGAGCCGGTCCAACGCACAACCCTATTCTCAAATTGTGTGCGTTTCTTGTCCGGCTCGACCCATTCCAGGTGCATGGTTGAGCGAGCTTTGCGGTGACACGGACAAGAACAGACGGGTACACGGCGTCTCGACGTCCGCCTCGGGCCCACGTGTCAGCTGTCCAACCACCTCCCACCGCCCCTAATCAATGCGCACGGATGGTTGGGCCTGCAAGTCAGCCACCCAGACGGCCCCCAAGCCACATCCTTTTTTATGGCGAAGCCGTGGACTTCCGCTGCCACTTCCACTTCCCCATCCCCATCCACTTCCCCTCCATTGCCCCCTCCATCGGAGACACCAAACCCTAGCTGCCGTCCACCTCCCTCTCCGCCGGCCATGGGGTTCTGAGAGTGGCACCCCGGCAAGAATTGCAAGCAGGACCACGAGGCGGGCTCGTCGTCAGCCTCGTCTAGAAGTGCAGGCAGACACTTGATAACTCACAAGTATAGGGGATCGCAAGAGTTTTCGAGGGTAGAGTATTCAACCCAAATTTATTGATTCAACACAAGGGGAGCCAAAGAATATTCTCAAGTATTAGCAGTTGAGTTGTCAATTCAACCACACCTGAAAGACTTAATATCTGCAGCAAAGTAATATGGAAGTAACGGTAACAGTGGCAAAAGTAACAGTAGCAGTTTTTTTAGTAATTCTAACAGTGGCAACAGAAAAATAACTAAGCCAAGAGCAATATGTGAAAAGCTCGTAGGCATTGGATCGGTGATGGATGATTATGTCGGATGCGATTCCTCATGCAACAGTTATAACATAGGGTGACACATAACTAGCTCCAGTTCATCAATGTAATGTAGGCATGTATTCCGAATATAGTCATACGTGCTTATGGAAAAGAACTTGCATGAAATCTTTTGTCCTACCCTCCCGTGGCAGCGGAGTCCTATTGGAAACTAAGGGATATTAAGGCCTCCTTTTAATAGAGTACCGGACCAAAGCATTAACACTTAGTGAATACATGAACTCCTCAAACTACGGTCATCACCGGTAAGTATCCCGATTATTGTCACTTCGGAGTTAACGGATCATAAAACATAATAGGTGACTATAGACTTGCAAGATAGGATCAAGAACTCACATATATTCATGAAAATATAATAGGTTCACATCTGAAATCATGGCACTCGGGCCCTAGTGACAAGCATTAAGCATAGCAAAGTCATAGCAACATCAATCTTAGAACATAATGGATACCATGGATCAAACCCTGACAAAACTAACTCGATTACATGATAAATCTCATCCAACCCATCACATCCCAGCAAGCTCTACGATGGAATTACTCACGCACGACGGTGAGCATCATGAAATTGGTGATGGAGGATGGTTGATGATGACGACGGCGACAGATTCCCCTCTCCGGAGCCCCGAACGGACTCTAGATCAGCCCTCCCGAGAGAGATTAGGTCTTGGCGGCGGCTCCGTATCGTAAAACATGATGAATCCTTCTCTCCGTTTTTTTCTCCCCGAACATGAATATATGGAGTTGGAGTTGAGGTCGATGGAGCACCAGGGGGCCCACGAGGCGGGCGCGCCTAGAAGCGCCCCCACCCTCGTGGATAGGGTGTGGGCCCCCTGGTCTTGACTCTTTCGCCAGTATTTTATATAAATTCCAAAAATAATCTCCGTGAAGTTTCAGGTCATTCCGAGAAGTTTTATTTCTGCACAAAAATAACACCATGGCAGATTCTGCTGAAAACTTAGCGTCGATCCGGGTTAGTTCCATTCAAATCATGCAAGTTAGAGTCCAAAACAAGGGCAAAAGTGTTTGGAAAAGTAGATACGATGGAGACGTATCAACTCCAAGAACTTAAACCTTTGCTTGTCCTCAAGCAATTCAGTTGACAAACCGAAAGTGATAAAGAAAAAACTTTTACAAACTCGCTTTTCTCTTGTTGTTGTAAATATGTAAAGCCAAGATTCAAGTTTTCAAGAAAGATTATGAACTAACCACATTCACAATAACATCTAGGTCTCATATTTGCTCATATCAATGGCATAATCAATGAGCGAGCAATAATAATAAATCTCGGATGACAACACTTTCTTTAAACAATCATAATATGGCATAACAAGATGGTATCTCGCTAGCCCTTTCTGAGACCGCAAAACATAAATGCAGAGCACCTCTGAAGATCAAGGACTGACTAGACATTGTGATTCATGCTAAAAGAGATCCAGTCATACTCAATATAAATTAATAGTAATGGATGCAAATGACATCGGTGCTCTCCAACTAGTGCTTTTTAATAAGAGAATGATGACTAAACATAAAAGTAAATAGATAGGCCCTTCGCAGAGGGAAGCAGGGATTTGTAGAGGTGCCAGAGCTCGAGTTTTGAAACAGAGATAAATAATATTTTGGGTGGCATACTTTCATTGAAAACATAACAACCAAAAGATCTCGATATCTTCCATGCTACACACATTATAGGCGGTTCCCAAACAGAATGGTAAAGTTTATACTCCCCCACCACCAACAAGCATCAATCCATGGCTTGCCCGAAACAACGGGTGCCTCCAACTAACAACAATCCTGGGGAGTTTTGTTTGCAATTATTTTGATTTGAGCATGGGACAGGGCATCCCAGTTACCGGCCATTTTCTCGTGAGTGAGGAGCGGAGTCCACTCCTCGTGAGAATAACTCACCTAGCATGGAAGATATAGACAATCCTAGTTGATACATGAGCTGTTCGAGCATACAAAGCAGAATTTCATTTGAAGGTTTAGAGTTTGGCACATACAAATTTACTTGGAATGGCAGGTAAATACAACATATAGGAAGGTATGGTGGACTCATATGGAATAACTTTGGGGTTTATGGAAGTGGATGCACAAGCAGTATTCCCGATTAGTACAAGTGAAGGCTAGAAAAAGACTGGGAAGCGACCAACTAGAGAGCGACAACAGTCATGAACATGCATTAAGATTAAGCAACAATGGGTGCAAGCATGAGTAGGATACAAATCACCATGAACATAAATATCGTGGAGGCTATGTTGATTTTGTTTCAACTACATGCGTGAACATGTGCCAAGTCAAGCCACTCGAATCAATCAAAGGAGGATACCATCCTATCATACCACATCACAACCATTTTAATAGCATGTTGGCATGCAAGGTAAACCATTATAAACTCCTAGCTAATTAAGCATGGCATTAGCAACTATAATCTCTAACTGTCATTGCAAACATGTTTCATTCATAATAGGCTGAATCAGGAACAATGAACTAATCATATTTACAAAAACAAGATAGGTCGAGTTCATACCATCTTCTCTCATCTCAATCATTTCATCATATATCGTAATTATTGCCTTTCACTCGCACGACCGAACGGTGTGGATAATAATAATAGTGCACGTGCATTGCACTAAGCTGGAATCTGCAAGCATTTAATACAAGGGAGAAGACAAGGTAATATGGGATCTTGGTTAAACCAATAATAATGCAAACAAGAGCCACTCAACATTTTCATCATGGTCTTCTCCTCTCGACCCCCAAAGAAAAGAAAAGAAATAAAACTATTTACACGGGAAAGCTCCCAACAAGCAAAAGAAGAACGAGAAATCTTTTTGAGTTTTATTTTAATTACTACTACTACATGTTGGAAACATGCCCTAGAGGCAATAATAAAATGGTTATTATTATATTTCCTTGTTCATGATAATTGTCTATTGTTCATGCCATAATTGTGTTATCCTAAGTCGTAATACATGTGTGAATACATAGACCACAACATGTCCCTAGTGAGCCTCTAGTTGACTAGCTCATTGATCAACAGATAGTCATGGTTTTCGACTATGGACATTGGATGTCATTGATAACGGGATCACATCATTAGGGGAGTGATGTGATGGACAAGACCCAATCGTAAGCATAGCACAAGATCGTGTAGTTCGTTTGCTAGAGCTTTTCCAATGTTAAGTATCATTTCCTTAGACCATGAGATCGTGTAACTCCCGGATGCCGTAGGAGTGCTCTGGGTGTACCAAATGTCACACCATAACTGGGTGACTATAAAGGTATACTACTGGTATCCCGAAAGTATCTGTTGGGTTGACACGGATCGAGATCGATTTGTCACTCCGTATGACGGAGAGGTATCTCTGGGCCCACTCGGTAATGCATCATCATTATGAGCTCAATGTGACCAAGTGTTTGGTCATGGGATCATGCATTACGGTATGAGTAAAGTGACTTGCCGGCAACGAGATTGAACGAGGTATTGGGATATCGACGATCGAATCTCGGGCAAGTAACGTATCGATTGACAAAGGGAATTGTATATGGGATTACCTGAATCCTCGACATCGTGGTTCATTCGATGAGATCATCGTGGAACATGTGGGAGCCAACATGGGTATCCAGATCCCGCTGTTGGTTATTGGCCGGAGAGCTGTCTCGGTCATGTCTGCATGATTCCCGAACCCATAGGGTCTACACACTTAAGGTTCGGTGACACTAGGGTTGTAGAGATACTAGTATGCGGTAACCTGAAAGTTGTTCGGAGTCCCGGATGAGATCCCGGACGTCATGAGGAGTTCGGAATGGTCCTGAGGTGAAGATTTGTATATAGGAAGTCCGGTTTCGCTGTCGGGAAAGTTTTGGGGTCACTGGGTATTGTACCGACCACCGGAAGGGTCCCGGGTCCACCGGTGGGCCACCTATCCCGGAGGGCCACATGGGCTGAAGTGGGAGGAACCAGCCCCTGGTGGGCTGGTGCGCCCTTGGCCTCCCTGCGCCTAGGGTTGGAAACCCTAGGGGTGGTGGGCGCCCACTTGGCTTGGCGGCAAGTTCCCCCTAGGCCGCCGCCCCCCTTGAGATGGGATCTCTAGGGGCCAGCGCCCCCCCCGGGCCCCTATATAAAGAGGGGGGAGGGAGGGCTGCGCATCCTAGTTCCTGGCGCCTCCCTCTCCCCTGTACCACCTCTCCCTCTCGCTGAGCTTGGCGAAGCCCTGCCGAGATCGCTGCTACTTCCACCACCATGCCATTGTGCTGTTGGATCTCCATCAACCTCTCCTTCCCCTTGCTGGATCAAGAAGGAGGAGACGTCTTCCCGAACAGTACGTGTTTTGAACGCGGAGGTGCCGTCCGTTCCGCACTAGGATCTTCGGTGATTTGGATCACGAAGAGCACGACTCCCTCAACCCCGTTCTCTTGAACGCTTCCGCTCGTGATCTACAAGGGCACGTAGATGCACTCTCTCTCTCGTTGCTAGATGACTCCATAGATTGATTTTGGTGAAGCGTAGAATTTTTTATTTTCTGCAACGTTTCCCAACAATGGCATCATGAGCTAGGTCTATCGTAGTTTCTATGCACGCAGTAGAATACAAGTTGTTGTGGGCGCCGATTTTGTCAATTTACTTGCCGTTACTAGTCTTATCTTGATTCGGCGGCATCGTGGGATGAAGCGGCCCGGACCGACCTTACACGACGCTTTCACGCGGAGATGTGTTCCACCGATCGACATGCACTAGTTGCATAAGGTGGCTAGCGGGTGTCTCTCTCCCACTTTAGTCGGATCGGGTTCGATGAAAAGGGTCCTTATGAAGGGTAAATAGAAATTGGCATATCACGTTGTGGTTTGGCGTAGGTAAGAAACGTTCTTGCTAGAACCCTATTGCAACCACGTAAAATATGCAATAACAATTAGAGGACGTCTAACTTGTTTTTGCAGCATGTGCCTTGTGATGTGATATGGCCAAAAGGATGTGATGAATGATATATATGTGATGTATGAGATTGATCATGTTCTTGTAATAGGAATCACGACTTGCATGTCGATGAGTATGACAACCGGCAGGAGCCATAGGAGTTTTCTTAATTATTGTATGACCTGCGTGTCATTGAATAACGCCATGTAATTACTTTACTTTATTGCTAAACCGTTAGCCATAGTAGTAGAAGTAATCGTTGGTGTGACAACTTCATGAAGACACGATGATGGAGATTATGATGATGGAGATCATGGTGTCATGCCGGTGACGATGATGATCATGGCGCCCCGAAGATGGAGATCAAAAGGAGCAAAATGATATTGGCCATATCATGTCACTATTTGATTGCATGTGATGTTTATCATGCTTTTGCATCTTATTTGCTTAGAACGACGGTAGTAAATAAGATGATCCCTCATAATAATTTCAAGAAAGTGTTCCCCCTAACTATGCGCCGTTGCGAAAGTTCGTTGTTTCGAAGCACCACGTGATGATCGGGTGTGATAGATTCTAACGTTCACATACAACGGGTGTAAGCCAGATTTACACATGCAAAACACTTAGGTTGACTTGACGAGCCTAGCATGTACAGACATGGCCTCAGAACACAAGAGACCGAAGGTCGAACATGAGTCGATAGAAGATACGATCAACATGAAAATGTTCACCAATGATGACTAGTCCGTCTCACGTGATGATCGGACACGGCCTAGTTGACTCGGATCATGTATCACTTAGATGACTAGAGGGATGTCTATCTGACTGGGAGTTCATTAAATAATTTGATTAGCTGAACTTAATTATCATGAACTTAGTCTAAAAACTTAGATCAAATGGCCAACGCTCATGTCAACCTCAACTTCAATGCGTTCCTAGAGAAAACCAAGCTGAAAGATGATGGCAGCAACTATACGGACCGGGTCCTAACCCGAGGATCATCCTCATAGCTGCCAAGAAAGCACATGTCCTAGAAGCATCGCTAGGTGAAGCACCCATCCCGAAGAACCAAGACGTTATGAACGCTTGGCGATGGCGTCGATGATTACTCCCTCGTTTAGTGCGGCATGCTTTACAGCTTAGAACCGGGCTCCAAAAGCGTTTTGAGCAACACAGAGCATATGAGATGTTCGAAGAGCTGAAAATGGTTTTCCAAGCTCATGCCCGGGTCGAGAGATATGAAGTCTCCGACAAGTTCTACAGTTGTAAGATGGAGGAAAATAGTTTTGACAGTGAGCACATACTCAAAATGTCTGGGTTGCACAACCGCTTGTCCCAGCTGTACATTAACCTCCCGGACGAGGCGATCATTGATAGAATCCTTCAGTTGCTCCCACCTAGCTACAAGAGCTTTGTGATGAACTACAATATGCAGGGGGTGGTGAAAACTATTCCTGAAGTATTTTCAATGCTGAAATCAGCGGAGGTGGAAATCAAAAAGGAACATCAAGTGTTGATGGTCAATAAAACCACTAGTTTCAAGAAAGTCAAGGGTAAGAAGAACTTCAAGAAGGACGGCAAGAGAGTTGCCGCGCCCGTTAAGCCGATTCTTGCCGGAAGAAGCCAAAGAATGGACCCAAACCGAGACCTGAAGTGCTTTTATTGCAAGGGAAGCGGACACCTTTGGAAGCGGAACTGCCCCAAATACTTTAGCGGACAAAAAGGCCGGCAACACTAAAGGTATATGTGATATACATGTAATTGATGTGTACCTTACCAAGATCTGTAGTAGCTCCCGGGTATTTGATACCGTGCAGTTGCTCATATTTATAACTCAAAACAGAGCTGCGGAATAAGCGGAGACCTGGCGAAGGACGAGGTGACGATGCGCGTCGGGGAATGGTTCCAAGGTCGATGTGATCCCGTCGGCACGCTACCTCTACATTTACCCTACGGGATTAGTTTTAAACCTCAATAATTGTTATTTAGTGCCAGCTTTGAGCATGAACATTGTATCTGGATCTCGTTTAATACGAGATGGCTACCCATTTAAATCCAAGAATAATGGTTGTTCTATTTATATGAGAGATATGTTTTATGGTCATGCCCCGCTGGTCAATGGTTTATTCTTAATGAATCTCGAACGTGATGTTACACATATTCATAGTGTGAATACCAAAAGATGTAAGATTGATAATGATAGTCCCACATATCTGTGGCACTGCCGCCTTGGTCACATTGGTGTCAAACGCATGAAGAAGCTCCATACAGATGGACTTTTGGAGTCTCTTGATTTCGAATCATTTGACACGTGCGAACCATGCCTCATGGGTAAAATGACCAAGACTCCGTTCTCCGGAACAATGGAGCGAGCAACCAACTTATTGGAGATTATACATACTGATGTGTGCGGTCCAATGAGCGTTGAGGCTCGCGTGGCTATCGTTATATTCTCACTCTCACTGATGACTTAGGTAGATATGGGTATGTCTACTTGATGAAACACAAGTCTGAGACCTTTGAAAAGTCCAAGGAATTTCAGAATGAGGTAGAGAATCAACGTGACCGAAAAATAAAGTTCTTATGATCAGATCGTGGAGGAGAATATTTAAGTCACGAATTTGGTACGCACTTAAGGAAATGTGGAATCGTTTCACAACTCACGCCGCTGGAACACCTCAACAGAACGGTGTGTCCGAGCGTCAGAATCGCACTCTATTGGATATGGTGCGATCTATGATGTCACTCACCGATTTACCGCTATCATTTTGGGGATACGCCTAGAGACAGCTACATTCACTTTAAACAGGGCAATCAGTCTAAATCCGTTGAAACGACACCATATGAATTATGGTTTGGGAAGAAACCTAAGCTGTCATTTCTAAAAGTTTGGGGATGCGATGCTTATGTCAAGAAACTTCAACCTGAAAAGCTCGAACCCAAGTCGGAAAAATGCGTCTTCATAGGATACCCTAAGGAAACCATTGGGTATACCTTCTACCTCAGATCCGAAGGAAAGATCCTTGTTGCCAAGAACGGGTCCTTTCTGGAGAAAGAGTTTCTCTCAAAAGAAGTAAGTGGGAGGAAAGTGGAACTTGATGAAGTACTACCTCTTGAACTGGTAAGTAGCGCAGCTCGAGAAGTTGTTCCTGTGGTGCCTGCACCGACTAGAGAGGAAATTAATGATGATGATCAAGGTACTTCGGATCAAGTTACTACTGAACTTCGTAGGTCCACAAGGACACGTTCCACACTAGAGTGGTATGGCAACCCTGTCCTGGAAATCATGTTGTTAGACAACGGTGAACCTTCGAACTATGAAGAAGCAATGGCAGGCCCAGATTCCAACAAATGGCTTGAAGCCATGCAATACGAGATAGGATCCATGTATGAAAACAAAGTGTGGACTTTGACAGACTTGCCCGATGATCGGCGAGCGATAGAAAACAAATGGATCTTTAAGAAGAAGACGGACGCGGATGGTAATGTTACCATCTATAAAGCTCGACTTGTCGCTAAGGGTTATCGACAAGTTCAAGTGGTTGACTACGATGAGACTTTCTCTCCCGTAGCGAAGCTGAAGTCCGTCCGAATCATGTTAGCAATTTCCGCGTACTATGATTATGAGATATGGCAAATGTACGTCAAAACGACATTCCTTAACGGCTATCTTAAGGAAGAACTGTATATGATGTAGCCGGAAGGTTTTGTCGATCCTGAGAATGCTAGCAAGGTATGCAAACTCCAGCGATCCATTTATGGGCTGGTGCAAGCATCTCGGAGTTGGAACATTCTCTTTGATGAGATGATCAAAGCGTTTGGGTTTATGCAGACTTATGGAGAAGCCTGCGTTTACAAGAAAGTGAGTGGGAGCTCTGTATCATTTCTCATATTATATGTAGATGACATACTTGTGATGGGAAATGATATAGAACTTTTGGATAGCATTAAGGCCTACTTGAATAAGTGTTTTTCAATGAAGGACCTTGGAGAAGCTGCTTACATATTAGGCATCAAGATCTATAGGGATAGATCAAGACGCCTCATAGGTCTTTCACAAAGCACATACCTTGATAAGATATTGTAGAAGTTCAATATGGATCAGTCCAAGAAGGGGTTCTTGCCTGTGTTGCAAGGTGTGAAATTGAGCTCGGCTTAATGCCCGACCACGGCAGAAGATAGAGAAAAGATGAGTGTCATCCCCTATGCCTCAGCTATAGGGTCTATTATGTATGCCATGCTGTGTACCGCACCTGATGTAAACCTTGCCGTAAGTTTGGTAGGAAGGTACCAAAGTAATCCCGACATGGAACACCGGATACGGGTCAAGAATATCCTCAAGTACCGAAAAGCGACTAAGGATATGTTTCTCGTTTATGGAGGTGACGAAGAGCTCATTATAAAGGGTTACGTCGACGCAAGCTTCGACACAGATCTGGATGACTCTAAGTCACAAACCGGATACGTGTATATTTTGAATGGAGGGCGAAGTCGGTGCGATTGCACGCAAAGCGTCGTGGCGGGATCTACATGTGAAGCGGAGTACATGGCAGCCTCGGAGGCAGCGCAAGAAGCAATCTGGATGAAGGAGTTCATCACCGACCTAGGAGTCATACCCAATGCGTCGGGGCCAATCACTCTCTTCTGTGACAACACTGGAGCTATTTCCCTTGCCAAGGAGCCCAGGTTTCACAAGAAGACCAGGCACATCAAGCGTCGCTTCAACTCCATTTGTGAAAATGTTCAATATGGAGACATAGATATTTGCAAAGTGCATACGGATCCGAAT
This sequence comes from Aegilops bicornis, assembly GCA_021605145.1. Classification (NCBI taxonomy): domain Eukaryota; kingdom Viridiplantae; phylum Streptophyta; class Magnoliopsida; order Poales; family Poaceae; genus Aegilops; species Aegilops bicornis. Next base: position 206,016 of record JAHIAL010000138.1, read on the forward strand.
GTTGCAGATCCATTGACTAAACCTCTTCCACGAGCAAAACATGATCAACACCAGAACTCTATGGGTGTTCGATTCATCACAATGTAACTAGATTATTGACTCTAGTGCAAGTGAGGGACTATTGGAAATATGCCCTAGAGGCAGTAATAAAATGGTTATTATTATATTTCCTTGTTCATGATAATTGTCTATTGTTCATGCTATAATTGTGTTATCCGGAAATCGTAATACATGTGTGAATAAATAGACCACACCATGTCCCTAGTGAGCCTCTAGTTGACTAGCTCGTTGATCAACAGATAGTCATGGTTTCCTGACTATGGACATTGGATGTCATTGATAACGGGATCACATCATTAGGAGAATGATGTGATGGACAAGACCCAATCATAAGCATAGCGCAAGATCGTGTAGTTCGTTTGCTAGAGCTTTTCCAATGTCAAGTATCATTTCCTTAGACCATGAGATCGTGTAACTCCTTGATGCCGTAGGAGTGCTTTGGGTGTACCAAATGTCACAACGTAATCGGGTGACTATAAAGGTATAATACGTATCCCCGAAAGTATCATTGGGTTGACACGGATCGAGATCGATTTGTCACTCCGTATGACGGTGAGGTATCTCTGGGCCCACTCGGTAATGAATCATCATAATGAGCTCAATGTGACCAAGTGTTTGGTCACGGGATCATGCATTACGGTAGGAGTAAAGTGACTTGCCGACAACGAGATTGAACGAGGTATTGGGATACCGACGATCGAATCTCGGGCAAGTAACGTACCGATTGACAAAGGGAATTGTATACGGGATTACCTGAATCCTCGACATCGTGGTTCATTCGATGAGATCATAGTGGAACATGTGGGAGCCAACATGGGTATCCAGATCCCTCTGTTGGTTATTGGCCGGAGAGCTGTCTCGGTCATGTCTGCATGATTCCCGAACCCGTAGGGTCTACACACTAAAGGTTCGGTGGACGCTTAGGGTTGTAGAGATACTAGTATGCGGTAACCCGAAAGTTGTTCGAGTCCCGATGAGATCCCGGACGTCACGAGGAGTTCCGGAATGGTCCGGAGGTGAAGATTTGTATATAGGAAGTCCAGTTTGACCATCCGGAAAGTTTGGGGTCACGGTATTGTACCGACCACCGAAGGGTCCCGAGGTCCACCGGGTGGGGCCACCTATCCCGGAGGGCCGCATGGGCTGAAGTGGGAGGGGAACCAGCCCCTGGTGGGCTGGTGCGCCCCCCTGGGCCTCCCCTGCGCCTAGGGTTGGAAACCCTAGGGGTGGGGGGGGCCCACTTGGCTTGGGGGGCAAGTTCCCCCCCTTGGCCGCCGCCCCCCCTTGAGATGGGATCTCTAGGGGCCGGCGCCCCCCAGGGCCCCTATATAAAGAGGGGGGAGGGAGGGCTGCGCACCCTAGTCCCTGGCGCCTCCCTCTCCCCCGTACCACCTCTCCCTCTTGCCGAGCTTGGCGAAGCCCTGCCGAGATCACCGCTACTTCCACCACCACGCCGTTGTGCTGCTGGATCTCCATCAACCTCTCCTTCCCCTTGCTGGATCAAGAAGGAGGAAACGTCTTCCCCAACCATACGTGTGTTGAACGCGGAGGTGCCGTCCGTTCAGCACTAGGATCTTCGGTGATTTGGATCACGACGAGTACGACTCCCTCAACCCCATTCTCTTGAATGCTTCCGCTCGCGATCTACAAGGGTATGTAGATGCACTCCTCTCTCTCGTTGCTAGATGACTCCATAGATTGATTTTGGTGAAGCTTAGAATTTTTATTAATTTTCTACTACGTTCCCCAACACTACAGGCATGGAAAGTAAACTAGCTAAAAGCTATAACTAATTTTTTTTGTTTTTGTTAAGGTTTTTCAAACACACAAGAAGAAGGCTTATAAAAGAAAATAAACTAGCATGGGTAGTACAATGAAAAAATTATGTGAAAGGATCGAGAAGAGGTGTCTAGAGGGGGTGATTAGACACTAAGTACCAAAAGTTACAGTTTTTAACTTCTTTAAGTTGGAGTGGAGTTTTGGCACAAGTTTAACACTTACAATACATAACAAGCAAGCATGCAAAGAGTATATGAGCAGCGGAAATTAAAGCATGCAACTTACAAGAATGTAAAGGGAAGGGTTTGGAGGATTCAAACGCAATTGGAGACACGGATGTTTTTGTCGTGGTTCCGATAGGTGGTGCTATCGTACATCCACGTTGACGGAGACTTCAACCCACGAAGGGTAACGGTTGCGCGAGTCCACGGAGGGCTCCACCCACGAAGGGTCCACGAAGAAGCAACCTTGTCTATCCCACCATGGCCGTTGCCCACGAAGGACTTGCCTCACTAGCGGTAGATCTTCACGAAGTAGGCAATCTCCTTGCCCTTACAATCTCCTTGGTTCAACTCCACAATCTTGTCGGAGGCTCCCAAGTGACACCTAGCCAATCTAGGAGACACCACCTCCAAGAAGTAACAAATAGTGTGTTGATGATGAACTCCTTGCTCTTGTGCTTCAAATGATAGTCTCCCCAACACTCAACTCTCTCTCACGGGATTTGGATTTGGTGGAAAGAAGATTTGAGTGGAAAGCAACTTGGGGAAGGCTAGAGATCAAGATTCATATGGTAGGAATGGAATATCTTGGTCTCAACACAAGTGTAGGTGGTTCTCTCTCTCGAGAAAATGCAAGTTGGAAGTGTAGGTTCGTTCTGATGGCTCTCTCCACGAATGAAGAGTGGGTGGAGGGGTATATATAGCCTCCACACAAAATCTAACCGTTACACACAACTTGCCAATCTCGGTGGGACCAAATTGAGGTTGGTTTTGTTCAATACTTAGGTAGGGCTGACTACGCCACCTCAGCAGCTGGGACTGGAATTGCTTACAATGCATCTGGCCACTGACTGAATTCGAAGTACCCGGTCGGACCGATTCAACAAATATAGTGACCATTAGGATTTTCGGTGGGACCGACATGCAACTCGGTGGGACCAATATGGTTAGGGTTAGGGCATAACGTAATCTCGGTGAGACCGATTACACAAACTCGGTAGGACCGATTTTGGTAATAAGCTAACCAGAGAGTTGGTCAGACAAACTCGGTAGGACCGATTCGCTCATCTCGGTTGGACCGAAATGTTACAAAGTGGAACAGAGAGTTTGCATTGTAATCTCGGTAGTACCGATTACTCAAACTCGGTGAGACCGCTTTTGGTAATGGACATACACAGAGAGATTACAGTCCCATCTCAGTGAGACCAAGATCCCTATCGGTGAGACCGATTTGCCTAGGGTTTGTGGCAGTGGCTATGACATCCGAACTCCGGTGGCGCCTCGGATAGAAAGAATCAAGAGGGCCGAGTTTGACTTTTGGTTTAGGTCATATATGGATGTGAGAAAGTAGTTGAGGGCTTTGGAGCATATCACTAAGCACTTTGAGCAAGAACCTCATTAAGCAACACCTCATCCCCTCTTGATAGTATTGGCTTTTCCTATAGACTCAATGTGATATTGGATCACTAAAATAGAAAATGTAGAGTCTTGCGCTTGGAGCTTGAGCCAATCCTTTGTCCTTAGCATCTTGAAGGGGTTCCACATCCTCTAGTCCATGCCACTTCATTGTTGAACTCATCTGAAACATACTAATTAGAAGTGTTAGTCCAACAAGAGATATGTTGACATTGATTACCAAAATCACCCACGGAGCACTTGTGCTTTCAATCTCCCCCTTTTTGGTAATTGATGACAACATACATCAAAGATTTAAATAAGGATATAGAGAATAACAAGTAAAGCTTTGGAAAGACATGTAACATGCATAGGCTCCCCCTACATGTATGCAATCATGTGAATATGGAATATAGGAGCATGTGAGTGCATAAACATGACAGTAGTAAGAAATGTGTTACATGTATCTTGGCTATATGCATCGAGAGCAAAATGTGAATATGGGAAATGTACCTTCATGCTCATGAGTCCTTCTTGCAAACAGTATGTGCATCAGCAAGAATTTCTCAGACACATGACTGTGATGCATATACTTACCTTGTGGTCTTGAGTTGGCTTAGGATGGAATGAACCTGCGTAAACAAGGTTAGATAACGCAGATACACCTACTGGCCAGGGCAAACAAAAGAAACCACAAGAGTACCAAGACTGGGATGACATGTAGAGAGTGAGTACTGAGTACCACATTTTATATAGACATGTCCCCAAAGATAAAGATGTGCAATGAATTTAAAGAATTTCTTTCCCTTGGAAGTCTTGCTCCCCCTGAATCTACCATGGGATCTTTGGGAGAAGATAGCGAGCAGAAAATCAGAGCTCAAAGAAACAAGTGAATGCAGCTGATGCAAATAAGCACATATGAACATGTCTTTCCCCTCAAGGAGACATGTGGCATCTCTCCTCTTGAACACCAAGCATCCGGGATCCTTGAAGATTACTCTCTCCTTGAGTATTCTCTCCCTAGAGATATGATTGAGCTTTGATGTGATCTCTCTCTCCCTTTGACATCAATTTCCAAGAAGGGTCTTACGGAATTTTTGTCGTGAATGGGTTTGGTCCTTGAGTCACAGCACAAAGCACTAAGGTAAACGTGATGCTGGTAGAGGACAAGATTCATTGAGTGGAGCTGGATCAAAAGTAATGCAGGAACAAATGGCAAAATGTCTTTCCTGTAGTGAAATTGGTGGCACTGAGTGGTATGCTTCGATTGCACCGGAAGAATTCGGTTAGACCGAAAACAAGAGACCGGTGTGACCGAGTTCATCACAGAGAAAACAATTGTCACCTCAGCTCACTAGACAAGTAAGATCTCACAAGGATTTGCAAGGAATTAACTGAAGGATTTGTAATGAATTGGATGTAGGGAATGCAAAACAAATAGAAAAGAAAAGAAATCTATATGAAGTTTTTTTTGAAAGGGGAAACAGATATGCAAGAGATAAATGCAAGAGCACAGAAAAGAACACAAGAAAACTTCATCTAGAATTGGTCGGCGACAAGGTCACCTATGTTAGAGTATATTGACTTAGGAGTCAAGTGAGATCACTTGATCATAGGTCATACTCATCGTTTAAGCTCAAAATGGGGTTCCCATCTTTCGTTTAAGCATCTTGATGTATTCACATCTTGTCGAGTTGCTTTGACTCATGACTTGGAGTAAAGCTTCTCTAAGATGGAATAACATACCTTGGGTGGTGGTGTTGATCGTGATCATGTAAATGAACTTATGTGGGTTGCTCAAGGTTGTGAGTTGGGAGCACCACTTGGAATTTGAGTTCATCTACCTACATGGGTTAGTTTTTGCAAGGAAGAGCACTTGTGTATCCAAAATGACAATCATGAATTTCAATAATAAATTTGTCAAAGATATGTTTGAATGGTTTCGTGCTTCCTTGTCTTCAACCACCATTATGTAGAGACTTGGTGATGTAGAGATCGCTCAAGATGTGAGTGAGTTGCAATCTCTTAGATTTAGTTTCATCCAAGTACCTACAAGGGTTAGATAACATGCAAGGTGCAAATATATCCAAGACATAAGATAGTCATCATAAGAGAAATGTCAAGGATTAGTCATAGGCTCATGCCTTGCATGTATCAAATGGAGTTCCTACTCCAATTTTGACGCATCAATGGTGTTGAATTCACCTCTTAACCTAGAAAACATTCTCTCATCAAGTGGTTTAGTGAATATATCTGCTAATTGCTTTTCGGTGCGAACATGCTTAAGATTAATGTCCCCTTTGGCAAAATGATCTCAAATGAAATGATGACGAACTTCAATATGCTTAGTTCGAGAGTGTTGCACGGGATTGTGAGCAATCTTGATAGCACTTTCATTGTCACAAAGTAATGGAACATGTCTCACATATATCCCATATTCTTTAAGAGTTTGGGTCATCCAAAGTAATTGAGCACAACATGAACCAGCGGCAATGTATTCCGCTTCGGCGGTGGATAAGGATACCGAGTTTTGTTTCTTGGAAGACCAAAATACAAGAGATCTACCAAGAAATTGACAAGTACCTGAAGTGGACTTTCTATCAACCTTGTCACTGGCATATTTCGTGTCGGAGTAGCCAACAAGATCGAAAGAGGCCCTCTTTGGATACCAAATGCCAAAGTTTGGTGTATGGATTAAGTATCTCACTATCCTTTACACGGCCTTAAGATGACATTCTTTAGGAGTAGCTTGATATCGTGCACACATGCATACACTTAGCATGATATCGGGACGTGAAGCACATAGATATAACAATGAACCAATCATAGAGCGATAAACTTTTGATCAACCGTTCACCATCTTTGGTCAAATCAAGATGTCCACTAGTAGGCATGGGTGTAGTCATACCTTTGCATTCTTGCATATTGAACTTCTTGAATAAGTCCTTGGTGTACTTAGTTTGAGAGACAAAGGTACCCTCCTCAGTTTGCTTGATTTGCAAACCAAGAAAGAATTTGAGTTCACTCATCATAGACATCTCAAACTTCTCCGACATTAGCTTTCCAAACTTTTCACTAAAGTGAGGGTTAGTTGATCCAAATATAATATCATTGAAATAAATTTGGCATACAAATAGTTCTCCATTAACCCTTTTAGTAAAAAGAGTTGAATCTATTTTTCCAATTTCAAAGCCTTTTTCGATAAGGAATTTGGTCAAGCATTTATACCAAGCTCTAGGAGCTTGTTTGAGACCATAAAGAGCTTTGTGAAGTTTGTAAACATGATTAGGTTTCTTAGGATTAACAAAGCCGTGAGGTTGCTTAACATAAACTTCCTCCTCTATTTCACCATTTAGAAAGGCACTTTTAATGTCCATTTGGTACAAGGTGATATCATGGTGATTAGCATAGGCAAGTAAAATGTGAATGGACTCAAGTCTAGCAACGGGGGCATATGTCTCACCATAGTCCATACCTTCGACTTGTGTGTAGCCTTGGGCTTATTTAGACGTGCTTTGTTGCGAACTACTTGTCCATCTTCATCTTGCTTGTTGCGAAACACCCATTTGGTACCGATGATGTTGTGGTTGTTGTCGGGATTCTCAACTAATGTCCAAACTCGATTTCTCTCAAAGTTGTGTAGCTCTTCATGCATAGCATTTATCCAATCTGGATCTTCCAATGCTTCTTCAACCTTCATAGGTTCAATGCTAGAGATGAATGAATAGTGTTCACAAAAGTTAGCTAAACGAGTTTTAGAGCGCAGTGATTCTCCGGTTTGGATATCATTGTAGATTTGCTTTCGACGGGATGGTCTTTAGCAATTCTTGCTCGAACTCGTGAAAGCTTTTGCTTGGGTCTTGGTTGAACATCTTCTTCATCTTGTTATTCTTCTTGGCCTTCTTCATTGTTGACGTTGTCGTTCTCTCGTCGTGGTGGAGAAGGAGGTTGTTGGCGTTCATCTTGGTGCACTTCCTCGTTTTCTTCATCTTGGTGTATCCCACTTGTGGATGCTTCCGTATCAACTCTTGGTTCACTTTGTCGTGAGGTAGAAGCTTCCACTTGGACAGACGAGGTACTCTCCTTCACCTCCGTTGGACGAATCTTGCCAATAGACAAGTCTTGGATTGCTTCCGAGGGGTCTTTGTCTCCTACATCAATTGGCAGTTGCTCTACTTGCGAGGCGTTAGATTCGTCAAACTTCACATCTACCGTTTCTTCAACCTTTCGGGTGAAATTGTTGTAGACATGGTATGTGTGAGAGTTTGAGCCATAACCAAGTAGGAAACCTTCATGAGACTTAGGAGCAAATTTAGAACAACGATGCTTATCAAGAATGTAGCACTTTGAGCCGAATACTCGAAAGTATCCAACTTGGGGTTTGTTACCGGTGAGGAGCTCAGTATGCTGTCTTCTTTGAGTAGCTTGTGAAGATACAAGCGATTTGTTGCATGACAAGTTGTCTCAACCGCTCCGCCCAAAAAGTGCTTCGCTGCCTTGTACTCATCAAGCATCGTTCTCGCCATTTCGATGAGCGTCCGGTTCTTCCTCTCAACAACTCCATTTTGTTGAGGTGTGTACATAGCCGAGAACTCGTGTGAAATACCTTCTTCGTCAAGAAAGGTATCCATATTTGCGTTCTTGAACTCCTTTCCGTTGTCGCTGCGAACCTTCTTGATCTTCACTTCAAATTGATTTTGGGCCTTCCTAGCGAAGTTTTTGAAGATCTTTTGAACCTGTGATTTATCGTCGAGAAAGAACACCCACGTAAATATTGAAAAATCATCAACTATAACTAGACCAAAAGAATTTCCACCGAGACTTTTTGTAGAAGCGTTGGGACCGAAAAGATCCATGTGAAGTAGCTCGAGTAGCCTCCTTGTGGTCATGATGTTCTTCACGGATGCCTTCCTCCAACTTTGTTTACCGCTTGACAAGCGCCGCAAAGTCTATCCTTATCAAATATGACATCGTTAACGCCAAGGATATGATTTCCTTTAATAAGCTTGTCAAGGTTTTGCATACCAACATGACCTAATCGCTCTATGCCATAACCAACCTTTAGAGGATTTAGCAATTAAGCAAGTTCTAGGTTGAGCCTTTTAGTGAAATCAACAATGTAAAGATCACCTCTGCGTATACCGGTAAAGACTAGTTTATGATTATCTCTCACGAAACACTTGGCAATCTACTTGATAAATAGGACATTGAAACCGAAATCGTGAAGTCTAGATACTGAAAGTAAATTGTATCCAAGAGATTCAACGAGCATGACATTTTGTATGGAGCTATCATGTGATATGGCCACCTTACCGAGGCCAACCACCTTACCCTTTGAGTTGTCACCAAAAGGGACATACTTTCGAGGACCATCGTTTTCAGCAAACTCACGAAACATGTCTTTATCTCCGGTCATGTGATCGGTACATCCACTATCAAGAACCCATTCCTTTCCTCCTGCCATATATCCCCGAAGATTTGCCATAAGACCAAAGTGTCTCATTGCATCATCAAGATCAAAATCACTATCATCAATCTCATCATAGTATCCATGTTCAACATCGTCATGTGGTGGATCAAATCCTAGAGAGGGTGATTCGTTAGAGTGAGTTTGACAATGATCTTCTTTATGAATTTTAACAGCTTCGGAAATAATATCACTAATAATTCCAACATCTCCTTTGGCACGCATAAGGTTTGTAAGCTCAAATAGACAATCACCAAACATAGGATCATTGGAATTCATCTTACTCAAGGCAATAGATTTATGGAGAATTTCATCTAGATTTTTCAAGGAATCATTTGGAAAGCGTTCCTCAAGAAATTTCCATATGGTGTAGGCACACTTAAGAGTAGGCAAAGATCCAATCAAGTTTCTAGGCAAGCCTCTAGTGATAAGATTAACAGTTCTAAGATTGCGAATCATGTCAATTGACTCATCAAGGGTAGGATGCATAGGGTCAACATGAGGTGCACAAGGGCTAGCAATGTACTTGTTCAAATGATATTGATTGAAAATCACAAGCATCTCATTTTTCCACTCATGAAAATACTCTCCATCAAGTATAGGCACTCTATGTCTAAGACTCCCAATTGTAGACTCATCCATCTTCCTCCAATGGTGTTTAAACCAAAGCAATGGAGACCAAAGCTCTGATACCAATTGAAAGGATCGAGAAGAGGTGTCTAGAGGGGGTGATTAGACACTAAGTACCAAAAGTTGCAGTTTTAACTTCTTTAAGTTGGAGTGGAGTTTTGGCACAAGTTTAACACTTACAATACATAACAAGCAAGCATGCAAAAGAGTATATGAGCAGCGGAAAGTAAAGCATGCAACTTGCAAGAATGTAAAGGGAAGGGTTTGGAGAATTCAAACGCAATTGGAGACACAGATGTTTTTGTCGTGGTTCCGATAGGTGGTGCTATCGTACATCCACGTTGATGGAGACTTCAACCCACGAAGGAGTAGCAGTTGCATGAGTCCACGGAGGGCTCCACCGATGAAGGGTCCACGAAGAAGCAACCTTGTCTATCCCACCATGGTCGCCGCCCACGAAGGACTTGCCTCACTTGGCGGTAGATCTTCACGTAGTAGGCGATATCCTTGCCCTTAAATTCTCCTTGGTTCAACTCCTCTATCTTGTCGGAATCTCCCAAGTGACACCTAGCCTATCTAGGATACACCACTCTCCAAGAAGTAACAAATGGTGTGTTGATGTTGAACTCCTTGCTCTTGTGCTTCAAATGATAGTCTCCTCAACACTCAACTCTCTCTCACAGGATTTGGATTTGGTGGAAAGAAGATTTGAGTGGAAAGCAACTTGGGGAAGGCTAGAGATCAAGATTCATATTGTAGGAATGGAATATCTTGGTCTCAACACAAGTGTAGGTGGTTCTCTCTAATAAAATGCAAGTTGGAAGTGTAGGTTCGTTCTGATGGCTCTCTCCACGAATGAAGAGTGGGTGGAGGGGTATATATATCCTCCACACAAAATCTAATCGTTACACAACTTGCCAATCTCGGTGGGACCAAATTGAGAAACTCAGTTGGACCGATTCAGCAAATATAGTGACCGTTAGGATTTTCGGTGGGACCGACATGCAACTCTGTGGGACCGATATGGTTATGGTTAGGGCATAACGTAATCTCGGTGAGACCAATTACACAAACTCGGTAGGACCGATTTTGGTAATAAGCTAACCAGAGAATTGGTCAGGCAAACTCGATAGGACCGATTCGCTCATCTCGGTTGGACCGAAATGTTACGAAGAGGAACAGAGAGTTTGCATTGTAATCTCGGTAGTACCGATTACTCAAACTCGGTGAGACCGCTTTTGGTAATGGACATACACAGAGAGATTACAATACCATCTCGGTGAGACCGAGATCCCTATCGGTGAGACTGATTTGCCTAGGGTTTGTGGCAGTGGCTATGACATTTGAACTCGGTGGCGCCGGATAGAAAGAATCGGTAGGGCCGAATTAGACTTTTGGTTTAGGTCATATGTGGATTTGAGAAAGTAGTTGAGGGCTTTGGAGCATATTGATACGTCTCCAACGTATCTATAATTTTTGATATCTCCATGCTATATTATCTACTGTTTTGGACCATATTGGGCTTTATTTTACACTTTTATATTACTTTTGGGACTAACCTATTAACCGGAGCCCAGCCCAGATTTGCTGTTTTTTGCCTATTTCAGAGTTTCGAAGAAACGGAATATCAAACGGAGTCCAAACGGAATGAAACCTTCGGGAACGTGATTTTCTCACCGAACATGATCCAGGGGACTTGGACCCTACGTCAAGCAACCAACAGGGAAGGCACGAGGTAGGGGGGCACGCCCTCCACCCTCGTGGGCCCCCTGTTGCTCCACCGACGTACTTCTTCCTCCTATATATACCCTCGCACCCCGAGCGATCGGAATCACGGGCCAAAAACCTAATTCCACCGCCGCAACTTTCAGTATCCACGAGATCCCATCTTGGGGCCTGTTTTGAGCTTCATTTGGAAGGGGAATACACCACGGAGGGCTTCTACATCATCATAGCCTCTCCGATGAAGTGTGAGTAGTTTACTTCAGACCTTCGGGTCCATAGTTAGTAGCTAGATGGCTTCTTCTCTCTTTTTGGACCTCAATACAATGTTCTCCCTCTCTCGTGGAGATCTATTCGATGTAATCTTCTTTTGCGGTGTGTTTGTTGAGATCAATGAATTGTGGGTTTATGATCAAGACTATCTATGAGCAATATTTGAATCTTCTCTGAATTCTTTTATGTATGATTGGTTATCTTTGCAAGTCTCTTGAATTATCCGCTTGGTTTGGCCAACTATATTGGTAGTTCTTGCAATGGGAGAAGTGCTTAGCTTTGGGTTCAATCTTGCGGTGTCCTTTCGAGTGATGAAGAAGGGCAGCAAGGCATGTATTGTATTTTTGCATCGAGGATAACAAGATGGGGTTTTATCATATTGCATGAATTTATCCTCTACATCATGTCATCTTGCTTAAAGGCGTTACTCTGTTTTCATTAACTTAATACTCTAGATGCATGCTGGATAGCGGTCGATGAGTGGAGTAATAGTAGTAGATGCACGAGGTGAGTCGGTCTACTTGTCTCAGACGTGATGCCTATATACATGATCATACCTAGATACTCTCATAACTATGCTCAATTCTGTCAATTGCTCAACAGTAATTCGTTCACCCACCGTAAAATACTTATGCTCTTGAGAGAAGCCACTAGTGAAATCTATGGCCCCCGGGTATATTCTCTATGATATTAATCTTCCGTCACTTTATTATTGCTTTGCTTTTTACTTTGCTTTTTATTTTACTTTGCATCTTTATACCCAAAATACCAAAATTATTATCTAACATCTCTATCAGATCTCACTCTCGTAAGTGATCGTGAAGGGATTGACAACCCCTAATCGCATTGGTTGCGTTGAGCTATTTGTTTTGTGTAGGTACGAGGGACTTGCGCGTGGCCTCCTACTGGAATGATAACTTGGTTCTCAAAAACTGAGAGAAATACTTACGCTACTCTGCTGCATCATCCTCTCCTCTTCAGGGAAAACCAACGCAAGCTCAAGACGTAGCACATATCACTAAGCACTTTGAGCAAGAACCTCATTAAGCAACACCTCATCCCCTCTTGATAGTATTGGATTTTCCTATAGACTCAATGTGATCTTGGATCACTAAAATAGAAAACGTAGAGTCTTGAGCTTGGAGCTTGAGCAATCCTTTGTCCTTAGCATCTTGAAGGGGTTCCACATCCTCTAGTCCATGCCACTTCATTGCTGAACTCATCTGAAACATACTAAGTAGAAGTGTTAGTCCAACAAGAGATATGTTGACATTGATTACCAAAATCACCCAGAGAGCACTTGTGCTTTCTGTATGAGCACCGACAACTAGAATGAGTGTGTGAACATGAATGTAATGTCGGTGAGAAATACGTACTCCCCCAAGCTTCGGCTTTTGGCGTAAGTTGGTCTATTCGCAAGGATCAAAGCTACTCTCTCCAGTGTACTAAGGACGGTCCTCAGGCTGCCACTGGTTGGCAATCTCCTCCGGATCCCACTGATAAACAGACTGTCGATAAGGGTCAAGTGGTGGCTCAGGCTCGTGCTCTAGGACTTGTGTCACCCTCCAAGATGCATAAATGGCCCCTGTGCAAGATGAGGTATGCGATGCACGAAAGTATGTTAAACAAAGAGGGTGCAGGCAAGATAATAGTCTCACAGTGAGTTTTATTAAATATCAAATTATACTTAATGATACGTCTCCGTCGTATCTACTTTTCCAAACACTTTTTCCCTTGTTTTGGACTCTAACTTGCATGATTTGAATGGAACTAACCCGGATCGATGTCTTTGTTTTTCGTAGACTTTCCATGGTGTTATTTATGTGCGAAACAAAAGTTCTCGGAATGACACGAAACTCCACCGAACGTCTTTTCGTAAATAATAAAAATCCTTGCCAAAGATGAAGACCGGGGGCCCACTGCGTGTCCACGAGGGTGAGGCGCGCCCTCCCACAGGCGCCCCTACCTCGTGGGCCCCCTGAGCTCCTCCGATGCCAACTCCAACTCTATATATTTGCTTTCGAGAGAAAAAAATCAAGGAGAAGAAATCATCGCGTTTTATGATACTGGAGCCGCTGCCAAGCCCTAAAACCTCTCGGGAGGGCTGATCCGGAGTCCGGCGGGGCTCCAAAGGGGATTCGTCATTGTCGTCATCATCAACCATCCACCCTCACCAATTTCATGATGCTCACTGTCGTGTGTGAGTAATTCCATCGTAGGCTTGCTGGACGGTGATGGGTTGGATGAGATCTATAGTGTAATCGAGTTAGTTTTGTTAGGGGTTTGATCACTAGTATCCACTATGTTCTGAGATTGATGTTGCTATGACTTTGCTATGCTTAATGCTTGTCACTAGGGCCCGAGGGCCATGATTTCAGATGTGAACCTATTATGTTTTCATGAATATATGTGTGTTCTTGATCCTATCTTGCAAGTCTATAGTCACCTACTATGTGTTATGATCCGCAACTCAAGTGACAATAATTGGGACCACTCCCGGTGATGACCATAGTTTGAGGAGTTCATGTATTCACTATGTGCTAATGCTTTGTTCGGTTCTCTATTAAAAGGAGGCCTTAATATCCCTTAGTTTCCATTAGGACCCCGCTGCCACGGGAGGGTAGGAAAAAAGATGTCATGCAAGTTCTTTTCCATAAGCACGTATGACTATATTCGGAAAATACATGCCTACATTACATTGATGAATTGGAGCTAGTTCTGTGTCACCCTATGTTATGATTGTTACATGATGAACCACTTCCGGCATAATTATCCATCACTGATCCAATGCCTACGAGATTTTCCTATATTGGTTCTCTCTTATTTACTTTTCCGTTGCTACTGTTACAATCACTACAAAAGCACCAAAAATATTACTTTTGCTACCGTTACTTTTGTTACCGTTACCACTACTATCATATTACTTTGCTACTAAACACTTTGCTGCAGATACTAAGTTATCCAGGTGTGGTTGAATTGACAACTCAACTGCTAATACTTGAGAATATTCTTTGGCTCCCCTTTTGTCGAATCAACAAATTTGGGTTGAATACTTGTGGGTTATCAAGACTATTTTCTGGCGCCGTTGTCGGGGAGCATAGCTCTATTCTTTGAGTCACTTGGGATTTATATCTGCTGGACACTATGAAGAACTTGAAAGACGATTAGACAACAATTTATCTCTCAACTACGAGGGGAGGTAAGGAACTCCCATCTAGCTCTGCACTTGATTCACCTTCTGTTTTGAGTAAGCTTGCGACACCTAAACCTGCTTCTGCTATTCATTACGATATGTCGCATGTTATTGATGATGCCACTTCTGCTATGCATGATACTTATGATGAAACTACTTCTATGCTTGATACTACTATGCCCCTTAGTGAATTTCTTGATGAACAAATCGCTAGGGCTAGAGAGAAAGAAATTATTGAAACTGATTATATTGATGAAAATGATGATGAAGATATGCCTGTTATTCCTGAGGGTTATGTTTTTGATATGGAAGCTTCTGCAGCTATTTTAGCTTGCAAAGATAGATATGAGCTCAAGAGGTTATTAGTTAAATGGAATAAGCAATCTCTTAAAGATAGAATGAAACCTGACCCTGCTTTTGCTACTTCACCTATTTGTGTTGCCGATAAGGGTTATGAATTCTCGGTTGATCCTGATATAATTACTTTGGTTGAATATGATCCTTTTCATGGCTATGAATCTGAAACTGTTGTGGCGCATCTTACTAAATTAAATGATATAGCCACCTGTTCACTAATGATGAGAGATGTCGCTACTTTTATATCCTTAAAATATTTCCGTTCTCATTAAAGGGTGATGCTAAGATATGGTTTAATTCTCTTGATCCTGGTTGTGTGCGTAGTCCCCAGGATATGATTTATTACTTCTTTGCTAAATATTTCCCTGCTCATAAGAAACAAGCTGCTTTGAGGGAAATATACAACTTTGTGCAAATTGAAGAAGAGAGTCTCCCACAAGCTTGGGGGAGGCTGCTCAAGTTACTTAATGCTTTGCCTGATCATCCTCTTAAGAAAAATGAAATACTTGATATCTTTTATAATGGACTAACCGATGCTTCCAGAGATTACACGGATAGTTGTCTTTGGTTCTGTTTTAGGGAAAGAACACTTTGGATGAAGCTAAAATTCTATTGAATAATATGTTGACAAATGAAAATAATTGGACACTTTCTGAGCCAGCTCCGGCTCAATTTCCGAGCCTATTCCTAAACCAACTCCGAAGAAGAGGTGTTCTATTTCTCGATCCAGAAGATATGCAAGAGGCAAAGAAATCTATGAAAGAAAAAGGTATTAAAGCTGAAGATGTTAAGAATTTACCTCATATTGAAGAAATACATGGTCTTAATTTACCGCCGGTTGAAGAAACGTATGATCTTAATCCATTACTTATTGAAGAACCTCCTGGTCTTGATAACCCGACATAGGTAGTAAAGGTAAATTCTCTATATAGATTTGATGAAGGTGATATTCCTCACTATAAGTCTGCTAGACAATGCTTAGAAGAGTTTGATAATTTTATTGTCAAACAAGAAAATTTTAATGCTTATTTTGGTAGACAATTGAAATACAATTCCGGTATGCTTAAACACTTGGGTGATTATATGGCTAATGTTAGAGGTGAACTCAAACTCGTTAGCAAACATGCTTCTATGGTTACCACTCAAGTAGAACAAGTACTTAAAGCTCAAAATGATTTGCTCAATGAAATGAATAGTAAGAAAAATGATTATGCTGTTAGAGTAGCTACTAGAACTGGTAGAATGACTCACGAACCTTTGTATCACTCAAGGCCACCCTAAGAGAATCGAGCAAGATTCTCAGAGAAATAATATTGATGTACCTAGTTCTTCTAAAAGGAAGAAAAAGAAAAATGATAGGACTTTGCAAACTTCTAGTGAACCTATTGCTGAATCACCTGAGAATCCAAATGATATCTCTATGTCTGATGCTGAAACACAATCTAGTAATGAACATGAACCTAGTGAAAATGTTAATGATGATGTTCATGATGATGCTCAATCTAGTAATGATAATGATGTAGAAATTGAACCTGCTGTTGATCTTGATAACCCACAATCAAAGAATCAATGTTATGATAAGAGAGACTTTGTTGCTAGGAAACATGGTAAAGAAAGGGAACCATGGGTTCAGAAACCCATGCCTTTTCCTCCCAAACCATCCAAGAAAAAGGATGATGAGGATTTTGAGTGCTTTGCTGAAATGATTAGACCTATCTTTTTGCGTGTCACGATTGATCGATATGCTCAAAACTGAATCCTTATGCTAAATATATGAAAGATATTGTCACTAATAAAAGAAAGAATCGGAAGCTGAAATTTAGACCATGCTTGCTAATTATAATTTTAAGGGTGGAATACCAAAGAAACTTGGAGATCCAGGAGTACCCACTATACCATGCTCCATTAAAAGAAACTATGTTAAAACTGCTTTATGTGATCTTGGAGCCGGTGTTAGTGTTACGCCTCTCTCTTTATATCGTAGACTTGATTTGAATAAGTTGACACCTCTTTGAAATATCTTTGCAAATGGCTGATAAATCAAGCTGCTATACACATCGGTATTTGTGAGGATGTGCCTGTTGTGGTTGCAAACGTTACTATTTTAACAAACTTTGTTATTCTCGATATTCCCGAGGACGATAGTATGTCTATTATTCTTGGAAGACCCTGTTTGAATACTGCAGGGGCTGTTATTGATTGCAACAAAGGCAATGTCACTTTTTATGTTAATGGTAATGAGCACATGGTACACTTTCCGAGGAAACAACCTCAAGTTCATAGTATCAATTCTATTGGAAAAATTCCGTCGATTATTTTTGGAGGTTTTGAATTTCCTCTTCCTACTGTGAAGAAGAAATATGATATTCTTATTATTGGGGATGTGCATATCCCCGTTGAGGTAACATAGTGTTATTCGAAATTTCTCCGGTTCCATGTTATTCGGAATGAGTTTGTTAACAAGACTTGATCAACCTTGTTAGTGGATTCCTTTTGATGATCATGAGATGGATGAAACTAGAAGGAACAACCTTATGTACTCTCTTTCTACTTTCTGTTGTTTAGTTGAAATAAAGTAAAAATAGTATTTTTTCTGCATTTTTACGATTTATTAAATGCGATATAAAAATACCCCGAAAATAAAAGTTCTCCAAATGCCCCGAAAATGAAATATGATTGTTTCTAGAATATTTGAGGATTTCAGATCTTGAGAACACAGCGGGGTGAACCACCTGGCCACGAGGGTGGAGGGCGCCTACCTCCCCCGTAGCGCGCCCCCTGCCTCGTGGGCCCACGGTGGTCCTCCTCCACTTATTCGTGCACCAATACAGTTCTTCTTCCTCCCACAAACACGAATATCTAGCTCAAGCACGAGTTCTAGCCCACTTTGCTGCGTTTTTCGATCTCCTTGCTCAAAGCACCCCTCACAGAACTGCTTGGGGAGATTGTTCCTTGGTATGTGACTCCTCCATTGGTCCAATTAGTTTTTGTTCTAGTGCTTTATTCATTGCAAAATTGTGCTGCATAGGTGACCATGTTCTTGAGCTTGCATGTCAAATTTATATGGTTCCAAGTAGTTCTAATGCATGATATATCCTCTAGGCACTTGTAGGAGTAGTTGCTATCAATTTTGTTGAGCTTGGTTCACTTTTGTTTGAAGTTACTGAAAGTTTCAGAAATTTTTCAGAGGAAGCAATATGCTTAGGAAAATGTTCCAAGGTGGTTCTTCAAGGAAGCAAGGACCCAGGCTTGCAATGCGTGATGTTGATGACAAGCCACCAAGAGACGCCGCTGTGCGGCCTTGTGAGTGGCCTTCAGAAAATTTTATGGATCGAGCGGGAATCAAAGAGGAATTTAACGCATATTTGCGTAACGCCGATCTTGTGAGCTGTGAGGCAGACAAATGCCCCCAGTACCATCATCTCACTTGTTAATTTGTGAGGAGGTTTGAAATTTCATCTTCATGTAACTCTCCAACTGTCATGTTTGATCTTTATGAAAAATCTTATACCATGGACTTAGAGGATTTTACTTCTGCTTGCAAACTTCCACAATGGGGTAGTGCTAGTGATCCCCGTAAATCTGAATTTAGAGACTTTCTTGCTGGTATAACTGTAGGGAATCTAGAGATATAGCACAAGCTACCATAGGGAGCATTCACTTTCCTGCTATACATTATTTTGCTCTCTTCATAGGTAGGTGCATAAATGGTAAGGATGAAGCATGTCATATGTGTGTGCCTGACCTCAGTATTCTTAGGAATGCTGTGTTAAGAGACCAATCTTATAATATGGGAGCCATTGTTGCACGTAGGTTGCATCATAATAGATTTACTGGAGATTTCTTTGGAGGAATATATGCAACCCGTTTAGCTGATTTTCTTGATGTGGATGTTCGTGAGGATGATATGGAGTTGCCTCCTACCTATTTAGATTTTAATTATATGGTCTACCACCAGTTTGTCGAGAGGAATGAATCACCTCTCCAGTATCGACTAATCTTTGATAAACGGCATCTTTGCCCGACATTACTCTCCCTGCTCCTGCCTTCTTTGATTATCAGGCAAAAGAAAGATATATTAGTACCAGAGAGGAGGCAGATGAGTACGAGAGGAGGGCGGAGGTAGCTCACCACTACGCTGCAGCTCAGGAGGCGATAAACGCCGCATCGCAGTACGATCCCAACTATACCTACGGGTATCCACCAGGCCATCCTTGGCAATGAACCAACTTAGGCCAAAAGCCTAAGCTTGGGGGAGTACGTATTTCCCACCGACATTACATTTATGTTTACACACACTCATTGCTAGATTCGGTGCTCATACTTTTTCACTGTAATATACATGCTAGTTTATTTTCTTTTTCTTGCTTTCTTCTTGCGTGTTTGTTAAACCTTAAGAAAAACCAAAAAAATTTAGTAGTAGTTTACTTTTCTTGTTGTAGTAGTAATAATTAAAAAGAAAACCCAAAAATATTTCCTGTTCTTCTTTTGCTTGTTGGGAGCTTTCCCGTGTATATAGTTTTATTTCTTTTCTTTTCTTTGGGGGTCGATAGGAGAAGACCATGATTAAATTGTTGAAGTGGTTCTTATATGCATTATTGTTGATTTAACCAAGAGCCCATATTGCCTTGTCTTCTCATGTTTATTGAATGCTCGCAGATTCCAGCTTAGTCCAATGCACGTGCACTCTTATTATTATTCACATCGCTCGGTTGTGCAAGTGAAAGGCAATTATGATGATATATGATGGATTGACTGAGATGAGAAAAGCTGGTATGAACTCGACCTCTCTTGTTTTTGTAAATACGATGAGTTCATCGTTCTGATTCAACTTATTATGAATAAACATATTTGCAATGACAATTAGAGATCATAGTTGCTCGTGCCATGCTTGATTAGCTATGAGTTATAATGGTTTACCTTATGCGTGCCAACATGCTATTAAAATGGTTGTGATGTGGTATAGTGGGGTGGTATCCTCCTTTGAATGATTTAAGTGACTTGATTTGGCACATGTTCACACATGTAGTTGAAAGAAAATCAACATAGCCTTGGTCGCTTGTTATGATGATATATTTATGTTCATGGTGGATTATATCCTACTCATGCTTGCATCCAATGTTTATTAATTTTAATGCATGTTCATGATTGTTGTCGCTCTCTAGTTGGTCACTTCCCAGTTTTTTGCTAGCCTTCACTTGTACTAAGCGGGAATACTGCTTGTGCATCCAATCCCTTAAACCCCAAAGTTATTCCATATGAGTCCACTATACCTTCCTATATACGGTATCTACCATCGTTCCAAGTAAATTTGTATGTGCCAAACTCTAAACCTTCAAATAAACATTCTGTTTTGTATGCTCGAATAGCTCATGTATCAACTAGGGCTGCCCTTATCTTCCATGTTAGGCGGGTTATTCTCAAGAGGAGTGGACTCCGCTCCTCATTCACGAGAAAATGGCTGGTCTCCTGGATGCCCAGTCCCGTGCTTTATGCAAACTAAATCAAAATAATTGCAAAAAAACTCACCCTGGGACTTTTGCTAGTCGGAGACACTCGTTGTTTCGAGCAAGTCATGGATTGATGCTTGTTGGTGGAGGGGGAGTATAAACTTTACCATTCTGTTTAGGAACCGCCTATAATGTGTGTAGCATGGAAGATATCATCATCTCTTAGTTGTTATGTTGACAATGAAAGTATGCCGCTCAAAATATTATTTATCTCTATTTCGAAACCGAGCTCTGGCACCTCTACAAATCCCTTCTTCCCTCTGCGAAGGGCCAATCTATTTACTTTTATGTTGAGTCATCACCCTCTTGTTAAAAAGCACTAGCTGGAGAGCGCAGCTGTCATTTGCATCCATTACTATTAATTTATATTGGGTATGACTATGATCGGATCTCTTTTACCATGAATTACAATGTCTAGTCAGTCCTTGATCTTTAAAGGTGCTCTGCATTTATGTTCTAAGGTCTCGTAAAGGGCTAGCGAGATACCATCTTGTTATATTATATCATGATTGTTTTGAGAAAGTGTTGTCATCCGAGATTTATTATTATTGCTCGCTAGTTGATTATGCTATTGATATGAGTAAATATGAGACACGAGAATTATTGCAAATGTGGTTAGTCATAATCTTTGCCGAAAACTTGAATGCTGGCTTTACATATTTACAACAACAAGATCAAACGAGTTTGTAAAAGTTTTCTTTATTACTTTCGGTTTATCAACTGAATTGCTTGAGGACAAGCAAAGGTTTAAGCTTGGGGGAGTTGATACGTCTCCGTCGTATCTACTTTTCCAAACACTTTTCCCTTGTTTTGGACTCTAACTTGCATGATTTGAATGGAACTAACCCGGACTGACGCTGTTTTCAGCAGACTTTCCATGGTGTTATTTATGTGCAGAAACAAAAGTTCTCGGAATAACCTGAAACTCCACGGAACGTCTTTTCAGAAATAATAAATAATCCTTGCCAAAGATGAAGACCAGGGGGCCCACTCCCTATCCACGAGGGTGGGGGGGTGCCCTCCGCCCTAGGGCGCGCCCCTACCTTGTGGGCCCCCTGGAGCTCCTCTGACGCCAACTCCAACTCTATATATTTACTTTCGGAGAGAAAAAAATCAAGGAGAAGAAATCATCGCGTTTTAGGATACGGAGCCGCCGCCAAGCCCTAAAACCTCTCGGGAGGGCAGATCTGGAGTCCGTTCGGGGCTCCGGAGAGGGGGATTCGTCGCCATCATCATCATCAACCATCCTCCATCACCAATTTCATGATGCTCACCGCCGTGTGTGAGTAATTCCATCGTAGGCTTGCTGGACGGTGATGGGTTGGATGAGATATATCATTTAATCGAGTTAGTTTTGTTAGGGGTTTGATCCCTAGTATCCACTATGTTCTGAGATTGATGTTGCTATGACTTTGCTATGCTTAATGCTTGTCACTAGGGCCCGAGTGCCATGATTTCAGATCTGAACCTATCATGTTTTCATGAATATATGTGTGTTCTTGATCCTATCTTGCAAGTCTATAGTCACCTACTATGTGTTATGATCCGGCAACTCGAGTGACAATAATCGGGACCACTCCCGGTGATGACCATAGTTTGAGGAGTTCATGTATTCACTATGTGCTAATGCTTTGCTCCGGTTCTCTATTAAAAGGAGGCCTTAATATCCCTTAGTTTCCATTAGGACCCCGCTGCCACGGGAAGGTAGGACAAAAGATGTCATGCAAGTTCTTTTCCATAAGCATGTATGACTATATTCGGAATACATGCCTACATTACATTGATGAATTGGAGCTAGTTCTGTGTCACTCTATGTTTTGATTGTTACATGATGAACCGCATCCGGCATAATTATCCATCACTGATCCAATGCCTATGAGCTTTTCCTATATTGGTTCTCGCTTGTTTACTTTTCCGTTGCTACTGTTACAATCACTACAAAAACACCAAAAATATTACTTTTGCTACCATTACTTTTGTTACCGTTACCACTACTATCATATTACTTTGCTACTAAACACTTTGTCAGCAGATACTAAGTTATCCGGTGTGGTTGAATTGACAACTCAACTGCTAATACTTGAGAATATTCTTTGGCTCCCCTTGTGTCGAATCAACAAATTTGGGTTGAATACTCTACCCTCGAAAACTGTTGCGATCCCCTATACTTGTGGGTTATCACTTAAGCATCATCTTCTTATTTTTAACAATAAATTCATGTGCTACCATACTCTTATAATCTAGAAAAATAGGGGGCAGCAACTTTTCCTCTTTCTGATAATGCCTAATAGGTATCTTAAAGATTATTGTGCAGCAAAGGCGTGAAGCAAAGATACCACCGAAGATGGGGCCCTTTGTACGGTTCAAACTTAAACGCTTAGCAATAACAACGCCCTAAACTGAAAGTTGTATCACGAAAACAAAGCATGGCGCCAAAATAGCAATATCGGGGCACTAAGATTTCCACTGTTCCCGCGACCAATTAAACATCTACTAGCAAATATTGCAAAGTAACGTAGAACAAGAAAGTGTATGCTAGTAATTCTTGCATCGGAAACCTTCCTCGTCTCCCCTACAGCGATCATATCAATAAACCCTTCCACATCGCTACGATGTGGTTCCTCTATGCTGCCCTCAAAGGGCAACTTACAAACCCCACAAAAGTCATAAAGTGACATCTCCTTATACTCATCATATAAATAAAAATCCACCGAAGGTGGTGATCTCCTGGCATGGAAATGAAAATTTTGCACAAAAATATTAGTGATTAGGAGATACTGATCGAGCTGGTCATGGAGGAAGTCGGTGAGGCCTGCATTCTCAGCCAAATAATAAAAATCATCATGAATCCCGGCTGCTCTCAAGAACTCATCACTAGGCCATTTACACGGCCGAACCTCCGCGGTGCGAGGGAGATTATATTTGGGCTTTTTATCCTCTTCACTTTTCTTAGCCTTCGAGCTTTGGCTCGAAGAGCCCCTCAATAATCTCTTTATCATTTTCTGAAAATTTCTGAAATTTTTAGTAACTCAAAATAAAAGTGAACCAAACTCAACAAAATTGATAGCAACTACTCCCACAAGTGCCTAGAGACTATATCATGCATTAAAACTACTTTGGACCATATAAATTTGACATGCAAGCTCAAGAACAGGGTCACCTCAGCACGAAAAATTTGCAATGAATAAAGCACTAGAACAAAAACTAATTGGACCATTAGAGGAGTCACATACCAAAGAACAATCCCCCAAAGCAGTTTTGTGAGTGGAGCTTTGAGCAAGGAGATCGAAAACGGCAGCAAGATGAGCTAGAACACGAGTTTGAGTTGTGTGGTGATTTTTTCTGGAGGAAGACGAAGTGTGTGGGTGCAGGAATAAGTGGAGGGGGCCCACGTGCGGCCCACGAGGCAGGGGGCGCACCCCAAGGGGGGCGCCCTGGACCCTCGTGGCCAGGTGGTTGCCCCCTCTGGTGTGTTCTCAGTGCCAATAATTCTTAAATATTCTAGAAAAAATCATATTTCATTTTCGAGACATCTGGAGAACTTTTATTTTCGGGGTATTTTTTATTGGAAGGATAATTCAGAAAACAGACAGGAAAATAATATTTTTTCTTTATTTAATATAAATAACAGAAAGTAAAGGAGGGTACAAAAGGTTGTGCTTTCTAACTTCATCCATCTCATGCTCATCAAAAGGAATCCACTAACAAGGTTGATCAAGTCTTGTTAACAAACTCTTTTCGAATAACATGGAACCGGAGAAATTTCGAATAACACTAGGTTACCTCAATGGGTATGTGCACGTCCCCAAAAATAAGAATATCATATTTCTTCTTGACATTAGGAAGAGGAAATTCAAAACCTCCAATAGTAATCATTGAAATTTTTCCAATACAATTGAAACTGTGGACTTGAGGTTGTTTCCTCGGAAAGTGTACCGTATGCTCATTACCACTAACATGAAAAGTGACATTGCCTTTGTTGCAATCAATAACAGCCCCTGCAGTATTCAAAAAGGTTTACCAAGGATAATCGACATACTATCGCCCCTGGGAATATCAAGAATAACAAAGTCCATTAAAATAGTAACGTTTGCAACCACAACAGGCACATCCTCACAAATACCCGGCAGGTATAGCAGTTGATTTATTGGCCATTTGCAAAGATATTTCAAGAGGTGTCAACTTATTCAAATCAAGTCTATGATATAAAGAGAGAGGCATAACACTAACACCGGCTCCAAGATCACATAAAGCAGTTTTGACATAGTTTCTTTTAATGGAGCATCTTATAGTTGGTACTCCTGGATCTCCAAGTTTCTTTGGTATTACACCCTTAAAAGTATAATTAGCAAGCATGGTGAAAATTTCAGCTTCCAAAGATCTTTCTTTTATTTGTAACAATATCTTTCATGTACTTAGCGTAAGGATTCATTTTAAGCATATCACCAAACGCATACATAAAAGATAGGTCTACTCATTTCAAAGAAAGTGCTCAAAATCCTCATCATCCTTTTTCTTGGATGGTTTGGGAGGAAAAGGCATGGGTTTCTGAACCCATGGTTCTCTTTCTTTACCATGTTTCCTAGCAACAAAGTCTCTCTTATCATAACATTGATTCTTTGATTGTGGGTTATCAAGATCAACATCAGGTTCAATTTCTACGTCATTGTTATCGCTAGGTTCAGCATCAACATGAACATCATCATTAACATTATCACTAGGTTCATGTTCATTACCAGATTGTGTTTCGATGTCGAAATAGAAATATCACTGGGATTCTCAGGTGTGTCAACAATAGGTTCACTAGAAGCATGCAAAGTCCTATGATTTTTCTTTTTCTTCTTCTTAGAACGGCTAGGTGCGTCAACATTAGTTCTATGAGAATCTTGCTCAATTCTCTTAGGGTGGCCCTCAGGATACAAAGGTTCCTAAGTCATTTTACCCCCTTTAGTCATAACTCTAACACCATTATCATTTTTCTTATTATTTAATTCATTGAGCAAATCATTTTGAGCTTTAAGCACTTGTTCTACTTGAGTGGTAACCATGGAAGCATGTTTACTAATAAGTTTAAGTTCACCTTTAACTCTAGACATATAATCACTCAAGTGTTCAATCATATAAGCATTATGCTTCAATTGTCTACCAACATAAGCATTGAAGTTTTCTTGTTTAACAATAAAATTATCAAACTCATCCAAGCATTGACTAGCAGACTTATAACGAGGAATATCACCTTCATCAAATCTATAGAGAGAATTTACCTTTACTACCTGTGTCGGGTTATCAAGACCATGTATTTCTTAAATAGGCGGTAAATTCTTAACATCTTCATCTTTAATACCCTTTTCTTTCATAGATTTCTTTGCCTCTTGCATATCTTTCGTGGATCGAGAAATAGAATACCCCTTTTCTTGGAGTTGGCTTAGGAGTTGGTTCAGAAGTGTCCAATTGTTTCATTAGTCAACATATTATTCAATAACAATTCAGCTTGATCAACAGTTCTTTCCCTGAAAACACAACCAGCACAACTATCCAGGTGGTCTCTGGAAGCATCGGTTAGTCCATTATAAAAGATATCAAGTATTTCATTTTTCTTGAGAGGATGATCAGGCAAAGCTAAGTAATTGGAGAAGCCTCCCCCAAGCTTGTGGGAGACTCTCTTCTTCAATTTGCACAAAATTATATTTTTCCCTTCAGGCAGCTTGTTTCTTATGAGCGGGGAAATATTTAGCAGAGAAGTAATAAATCATATCCTAGGGACTACGCACACAACCAGGATCAAGAGAATTAAACCATGTTTTAGCATCACCCTTTAGTGAGAATGGAAATAGCTGAAGGATGTAGTAGTAACGAATTTTTTCCTCATGAGTGAATAGGGTCGCTATATCATTCAATTTAGTAAGATGTGCCACAAAAGTTTCAGATTCATAGCCATAAAAAGGATCAGATTCAACTAAAGTAATTATCTCAGGATCGACAGAGAAATCATAATCCTTATCAGTAATGCACATAGGTGAAGTAGCAAAAGCAGGGTCATATTTCATTCTAGCATTCAAAGACTTTTCTTTCAGCTTAGCTAATAATTTCTTAAGATCATATCTATCATTGCAAGCAAGAAAATCTCTAGCAGTTTCTTCATCCATAACATAACCCTCGGGCACAACAGTGCAATTCATATCTAGGGGGAATCTTCATCATCACTTTCATCAATATTATCGGGCCTAATAATTCCATTCTCTCTAGCCCTAGCAAGTTGTTCATCAAGAAATTCACCTAGTGGCACAGTATTATCAAGCATAGAAGTAGTTTCATCATAAGTATCATGCATAGCGTATGGCATAATCAATAACATGCATATATCGGAATTAATAGCGAAGGTGTTTAGGTGTCACAAGTTTACTCAAAACGAAGGAGAATCAAGTGCAGAGCTAGATGGCGGGTTCCTTACCTCCCTCGTAGTTGAGGATAAATCTTGGTTTTCGTCTTTCAAGTTCCTCATAGTGATCAGCAGATATAAATCCCAAGTGACTCAAAGAATAGAGCTATGCTCCCCGGCAACCCTTGAGAAAATAGTCTTGATAACCCACAAGTATAGGGGATCGCAACAGTTTTCGAGGGTAGAGTATTCAACCCAAATTTATTGATTCGACACAAGGGGAGCCAAAGAATATTCTCAAGTATTAGCAGTTGAGTTGTCAATTCAACTACACCTGCAAGACTTAATATCTGCAGCAAAGTATTTAGTAGCAAAGTAATATGGAAGTAACGGTAATAGTGGCAAAAGTAATAGTAGCAGTTTTGTAGTAATTGTAACATTGGCAACGGTAAAGTAACTAAGCAAAGAGCAATATGTGAAAAGCTCGTGAGGCATTGGATCAAGAATGGATAATTATGTCCGATGTGATTCCTCATGCAATAGTTATAACATAGGGTGACACAGAACTAGCTCGAGTTCATCAATGTAATGTAGGCATGTATTCTGAATATAGTCATACGTGCTTATGGAAAAGAACTTGCATGCCATCTTTTGTCCTACCCTCCCGTGGCAGCGGGGTCCTATTGGAAACTAAGGGATATTAAGGCCTCCTTTTAATAGAGTACCGGACCAAAGCATTAACACTTAATGAATACATGAACTCCTCAAAAACTACGGTCATCACCGGTAAGTATCCCGATTATTGTCACTTCGGGGTTAACGGATCATAAGATTCATAACACATATAATAGGTGACTATAGACTTGCAAGATAGGATCAAATAACTCACATATATTCATGAAAACATAATTGGTTCAGATCTGAAATCATGGCACTCGGGCCCTAGTGACAAGCATTAAGCATAGCAAAGTCATAGCAACATCAATCTTAGAACAATGGATACCATGGATCAAACCCTGACAAAACTAACTCGATTACATGATAAATCTTATCCAACCCATCACCGTCCAGCAATCCTACGATGTAATTACTCACGCACGGCGGTGAGCATCATGAAATTGGTGATCGAGGATGGTTGATGATGATGACGGCGACGGATTCCCCTCTCCGGAGCCCCGAACAGACTCCAGATCAGCCCTCCCGAGAGAGATTAGGGCATGGCGGCGGCTCCGTATCGTAAAACGCGATGAATCCTTCTCTCCAATTTTTTTCTCCCCGAACGTGAATATATGGAGTTGGAGTTGAGGTCGGTGGAGCACCAGGGGCCCACGAGGCACGGGGCGCGCCCCCACCCTCGTGGGATGTGGTGTGTGGGCCCCTGGTCTTGATTCTTTGCCAAGATTTTTATAAATTCCAAAAATAATCGCCGTCTTGCTTCAGGTCATTCCGATAACTTTTATTTACGCACAAAAATAACACCATGGCAATTCTGCTGAAACAGCGTCGATCCGGGTTAGTTCCATTCAAATCATGCAAGTTAGAGTCCAAAACAAGGGCAAAAGTGTTTGGAAAAGTAGATACGATGGAGACGTATCACCACTCCACTTCGCTGGTCTCTTTCCCCATCTCCCCTCCAGAGGTCGTGCCACGCTTCAGGCCGTACATGAAGGTCGCCTTTTGCCGTCGTACTGGGAGATCTGCACCCCGTTGCCCTGGTCAGATGCACACCTCCCCAATGAGTGGCATCTGAGCCCGGATCGGGTGACCATTCTCCCTGTCCCGGCAAGCGGTCGTGCCCGCTTGCAGGAGATCGCCCGTCGTCACACCTGAATCTCGCGCCAGCACCTCACCGACCGCATGTACGATGTCGACTCGCCCCTTTAGGACACATGGTTCCAGGACGAGCACGACATGCGTTGGCAAATATTTTTTGCATGCTGTGGTCGTAGCCCGACCCCTGTGCCTCATGAGTGCGCACCAAGCCCACCCAGAGCACGCGGCCTGACGCCAACGCCCTCTCCCTCCACGTTGCCGCCACCCCCGCAGCCTCCCGCCATGTCGGCCGAGGAGGAGGAGCGGCTCGCAGCCGTCATGGAGGACTCGGCGGAGTACAACACTACAAAAAAAAACACTTCCGTGATGATACGTGTTTGTCACAAGAGGTCGCGTTTTTGTCATGCATGTACATCCATGACAAATTTATGGCGATGTAATCAAGATAGTCATACATGTGCTGTCGTAGAAGTGTTCGATGACATTACCAAAATTATCATCACGGAAGTGTCCACTTCCATGACGATAAATTACGCGTCACAGAACTGCTTTCGTCAAGGGTGACTGACATGTGCCATCCACCGTAACGGAACGCCGTTAAGCTATCTGGTCGGGTTTTGGATCCGATAACCCGTTAACAGCCCCGACCAATGGGGATTTTCCATGTGTAAAATCATCATTGGCTGGAGGAAACATGTGTCGGCTCACCGTTGGGACAGATGTCATCCACTCATTGGACAGAAGGCGCCTATGATACGTCGACACGTGGCACGGCCCAACAGAGGCCAATTCCTGTGAAAAGGCCGGCCCATTTGACTTGGTCAAAAGGTGGCCCATGGAAAGCCTGTTAACGGCCTGTTCGCATATAGCCCATTTACAGCCCGCTAACCCAAGGCCCGTTACACCCTATCCGAATTAGGCCCAGTAGCGTCATCTGGGCCATCCAATATGATTCCAGCCTGTTTTCACTTCTGGCCCATGTATGGCCCATGACGTCTTTCGACCCACATGAGGCCCTATGTAACTCTTGGCCTATTAACGGGCCGTGGTGAAATGCCCGCAATGAACAAAGGTATCACTTTACACCCACTAATGGCCCGTGGTGAAACTGGCCCATAATGAACAGTATATCACTTTATACCCATTAAGGGCCCGTTATTCAGTTGGGCCGTTTCCAGCAAATGTTATCTTTTGGCCTTCTTAGAGCCCATTTATTCCTGGGCTCATTTCCAGCATTCGTTTACTTACGACCCGTTCGTCATTTTACGCTTGTGGGCCAAATTCAGCCCGTGGTTACATCGGCCTGTTTGTGGTCCGTTAATACGTTGGGCTGTTTTCATAGCATCATCAAATACGGCCTATTAACGATGGCCCGTTATGGTCATATGGCCCGTATAAGGCCCATTCATGATACGGCCCGTAGAAGGCCCATTGTTTCTACGACCCGTAGAAGGCCCATTGTTTCTATGGCCCGTAGAAGGCCCATTGTTTCTACGACCGTAGAAGGCCCATTGTTTCTGACCGTAGAAGGCCTATCGCTTTCTACGGCCCGTAGAAGGCCCATCGCTTTACTGACCCGTAGGAGGCCCGATGTCACTACGGTAAATATTAGCCCATGGTTATTGTGGCCTAGTTTTAAAAAGAACTGCATCGACTACAAGCAAACAAATAAACAAGACAACAAGGAAATAAATAAGCAAGCAACTTATGCTAGGCTATCACGGCTGTTACACATATTACATCCATGGGCATCAAAGTTCACCACCGGTGCAAATATAGGGAACAAAGCAACATATCATATACCTTTGGTTGTCAAAGTTGGCGACCAAGCGCAAATAAACGCCATGACAAAACAAATCCAGAATTGAAACCACTTGAGAAGATCTCAAGAAACAATATCCCGGTACCCATAATCTTTGTCAAGATGCTTAGCAAGCTTATTAACTTTCTCTTTTTGGCGCTTAAATCCTCCAGCTGTCATTGCAATTTAAAATATGCATCTGAATTCCGCAGGACTTCCTCGGTCCTTGACTTCCTGTCGCAGACATATGATCGATGTCTTTCAACTTGAAGTTGAGACTCAAGAAGGCGAACTGATTCAGCAAAGCAAGTTCAAGAGCTTGTGCCAGCAGAGTGGCCAAGAATCTCGAACACTACATCAAGACAGGACTTTCGGATTCCCTCACCGTCGTCAAGATAGTTTTTATCAGCTTTCTTGGAGACCAACAGGATGTCTCACTATCTTGAACCTTATCTGCATTACTTCCTTTACCATTGGATAACGCGTACTGTTCTCCAATATTTTGTCCGCATTCTAAAAGAGAAACAAGCGGAACCGTCACATGTTTACTATGTTGTATATGAAACTCATTTTGGTAAATGAGTTCAGTAGTAAAGTGGACATGATAACATGAAACAAACATATATCTATGTGCCATGGTCACTTTATGGTCTATATCATTCTAGTTTTGTTGCCAAATCAAGATAGAGACACAGGTAAAATAATATTTGTTCAAGACAAAGAAGAATAGATAGAATATAAGTGTGGGTAACTATAGAGCAATAACAACACTTGTAATGTGCATGACATGAGAACATAACTGTTTATTCAATTGAAACTGAAATCAACATAGAGCAGGTTACAACAAAGAAACCAGTTAAAGAAACAGGTTTAAAACATACCTGTTGCGCCATTGGAGTTTCAATTCCATCCTTCAAATTTGAAAATAGTTGGTATGAGTAAATACAAGAATGCAAGAGCAAAGGAGTATGAACCATAGCTACAGAACCTGACCTGAGAACAAATCTTCTTCTCCTTTAAGCGTTGAGTTGGGATTCGGAGTGGTGGTCCTCGTGCTTTGGGCACTGCAGTTCCCTTACTAACCGCTCGTGTTTGGGTGCTCTGTGGTGGAGACGGTGTTGTGTCAACTGGAACTGGGTTACTATCTGCCGGGGTTGGGGTTAAAAGGGGTGTAGCTGGTTCTCTGTCCAACTGGGTAGGGGTACAATCTGCGAGAGTCTGGGTTATGTGTGGTGGATCTGGTCCTTGGGCAAGTACAACCGTGGTTCTATCTGCATCAACTGGTAGCACTATCTTTTCTGAAGACCGTGTCGTTACTCCCTTAGATACTACCATCACGCTCTCCAATTCAAATGGCTGATAAACAAGAAAAGTAATTGAAAGTATAGACATTGTATGATAGACAGGTGCAATGGATAGTGGGGAATAAAAGAGGGCATGAAATAATTCATATTTATGTTGTCTAACCAAACAGGATAGCATGACACAATTTCACATATATGATGGCTAACTAAACAGGATAGCATGACACAATTTCACATTATGATGGCTAACTAAAAAGATGGAAAGACATAGTTCATAATATGAGACTATGTAAACAGGATGACATGACATAACTATATAATGTCTTTATTAAATAGGTTGGCATGCCATAATTCACGATACATTCATGGATAGAATGCCATAGTTCTAAATATGATGATCAGTAAACACTAAATGTGATGAGATGACATAACTATATGACATAACTAAATGGGTTGCCATGCCATAATTCAGATAGATGATGTGTATGTACTATGTAAACATGATGGCATGATATAATTCAAATATATGATTTATATAGTAAGCAAGTAAGCAGATGGAAATCTATATATGATGTAAAAACTAAGCAATGCAAGACAACATGCATGACATGGGTAATATAACCCTACCAAGTTTGAGCTTAGACCTCAGGGGGAAATAGGACTGGTCATCGGGTCTGAATCCTCCTCTCGAGGAGCTCTCTAACTGACAAGATATACTGCTTCACAGGTAGCATTGTCTGCTCTGAATACCTTTGTTTTCACTCCAGATACTTCCATCACCGCTTCAAATGGCTGATGCAGGAAGAGTAGTTGAATATACAAACGTTGTCGACAAATGGAACACGTAATACAAAAAAATGATAGCATGATATAATTCACATACATGATGATTGGCTAAACAGCATGGCATTGCATAATTCACATATATAATGCCTTTGCAACAAGATAGCATTGTATAATTCACATATATAATGTCTTGCAACAAGATGGCAATGCATAATTCACATATATGGTAATTAGACACCTTGAGCAGGTGGCATTCACACAAAGCATGTCTAAACTAATCAAATGGCATAGCAATGCGAGACACCATACGCACGATATGAGCAACATAACCCCTGCCAAGTTAGAGCATACACCTCGGGGAATAGGACTGGTCATCTGTCTCTGAATCCTCCTCTAAGGAGCTATCTGTAACTAGCGAGATATGCGCTTCATCAGATAGCATAGTCTGCTCAGTAGACCTTGTTTTCACTCCAGAATTTGCCATCACCGTGTCAAATGGCTGATGCGCACGAAGAGCAGTTGAATGTACTAACATTGTTGATGAATGTAATATGTAAGAAAAAAAAAGATGGCCTGATATAATTTACATATAAGATGACTGGCTAAGCAAGATGGCATTGCAAAATTTACATATATGATGCCTGGCTAAACAAGGTGGCGTTGCATAATTCACATAAGCGATGAATAAACTAAACAGATGGCATTCGCACAAAGGATGTCTAAACTAAGCAGATGACATATTTGATGTATAAAGTAAGCAATGCAAGATACCATATGCATGATATAACCAACATCAGCATGCCGAGTTAGAGCAAAGACCTCAGGGGGTAAATAGGAGTTATCTTCTCCTCCTGAATCCCCCTCAGAACAGATATCTTCCTCTCGATTACAATCTGAAATGCATGGAGGGGGGCTTCCTTTGCGCCTACCCTGGAGCGACGTCTGCATGAAATTATATTGCCACACAAGGCTCGTCTCTTTTGCTCTACATGTTCAGTTCCATTGTTTACAATAACTGTCATGCATAGGAATAAAACATAGTGAGATTATGTAAGGAGTGCATGCAGAAATCCAGAGTGATGGTAGTAACCTGTGGATAGACCCAAAACCAATAATAGCGTGCGGATAATGGCTTCAGTTAATAAATACAGATGATGGCTTCTTTACTGTTTGTTTCCCACCCAACATGAAACTCATAGTAGACACCGGAGATTAACCAGATAGTAGATAGATACTATTGATAGCGGGCCCGATATGTACCCCACAACCATTTAAAAACTCAAGTTTGACCATTAGTTTGGAGCTCTAATCGGTGAGCAGGGACGATAAAGTAGCATGTAATATTAAGCGATGCATAACGTGGCGGAACCACGAAAGAGTGCGACCTCTCTTGCGGACCCGTGTAGTCCTCGAGGTCATCTGCTCGGTTGATGATGGTAATGCAGTTTTCATGGCTGCAATGGCGGGAAGAAAGATCCGAGGCGGCGAAAAGGCGATCTGGAGGCGGATCCCTGCTCTGCTGGACCCATACATCGTTGGAGCGGTGAGCTGGGGCAGACGGCGGGCAACACCGGGACAAACCACGCAAGGTTTTCTTTGACAACTATCTGTAAGAGAAGTAATTCTGTAAGGGCTCATTTGAATTGGAGGATTCCAACAATGCGTGGATAGGAAATGAGACAGAATAGGATAGGAATGCACGTGCATAAACAGACAATTTAAAAACACATGATTTCTGCCAATCTGGGTGTTTGATTCACAACAATTGGAAGATCATAGGATGCAAAGAAGCATGGTGAGATTAAGTCAAACCACAAGAAAATGTACGGTTATAATGCTATTATGCTACTATCTCTTAGTCTTGTGCTTCATGAATAGGAATTGGAAAAGGAGGACAAGTGAAAATTAAAATTCATACATTTTTTCTTTCAAGGAGACACTAAAGGAACAAATCTGTGTGCTCAGTGGACAATATATATAACATGTAGAGTAAAAAGAGATGCAACAAGTGTACAACCTCTTTGGCGAAGCCATGTCGATCTCAGCGTGATTGGGTTGGCGGTGAGGATGCTCTGCTGACTTTCTGTCGGAGGAGGGAAGAAGATCTTAGGCGTCTGGAGATGGAGCCGAGGTCTTGCTCACTGTGATGGAGGGTTTAAATGCGTTGGAGCAGCTGCGGTGAGTTGTACAACGCCGAGGCTGAAGCAGGACAAGAGAGACAACGAACAACGTTAACCTGAGTGGAATTCTAATAGCATCTCCAATACATGAAGTAAAATACATAACCACAAAGTGTTAGATGTAAAATACACCAGCCGCTCATCTCTCAACTTAACTGTCGAAACTGAACTTAACTATCGAAACTGAACCTAACTGTCCAAACTGGATTTTGCTGTCGAAACTGAATTTTGCTGTCGAAACTAAATGCACTAGCAAGGTGAGGCTACACGTCGGTCGACTGACTTTTCCATCTCTGGTCAGTCGATTTTGCAGCCTTTGGATACGAAATCAAGGGCATGCTGTTCATCTTCAACCTCCACCCCCAGGCCGCCTTGACCACCACCGCCAAATAACAGCTCCCTCGCCGCATGCCGGGCGGTAAGGCCGCCTGCCCACCCCGAAAACACTCCCCACCACCGTCTGTCTGCCGCCCCAGCCATCCCTCTAGCCCCCGTGCCGAAGTTTTTCTCCGTGATCCCCACGCCACCGCTTCAACGCCCCGCCACCGCCTGTAACCACCGCCCCCATCCTGAACCCTAAGATAGATAATGGGGTACCTCTCCGGCGAACCCCCCTCCCCGCTGCGGCTGGTTCTTCCTTCACCCCGGCGAGCCCACCCCTTGGAAATCGACTGACCCAAAAGTCGATTCAGTCGACTGAAGTGTAGCCAAATCGGAGCAGCATTGCAAGCAAGAGCAAGAGCGAGAGCAGCAGCGCGAGCAAGAGCAATAGCAAGAGCAGACCAGGCAGGGGACCGAGAGCAAGAGCAGAGCAGCAGCGCGAGCGAGAGCTAAAGCAGCAGCAGGTCCTACTGATGTGGACGTCGCCGCCGAGGGAGCGACGCCGTGGAGGAAGTGGCCGGCGACGCCGCCGTGGATGGAGCCGCGCCGTGTCGGCTCGGGACCGAGCGCCGGCAGCACCGTGAGATCGAATCAAGAAGAAAATGCGGCGATTAGTGTACAACCTCTTTGGTGGCGCCGATTAGGCCGCATCTTCATCCGAGGAAACGGTGATGATGATGCTCTTCCGGTGGTGCAGGTGAAGACGGCGGTGTGGGAATGGAGGTGGCGTGAAAGACGAGGGGAACATCGGGGCAGCTCCTTGGAGGTGGAGGACGGGGTGGCTGAACCGGCGGGACGATGAGATCAACGACGGATCCTCATCCGGTAGGGTGGATGAGGGACGTTGAGGTGTTTCTGTGGACGACGTCGTCGGGGAAGAAGTCGGCTGGGTGGCGGACGGAGCAGGGTGTGGGGGTTTAAATCACGGGTTTTCGCGGCCTCGGTGTAGGAATGGGTGGGCGGATGGGATGGCGGTGGGAACCATGGCTTAGAGACGCGCTTGTCCGAAATGTGGGGTAAGTTATGAAAGTATCCCCCACCGATTTGAGGCGGTTCTTTCGGTTCAGGGTACCACGGGCATTTTAGGTGTCGAGATTTCACAGGAGGTGGGAGTTTTCGCTAGCGTTGTAATTTCGTAATAGCAAGGCTCGTGTTGAGATGGAGTGAGTTGTCGGAGAACAACGAGACAAAGATATATCTTAAATATTACGGGCTAACAAAGGCGCGGGTTGAAATTTCGGACAAGCCTAACGTGTACTGTACCAAATCAATGCGCACTACAAATGTCATTCAAAACTTTGAATTCATGTTATGTTCAATTAAAATATTTCGCTACATGTATAATGCATGCAACCTACTACTCAAATGAACGTTTTAGTGCATTCCAAATGTATATACTACCGCTTCAATATCAACTAAATTTGAATAAGATCTACAGTAATGATTGTTGTGAAGTCAAAGCATTTGAATTCGCTTTCTGCTTTAATAAGATCTACAATCATCATTATTGTCAAGTTAAACCATCGTTTGTGTATTATCTTCATAGCACACCACATGATCGATGTCGAGTTACATATGAACTATGTGTACTATATGAACTCGAACTAGATTTTGAATCCACTTTATTTTGATTTCAAATCACGTTACATTTCTAGCTCTAGCTAGATCTTCATAATCTAAACCATGTCTCATATGTATAATGTGTTTATCACATTATGTATGGTGCCCCGCCTTCACGCCTACAAGTATTTAGATGTGAGTTGCAAACACCACACATTACCACAAATTCAAATAAAATGTGAGAATGTTCGATATATAGTATTGTTTAGATTGCTCGATATTTAGTTGTAAGATGCAAGCATAGCACATTATCACAAATTCAAATAAAATGTGAGATTGTTTGATGTGTAGTATGGTTTAGATTGTTCGGCATTTAGCTGTGAGTTGCAAACGCCATGCATTATCACATTATGGTATAACATGTGCACAGCACGTGTCTATATTCATGCATGCAATGTTTAAAACACTATGATCTCCTATTCAAATATATGAATCTGCTTTCATATCAAATTATGATCTTTGTTAGTCTCTTACACCCACACAGTCCTCTAACCTTTGTAGCTACCACTAACTTTCTCTCATGCATGCACACGCCCTCCTCTCACCCTCCCCCTCCCTCGGCATTCTATCCACCGCGCACATTCATTTTTTCCTTTAGGTCGTTCTCCAGAGTCTCAACAACTCCTTTCCGACACACACCGATCGATAAACCTCTCCAGCGATGCCTGCCTACAGCATACACACACAGCTTCAATCTCCTCCTTTATGGGTCCTTGCCTCGTGTCTCTCATATGGCCAGACACACATCTAAACTCTCACCCCTCTTTTAATCGATCTCACAACCGCACACTCCTCCCCCTATCCAGCTAGTAGTTGGGCCTCTCGCACCACCTCCTAGCTCCATTCTCTCTGTCTATCCGTCTCGTTGGGCCTTAGTTGCCTCTAACAAATGGACGTACACCGACCGATCTCTCGCTATACATATAGCCAGCTAGGTCCTTATAACTCGTTTTTACCCACACATCGATCGATCTACCTCATTAGTTGTGTCTCTCCCTTCCTACGACAAACAACAATTGATCTACCGATCTAGTTAGGTTTGCTTACGAAACACATGGTTCCCCTTCATCATCCATGGATGCGTCCCGACAGATCTATCACGCACAGCACACATGTAAACACATCCCCACTCTTATTGATAACATTGCAATTCCACCCTCAGTTTGTCTAGTAGGCCTCTCCCAACATCTCCGAGAAGCAACTACATCACCCATCCAACCCTCTACCACTCTCCCTCCCTCTCCCTCCCTCTCTCTCTCCTCTCTCTCTCTCTCTCTCTCTCTGTCCCATCATATTTCCCGTCCTTCAGTTATGTATGGATGTCGACCGATCTCCCTCATGACATAGCTGGGTCTCTCCTTCTGAACACATATACGAGTCGTTCTACCTCTACAGTTAGGCCTCTGCCTACCCCTCCCCCACCCCTCCCCCCACACACACCGATACATCAAGCACTCTAGTCATGTCTCCCCGCCACACACAAACTTGACATGTGCCCTCTAACGTTCCAGTGGGCCAGGTCGCCCTATATCTTTAACTTGCACACACACATAATTTCGATGGCTCTCTTCATCGATCTCGCACTCCACCCGTATTTCTGATCCTCTCTCTTTGACTCTATCGATAGCTATGACCCCTCCCTCTCTTCTCGTGGATTGCCCGACCCTCTATGTATGATATAGATAGGCCTCCATTTCACACACATTGCATGCAAATTTTTGTTTGAGATGTCATCGACACATATTCCCACAAATAATACATGAAATCAACCCCCCACCCCACCCCCACCCCCCACCACAAAACAAAAAACACTCACGAACGCGGTTTGTATCTCTCTCACACACCCACGTAGGTGGGGGACGTGCACGAAGAGATGAGGTGCATGCACGCGCGACGTACTCCGTATCTTTCCCAACCACACCCGCTGGGTACACGGTGAAGCTCATTTACTGTCACGAAAAAGGCAGCCCACGTGGTAATTTGGCACGTGTACTGGTTGTCCACTTTGTGACGCCTCCGATTCAATTGTACACTAATCATGCACGCAAATGTGTACGATCAAGATCAGGGACTCGCGGGAAGATATCACAACACAACTCTAAAACATAAATAAGTCATGCAAGCATCATAATACAAGCCAGAGGCCTCGAGGGCTCGAATACAAGTGCTCGATCATAGACGAGTCAGCGGAAGCAACCATATCTGAGTACAGACATAAGTTAAACAAGTTTGCCTTAAGAAGGCTAGCACAAACTGAGATCTGAGATCGAAAGAGGCGCAGGCCTCACACACAGGATCCTCCTAACTACTCACAGTAAATCGCCGGTACGGTAGCACGTAGTAGTAGGCACCTCCGGGGTAGTAGTCGTCATCGACGGTGGTGTTTGGCTCCTGGGCTCCGACATCTGGTTGCGACAACCAGAAGGAAAGGAAAAGGGGGGGAAAGGGGGGAGAAAGCAACCGTGAGTACTCATCCAAAGTACTCGCAA
This sequence comes from Aegilops bicornis, assembly GCA_021605145.1. Lineage (NCBI taxonomy): Eukaryota > Viridiplantae > Streptophyta > Magnoliopsida > Poales > Poaceae > Aegilops > Aegilops bicornis. The sequence goes on from JAHIAL010000138.1 coordinate 245,336, forward strand.
GCAAGGATCTACACTACATATGCATGGGTATATGTGTAAAGAGGCAATATCGGTGGACTGTACTGTAGAATGCCAGAATAAGAGGGGGATAGCTAGTCTTATCGAAGACTACGCTTCCGTCGCCTCCGCCTTGCAAAGCATGTAGAAGAGAGTAGATTGAAGTCCTCCAAGTAGCATCGTGATAGCATAATCCTACCCGGCGATCCCTCCTCGTCAGCCTCCTGTTAGAGAGCGATCACCGGGTTGTATCTGCACTTGGAAGGGTGTGTTTTATTAAGTATCCGGTTCTAGTTGTCATAAGGTCAAGGTACAACTCCAAGTCATCCTGTTATCAAGATCACGGCTATTCCGAATAGATTAACTTCCCTGCGAGGGGTGCACCATATAACCCAACACGCTTGATCCCATTTGGCGGACACACTTTTTCCGGTAATACCCCGCGGAAGATCAACACGCCGCAGCCCCACCTAGGCCAATAGAGAGGTCAAGACGCCGGTCTAAACCTAAGCGCACAAGGGATCGGGCCCATCGCCCTTAGCACACACTCGACGCTTCGTGACGTCTGTGGAAGCGTAACTAGCCCCTTAATACAAGAGCGGGCTTATGTTCCAATCCGGTAGCGCCAGCTCGATCGGTGACGTCCACGAAGGCTTCGGTGATACCACGACGTCGAGTGCCAATAACTTTCCCACGTGGTTGGTTAGTGCGTATAGACCAAATGGCGGACTCAGATCAAATACCAAGATCTCGTTAAACGTGTTAAGTATCCGCGGATGCCGAACAGGGCCAGGCCCACCTCTCTCCTAGGTGGTCTCAACCTGCCCTGCCGCTCTGCCTCAAAGTAACAGTCGGGGGCCGTCGGGAACCCAGGCCCACCTCTACCGGGATGGAGCCACCTGCCCCTTCAGCCCCCATCTCCGAACAGTATCACAAGTAATGTAACAGCATAAAGTATATAGTGTATGCCCGAGATCACCTCCCAAAGTGATCACGGCCCAGTAGTATAGCATGGCGGTGACAAGAGTGTAGGGCCCACAGATGAAACACTAGCATCCTATACTAAGCGAGGGATAGCGGTGTAAGGGGAACAACTGTAGCAACAATGACAAAGCTATGCATCGTAATAGGATTAACCGAAGCGATAACATGCTACACTACTCTAATGCAAGCGGTATAGAGAAGAGTAGGCAATATCCGTGATCAAAGGGTGGGCTTGCACTGGTTGCTTTCCGGACAAGAAGGAGGGGTCGTCGGTGGCGTAATGTCGACCACAGGGGCATCGACGTAAATCACGGGGTCTCACCAAGAGAAAAAAGGGGAGAAACAATAAATACATAGCAAGCAAGTGCATAACAGATAACGAGTAGAGCTAGGCGTGTTCTAACGCGGTATGAGGTGATCTGGGTGAAGGGGAAACATCCGGGAAAATATCCCGGTGTTTCGCATTTCGAACAGAGATGAACCGGAGGGGAAAGTTGCGAGTTCGATAGGTTAGGGAGGTGTGGCGTATTTAACGGGCTGCGTATCCGGATTCGTCTCGTCGTTCTGAGCAATTTTCATGTAGAAAGTATTTTCATCCGAGCTACGGTTTATTTTATATTAATTTTAAAAGATTTAAATCATTTTTAAGATTAATTTAATTATATTAATTCAACATTATCCAGAATAGTGCATGCTGATGTCATTATGACGTCAGCATGACGTCAGCAGTCAACGGAGGTGTTGACTAGTCAAACTGACGTGTGGGTCCAGTGGGACCCACCTGTCATACTCTGTTTTAGGTTAATTAGGATTTGGTTAAACTAATCACCGTTTATTTAACTAACTTAGGTTAATTAGATTAATTAAGCAGATTAATTAACTTAATTAATTGATTAATTATTAATTTAATTAATTAATTAACTAATTTATTATTGTTATTATTATTTATTTATTTTTAAAAGCGTTCTCGGGGCATGGGCCCTGGTATCATAAACCCCTAGGGGCCATAGTGGGTTTAGGTCTTTGCGGCGCCTGCATAGTGAGGCGCTAAGCGTGAGGCGCCCGACCCGAGAGGGCAAGCGCAGAGGGCGGCGCCCGGCGCTGAAGCGCGTGGTCGGCAAGCACACAGCCTGGCGGTCGCCGGAGTGGGGACGCCGGTGGAAGGCGGCAGCGAGCACGGGCCGAAGCGAGAGGAAGGCTGTGGTCATAGCGGGGTGCTACCGCAGGCGCCTGTGTGATCAGCGAGAACGGCCGTGGTCGTGGTGGCCTTGAGCAAAGGCAGAACGGAAGCGCGGTTGTCGTGCGGTGTGAGCGCTAACGCACATGGGGACGTCTTGAGGGAAAGCGGAGCGGGCCGGGCGAGGGCACGCAGGCGGCCCGGCGTGGTGCGCGGCGCTGCGAGGCCCGGTAGAACGCTTGGCCGGGCGAGGGAAAGAGAGGAGGGGCGCGGGGGTGCTCACGGGGCCGGTAGGGTAATGGCAGCGTGCTCGGGGAGGCTCGGGGTGGTCGACGGGGACGACGCGGCGGAGCGGGAGGAGACGAGGTCGAGATGCGTTGCGAGCGATGGCGAAGCGAGCGGTCCGCGAGGGGCGCCTCCGGCCAAGATCGGGCGGCGAGGTCGAGGCATGGCCCGGGCGGTGGACGGCAAAGAGCGTCGGGGCGGCGCGTGGTCGCTGGTGCATCGAGTGAAGCCTCCTCGATCCAGATGGGATCGGGAGGAGGGGGAGAGGGAGAGGCGAGTGGGGGAGTGGGGGCGAGTGGGGAGGGAACCGCTAGGGTTTGCGGTTGCGAGGGGATAAGGGAGTGAGTGGGGGGGGCGGGCCAAGTGGGCCGGCTGGGCGGCCTGGCTAGCCCCGTGGCCAGCTGGGCCGAGGCCCAGCGAGGGGGGGGGCTTTTATTTTTCTTTTGTTGTTGTTTTTTTTTTCTTATTCTTTTCTGTTTTATATTAGTGGCACTTTATTTTTGGTTTAGTAAAATATGAAAATAGCTCCAAAAATAGTGTATCAAAATAATCCACTGTTCTAAGAAGTTTTACCTTAGAATAAAAAATAGTTTAGTATTTGGTAAAATATATTAGGAGTATACCTAATTGTTTTGATGTTGTTTTAATCACATTAGGGTATTTGAATATTTTATAAAGATGTTGTTACTCCACCAATAATATGCATGATTTATTTGTCACATTAAGAAATTTTAGTTTTGACCTTTGAAAACTTTAATTGTTTGACTTGATTTTAAATTTGAATTGGATCGATTTTGAACCATCACGAGATTAACAACAGTAACCGAGGTGACGTGGCATCACTAGCGTGGAATTACTGTAGCCTAAATATCCGGGCGTCAAATTTCTCCTCCACTACAAGAAATCTCGTCCCGAGATTTAAGCGGCGGAGTAAGAGGGGAAAGGTGTTGGTAGCGAAAAACCTAACGAGTCTTCTCGGTCTTGGCTGCCCTTTCGAAGAGGTTGATCCTTTTCGTTGATGTATTCATTTCTCTGCTTTAGGTCATCATGATGAAGTGGCCATCCTTCCTTCGGAGTCTTCATCATACTAACGAAATATTAAGGGGGTATACCGGAAGAATGGACCTCTACAGGGTAGACTATCTGGTAGACAACAAAGAGGAAGGTGGCGGAAAGTAACTCTCGAGTTCAAATTTAAGACAATATCGAGAGCAAAGTAGGAAGGTGCAAAATAGAAGTTTCAAGCGCATAGGCAATCGTTCGTTGCCTGAAGCGAAGTGTGGGAATAAGTATTGCGCCTGATACCAGATTGATGATCTCACCGGAAGGTGGCTCGTGAATTACACACGAGGCCACGCGTGAGGAATAACTTTGGGAACAGGGGGTGTACAGGAGAGTCAGGTTTCGATCCTGAGGAACTGTGGGTTATGGGCCCACCATGTGGGTTAAAAGCAGGAAGGGCGGAGACGTCTTGCGTGATCATGCAAGCAAGGTATGTCAGAGGATAGCCTATCAGTTATCTCGGCAACAACATCAGCACCAAGGGCAAGGGACGAAGAGAACCATTTTCCTGCTCGTTGAACGAGGCGGACCAGTAGGCAAAGTTCTCGTCCATCGGTGGTTACTGAAATGTCATCAAGAAAAGTAACAGGTCTCCTTTGGCGAGTTGTACACCGAGGTGTTTACATAAGAAGTGAATTATTACTGCTTAGGTTATATAGATCACAAGAAAGGTCAAACAAACCAATGGAAAGGAAAATGTGATCATCAGGTTAAACAGAACAATGGAAAGGAAAAGTGTGTTTAAACACATATTTCAGGAGTATATCCTTCCCAAGGACAAGCGAGCAAGATATCCACGACAGGGAGATAATGTAGAAAACCCTTTAGGTAAGGGAGAGAAATGTCATGACATTACCCATACAATGGTGTTTGGATAATTGAGCAAGAAACATTTAGCATTGGGCTTCAAATGTTCTTATTGAAGATCGGAGTACCATAGACATGCTTCGAGATAGCATTGACATGGTCTTCAAGCAAAGGTCGGACTTTGGATATACAAAGGATCCATCAGGATAACTTATTAAACAAGGCATTCAAGTTCCTCATGGAAAAATGGTTAACCTTGTTAAAAAGGAAACTATAACAGCAGGTCATCCGGCCAGGTGTGCTGGACATGCCATCACCTTACCGGGTCATAAAAGACCAGTGTTATAACTCTTGGAAAAATGTTCCAACCATCATATCCTCGATCGAGATTCTGATCTGATTGGTGTGAGGATACCTCAAACTCACGATGCTTGAGGAGAAAAGGTGTGACACAAATTGACGAGATGACGTCGAAGATTCTCGGGAAATGAACTATGGAAGCGAGTTCCAAAACAAGAGTTCATCATTAAATCAAGAAGAGGATGAGGAGGTGGCTTATGGACTCAGCGTTGATTCAACGAGGTATCCAAAAAGATGGATCCCCACAATTATGTTGATAAGGAGATAACATTTGTCAGATCAAATGATATAAGGAAGTATGCTCGAGGAAAACATACACCATTAAACATTGGTTGAGAGGTGCGCCTCAAATAAGGGTTGGGTTGCACGAGCAATGTCGAATGGTGATTCAATAATCAATAGTCTAAGAATGAACGGCCGACCATTAACTTCAAAGTAATAGGGTTGCTAGAAGTGCAGAATCCAGTACCCGGTTGGAATCAACACGAGGACCAAGAAAGAATGGTGATGGTGAGAAGTATCATTATAGCAATAATTACGAAGAGGTGGAGCAATCCTCACAACATTCTTGACATCAAAGATGGTAATACTCAGCGGTAGAATCATAACATAAGTTGGATAGCAAGGAACTCAAGGTTCAACACAAAACAGGGAACAATTTTTGTGTTGGAGGGAATGCAATAATGTTGTGGATGATAGCCCAAACCATCGAGGGCAAAGGATGCTATTTCTCATCAAGAATTCAATAGATATCTTGGAAGACCTCAGAATGTTGATGATGATCATGACACATTTGTCGTGAGGTTTCGAGAAGATGTAACTGATCGGCGATGACATCAAGTCAACGGAATGATGAAGCCAAAAGTCATAGGAACCATGGGTACGGCACAAACTCGAAATCAAGCTTGCTGTTCAAGGTCAAACGGTATGACGAGGAAGATCGATTGTAAGATTAGCTCACCGTCGAAATTTGTGCTCCGAGAAGAAGGACCCGGTAGCACAGTTAAAATTTAGCACGATAATGATATAACCAATCAGGCTAGGAATGACTTGATCGGGTACAAAATCGTACTTAAATAAAATTACTAAAAGTTGTTGAACCGTAGTGCGGACTCGGTTGGGTTATCGGTGTCTTTGAGTGTTTAATAACTTTCGAGCCCGTGAAAAATTGGGATCAATGAGAATGTAGCACTTGATGGAGAACTCATAAGAAGTTATGCAGTTCGTGATAATCTCGAGATACCGTGTGGGTAATACCCGGCGATAATGAGATCAAAGTAGAGGTTGGACTAGTCTATTGCTCTGCAACAGAGAAGTTCTTAAACTCGCACGAGAAATGGTATTTAAAGGAGAACATGGTCGGAACCACGATTGCGAAAGGCCAGATCCCAGATATAAGATGAACTTATACCAAGGGAGTGCTAAACTTAAGAGAAGCTTTCATGATAAGTTCTACATCGTGTCCATGGGCATGAACACAAAGTTCAAGGTCGACTCCCACTTCTTCAACGCATAACCTTCCATTCACTGCTCTAAATAAAAATGATTTCAGTGTCAAAACCTACCCGGTGAATTACCAGAGGAGTATAACCCGTGAAAACTTCCGATTTCACACAGATTAAGGAAAGCATAGGTTCAACCCATAGGGGCATCTAAGAACATATACCTTGAACTTCAGGAGTAAATAACACAAACTCAAAAGTAGAGCATGGTTGACAAAAGTAGAAGATACAATTTAACAAGGGCATTATGTATCAGGTAAAGAACACACAATAATTTTGGTTGTGAAGGATATTATCGGATAATAACCCGACAATGGGTATGGCGGTACACAACGGGGCTGATGTGAGTATCGGTACTCAATCAGAGGAAGAAGAAATGCCAAGGCATCGGATTATAGAAACAACTGACTAATTCGAAGCTTAATGCAAAGAAATTTTATGATTTCAAATCAAGGGATCGAAGCAATCGTTCTGATCGAATACGAATAAGTTCAATAGACTTAGAAACACAACCGATCAAGGCATTGATTTGTCAAGAACCAGCTCATATCCAAATAACGTCTAAGCCGGAAGGATAATCCTAGGATTCGACTGATGATTGTGAACATTCACCACGTATTGAATCTATGGACTCAAAGATAGCGGTGACAAAGGATGCCAATAAGATTACTATACTTATGGGATTAATCATAATGAAAGCAAACAAGAAATTCGAGCAATAGGTTGCTTTGAGGATTTTGGAAGATCGAATGGTATTTTGAAGACTTTTGTGAAACACATGAACAATCGGGGAATGAGCGGATACTTTCGATAAGTGAGAATTATCCGTAGGGGTATTCATGTGGCAAGGAACTGCAAAGTAGTAGGCACAAAATATTCTCGGAACAATAGATAGAATTTCGGTGTATCTTGTAATAACAAGATCAACTGGGGATGAATGTATGAACAATAAATATAGGTAGTTATCCATAAGGATACATCGGTGGTAGAGAATTGTAAAGCGATGGCACAAGTTCTCTAGAGAACATCGTAGGGTGTCTTCGGAATATTTTGGTGAAGCAAGCGATCATTCAGACCGATGGATTCTCCGGGAGAAAGTATTTCCGAGAACCTAAAGTTAGATTTTAGAAAATCATTTAACCCGAATAGAAGAGAGATTAGAATCCTAGAGTATAGACGAGGAATAAAAGATCCTAATACCACCCAATGGCAATGTGGGCCCATGGGCCGCACAGCCATGCTAGTAAAAGTTTTGTAAAGTCTAGACTCGACTTCGGCCAAGGAGTTGGAAAGGGGGATTCCCTACAGGCGATGCGGCTCTAATACCAACTTGTGGACGCCCCGATTCAATCGTACACTAATCATGCACGCAAATGTATACGATCAAGATCGAGGACTCACGGAAGATAACACAACACAACTCTAAAACATAAATAAGTCATACAAGCATCATAATACAAGCCGGGGGCCTCGAGGGCTCGAATACAAGTGCTCGATCATAGATGAGTCGTGGAAGCAACCATATCTGAGTCTGAGACATAAGTTAAACAAGTTTGCCTTAAGAAGGCTAGCACAAACCGAGATACAGATCGAAAGAAGGCCTTGGAGCCTCCTGCACGGGATCCTCCTAACTACTCTCACAGTGCGTCGTCGGCAGGCAAGCACGTAGTAGTAGGCACCTCCGGGGTAGTAGTAGTCATCGATGGGGGCATCTGGCTCCTGGGCTCCGACATCTGGTTGCGACAACCAGAAGGAAAGGAAAAGGGGGGAAAAGGGGGGAGAAAGCAACCGTGAGTACTCATCCAAAGTACTCGCAAGCAAGGATCTACACTACATATGCATGGGTATATGTGTAAAGAGGCAATATCGGTGGACTGTACTGCAGAATGCCAGAATAAGAGGGGGATAGCTAGTCTTATCGAAGACTACGCTTCTGGTCGCCTCCGTCTTGCTGACATGTAGAAGAGAGTAGATTGAAGTCCTCCAAGTAGCATCGTATAGCATAATCCTACCCGGCGATCCTCCTCGTCAGCTTCATACATTAGAGAGCGACCACCGGGTTGTATCTGGCACTTGGAAGGGTGTGTTTTATTAAGTATCCGGTTCTAGTTGTCATAAGGTCAAGGTACAACTCCAAGTCGTCCTGTTACCGAAGATCACGGCTATTCGAATAGAATAACTTACCTGCAGGGGAGCACCACATAACCCAACATGCTTGATCCCATTTGGCCGGACACACTTTTCTGGGTCATGCCCGGCCGCGGAAGATCAACACGTCGCAGCCCCACCTAGGCCAACAGGCGGAGAAAGACCGCGGTCTAAACCTAAGCGCCACAGGGTGCAGGCCCCATCGCCCTTAGCACACCTGCATGTTGCATACGTGGTCGGAAGCGAGAACTAGCCCCTTAATACTACAAAGAGGCTTATGTTCCAATCCGGTAGCAGCGCTTCGATCGGCCGACGTCCACGAAGGCTTCGGTGATACCACGATCGTCGAGTGCCCATAACTTTCCCCAATGTAGTTGGTTAGTGCGTATAGACCAAATGGCGGACTCGAGGATCAAATACCAATATCTCGTTAAGCGGTTTAAGTATCCCGAATGCCGACCGAGGCCGGACCCACCTCTCTACTAGGTGGTCACAACCTGCCTGGTCTCGCCACAGTAAATGGGATCGGGGCCGTGAGGAACCCGAGGCCCACCTCTCTACCGGGATGGAGCCACCCTGCCTTCACCCCCATCTCGAACAACGATCACAAGTAATGTAACAGTATAAAGTATATAGTGTATGCCCGAGATCACCTCAAGTGATCACGGCCCGATGTATAGCATGGCAGCGGACAAGAGTGTAGGGCCACAGATGAAACACTAGCATCCTATACTAAAAGCGGTAGGATAGCGGTAAGGGAACAATCATAGCAACAATGACAAAGGCTATGCATCGAATAGGATTAACCGAAAGCAGTAACATGCTACACTACTCTAATGCAAGCGTTATAGAGAAGAGTAGGCGATATCCGAGTGATCAAAGGGGGGCTTGCCTGGCGGTTTTCGAGACAAGAAGGAGAATTAAATCGGTGACGTAGTCGACCACAGGGGCATCAGCATTGTCACGGGGTCTACCGAAGAGAAAAAAGGGGGCGATACAGTAAATACATAGCAAGCAAGTGCATAACAGGATAACAGGCAGAGCTAGACGTGTTCTAACGCGGTATGAGGTGATACCGGTGAAGGGGGAAACATCCGGGAAAATATCCCCGGTGTTTCGCATTTCCGGACAGATGAACCGGAGGGGGAAAGTTGTGAGTTCGATAGGTTAGGGAGGTGTGGCGGACAAACGGGCTGCATATTCGGATTTGTCTCGTCGTTCTGATCAACTTTCATGTAGAAAGTATTTTCATCCGAGCTACGGTTTATTTTATATTAATTTTAGAAGATTTAAATCATTTTTAGGATTAATTTAATTATATTAATTCAACATTATCCAGAATAGTGCACGCTGATGTCATTATGAGGTCAGCATGACGTCAGCAGTCAACAGAGGTGTTGACTAGTCAAACTGACGTGTGGGTCCACTGGGACCCACCTGTCATACTCTGTTTTAGGTTAATTAGGATTTGGTTAAACTAATCACCATTTATTTAACTAACCGGTGAATTAGATTAATTAAACAGGATTAATTAACTTAATTAATTGATTAATTATTAATTTAACTAATTAATTAACTAATTTATTATTGTTATTATTATTTATTTATTTTTAAAACGTTCTCAAGGGCATGGGCCCCGGCTGTCATAGGCCCTAGGGGCCATAGTGGGTTTGGTGTCTTTGCAGGCGCCTTGATGCAGGCGCTAAGCGTTGGGCGCCCGACCCAAGAGAGGGCCGAGCTGGCGAAGAGGCAGGCGCCATGGCCGGCGCTGCGTGGTCGGCCAACCTTGTGGTGGTCGCCGGAGTGGGACGCCGCCAGCCGGAAGAAGCTGACAGCCAGACCGCGGAAGCGAAAAGGAAGGCTGGTCACAAGAGGGTCTTGTGTGTGGCGCCTGTGTCGAGCGAGCAGGCCGTGGTCGTGGTGGCCGCGAAAACAAAAGCGGGACGCAGGTGCGGTGCCCATGTGATAATGCGAACAGCGCACGCTGAGACGCAGGAGGGCGCGAGCGAGTCGGGCGAGGCACGGCAGGCAGGTGTGATCTGGCCGTGAGGCCAGGCGGGGACACGGACGGGCGAGGGAAAGAGAAGAGGGGCGCGGAGGTGCTCACAGAGCCGGTAGGGTAATCGCAGCATGCTCGGGGAGGCTCGTGGTGGTCGACGGGGACGACGCGGCGGAGCGGGAGGAGATGAGGTCGAGGCGGCGTTGGCGATGGCGGAGGGGTCCGTGAGGCGGCTCGGCGTCGGCGTCGTCTTGGTCGAGGCAGCGCTCCGGGCGGCGGTGGACGGCAAAGAGCGTCTGGGGCAGCGCGTGGTCGCTGTCGGTGAATCGAGGTCGAGCCCCTCCTCGATCCAGATGGGATCGGGAGGAGGGAGAGAGGGAGAGGCGAGTGGGGGAGTAGGGGGCGAGTGGGGAGGGAACCGCTAGGGTTTCTTGATTCTTGAGGGATAAGGGAGTGAGTGGGGGCCGGGCCAAGTGGGCTGGCTGGCCTGGCTAGTCTCCGTGGGCCACCGGGCCGAGGCCCAATGGGGGCTTTATTTTTCTTTTGTTGCTGTTTTTTGTCTTATTCTTTTCTGTTTTATATTAGTGGCACTTTATTTTTGGTTTAGTAAAATATGGAAATAGCTCTAAAAATAGTGTATCAAAATAATCCAACTTTATTCTAAGAAGTTTTACCTCGGAATAAAAATAGTTTAGTATTTGGTAAAATATATTAGGAGTATAACTAATTGTATTGATGTTGTTTTAATCACATTAGGGTATTTAAATATTTTATAAAGATGTTGTTACTCCACCAATAATATCCATGATTTATTTGTCACATTAAGAACATTTTAGTTTTGACCTATGAAAACTTTAATTGTTTGACTTATTTTAAATTTGAATTTGAATCGTTTTTGAACCATCGCGAGATTAACAACAGTAACCGAGGTGACGTGGCATCACTAGCGTGGAATTACTGTAGCCTAAATATCCGGGCGTCACACACTTGGTGGAGGGAGGATCGTCTACCACGGGTGAACAAACAAATTGCGACTTGACGCGTTATGTTAAATTTAAAAAAGAGGCAAACCATGTGGGGCCTACCTTAGAGGCAAGGCTCTATACACCGAGTACTTGATGTGTCCGATCCACTGCATGAGAACAAGGAGAAGCTTGCTTAAGTCGCCCGTCTCCCGCCCACGGGCGCGGTGGCTCGCAGGATGAGGTGAAGCTTGCTCCTCCCTCGCCCATGCACGCGGTGCCCCGGAGGACGAGGAGAAAAATTTACTACTCCCTCTGTTTACTACTCGTCCCTACAACCTTGGTTATAGAGATTATATCATATTGTTTGGAATATATATGTCCTTAATAGATTTCAATATGAACTACTAGTACATACTCCAAACACTGATGTATATAGACGTATTTTAGAGTGTACATTCACTCATTTTGCTCCGTATGTAGTAGTACTCTCCCTCGCCCCTTGACCCTCGACCACGTGGTGGACGTCAAGCAATTCATTCGGTCACATATAGCCAGAACGATATATATTGCACTACCATTATTGCTCGACTTCCCGAAGAGGCGAAGAGCCAATCGCAAGGTTAATATTTTGGAGATGCCAAGCGCAAGGTTATAGGAGAGCAGTAGTAGGTGCCGCGTCATTTATAAATATTTTTTTTCTTCAGCACGTCGCAATATGATAGGTTCATATGGAGAAAAAGAAGCTGCTCCACTATATACATAGTCGGGGGCGGGCCAGCCTACAGGTTGCTTCTTTGGGGTTGCTCTCTTCACACTCTCTCGCACAAAATGACTGTGGCCACATCTCTAACATCCCGGGCGGATCACGTCCGCTTGGGGAAGGGGTGGATGCTTAGTGTAGATGCGGTGTCCGCCGACGGGCAATGAAAACCCACCGCTTCGGGCACGCCCAGTTAGGGTCCCCGCCGTTCTCTCTCTCACAAAGCCGGTGAGGTTGCCTTCGTCCCTTGCTCCTTTGCCGCTGACGTGGGTAGTTGCCACCTCCGCCGCCTCCTCAAGGTCGAACTCGTCCCTCGTGTACAACTCCTTCTACAGGCTTGCACCATCTGCTCCCGACTGCCCACATCACTCCTGTGGATATTTCTCTACTTCTTTGCCCCGCACATACATGATACCTCTACTGGCTTCTACGTACTGTATTTGTGATGAGTTTATGTCTCATCAACTAGTCCTAGTAATCTTATTCTAATCACGCTTCTTCAATTTCTTTGCCACGGGGATGCTCATCTCGATTTTGGTGAAACTGCACAAAATGATCTGATGGTCAAAAGGTTGCAAACTTCATTTATTAGGAAACTCGAACGTTGCCAGCAAATTGAAGCCTGGTCAGGGTTCATGGTTCAAGGACTAGGGACTGCATGGATCGTTTTTCTTTAGTCAGCCTCTTGTTCCAAAATAAGTGTCAACTTTAGTAGTAGTACAACTTTGTGCTAAAGTTTGCACAAAGTTGAGACACTTATTTTGGAGCGGAGGAGTACATATATTGCTATGATCATCAATCATTGAGATGAAATAGCATGCATGTTAGTCTCCTTTGTATTTGATGAAATGTTACAGAAATGCAACCTTGGGCCCTTAAGATACATGTAACGAGGAGCTGGAAGCTTCATAGCATTGTACAAATTTATCTCATTTGATAAATTACAGTGCGTACTAGTACTATGCTAGTACTTCCTCCGTTCCTAAATATAAGTCTTTGTAGAAATTTCACCATTAACCACATGCGGATGTATATAGATGCATTTTAAGTGTAGATTCATTCATTTTGTTCCATTATGTAGTTCACCTAGTGGAATCTCTACAAAGACTTACCTACTAGTAATAGCTAGCCCCCACTACTAGGAATTCTCTATCCTCTCCTTGAGCCACATCATCAAAATTGACGTGGCCAGTTAGATGAAGTAAATCAGTCATAATAATGGCAAATGCGATCTAGGCGTTGAGAGGCTCAGCACTAAGCCACATGCAAGCATGCAGAAATAGTGGCACATGCATGTTAGTGGGTTTTAAATCACATCAACATGTCTGCATGCAAGCATGCACCGGTAGCATGCATGTAAGTGAGCTTTTAAGTCCCATTAACATGTCAAAAAGAAAAATATAATCCCATTATGCAGTAGGAGTTGGCTGATCTTTTTTTCCTTATGTGGGATGATCTAAATGATGATGGGAGTTTATTTAGTTTGGCTACCACATTTGTCATGCGGTTATAGAGTTTTTTTTTAGTTCTATGAAATCGATTGTTTTGCCAGTAGAGAGATATACCATTGTTCGCCAGCCAACGAAGGACTCATCTAGTAATATTTAGGAGCGGAGGGAGTACTATGTAAAGAGTTAGGTGTCGCACGGTGATAGTGTGAGGTGGGCCATGTAATCACTTGAGCTGCGTGTTTTCACTTGCTCTTGCACTCCTCCATTGTAAGAATGGAGAAAATTGTAATCTACTACCTCCTTTCGGCAAAGCGTGGGACATCCAAAGTCCTACCACCTTAGTAATAAAGACCAATGAGCCGTCAAATCACATAGACCCAGCGATAAGTTGAATGACGAAGCAACCATCACTCTTGCGCCCGGTGAGAGGTCGCGTCCGCTCTTCCGGGCATGAATGCGACACCGATTCTTTGGGCTGTTGTATTTGGTGGGAAAGCCTTGTGGCGGTGGATGGAGGGGCTTTGGGTGGGCGAGCTAGTCGGGACGGGCGTGGCAGGTATGCCGGCATGTCCCTACGGACACGCCCGGAAATGAGAGGATGCACCGACTCTCATGGCTAAATCGTACACTACACACCATATCTCTGTAGGGAGTAGGTCGATCTGTCGCACTCTCTAACACACACATGCCGTTAAACACACACACGCACACGCACGCACCTTGGTCTTGTTGCACCTTCTAACATGACTTATTACACCTAGACGGAGGGAGTAGTAAGTATCACGAGATCTGGTGGCACCTTGACTTAAGTCGAATACAAGTGCCCAAAATTTGTGTGCATTTTATAATAAGGATTCACTTAAAATAGTACGTGAGTGAACAGAGGGATCAATTGGACAGTGTTCCCGAAGCAATGGCGAGATGTGTGAGGTAGTAAGATACACCACTTGGCGCTTTTAATTTTTCTTATTAATTTGTTTGTTTCACCCTCTGTTGGTGGGACCCAGCATTACTACGTGGAGAGAGGTAAGGTGACTAAAAGGCTGCATTATTTCTGCACCACTTGTGGATAGTCTTACCACCAAAGCCACATGACACGATTATGATTGAAATCCTAATGACTCCCACACATACACACACAAAAAAACACGGCATACTGTCACACGAATGCAGGAATGTATAAAGGTTATTTTCCTCTCGTTGAACATAACGGGAGGGTTGTGTGTAACTAGTTAGCACATTAGCTCATCAAACTTGAGGTCTCGGGTTCGATAACTACACTTGAGCATAATTTTTGCCGGGAGGATTCTTTGGTGGTCAAAATGTTTTCTAGGGTTTGCACGCTTCACACTCTCTCTCCGGTATATATATACATCATTGGAGCCTCGGGCTTGTAGTTGCTCTCTTCACACTCTCTCGCCCTCTCCCGCTGGATCCTCGGTAGCTTGTAGTTGCTCTCTTCACACTCTCTCGCCCTCTCCAGATCTAAACAAGACTTCCTTGGCCTCTCTCTCCTCTCACTTTGCTGCTCAAAGAGCCGGGCAGGATCCGTCCACGAAGGGAAGGAGGCTTAACGTTGTCGCCATCGTCGGGGAGGGAATCCACTACGGGCGTTGCGGTTCACTTTCCACCCAGCGGCGGCGCGGGAGGGCCTCCGACCATTCTTCTTCGCCATCGTCCCGTCGCCCACCGAACCACGCCCCAAGAACCTTAAGGTATATTTTACTCACTCCACATGCATTGCTCTAGCTGCATGTATACCATGAATCTAGGACGTGGTTCAAAGAGGAAAGGAGTGGGGAAAGTAGTGGGAAAAGTTGTATATAGCATGAATCTAGGGCGTGGTTCAAAGAGGAAATGAAGGGAGAAAGTTGTATGGCATGAATCTAGGGCGTGGTTCAAAGAGGAAAGGAATGGGGGAAAGTAGTGGGGAAAGTTGTATCGCATAAATCTAGGGCGTGGTTCAAAGAGGAAAGGAAGGGCGAAAGTACTAGTTCAAAAAGGAAAGGAAGGGACAAAGGCTGTAGAGTTTGAGCGAGGACTAGATTTGTTACGCTCACATAGGGAAAGGTGTCTAAAGATAACAAAGCTGGGACCAACACAAATATGCTCCTTGGTTGTTTGTTCTTTGTTGCAACAGATCGTGCATGACCACGATGCATTGGTAGATGCACATGGTGCTGGTGCATCCACCGTCCGATGCAACTCATTAGCTGTTGTTAATCTATGGCCTGTTTGGTTAAAAACTCCCTAGTCCCTACCTGCTTGGTTCGTGGACTAAACATGGACTAGAGGTTATTAAATGACATGATAAAAGACCATGTTACCCCTAGTAATGAACTAATAGAAACAAGGTGTGATGCGTGGCGAGGGCAATTTGTTGGAAAAGTCCCGGAAAAGACTCCCTCGGGGTCTTCTTTCTTTAGTCCCAAATGCCCACTTTTAGTCCCGAAAAAGTCCCTCCTGCTTGGTTTAGATGTGATCGAGACGGAGTTTTTTTAGTCCCTACACCAAAATGTCACTGTAAACAAACACCCTCTAATAATGCCTGGAAAATTGATGCAATGCCACGCTTAAAAGCAAATTACATGTTTAACGAATTTTATTGTTAATATAATCTCTATGTTAATATTAATCAATGCCACCGTTTGAGAAATGCTCTTGTCTTGCTTTCTTTCCCATTTCGATAAGGTAGATGCTTCTTTTGTTGGCTTATGTCATCCACCGTTATTGACCACTAATTGTTTCCTTTGCACCTCTGTGTAAGCAGGGTTATCTACTTCACCTCGTTGCCATTATGAACTTTTGTTGCACTTTGCACAAAAACACTTTTGTTTTAAGAGTGTTTTGTGCAGTTCAACCAAAATGTCACACCGACAACGTTTCTTGATTGCTTGATCTTAGTGGAACTGCACAAGAGGAGATCGTACTTCCTATCCGTTAAGCAGAGTTTGGTTCAGATCTTCTTCTTGTGAGTTGTTTGAATTCCGCATCATGAGAGGTCAAGATTAGCCTTCTTTCACATGATTACGTAGTGTGCTTTCATATGTTGTGCTACTTGTGCGATAATGTTGCTTGATTTTAGTGAACTGCACAAATGGAACCAAGACTTCCAATCAGTATGTACCTTTGTAATATCCCATTGAGGTAAGATAAGGATATTTCACAACTGCTGGCCTGTATTTTGCCACTTTCATCGAGAAAATTAAGTTTAGTACTATATTTGTGCTCCTAATTGACATGTCAAATCTTACATTGAAGGTGAAGCTTATGCATTATTGAACCAAGTGATGACAGGGAAGAGCAGTGGAAGAAAAACAAAATCAACTCCGGTGCTGTAATAAAGCACTTTGGAACTGTGATGACACAAGTAATGATATAGTTTTGCATCTTAATTTATTGCTATGGCTGGAGCGAGCAATTGTTTTTCCACCGATTTGATGCCATACGTAATTATCTCTACTTGTGCAAACAGGGATCTTCTTTGAAGATACCATATATTTTAGTGGAACTGCACACGAAGATGTTGGAAACATTAAACGAATCGAGGAGTATGTAGTAAGCATGGCCACCCCCGTAGATAGCAACAGCTGGTTCCCGAGAAGTGCTTCATCTGTATGCTCTACACAATCAGCCTCTGACAAAGGTTGGTACTTGCCCGATTTCATCCATATGATTGAGCTTTGTCATCTCTATTGGTATTGTGCTACTTTGTTTAGATACTTTGTCATGAAAAGTGGTATTGTCCTTGGGAAGTGCTTCATCATGTCTGTTTTAAATATTTCCTTTTCTTTTTTTCGAGCAAACATGGATGCTAGAATTTAGTAGTCCTCTTGTCTTTGCACAACAGGATCATCTTCCTCTGAAGAAGAATATGGAGATGCATTAGTGACTAGTTCCGATTATGCCGGGATGAAGAAGCACCGTCTATCTTCTCATCGAAGGAAGGGCAGTTGAAGGATGGTTACACTACTCCCCACAAGACCAAACTAACTTCATCTCAGAAGGACTGACAAATCTCCATTTTTTTGCTGTGATGCGCGAGTACAATGTTGTTCTAGGATTCTTTCTAGTGAGTTCCATTTTTCTAAAAGTTTGCTCTACATGGACCATGTATGTGCTTGTTGAAACTGTCAATTCATAGTACAGTTTGCTTTATACTAATCACTTTTTTGTATTTGTGCAAAGAGGGGTGCTCAGCTTGATTTCAACGGGAACAACACAAAATGTTCATGAATACATCGAATCATTCATTTTCCACCACAAGAAAGGAGGTGCCCAAAAGTTCAAGGCGTTGCAACATATAAAGGGCGAAATCATACAAGCTCTGTGGAATTTGGTTGATTTTGGTGGGCGCACAAAAAACAACGGTGGTTTATTTAGCACGGTTGCCATGTCAATGTCTGAGCGATGGCAAACCACCTTGCCCATTCCACAATCATAGGCATTTGATATTTTGGAATGGGACAACCTTATCAAATTTTGCTCATTGATTTTAGCAAGATATGCGTTTGATATTTTGAATTGGGCGCCTTCTTTGTCGGCCGCCGATCAATTTTTTCTTTATTCTTTAGTTGTGAAGTAAATATTGCCTCGACATGTGAGTCATTGAGATGCATAATCATCGATTGTTTTGAATGTTCTCTATGAATTGTCGGTCCGTGAGTTTGATTGCAATGTCTGAAGCAGCTAAAAAGCTGCTCAAACTCTTTACTCATACATTTCCTTTTTACTTAGCACATTGTGAAAGTGCATACTTTTTTGTATAAGATTGGTCAAAGTAGAGATACTTTGACTTGCGGATAAAACTTGTATCACAGACTAGAAAGGACCGGAGGAGTACATGTGAAATGGCTGCAAGCGTGGTGATCACCACAGGAATAATGCTAGTACGTATTGTTTTGCATGTTCATCCAATGCCGGTGATACAGGAATTGAACTAATGGAAATAAATTCATTCATACACGGTCGGATTTCATATAAACATGCCGGATTTCATTACATTTCATACATTCTTCAACTAAAAAGGGGTGTTTGTGGGGGTCATCCTCCTTTTCGAAAAAAAACTAAAAAGGGGTGCGCTGAAGGTATAATTAATTAACCGAAGCTACCCACACAATGTCGGAGGCGAGCGAAGCTTGATTTGACTTAACTGCGGCAGTGCGATTCATGTAATCGACATGTGGCCTGTTGGGCCCACGTGTCAGTCAGCCAACTGCACCAGCACTTAAGTAGAAGCAGCGTTCTTCTCTAGCGCAGCTCTCCGACTCCACGTCGCCGCCAAGAAGCTAACCAGCCGTCAATGGTCAACCCGCCTAGCTTGGCTTCAACCGGAGGGTAGCAGTGGTGGCCTTACTTGGACCCGAGCGGCGGCGACCTACCATGTTCTACTCTTCCTCGTTTTCTGTGTGGCGCGGCCTCGTTGGCAGCGGGGCGGGGCCTCGGCGGAGCCGGCGATGCCTCTGTCTCGTTGCCGGCGGGCGGCGCCTCAGCGGAGCGGTGGAAATCCTCCCCCATGTTGCCGGCACGGTGGGGCCTCGGCTGAGCCGGCGATGTCCTCTGCCTCATTGTTGGCGGGGCGGGGCCTCGGCGGAGCCGGTGATGCCCTCTGCCTCGTTGTTGGTGCCGCAGGGCCTCGGCGGAGCCGGCGGTGTCCTCTGCCTTGTTGTTGGCGCCGCGGGGCATTGTCGACGCCAGCGGAGCGGGGACTCGTCGGAGCCGGCATTGTCCTCTGCCTCGTCCTCGGTCTCGCCAAACAGCGCCTCGCCCGCTTCATCGCCCTCTTTGCTAGCCTCTTTGTAGGCGGCCGCAGCCTCCGCCACCCGCATGCGGTACCGCCCGGCCTTCGGCGGCCCTTGCGAAGCGGCGATGCAATCGAGCAGCGCCTCCTGCTCCACCCGCTCCGCGGTGATCTACTCCTCTGCCTGCAGGTGCTCCTGGAGGAGATGGTGGTTGTAGGCGGCGTTGGCCTGCGCCTCCCGGAACTGCTCCTCACGCATCTGCCTCACCCTGTCCATATATTGGGCACGGGCCTCGCCGATGGTCATAGTGCAATGCACCGGCGAGGATGGCGGAAGAGGGCTGGCGCCGGATGTCGACTACCATGTTCTCCATTGGGGCGTCGTCGTCCTCCGGTTACTGCCCGGCCAGCCGATCGGCATCAATGGCTGCTATCTCCTTGTGGTCCGTCGTCCGCCGCCCGTCCGAAAAGCGGTGGGCGAGGAAGCCATAGTGGGCGATAGTGGTGTGGACAGGAGAAAAGGCAACGAATGCGGATGGCTGCGGCTATGGCCGGTATGGCGGTTTATATAGCAATGGTGGGCGGGCGGAGGGGCGGACGTGTGGCCGGAGTAGCCGCCTCGGCAACAGCGTATCACTAATGTGTGCGGCAGATGGGACGAATGACGGGCGGCACTTAATGTCGTTTGAAGTGAACAATCGCCTGCCGGGAAGCCCGGCCCGGCAATTGTTATTTATTTAAGGCGGAAGCAGCAGCGAGCGAGGAGATCACTTTACTTGGATAGGATGACAATGGGGACCCACCAGGTCCATAGCCTCACGTCTTGCCAAGTGCCTCCTTATATATATATATATATATATATATATATATATATATATATAACTATAATTTATTTTGCTTCCTCCTGGTTTCGACATCACGGTCCCATACCATTGTCTACCTATGTACTCCTCCTTTCCGGTTTATAGGGCTTATCTCAAAATTTTAGTTTTCCATTTTATAAGGCTCAATTTGGTTGTTTTCCATCACATGTTCAGATTCCAAGGTGCATTAAATCATTGCATGCAAGTATTAAGAGAAAATTGACCAATGCATGTACTTTATGCATGCATGCATTGCAATTAATGCATTGATAAACATAATTTTTTGAGGATAACAAGAGCATTAATTAGGTGCTTTTGCAAAACTAGAAAAAATATTCCATCACTCGCCATCTACCTTGATTGGTGAGATTTTTGAATTGAGTATTATAAACCGGAAAGGAGGGAGTAGTCAATAAACGAGAGAATTGCACCAGAAGCGGCCGACAGCTGGGACCAAGCAGCTCGAGCAATATTTGTGTTTTTGAGGTGTGAGCACTGCAGAGTTTTTCGATGTTTACCCCAGATATTAATTTTTCTCCTCGAACAACAACGAAAACATCAGCTGCCAGGTATTAATTTGGCGGGCTGTGGCCCATCTAGCCCAGGCCAGATATCCAGCCCAGATATTAATTTTTTTAAGCTGAAAATGGCTAGCCCAGCTATACTTTTTTTTTAGGAATACCCAGGCAAGGTCAAGTTGTTATTCTCCGCCCTGCTGGGCTGCAAATCTTTCCTAGGAGGGATGCATGTAATTATAAAAACTGGGTAGTAACTATAAAAAAATGCACCAAACAGTGATTACTTTATAAAATATTATTTTTGGAAAATTGAAAATTTTAATTTCATTAGTTATTCTTGAGCGGAATGTTTAGATTTGGATTTTTACATAATATAAACTTATATTGAAATTGTATTTAATCTGACTAAAATTTCGGGATAAAAATATTCGGATCCCATCAAAATGTGGGAAATTTTATTGAATTCTGTTTTGAATGGTTGGTTGAAATGGGTTGTACTTTTAAAAAACTGTAAATGGGTTGTAGTAAATTCCATTAGAATTCAAAAATGGGCTACACATTCTTACAAATCTCAAATGGGCTATAAGTTCTCTGCCACACCCTTAAGCCTTACTAAGTTGACGCGTCCCTTAAAAAACAGAGTTGTGACGGGTATGCAAGGCTTTGTCAACTTATAGTCAACACACGGTTCTAGCGGCGATGGCCGTTGGATGTCCATCCAACGGATGCCGTGCTTCTTCTTCAATCTCGGATATTCTAGCTTCACCCGCCCAAAAAATGATTCATCCCCCTGACATCTGGGGCGCACCGTTTCGGAAGCTAACCTGTGGGCATACTAAGTTGACGTACCAAGGGCTTGTCAACTTAGTCAATATAAACGATTCTAGCTGCAGTGACCGTATGATGTCCATCCAACGGCCGTCGTGCTTCTTCAACCTCTGGTCTTCTTGCTCCAGCCGCCCAAAGCAGCGCCCGGTCGTGTCGCCTGCTCCACGCCTCCCGTGGCGGCTGTCGCTGCCGCGGAGGCCTCACCGCCCCTACTACTCCCACCGCTGGCCAGGCCATCCCTCCACTCACCCATCGACCCACACCCCTGTTATTCAAGCGGGCGACGGCAGCCGAACCAAAGTGAACCCTCGTACTTCTCTCCGTCTGCATCCATCGCCGCGTCTTCCCGGCCTGCGTCATCCCTTCCTAGGCCTCGCCGTCGTCCACCGCCGTGGTGCTCTCGGTATGGCGTGGTAAATGTGGTCAAGGAACGACTTCCATCGGACGTGGATGTCAGATGGAGAGAGGTGACAGGTGGGTCCACTGGCAGCCCGCAAGGAAGTGCCTCCTTATTACGCAGCGCAAAATAATTATTCATCCACGGCGGTAGGGGACCCACCGGACGGGCCACCGTATTCGTGAAAAAATGATTAAGCCCCGGCAATTTGGGACCCACAGGCTCCATCTTCGCACGCAAGGAAGTGCGTCCAGAAAAAAAAACAGCCCCCATGACTGCTTGGGACCCACCAGCTACATCTTCTACGCAAGGAAGTGCGTCGGGAAAAAAAAAATGATTCGCCTTCCGACTTTGGGACGCACTTTTCAGCTACACCTTCGCACACAAGGAAGTGCGTCTGGCAAAAAACGATTCGCTTCTCGATCGCTTTGGACCAAAGAGCTGCTACACTTTCGCATACGCAAGGAAGTTTGTCCGACAAAAAAAAAGCGATTTGCCCCGTGGATCTTTGGGACCCAGCAGCTACACCTTCGCCGCAAGGAAGTGCGTCCGGCAAAAAAAAAGCGATTACCCACATTGCTGGGACCCACCAGCTACATCTTGGCGAGCAAGGAAGTGCCTGCTAGTCGGGACCCACGATCGAAGCGTGCGTGGCGTTGTCATCCTGGTCGCGACGATGTGCGTACATCTTGGTCGATGTAGAGGCGCTGCGTGTCGTAGTAGAGGTGCTCACGTAGCATGTACACGCACGTCACAGCCGCCAGGTGCAAGAAAGAAAATACGATTACGTATGTGTACATACCGGCGGGTCTCGAGCGCCTAGTCGCGCATACCGCAAAGCGGAGAAGCGGACCTCCTACGGTCGAAGCAGGGGTCCTATTGCTCGGGAGGTGTGGCGTATGGCAAAAGCGGAGGAAAGCGGATCTCCTACGGTGAAAGCAGGGTCCTGTTGATCGGGAGGGTGTGGCGTACCGCCATAAAGCGGACGAAGCGGACCTCCTACGGTCGAAAGCAGGGGTCATGTTGATCGGGAGGGGTGTGGCGTGCCATAAAAGCAGACGAAATGGACTTGTGTTGGGCGCTACGGTCGAAGCAGGGGGGAGGGTGTGGCGTGCAGTAAGCGGGACTCCACGGGATCTGTTCATCTCCACCGTCGACCTCCTCCGGCCTTCACGGGCTACCGTCGTCCTCCTCCGGCCTCCACGGGCTCTTGTTCATCCAGCCTCCACCGTGCGCTACTCCAGCAGCTCTTTGTTCAACCACCCTCCATGGGCACCCCTCCACCGTCTCACTGTTCATCCAGCCCTCCACACCACGGGTCTGTTCAACCACCCCTCCACGGCCACCCTCCACCATCTACTGTTCATCCAACCCTCCACACCACGGGTTCCTGTTCATCCGAGGCAACGCCACCGCTCCTTGTTCATCCACCCCCCCCGCTTCCCCCATAGCGCTCCTTTGTTCATCCAATCGATCGGCTTGATTAGCAGCGATGGCGAAGAATCGCTCCATCGAGTTCGATTAACAGCCATCGATTGATCGCTTCGGAATTCGATAGCGTAGCGGCAGCAATCTGTCCCTTTCCGGGTTCGATTAGAGCCCAACGCCTCGCTTTCGGCTTGATTAGAGCCAACGCCTCATTACACACTGCAGCAGCGTCGTCACGAGAAAGCAGCGCATCGCTTCGGCCCCGACCTCCCACCGTAACGGCAACTCCTCGAAATTTTCCTCCCCTCGCTTCTACCACGGTTTTTTCCGTCATGGGCCAGCCCAAAGAATGTCATGCAGCTGCGTCTCCGGCCCGCCGGGACGAAAAGCCCATTTTCTGTCATGATTTTTTGTCATAGAAGTAGGAGCCCACGACATCTATGATGATACCGAGTTTTGTCACAATTATCGTCCATAGAAGTGTCATATGTATGACAGGAAAAAAAAATTCGTTCGGCCCAAAATGTCACGGATGTGTCTTTTTTTTGTAATGCAAGCGCCTCGGGAGGCTGAATGGAGAGCCACATTGGAGATGCTTGAGTTGTGGCCTCCGGAAACATCTATGTGCTGGAGCTGGATGTGAAGCAGGAGGTGAAGATGGAGGTGAAGATGGGGGTGAAGGGGGAGGCTAAGAGGAGCGTGTCATGGTCGCCGTGGTTATCACCACCACCACCGCCGCGCCGCAGCCTACACAACACGCGCCCAGCCCATTCTGGGGGCCGCCGCCCCACCTTTGGACACCCCGACCCTACATCGACTTGACGAGCTACGACGAGGATGGTGGCGCCTGAAGACGGCGGCGGGGACAACTTCGACGGCTACGACATCAGCGGCGACTACTTACTTCTGCAGCATCTTGGGCGGCCGCATTAGCTTTTTTAATGATTTTTAATTTCATCTTAAGTACTATGGGTGGGCCGTGACTATGACAGACTTTTTAATTAAGTTATGTACTCCCTCCGTCCCATAATGTAAGACGTTTTTTGACACTACACTAGTGTCAAAAAATATCCTATATTATGGGGACCGGAGAATATCTAAACTATTTTGCAATGCCTTTTCTGGTGTGTTTCTTTTTAAGTCCAACGGACAAGTTTTGGGATCGCACTTTGTTAGATTGGGTGCCCCGACCATGACAGCCCAACCGGATGGGACGTCCGTTTGAGGTCATGCCTTGGAGTTGGCCTTACTACTAATCCCTCGGTTCCCAATTATAAGTCTTTACAGAGATTCCAACAAGCGACTGCATTACGGAGAAAATGAGTGAATCTATAATTTAAAATATGTCTATATACATCCAGTATGTTATTGTCCATTAAAATGTCTAAAAAGACTATTTAGGAGCAGAAGGAGTACATGGGTACTAGCCCTGAAAAGAAAACATCTTACATCTTGGTATGGAGGGAGTAGGGAGTAGCAATCTAAGATAATCTTCCCTAAAAAAGGTAATCCAAGATAATCTACCGTGCTCAGAGCAAGTAAATGGTTGCCAAAGTCACTCATATCCCCAGTTCTTGATCCAAGTACGTGTGTAGTAGTGTGTAAACGGATTGGTAATGACGTTCCGTGTACACCACACGTTCAACAGGCGATCAGGTTAGTAATAATTAAGCGCTTAAGTTCCCGAGGGACGCATGCGTGCATACTTCTCCCACGCCGAGCAGCTGTTTGAGTACTGTGCCGCCGCCGCAGCATTTACAGCCAATTCCTCCATCTGTGCAAGCCTTTTGAATTCCTGAACCGCTACCAGTGTGCACTCCGTGTTTATATACGGTTGCTCTGCCTAATCAAGCCTTCTCCTTCACCGTTCTCACTGATGCGATCGACCTCCCACTCCACCAAAGAGACCGAAGGAGATGGTGGCCGGCGGTCCTCGTAGGAAGAAGCGGAAACCAGCCGGGGTCGAGACCGCCGACGAGGCCCCGGAGCCGGCGGCGACGGAAGCGCCCAATACCGGAGTGGTGGGCGAAGAAGATGAGGGACTCGTCGACCGCATCAGCAGCCTCCCCGACGCCGTCCTCGGCGACATCATCTCCCTCCTCCCCACCGACGAAGGCGCCCGCACCCAGATCCTCGCCACACAAAGTTTTTTTGTAACTCGTCCTACATGAAGCACTTATTTTCGGTAGCCCAGCGTTCTTTTGAGATCCGTCTTTCTTGTTAACTTGCAATAAAGCAGATTTCTTTTTTTTGTTTCTCTCAAATGAAAGAACATATGGACTTCAAACTTTCCAGATCAAACAAACTTTACAACTTCAATGTGTGAAAAAACTTTCAGATTTTTTGGACCAACATAAATATACAAAATGTGAATTTTTTTGATTAAAAAATAAATTTTAGCATTTTAAATGCATGAAAAAATCTGAAAGTTTTTTCTCACGTAGTAATTAGAATGTTTTGTTGTCCTGTAAAGTGTGAAATTTATATGTTGTTTCGTTTGATAGAAACAAAAATAACAAATGTGCCTGCACGGATCTTGATGCCAAAATGGATGACTAAGATAAGGGGTACCGTGTAGCTCCAGCTACACAAAACCACACTCATCCTCGCCACCAAGTGGCGCCACCTCTGGCTCTCCGCCCTGCTCAACCTCGACTGCGCTGTCCTGCTAGCCCGTTGCCGTAATCATGCCGAGCGTGCTGCTGGTGTCGTATCACACATCCTTTCTTCCCACTCCGGTCCCGGTCGTCGCCTCCGCGCGGACAACCTACACCGCTTCGACCTCGGAGCCGTCGATGACTGGCTCCGGTCCGGCGCTCTCGACAACCTACAGGAGCTCGAGGTTGGCAGTGTCTATTACTCAACGGTGGTACCGCTACCGTCACAAACTTTCCGCTTCGCACCCACCCTGCGCGTTGCCACCATAAAAAATTGCAGCCTCCCCGACGGCATCATCCAAGGCCTTCACTTTCCCCTGCTCAAGCAGCTCGGGCTTGATTATGTCATCATTTCGGAGTGCGCGCTGCACAGCTTGATTGCCAGTTGCCCCGCTCTCGAGTGCTTGCTGATATTACAAAGCTTTGGTTTCTTCTCCCTTCGGATCAACTCCCTTACCCTTAGGAGCATTGGTGTTAATAATAAATATAGTGCTTACCAAAATCGTGTCCATTTAAAGGAGCTCATTATCGAGAATGCCCCTTGTCTTGAGAAGCTGCTCCATCTTCATGTCGGCACTGGTTTGCATCTGTCTGTGGTTTCAGCGCCTCAACTGGAGATAATAGGCTACCTTTCTGATGGTTACTACAAGAAGGCCAATCAGGATTATCTCTGCAAATTCGAGTTTGGCTCCACAATTATTCAGGTATTACCATTTTGAGGCATTTCAATTTCAATTTGTTTGTTCAAAAATTATTTAATTATCACTTGATTTGTGAATGGGCTCCTGCAAAAGAACAAAAGACATTGCAAATGGCTAATATGTTGCCTTTCATGCTTGCTAAAGGGATTGCGCGTTGATAAGCTGGCAATGGTCCGCACAGTCAAGACTTTAGCTGTCCAACTGAGAATGCTAAGTTTGGATACGGTTATTCAGTTGATGGCATGTTTTCCATGCTTGGAGAAGCTGTACATTCAGACTGGGGTGATGATTCTTCATTCATTGAATGCTCAAACACTTTTGATCTTCTTCTCTTCTCAGATGATTGATTTACTTATTTCTATATGTTATTTTTAGTTTCGTGTGCCAGAGCCAAAGCCAAGCAATGTGTGGCGTCGCAAACACCGGGATCTGACCAGATGTCCTGATATCCGTCTGAAGACAATAGTGTTGGATTACTATCGTGGCATCAAGTCTGAAGTTAACTTTGTGACATTCTTTGTATTGAATGCGAGAGTGCTAGAGCTGGTGAAGCTTGGGGGTTGCTCCGGTAATAAGGAATTCTTGGCAGAACAATGTAGGAAGCTTCAGCTGGATCAAAGGGCTTCAAAAGGGGCTCGGATTCAGTTTACAACTGATAATTGTGTCTGTTATTCCCTGGATCATGTCCGTGATTTGGATTTAGTTGATCCATTCTTACTGTAGTGTCCAAAACGCTTGCCACTTGGTTTGCTCCATTTACGAGTTGCTCTTGCCTATCACCTTATCCCATTTTTCTGTTTGGTCCAGCCTGGACTAGTTGTGGTGATTTTAGATTCTGTAATACTATCCTGGAAACCTATGACATTAAAGTACCTATCTGTGTTGTTTGCTTGTTATACTATATATGTGAGAACTCTTGCTTATCAGCTTATCCAATTTAGTCTTTTGATTAGTTGCGGTTTTTGTGAAAATTGCTTTTGGAGACCAAGCTCCATTGAGGCCTTCATTTGCAATTTTTAAAAGTCATATTTCTATGTTCCAAAACATTCTGAAACAAATACAGATATACATGGAGGCATAAGACCCATGTGTGTAAATTTTCAGGGAGAAATACGTTGAAATGAGGGCGTTTCAAGGTATTTCATCCTGAATATTGACACACATCACATCCTTGTATACTTGTATAAATTTTTGCAGATTTTTATGAAACTGAAAAGTTCAAATTTTGAAGCTGAGCTCCAAAATGCCCCACTCTTAAGTTTATAATATCCTAGAACCTAGTGACACCACATGAGCTATTTATATGATGTACTACTTACCGCCGTAACGGAGTACTGGTCCGACTTCTCTTCAAGGGGCTCCACTTCCAGAGGCAGGTTTTGAGGTGGTTTGCACAAGGCTAGTGACAGTTGGTGAAGTGATTGAAAGGGTCATTATTTGGAGCTAAGATTATTGATCATTGCTGAAAGCTAACCCTAGGTACCAGTTGGTGCATGGTGTCAGCAGAAGTAGTATCTGTAGCTGGCAGTTCTTGGCAGTAGTCATAGGCAAACGCAGTGGCAAGAAAAAAAATTACCCTTCAATCTAGCTTTGGAAAGACTGTTAGAACTCCTGCTTGTTATAATCCTACATTTGGAAGCAAGCGTCCATTTTATGGAAGAATTATTTGGAATAAGTAAAAGAATAAGTATTTAAGAGGACATGATGCTTAAATGAAAGAACAAAACACAAAACTGGACATGAGATAGTACAGGATTCAGTACATAGTGTTTCTCCATGATTCAGTACAAAGTATTTATATAAATGGTTTGGGCCGGTTAATGCCTGTTGTAATTAACCTAAAAATACTTTGTAAATGTTGATCAAATTTATATAGAAAAAGATAGCAATGTCTACAATACAAGTCAATATCATTATACCCATCATTAAATATATTTTCACACTGTATTTATAGGTATTAGAAATGTTGATATTTTCTAAAAATTTGATCAAACTTTATAAAGTTTAACTTAAGAAAAACTGTCATTCACTATGTTTTACAATAGAGAGAGTACACCCATTCACCGCAATCTACAAAAACTTCCATTCACCAGTATGGCTGTTCTTTTTCCCAGCCAATGGACAAATAGCTGAAGTCCATCCGATGACAAAGGTGCATTGTCCAGAGCTGCTATTTCCTCTGAGGCTTCCCGAGTGGATTTTGCCTGATGTGGGAATTTTGTTGGCGGCTGAAGCCAGCATGATGTGAGTTTGCTGGTCATGGAAAAAGTCATTCCGGAGATTGCCTGCTTTGCGCTACGAAAATGCTATGACAATGTAGTGTGGGCATCTCATGATCCTGCCAATGTTTCTTCTGTGCCTACTGTTGTGTTTTGCTATGTGCCCAGGTTAATGGTATCTTTGTGTTCCCCGGCATATATGTCCTGGTTGTTGAACTAAAAATTCAGAACACTGAGAAATTTCAAATGCAAATGTAACAAGATGGCAAGATTTCACGTTTCAGAGGCCCTGATGTTGGCAAGGCCACTAGCCCTGATTGTGATATTCTATTTTATTCTTATTATATTCCTACTTATGATAATCAAGGAAGTGTTTTAGGTGCAGATTAGTATTGATTGGTCCACCTTCCTTTTTCATTTTATCTTACTTGATTGTGAGATGTTAATTTTCTGTAGTTGCTGGTGACAACATGACATTCATAATTAGGTCCTTACATATCTTCATTTTATTTATATTAGAAAAATAAAAGCAATACGAAAAGATAGCACCTACACACCTTAATTTTATTTATATCACATTAACAAAATCAATATAAAAATGTAACACCTACAAGTAAATTAAAAGCATCTACGCACCCTCACAATTACTACAACCAAATAGTATAAATTGCCTCCATGATGAAACAAATATCCCAATCAAAAACTACAAAATTAACATCTTCTCTACAAGTAGTGTATGTATCTAAGATAATCTACCATACCCAGAGCAAGTAATTGGTTGCCAATGTCCCTCTCATCTCCAGTTCCTGATCTGATTTACAATTTCGGATTGCAAATCAGTATAAGGCCTTCTACTGATTTGAGCATCTATGAAATATTGAGTCATCTAGAGAAAGAACCAAGGTGATTCGGATTGAGAGCGCCCATTGAATACTCCTTAGCAACAGAACGGACAGCAAGAACAGCAGGGAAACATTTTTGTCGCTGGCGGTGGCTCTGCTGGTGCTGGTGCCGGTTCTGCTACTGGGGCTTCTTCAGGTTTAGGTGCTTCCATTACAGCTTTTGGTGATTCTGTTGTGGCTTTCGGTGATTCCATTGCTGCTTTCGGTGATTCCATTGCGGCTTTCGGTGATTCGTTCTTCTCATCATGCGGCTCTGGCTCTGGTGCATGACTCAGTTGCGCTGTGCTTTGTCGGGCAAGATCTGGTTGGTTGTCCTTCGAGCACCCACTGGCTTTCTCATCGCCTGCCAATCTGAAGACACTGTAAATCAGACCGCGATTTGGAAAATGTGTCCAGAAGTCATTCACTGGGATTGGATATTTCACCAAGTGAAAGAAATACCATACACTTAACTCTTTGCATCTGGGGGTAATCTAATTATTACCGTTAGCTTATTTAAACAACAATAGAGGTAACACAATTCAAACATTTTAATTTTTTAATACTTAAGTTCTTGATATGAGATCTTTTTTTGCCTAGGTGAACGATTACGAGGAAAACAATTTTAAAGAAGTAATTAAGTTGTTCATTGAGATAACTACTTACATCTTCACAGGTAGTTAGCTATTTAAGGAGATAAAAAGAGTGCCAGTGTATGGCGATAACTAAAAAAGTCGAGAAAGAACTTCATACTCAAAACAGTTAGCTAATAGGGGGTGCATGGTATAGAGAGGCCATACATCGGGAATGCAAAGTTGGTCGCACTTCCTTCCGAATGGTGAGATATGCTATCTGCGTCTCCTTCCCCCTTCACAGTCGAGCTGCCTTCCCCGGTTGCCTTGGGTGACACTGCCCCCTTGATGGGGCTAGACCCTGGGCTCTGCTTCGGCAACGATGGCAATGGCGCCAAAGGATCGTTGGGGTTGCCCATCTCACCCGACTTGCCATACAAGACCTTATGGTCCTTGTCGAAGCTCGTGTTCCCGACATTGATGCTGAAGAGAGCCTCGTTCGACGTGACGCTCCAGTCGGTTTGCAATGTTGACGTCCTTGCGAAGACCGACGAGGGGATCCTTGTCGGGTCTGGGAATCCGTCGAGGTTTGGTCCAGCCAGGGAGAATTGGGTATTGAGGACCGGTCCATCGATCTGGAAGAAATCATCGTCTTCGTCCAGGTGCTCTGATGAAGAGGAGGACGAGCCGGCCGCTTTCTTCTCCTCGGCATCCTTGGGTGCAGGGTTGGCATTTGTACCGGTGCTCATCTGTGTACTATTGTCGTCTCCGTGTTAATGTGCCATCATCTGGTGTCAAGATTCAAGTGGATTTGTGGAGGTCTTGCTGTGGTAACACTTCATGGGCATGTGCATGTAGTTCCTGATGAATGGAAAACAAATTCAAAACTTAGCCTCTAATTCAGACATAATTATTTGTGCTACCTCCGTACATGTGAACAAAACTACAGACAACAAAATGTGCCAGGAACAAGGCTTTACCACATTATTCAATCAGAGCATTTCATTATTTCCTTTCCCAGGTCAATTTCTGTACGAATCAAAGGAGGGGTATCAAATATCAATACTACTGCACATTTCACAAATAAAAAACAAAGCAGAAGAACGATGTGGAATGTATGGCAGTACAGAAAGAACAATCGAAGAACTAATATAGTGACAGGCTTACCTCTTTCACTTTTGCAAACAAATGTCTTCGGTTCACTTTGATTGATTCTCTTGGGATGTGGGGCCGAAGATAACAGCAGCGAGGAGAGGTACCCAAAGTCAAGAAAGAATCGCCTCAGACAGAGACAGGGATGGGTGGAGGAGCAAATGGAACTGGCTAGGAGCAAGTGTGGGTGTAACAGTTGGTTTGTTTGCGGAATAACTTCACCCACTCATTCCCATTGTAG
The DNA here is from genome assembly GCA_021605145.1 of Aegilops bicornis. Classification (NCBI taxonomy): domain Eukaryota; kingdom Viridiplantae; phylum Streptophyta; class Magnoliopsida; order Poales; family Poaceae; genus Aegilops; species Aegilops bicornis. Next base: position 277,030 of record JAHIAL010000138.1, read on the forward strand.
GACTTGACCACTCATCAAGTGTGAAGAAGAATGCCGGAGGATGGGCCAACATTGCACTATAATTAGCCAATCAGTTCAGAGTTTCACGCTGATGCATGCAAACGTCTAGAGAATCTAAATTAAGCATGCATTGCAGTGCCGAGGATCTGATCCGACAAGACCGGAGAGTGGGCAAGGACGACGGGCGAGCGACACCGCCTCCGCTTGTTCCGAGTAAATCATGCAGCTCAACTCTCCCGCCGCTGTCATCGGAGCACGTCGCCGTGGCTCATCGCGCTGGATTCAATTGGCGTACCAGCTAGACACGAAGCAAGCATGTAGAGGCACATGCATGGTGACGGTGTCCCTTGAGGCCGGGCATTACATGCCTAGTTCAGCACTGGAACTTGTGGCTTTGTTCTTCCCTACTAGACCAACTTGAAGATATCCCTCGCTAGCTCGCACCAGAAGCAGGCTGACGAACGTGATCTGAACTCCTCGGCTGACAGTCCTTGGCGCCTTATGTCGCCTGTCTCCCCAGTCTGCGCGTATCTGCCAATCATCGTGTAGCACTGCATGACGCAACGTTCTTGTCTGGCGCAATCTCACCGAAGGACCGCCGAGAGTGCATTTGCACACGATCACCTGCCGCACATACCCCAGGCTGACAAGCACTCCATCGGCGGGCAGCACGTGTTCAGTGGCCCGTGCCCTCGCTCTTGAGCACAAACGGCAGCATGAACACGTTGGGTAGGATGCCGCGCCGGAGGATGTCCCGGTTCAGACAGAATGCCTCTTGGGGGCTACCGCCGTTGGAGCACGTCCTGATAAGGCTGTTGTGCATGAACATATCCGGGTCAGGAATTCTGTCGAACAGGACGCGGGCGTGGAAGAGTCCGCCGTGCCAATAGCCACCAGAGAGCGCGCAGTAGGACTGAACGAGCTCAGGGGAGAGAGGCCACGTTCTATGAGACGTGGGCGAGGAGATGGGCGTGGAGCTGGTTGAGGTGCCGGATGGAGCGGCAATGGCGCACGAGCTCAACGACACGCCGGGAGACGAGGATCGGAAGCATCACGCGCGCGGCGTTTCACCATCTTCTTCCCAAATTATGGGGCACACTATGTCTCGCTTACTGCGAGACCCAGGGAACCCTCACACACGGGCAACGCGAGATGGCCCGGCCATTTTTTTGTCTTTTTTTTGTTTTCTTTCTTTCTTTATTTTTTTTACTTTTTTATACTTACAAACATTCTACTTATGTTAATAAAATACATAATATCTACTTTACATAATATTTTAAAAAATGTTAATCATGCATTTAAAACATGTTCAATGTGTATATAAAAAATGTTGACCATGTATACGGCAAATGTATACAATTTTTTTAATGCGTGTGAAAAAATTTGACTATGTAAATAAACTTATGTTAATCAAGAATTTAAGAAAATGTTAAACAAGCATTTGAAAAATGTTAATCAAGCATTTAAATATGCTAAATTTCTGTAAAAAATGTTGCTCGTACATTAAAAAATATGTAAATCTTGCATTTAAAAATGTTGATAAACCATTTGGAAAATATTAAAATTGTATAGAAAAAATGTTGACCATGTATTTTTTCATCCTTTAATAAAAACTGTTCATCAAGCATTTGAAAAAAAATTAAATGTATATAGGAAACATGTTGACCATATATTCAAAAATATTAATCTTGTATTTGGAAAATGTTAAAAAGCGTATAGCAAAAATGCTGACCATGTATTTTTTTATCCTTTAATAAACAATGTTCATCAAGAATTTGAAAAAAAATATATGTATATAGCAAACATGTTGACCATATATTCAAAAAATATTAATCTTGTATTTGCAAAAGGTTAAAAGTGTATAGAAAAATGTTGACCATGTATTTTTTTAATCCTTAAAAAAACAGTTAATCAAGCATTTGAAAAAATATTAAATGTATATAGGAAACATGCTGACCATATATTCAAAAATATAAATCTTGTATTGCAAAATGTGAAATGTATATAGAAAAAATGGTGACCATGTATTTTTTAATACTTTAATAAAAAAACTGTTAATCAAGCATTTGAAAGAAATATTAAATGTATATACGAAACATATTGACCATATATTCATAAAATATTAATCTTGTATTTGCAAAAGGTTAAATGTGTATAGAAAAAATGGTGACCATGTTTTTTTTAATCCTTCAATAAAAAAATGTTAATCAAGCATTTGAAAAAATATTATATGTATATAGCAAACATGTTGACCATATATTCAAAAAATATTAATCTTGTATTTGCAAAAGGTTAAAAGTGTATAGAAAAATGTTGACCATGTATTGTTTTAATCCTTTAATAAAAACAGTTAATCAAGCATTTGAAAATAAATATTAAATGTATATAGGAAACATGTTGACCATATATTGAAAAAAATATTAATCTTGTATTGCAAAAGGTTAAATGTGAATAGAGAACATGTTGACCATGCATTTTTAATACTTTAATAAAAAAATGTTAATCAAGCATTAGAAAGAAATATTAAATGTATATAGGAAACATATTGACCATATATTCAAAAAATATTAATCTTGTATTTGCAAAAGGTTAAATGTGTATAGAAAAAATGTTGAACATGTATTTTTTAATCCTTTAATAAAAAAATGTTAATCAAGCATTTGAAAAAAATTAAATCTATATAGGAAACATGTTGACCATATATTCAGAAAAATATTAATATTATATTTGCAAAATGTTAAATGTGTATAGGAAAATGTTTACCAGTATTAAAAAATGTTAATCTAGCATTTAAAAAAATGTTAAATGTATATAGGAAAAATATTGACCATGTATTCAAAAAATGTTTATCTTTTACTTGAAAAATATCTTAAATGTGTATAGAAAAAATGTTGACCATGTATTAAAAAATGTTAAACTTGTATTTGAAAATGTGAATCAAGCATTTGAAAAAAAAGGGGTATAGAAAAAATATTGACCATATATACAAAAAATGTTAATTTGGTATATGAAAAATGTTACTCAAGGATTTGAAAAAAATTAAACATATATTAAAAGTGTTAGTCAAGCTACAGACGAAGCAGGCATCCAGAGGCATATGCATGGTCATGGCGTCCCTTGAGGCCAGGAGTTCATGCCTACTTCAGCATTGGATCTTGTGGCTTTGCTAGTCCCTGCCTGACTAAGTTCATGATCTACCTCGCTCGCATATGAAGCAGACTGACAAACGTGAACTCATCGGCCAACACTCCCTGACACCCCATCTCTCCAAACAAGGTGCATGCCTCGCCGGTCTCCCCAGCCTGTGTGTATCCGCCAACCATCGTGTCCCACAACACGACATTCCTGTCCGACGCAATCTTTTTTTAGAGGAAAATGTCCGGCGCAATCTCACTGAAGAACTGCCAAGAGTCCCGCAGCGACGCTGTTGACACACAGGAGTGCAGGAGCGTGTTACCCATGATCACCTGCTGCACATACCCCAGCTTGACAATCACTCCATGTGCGCCCAGCGCGCGCTCGTTGGCCGGTGCCCTCGCGCACGCCTTTGAGCACGAACGGCAGCGTGAACACGTTGGGTAGGATTCCGCGCCGGAAGATGTCCCGGTGCAGACAGAGCGCCTCTTGGGGGCAACCTCTATTGAAGCACGCCGTGGTAAGGCTGCTGTGCATGAACCTGTCCGGGTCAGGAATTCTGTCGAACAGATGACGGGCGCGGAAGAGTCAGCCGTGTCCAGCACCACCTGAGAGCGCGCAGTAGGACGCGGCGAGCTTGGAGGCGAGAGAGGCCACGTCGGATGAGCCGTGGGCGAGGAGATGGGCGTGGAGCTGGTCGAGGTGCCGGATGGAGCGGCAATGCCGCAGGAGCTCAACGACACGGCGGGAGACCAGGATCGGAAGCATCAGGCACGCGGCGTTTCATCATTTTTTTTTATTTTTGTTTTGAGAATCCGGCGTCTCATCATCTTCTTCCCAGATTATGAGCCTTATGGGCTGTAAACTGGTAATGGGCTGTAATTGCAGCCTAGGCCCATGAACACGATTCATTGGCTTTGCGCGGCTGGCTTTCATGTAGTAATAAGTTTGGAGAGTCTGGGTGTGTGTTTGGGTTTGGGCCGTTGGCCTTTCTGCTATGTACTCGTAGGACTGTAACGTAATCCCCGAAACTTTGTGAGCTTTGTAACCTGATGAATATGTTTCCCGAGCACCCACTTCATCCCCGAAATCCCCATTTCTCTGCATCCCAGTGCTAGACATTCCTCACAAAAAAGGATCGTTATAGACATACTAATCAAAGATCAGTACAGGGGGTTGAACGGGAGCAGTCAGAACAAAGAAACGGGAATTGAGGGATGTGCATGCACTACATCGCAAGACGATCCTCGATGGGATATTATCCGAGGAAGAAGACAACGGCTAGCTGCTGACATGCGCGATGAGTAGTGCAAATTGGGCCAATAAAATACAGGTAGGACCTGAAAAATGTGCTGGAGCTTGCAGTCTGGTGACGCGAGGATTTTAGTTTAAAATGCCAATTGAGTTTTCTTCCAATCTAAAGTTTCGGCCCGCTGTCTGCAGTATTTTACCGGTGGCGCAGACACGCATTAATCAGGCCAGAGTTGTTGGCTATAACTTTAATTGTGAACTTTGTAACATGGTGGAGCTGTTGGCGGGATGTATATGCATTTTATTTTATTTTGCGCTGAAAACGGGAACTTTATTGATTAAGGTAATAGAAGTACAATCTGCAGCTAATAACACTGCTACACTGTTGGCTATGTGTGCATTATTCTGGAAGAAAGCGACGACGGACCAGCCGCCAATCAAGAAAATTAAACAACGTTCGCTCACATGCATAACAAGGAATCTAACCCGCCCACATGGGCTTCCACCTGTGTTAATTTACTGGTCGACAGGCATTACCATGAATGTTGCTGAACAAATAAACTCGGGGGAGCAAACGCTCTGCAAAGAAAATAATCCATCGTAGGAGGCTCCTATACTTTGGAAAACCTGCGAACAACTCGTACTAGCAAATGAACCAACGCTGAGAAGATGGCAAGATCCAACGCCTGAAGGCTTTTGGATAACCAGAACCCCCACTCCACACCCAACCGTCGAAGCTGCTCCAAAACTTGCCGCTCAGCACCTCATTGTCTTCTACCCCTCCTGACGGCATCTCCGACAGCTGCCATATACTAGGGCACGAAAAATTGATGGAGAAAAAAAAGGGCGAGTAGGTGTTTTTTTGGGCACAAGAAATGGCCGTCTCCGACAGCAGCCCTAAAATAGGGCAGCCGCATGACAGTCGGGCCACAACCAAACCACAATTTACATATACATATACATATTGCACACAAATGCATCTGAAATGAATTTCGAACAAACTACAAATGAATGCATCGTTCATCAAATCCGCAACATAAATTATTCATGAAGCTCAGCACACAAATAAAACAAACATAAAGATGCAAACTATGCTCGTTGTCATCCATGTCATGCCCACCACTCCTCCATCACATCTTTTTAGAAATCTTCATGTGTATCGGCATCTCGAATTTCAAGGTAGACCTCAAGAAAGCGACGGAGGCGGTCTTGCGTCCAACATGGCCAAACCGGGATCCCCATGAGGTCATACGTGCTATAGTCCAAATCTTATCCACGCTCGTTTTCTATGATCATATTGTGCAAGATCACGCAGGCTGTCAGCAACGAAATCTGCCGGAATACCATATGCCATCATCCGCAATGCGGCAGTGACCGTTGAGCTCAATGCTATGTCCAAGAGCTCTGGTGCAGTTCGTCTTTTGAACGAAGGACCGATCTTGTTGCTTCACAGCACTGCAAATGTGAAGAACAAGCCCGTGGACATTCTAAACCGACGTTGAAAATACCTCTCTGCATAGTGAGGTCTTGGGGCTAAATAGTTGCGCCACAATCTGTCATCAGCCTCTTTCCGTTCTCTCCATAGAAGCCGATAGTCAAAAACTGAACCTTCGTACTTCAGCTTTCTTGTTCTTGTGCATCATCACAATCATAGCAATATCTTCCTCCTCGGTCAAATCAAATTCCTCATCCGAGGAGGAATCATCCTAATAGTTGGAGTCGCAAGAACTCGTCTACAATACAAAATTATCTATCAAACTATAATCTTCTAGTATATCTAAATAGCTAGCCCCCACTACTAGGAATTCTCTCACCTCTCCTTAAGCCACATCACCCAAATTTATTTAGCCGTTCGATATACTAGATCAACCAATAATATGTGTCCGATCTACACACTGGAAGCTACTGCATCAATCAATAGTAACTGGTGCATGCATGCAAATGCATGTAGTACTTGCCGTTATGAGTGTTGTAATCAAGAAAACAATTGTCGCATGCATGCAGTTCATAGCCTAATACTCGAGTACTCTATGATAACAAGTGAGGCATGTCCATATTTTATTTTGTTTTCGTCCAATTTCAAACTTATACATAGATATTTGGTAAAATACTGATAAACAAATTATCTCACTACAAGAGAAAATTTTGTTTCGTACAAAATCTCGCTGCAACGCGCGGAGCCTAGTCTAGTTCTACAAATGCATGGGGAAAATGCAAACGATTTTTTTACTTCTGTAGATATTGTCTGTCAGGACCCCGATTCTAAGTCACACCGATCTAGCATGTAACACCTCATATCACTTTCGGGCCTCACGCACGGTATTCCCAATTGTAAGCCTTACCATGGCCCGGGACCGTTTATGCCTTTTGACTCACGTATATGATAGTGTCGCTAGCATCCATATGAGGAAGAAACCGGGCTGACATGGCTAATCGTGAACCCAAAATGGCACTAACTTACGAGGGACAGGCATACATGACCCAAAGAACGAACATATCGGTCATCGGCCCGAGTGAATCCGGGCTGTAGCAAGCTGGGCTAGCAGGACTCCGATAAGCTGTAGCAGGCTAACAGGACTCCGGTAGACACAGCGTGACATTTCTCCGAAGGGACGGAACCACGAGGAGCGAAGAAGGACACATGCGGCCAGCCTAAGTGTTAGGAAGCGGTAGCAAGCTACCAGGCTCGATTGGAAGCACTAGGAGACATTTCCCAGTAAGAGAGGCTACTAAGGATAAACAACTAGATAGTCAGATCCCACACATAGAAATACACATTACACGTACACATAACATGCAAGTATGTGCTGTACAACATGGCATCACACCATAACTCAACAACTCATATAGATAACGCTCAAAGAGCGCTCATAGCATTTATTGCAAACAGGGTCACATGACCCAACATTCAGAGCAAACAAGCAACAAGCGGAAGCATTACATGTCTGAAAGTACAGACATCTACAAATGAAAAAGGCTGAAGAGCCTGACTATCTACAACATCCGATCAAGATCGTAGCTGAGGTACAAGCTACTCGTCGAAGTCCACGGGAACACTAGTAAGACTGAAGTCTTCGCTGTAAAAACATAAATAAAGCAACGTGAGTACAAAGGTACTCAGCAAGACTTACATCAGATCCTATTATACATGCATTAGTATCAAGAAGGTAATGTGGGGTTTAGTTGCGACAAGCCAGCTTTGACTCGGTGGCTATCCTGTTCTCGACTACAAGAACTTCTTTGAGGTGATATGGCGCTGCAGAGTCCACTAGTCACCACACAATACACTACTATGGATTCATACCCGTCTCCCTACGAGAAGGCATCCATAGCACTCACACTTGTCTTGAGCATTTTAGAGTATCCACTTTAAGTTGTCTATGTACCACGTAAGCATCCAAGAAGTCCATAACCGCGGACCCGGCTATTCGAATAGATCATGTTAAACCTGCAAGGGTGTACTTCTTCACACACGCCGCTCTAGCCACTTACCGCCATGTACCGTCATGTATCTCGGCAACCTTCAAGCGGAAGCTTTGGCGAGGTGTCGGCCACGACCTGACTAACCACACGAGACTCTAGTCTAGGTTTATCGCCTATTCGGGTTCCATCCGCAAGGAGATCCGGCCGGGGTGTCGCTCACGGCCCCAAACGATGTGTGTAGGGTTCCCAAGCCCACCTCGCCGGATTGATCTACGCTTGGTACACCGTGCCACTTGTGCCTAGTCATCCCAAGCCCACCTGGCGGGTTCCACTTGGTAGACTACTAACACTACCTACAAACACGAGGAAACTAGTTGCGATTCACGGACATAGACCAAGTTGGTTAATAAGTCGAGAGGGGCACTTAAGCATTCCAATGTGTGGTAGTAGCTAGTCATTGGACAACATACATAGAACTCAGTGCTTAAGGACGGTTCCAGTGAGACAACCCACCATGTACTCCTACATGGCCTCTCACCGCTGCCTTTACCAAATCGTGTTCACACACTTAACTCTCAGCACCAGAACATATCATAACACTCCAATTCATTCCCAATGAACCAGACCTGACACAACTCTAAGCAATAGCAGGCATGGCATGGTAGGAACACAACATGGCTCAATCAACTCCTACACATGCTAGTGGGTTTCAACTATTTACTGTGGCAATGACAGGTCATGCGGAGGAATGGGTTCAACTACCGCATGACACAAAGTAGCAGTTGAAGCGTTGTTGTCCTAATGCAATAACCGAGAGCAGGAGGCGAGAGAGTAGGATTGTATCGGAATGAACAAGGGGTTTGCTTGCACAGTAGATCAACAGAGAGGGCACTTCTCCTCGGACAGTGTACTTTCTGGAACACTCTCCGGAGCGGGACCTATCGAGAAGGCAGTGTCGACAATCACAACACAATCATATGCAACAACATGATGCATGAACATGGCATGTAGATGTGATGTTGTTTGCGATAATGCAGCTAGCATTCTATTTGGAAGAGATCCATTTGAAACAAAGGTTCAAATGCAACTCTAAATTAAGTCTCTTAAAATGCCATAATGTGTTTTCTCATATACAACATGTATAAGTTGGTTTTTCATGCATGAAACTAGTACAGATGGAAAGATTGCATTTTTCTGATAATTTTTCATATATAAATTATTTCAATCTGAGCTACGGTTGAATTTATATGAATTTTTGAAGTTTTGGCTATTTTCTGGAATTTCCTGATTTATTTTAATTCCAGAAATCATTTATTGCGTCAGCTTGAGGTCAAGATCTTTGCGTCAGCGATCAACCTGGAGTCAAACGGACGTGTGGGGGCCCTACGTCGATGTCATAGTTAGTTAACAGAGTTAATTAGTTGCTAAACTAATCCTAAACTAAAAATTAGCAGGTCGGGCCCCACATGTCGCTGTCACAGGGGGTTTAGTTAGCAGAAGGTTGACCCGGTTTGGTTTGGCGATTAGTCGCCCGGCGAACGCGGCGGAGGGGCTCGGGTCCGTCGCTCCGGCGACCATTTGGGCGGCGGAGGCCACAGGCGAGGAGCCAGGTCCCGTCTGCGTCGTCTGGAGCAAGCAGGAGAGGCGGGGTGGGGGTGGCTGAAGCTCGCCGGGCCGGAGCTTCGAGGTGGCGGCGAGGCACGGCGGCCAGCGGGAGCGAAGCTACGGGCACGGCGAGGCTCGCGGAAGCCTCTACGGCCTCCTGGCGTCACCAGGAGCACGGTGACGCGCGTGATTGCGAGCTACAGCGGCTAGCGCGACAGCGGCGACACTGACGGCGGCGAAGAGCTACGGCCATGGCGAAGAGCGAAGCTACTGGCGGCAAGCCACGGGTTAAAGGCGGGGCGACGCGAAACTCACGTTAGTTCGGAAGGCGTGCTCGGCTGGCTCGGAGGAAACTCAGTCGACGGAGCGCGCCACGATCTCGGGCGATCGGAGGTGAAGAAGACGGCGGTGACGGCTCCACGGGGCGTCCCCGGTTGCTTGGCTCGTCGAGGACGTAGAGGATGTCGCGGCGGAGCTTGCAGACACGGAGAGAGGGCGAGGGGAAGGCGGTGGCTGCGGCTACGGTGAACGGCGGCGACGGCAGCGCTCGGCCATTCGCGCGAGAGAGCGAGGGAGAGGAGGGGAGGCCACGAGAAAGAGAGAGAGAGGTGCGGGGCGGCGCGTGGCGTCGTTCCGGACGTCCAGGCGTCGAGGGGGACGACAGGCAGGCAGGTGTCGTGGCGGCACGGCGGTGCGCTGGCCGACCCTACGCCCCTTGCCTCTGGCGGAAGGTGGAGGACGGCCTTTGTGGTCGGGTGGGCCGGCCAACTGGGCGCCTGATGCCGAGCCTCGGTGAGCACAGGTAAGCATTTTTCCATTTTTGTTTTCTTTTCTATTTTCTGACATTTGTTTTGATTTAGTAATAATACTAAATCATTTTATTTACTTCTGTCAATTTTTGTAGGAACTAGTTGGATTGCTCCAAAACTCCTCACCAATTAACAGAATTTTTGGACATATATTATATATATATAACAAATATATATCCAAAGCAATTAATTACTGGATTAATTCCAAATGCCCAAAATAAATACTTATGAGCTTCTAAAAATATTGGGCATCTCTGCCCAATATTTTTAGAGAGCAACATGAACATTTTCTTGGACCTTTTTGGAGCAATTTTTATCTGGGTCATTTCCAGAAATGATTCTGAGGGTTTCACAAATCCCCATTTCATATTTAAATGGAATTTAAACATGATGCACACATGACTAGCTAGTCTAGGTCATACCAGAACTAGGGATGTGACATTTTCGGCCGACAAGTCGTCGGTGGCTTGCAGCTGTCGGGAGGGGGTGGGCAACGGCCACCAAAAGTTCTCGTCGACACGGGGAAGCCGGCTTTGCGTCAAGAACATGGATACCTCGCGTCGTTGGCGGCCAAAAGACACCTGACCTTTGCTCGGTGGGGCGGCCGACTATGCAGCTCCGGCGGCCGCCAGGACACCAAGTAGGGGCAAAGCCGAACGGCCATGGCTACTACGGTGGCGAATCAACGAGGCGGCCGCGCGCGACACTGGCGGAGGCCAAATTCGAGGCAGACGGCAGAGCGGCGACGGCCGCAGGCGGTCCAAAGAAGGGCGGCGGTATAGGTAACTTCAAGGAGGACAACGGAGCAGCGATGGCCTCGGGCGACCGGAAGATGGGCGATAGGTGTAGGGAAGCAGGGTTTTGGTTATCGCTCGAAATTTCGAGATTTACCATGGTTACCGCATATTTCGGTCCCCGTCAGTAAATGGGCATTTCGACCAAAAAAATTTGAATTTTTGAATTTTTTGAATTCAAACGCTCAATGCATAGTACAGTATGGCAGCACTTGATAGCACACGTGTAGACAACGTTCCACTAAGCTAGTACTCCCTCCGTTTCTTTTTAGTCCGCATATAAGGCTTGGTCAAAGTCAAGCTTTGTAGAGTTTGACTAACTTTATATTAAAAAATATAAATATTCACAATATGAAATCAATATTATCAGATGCACCATGAAACGTATTTTCATACTATATAGTTTTAGTATTGTAGATGTTCATATTTTTTTATATAAATTTGGTCAAACTTTGTGTAGTTTGACTTTAACCAAATCTTATATGCGGCGTAAAAAGAAACGGAGGGAGTAACTCTTTTATGATAAATATAAGTTCAAATGCTATCTATATCTATATTTAAAGATTTGAAATTCAAAATTTAATTATAAATTTCATTAAAAAATTGTTTGAAATTTTCTTGAAATTTCGTGGTAAGCATGTTTACCGGTCTCCTTGGGTAAAAATACACCATTCGGTAACCAAAACCTTGTAGGGAAGTACTTCGGCGGTGGCCTACAGCGGCGGCGGGCACGCGGATCAAGCCATTTCTGGCCCGGCGCGGGAGTGAAACGGCAGGGCGTGGGCGATTTGCGGCAGCCTCGCATTTTCGTGGCAGCCGCCGGAGTGCCGCATATTTGCCGCATGCTGGGCCCCTTTTTTGGGGCTGCCCAATTTTTATTTTATTTTTTGAAATTTTTTTTGCTATTGGGCAGCTGTTGAATGACGTTTTTTTTTTTGCCATTCTATGCTCCAAAAACGCACCGTGCCCTATTATAGAGGTGTGCTCTAAGGGAAACCCTAGCTCGTCGTCGCCCTCTCCTGAACCGTGTTTTTTCTGCAACACTTCTTAGGTCCCCTGGAACTCCTACCCACCAAATTTAGTTCCACAATACAGCGCGAAAACTATAATAAGATATAGGAGTAGTTGAATACAGGGTGTCAATACAAAGCCGGGAGGAACCGGACGCAACCCTGAGAATGATTCGTTGCACTTGCACCAATCAGCAGGAAAATTACAATAGGACGTTGGAGTGGTTAGTGTGTCTAAAGTAAAGTTACAGACTGTCATGGATTAGTTAAGTCCATTAGATTCTTATATACATGCTGAAGTTGGCCACGTTATTTAAGCTGATCGAACCCATCCTTTGGGGTCACTCGAAACTTGAGCACATTCCATCTCCACCATCACCATCCTTTTGGGAAACCAAGAGAGACAGAGCTCATGGAGGGGGCGGCACAGACCGTTTTGAGCGATGTTGTGCAGCTGGTTGGCCAGGAGTTCCGTCAGCTCCGTGCCGTCCGCGGCGAGGTCACGGAGCTGAGGGACGAGCTGGCCACCATGAACACCCTCCTGCGCATGCAGTCTGAAGCCGACGCAAGTGGCTTGAGCCACTTCGTCCGAGAGTGGATGAAGCAAATCCGGGAGCTCGCCTACGACGCCGAGGACTGCGTCGACCTCTACTTATTCCGCATCAGCTGCCCGACGGGCGATGGCGGCTGGTACATCTGGTTCAAGACCAAGCGCCTCCTTGCAACGCTTTTCCCTCGCCATCGCCTCGCCGGTGACATCAGGTCCCTCCGTGACCGCGCCGTCGTCATCAGCGAGCGCCATGCTCGTTACGGTGTCAGCCTCGAGTTGCTGGGCCGCACTGCTTCTTCGGACCTTGTCCCTCAGGCAGCAGCGGCTTCAGCACGTGCACTCCGCCCTGACAACGACCCCAACCAGTTGGTCGGCATCAAGGCACAGGCTGATGAACTGGCCAACATGGTGAAGGAAGACGAGGGTGAGAACGGCAAAAAGCTCAAGGTGGTCTCCATCGTGGGCTTCGGAGGGCTCGGGAAGACCACGCTGGCCATGGAGGTGTGCCGGCAGCTGGGGAGGGAGTTCCTACACCAGGCGAAAGTGTCTGTGTCGCAGACGTTCGCCAGCAAGGACCTCGTGGGATTGCTGAAGCGCGTGCTTCAGCAGATGCTGCACCTGAAGTCCGATGCAGAGCAAAAAGCACTCCGTGATAAAATTGACAGCATGGACGTACGTGACCTAGACTCCAGCTCGGAAAGGATCTGCAGAACAACAGGTATATACCAAAAACACACGCACACACACACTATCATTATAATGCTCTTGCGTCCTCTTTTTTATCATCTTTATTCCATATGGTTTCCGTTTTTTTAATTTGGTATCTCCTCATTCTAAACTTTAAAGAATCAATTTAATAAGGTGTGGCTAGGTCTCGGTTGACTGAGATTTAACCAAGTCTCAATCAAATGACATTACATGCAACAAAAAAAAAGAAAATAAACTAAAAAGAAAATTTTGCACGGATCTCACTGTAAGAAGCTCACAGATATAGCATCGACTTAGACTTAACGAAGTCTCGACTTAGCAAGCTGATTTTAATATTTGCTGCTTAGCATAGACCATGACAATAACATGGTGTACACACATACATACCAAAATTTCAAACCAGTTCAAAAGGTCAAATCCCCTTTGAGAGACTAAATGTACACAATATCAACGGTTGACCAGCAAAAGTACTTGACCTGAGAGTTGATAGACAAATTTGCATATATTATTCAGGTAGATAATAAAGTAAACTTTGTAGCACTCGATGATTCATAGACCTGAGAGTTGACCGGACCTGATAGTTTAGAAAAGTATATTTTTGATCTCTCCGGTTCATTAAAACTCTACATCTGGACCCTTAAGAATTTTTGGGTGACATATGGTCCCTCGAATCTCAAAACCCAAGATTCCACTTAATTATTTCCATCGCTCGAGTTTTCTTCTTTATTTCTGACAAAACCACCGTTGGGTTGTAGGACCGTACCAGGTCTCTTTGTTCGCCCACTGTCGAGTCCAACCCCAAACCTTGACAGTTCCAGGCTAAGATATTCATTGTTGCCGGCGGCCCTACGGTCCTGCAGGGTCTGCCGATCTAAACCACATGAAATTAGGATCGGTGTTGTACATGAAAAAGTTTCACCTTGTCGATATCTTCCAATGGTATATTATTTACATCATTCTGACAAAACTTCTGAGAAAATTCATGAACTCTATTTCACTCGGCGGATATCGCACCGTTTTTGAAATTGCTCTTAAATTGCAAGGACTCTCAGAAGGTATTCTATAATCGATAGCTTTACAACGGTGTATGACATGGGTCCTTTCGACAAACGGTTTGAAAATTGTCTTGGAAACAATATTAAAAGAATCACATGCAGTTCCTTCAGTCTAGATTGTTATAAGATGGTTCAGAAGTGCGTCTAATTACACATGTATATCAGTACTAATTTTGCAATGAATAAATGGCTTAGCTGATACTGTGTTTTTTTACCAACTAATTATTATTTTTTGGTATGCTAGGCAAATAAAATCAGATCTATATTACAGATTTTCTTGTAGAGTAGCAGCTTTAAATAAACATTCAATAAAATATATGTACATTTTGATGCAATGAATTTCTATTTGTGGGAACAACTCTTTCTAACTCTTGCATATCTATGATTGTAGATACCTCATTTTGATCGATGATGTATGGAGCACATCAGCCTGGGATGCAATTCGAACCAAGTTACCAAGCAACAACATGGGCAGCAGAATCATCGTCACCACTCGGGATGATAATGTGGCCAAAGAATGCAGTAGAGCTTGTAATGATTACATCCATCATATGAAGAAACTAGATGAGAAAGAGGCCAGTGAGTTGTTCCTGAGAAGAACATTTGGGTCAGTGAGTGAAGACTCTTGCCCAAAGGATTTAAAAGATGATATGGAAACCATCTTAAAAAAATGTGGTGGGCTGCCATTAGCCATTGTTAACATTGCAAGCCTTTTGTCAAGCTATAACAATTCAGAAAGGAAGAAGATGTGGGAAATAGTTGCCAGATCAATTGGTTCACAGATGGAGAGCAACCCAACCCTTGAGGGTATGAGGCAGATACTCACACTTAGCTATGACCACCTACCCCATCACCTCAAGGCTTGCATGATGTATCTTTGCATTTTCCCAGAGGATTATGTGATTTGCAAGTATCGGCTGTTGAAGCGATGGATCGCTGAAGGGCTGATTCCCAAGAGGCGAGGGATGACCCAGATGGAGCTTGCGGAAGAATGCTTCAGTGAGTTGATGAGTAGAAGCATGATTGATCAGGCCACTGATATTATCACCATGTACCAATGGAGGGAAGAGACATGTCGAGTGCATGACATAATGTTGGAGGTCATGGTGTCCAAATCCCTAGAGTCTAACTTTGTAAGCCTAGTAGGTGGGCAATATGAAGGGATGTCATATGATAGGATTCGTCGTCTTACCATACATGGCGGAGTAGAGGCAGCCCAGGAGTCATCATCAAAGAAAAGGGCACCGCACCGTGGTACAAGGAATGGCATAAAGGGGATGACTATGCAGCATGTCCGATCACTGAGCATATTTGACACTGAAGCGCCCAAGGTGCTTGCTCGGCTAGGAGAGTTTACCTTGCTAAGGATACTTGACCTGGAAAACTGCAAAGGCCTAGAAGAAGAGTACATGAAGCATATCTGCCGGATGTACCTTTTAAAGTTTTTGAGCCTGAAGGGTACAGATATCAAGGAGATGCCATCGAGAATTGGTGATCTCGAGCATTTGCAAACACTTGATGTTCGTCAAACAAACTTGAAGGGTCTGCCAGAAACAGTCACAAAGCTAGAGAAGTTGGAGGACTTGCTGTTCTCCAGCAAACATAATAATTGGCATGGGTGGATGGTTCCCCCAGGGATCAAGAAAATGAAGGCACTACGCCACCTGAATAAAGTGGTTGTGGTATCCAACCAGAAGGCTGCTGAAGAGATTGGTGACTTAGATCAGTTGCAAGAGTTATGTGTCTACGTCGACTCAAAACAGGGGATCCATCAGAATGTTCTCGAAGAGCTTGCTTGTTCCCTGAGCAAGATAGACTCCCTCCTGTCGCTCGACATTGGCAATTTTGCTTGCCATATATGGCCTTTCCAACAGACATTGCAGTTCCTGCATATAGTAAAATCACCACCACAGCTGCTCCGTTACCTTAGGATCTGTGGCATCATTAACAGATTGCCAGAATGGGTGGGGAAACTCAGGAATCTTATTGATTTGGACATAGCGTGGACATACCTTGGTGGTTACGGTCTATTTGATGTTCTGTGTAAGTTGCCCAACTTGCAGAGGCTGAACCTGGGGACATACTTCTGGAATGGAGAAGTGATGACCATAGGCAGTAACCAGTCCTTACCAGAGCTCAAGGAACTTGTTCTGGACTATGCTCCTGAAGAACCCAAATACTATATATTTGAGGAAGGATCAATGCCAAATCTGGAAACACTTGTGCTGAATTACGGTGACCAGTGGAAGAGAACTGTGGGTATTGAGCACTTGGCAAAGCTTAAAGAGGTGCAGATCAGTTGTATCAAAGAAGGTGCACTGACTGAGACACTAGAGTTGCTGAAGGTGGAGAATGAGAAGCGGCGCGATTCTAAGCGCGAACAAATCAGAGTTGTAGTAAGGTAGGAGTGATCACTCTTGCTTGAAGCATGTTCAGCAGAAGCTTGCACTAGAGCAGCTAAAGCTGGACTCCCATCAAACTCAGTTTTACTTTCTCCTTTGATTGCTGATGTGGTTGGTTCTTGTCATGTAAAGCCGGAAGTCCCCGGTTATTTAATTTACCTTTAATTGTTATTCAAACATCTGGTTCCAATAAATCTGGGCCAGTTGAATTGTGACTACGGCTCCTTAAATTTCTATGTAACTTTCCAAATTCAGTTCCAGTACAAAGTATCAGCATGAACAATGGCTCAAAAACTGCAGTCGACTTGAACCTTTTGGCAATGACAGACGAACTAAAGTTAAGCGCTGGGAAGGGCTCGACTTGCCAAAACAGAAAACATGATACAGTTCACATTCAGGCTAAGATGCTCCTGTTCATAGTTACCGAAAAAGACTTTCGCCCCGCTTTATATTATAAAGCAACTGCCCAAGCCAAATAGGTTTGGATAAGTTTCATAGTTCACCGCCGTTCATTAAATTGGATAAGTTTCCTCCATGCGCACACAAAATTATGCACATGCACACACAGTTAAGTTAAAACACAGGGTTTAGGGTTTTGCGTGGGTGGCTAACATCCAGCCTCACGTCTCAATATATAGATGATCAGAATACAATTACATACGTATACAAATACGTGTACATGTACAATATGCTAGACCCTATTTTACATGCCCCCTCAATCTGAACTACATGCAAGATTCAGATTGGTTCTAAAACGGTCTAGCATCTGTCGAGTAGCGGGTTTAGTAAATACATCCGCTAACTGATCATCAGTTGATATAAACCTGACTTCCAGTTACCAACAGCTACTCGTTCCCTCACAAAATGAAAATCAATCTCAATGTGTTTGGTACGAGCATGAAACACTGGATTCGCCGTCAGGTAAGTTGCCCCTAAGTTATCACACCACAATATGGGTGCGCTGCCGTGTGACTCCAACTTCTGTGAGAACTGTGTCTATCCAAATGGCTTCAGCCGCGCCATTGGCCAATGCCTTATACTCTGCCTCGGTGCTAGACCTCGAGACCGTAGGTTGCTTCTTGGAACTCCAAGATATAAGATTGGGTCCAACAAATACAACAAAGCCACTAGTAGAACGCCGGTCATCAACACAATCTGCCCAGTCTGCATCGGTGAATATACTGACTCCAGTAAATCTGGACTTACGAATCAAGTAGTCCCGTGTCTAGCGTACCTTTGATATACCTCGTAATACGTTTAATCGCTTCCCCAATGAACCTCGGTAGGCTGAGACAGGCGGCACACTTTGTTCACGGCAAAGGAGATATCTCGGGCCAGTGAGTGTCGATACTACATTGCTCCAACTACACCTGCGGTACTGGAAAGAGTCATCGACATTTTCAAAAGAATGCTCCTTTGTGCCGCGAGAGACTCTCGGATGTAGCAAGTGGAGTGGAAGTGGACTTGCAGTTCTCCATGTTAGCAGCGATGAAGAAGATCAAGTGCATACTTCTTACGTGTCAATGTCATGCCCCCTGAATGAAAGGGCGCTTTCAATCCAAGAAAGTACTCAGCCTGCCCAAGTCTTTGATGGGAAAACTTCGCGACAAGGACTGCACAAAGGCGATCCACCACATGAGGTGTAGAACCGGCAATCACAATATCATCAACATACACCAAGCATGTAGATCTGAATAGCACCATGTGAAAATATGAACAAGGGCAGCATCCATGGAAGGAACAAAGCCAAAGGCTGTGAGAGACTGACTCAATCGAGCATACCAGCACGCCGACGATCGCTTGAGCCCGTAGATGGAGAGTTTGCAGACATGAGAGGGATGATGAGCATCCTCAAAGCCGAGGCTGCTGCATGTAGACATCTTGACCAAAAATCCGTGAAGAAAAGCATTACTCACATCAATCTGTCGAAGACACCACCCGCTGGAGAGGCGGCGAGAGAGGACAGACGAACCGTGGTAGGCTTCACCACGGGCCTGAAAGTATCTCCATAGTCTATCCCTTGCTGTTGAGTAAAACCACGAGCAACGAGGCGAGCTTTGTGCTTGTTAACAGAACCATCCGGACGATGTTTGGTCTTAAAGATCCACTTGCAACCCACAATATTAACACCAGGAGGCCGAGGCACCAACACCCATGTGTTTGTGTGACAAAGGCGACAAATTCTCGGACATGGTGGCACGCCAAGCCGGTTCACCAAGAGCATCACGATGAGAGTTGGGTGCAGCAAAGAATGCACGCGGCATGAAGTGTCGTACCACACCGTACCATCCGTGTATGTCTTGGCCTTACGCCAGATGATCGCGGTGATGGGTGACCATAGTGTGCCCGGTAGTCGCATCGCCCGGTAGAAGGTGGCGGGGCGAAGGAGACCCGGCGGTGGTGTCGCTGGTGAACGATCGTCGACAACAAGCGACACGGGCGGGGTGACGCGTTGGACTAAGCCGGGAAACAAGTGACGAGGAAGATCCAAAGCGGAGACGGCAGCCCGGAAGGACGCTGGGGTGGCGACTCGGCGACAACCGAAAGCGGCGAAGGGCGCTGGCGCAGGCGACCCGGCGTGCCCAGCGGTCAGCGCCGGGCGAGGCACTGAGGCTGCCTCGGGAGGCGTGGCATGCATCGCCGGGGCCATGCACGCGTCGATCGCGCCCGGTGGATACAAAAGCGGCGACGGGTTCTGAGAAGAAATTAGAAGCGACATCTGCGAGAAAACAAGTCAAGTGACAAATAGGACAGGTCGTATTTCGCACATGGACATCCGAAACCGGTTCATTAGATGGAAAAGTGAGAGCATGCTCAATGGAGGCAATGTCAATCGAGACACCCGGGCCGGAGTAAGGGAAAAGCTGACTCGTCCAAAAACAACATCACGAGAGATGTAGATCCTACCCGGAGTGCGATCAAGACACTTATAGCCCTTATGCAAAGGGCTATAGCCAAGGAAGACACACATCTTGAGCGGAACTCCAGCTTGTGAGCATTATACTTGCGGAGACTAGGCGATGAAGCACCCAAAAATCCCGAGAGAGGAATAATTGGGTTGAACATGAAACAAAGTGAACGGAGCGTGTCTTTGTTGAGAACCGGAGTGGGCATACGGTTGATGAGATAACATGCCGTAAGAAAGGCCTCATCCCAAAACCGGAGTGGGAGAGACAGGTGTGCCCAAGAAGGCAAGGCCGGTCTCGACTAAATGATGGTGTTGCGCTCGGCAATACCGTTCTGCTGAGATGTATGTGGACACGACACACGGTGAGAGATGCCCGTGCGTTGAAAATAGCGATGGAACTTGTGGTATTCACCACCCCAGTTGGACTGAACAGCCTTGATTTTGCAATCCAAGAGGCGTTCGACATGAGCCTGAAAGTTATAGAAGACTTGCTCAACATCAAACTTATGTTTAAGCAAATAAATCCAAGTGAAGCGCGTGTAATCATCAACAAAACTGACATAATACTTGTACCCCCCGAGGACACAATAGCGGGACCCCAAACATCTGAATGTATTAATTCAAGAGGTACAGTAGTGACATGATAAGACGTGGAATACGGTAGCTGATGACTCTTAGCGCTTGCGGCAATCATCGGCTTCATGCCCCCAGTTTTTGCAAATTTGACACCGGGGGCGCCATCGGTTGTTGCGACGGCCACCGCCACCGTTGTTACCGCCGTTACCCCCGCCACCTTGCCGACCATTGCCGGCGTAGGAGGAGTTCTTGATCAGCGGCCACCGTTGGGGCCGCCGTTGCCGCCTTGACGGCCTTGCCCGGGCTGGCCGTTGCCATTGGCCGGGCGACCTCCACCTTGGGAGGGGTAGGGCTCCGAGTAGGGAGCGCGTCCGCCATGTCCGGAGGGGCCAGAGTGAGTCACGGCGTTAGCCGAGGAAGTCCACCCCTCCACCGCACTCTGCTGTGCCTGCAGTGTTGGTGAACGTTGCAGAAAATTAAATTTTTCCTACGGTTTCACCAAGATCTATCTATGAGTTCATCTAAGCAACGAGTCAAGAGAGAGAGTTTGCATCTACATACCACTTGTAGATCGAGTACGGAAGCGTTCGAGGGAGTGGTGATGATGATGACGTTCCCGACGTGATTCCGATCACCGATGAGCAAAGTGCTGAAAGGACAGCACCTCCGTGTTCAACACACGTACGGGACGATGGCGTCTCCTCCGTCTTGATCCAGCAAGGGAGAAGGAGAGGTTGAGGAAGACAACTCAATGGCGACCTGACGGCGTGATGCAATTGGTCTGAGAGAGTTCTCCGGCAGGCTTCGCCAAGCACACGCGGAGAAAGAGAGGAGTTAGGGAGGGAGGGCTGCGCCTTCAATGGTGTATGGAGCCCTCCCCCACCCTCTATTTATAGGAGGAGAGAGGCAAGGGGCCGGCCATCTGGGAACCCTAGATGGGGCGGCGACAAAGGGGAGGGGGTGAGGGTGGCTTGCCCCCCCCAAGCTAGGCGCCCCCTTTTTTCTTCTTAGGTTTCCCCTCCTTGCCCTAGCCAGCATGGGCCTAAGGGGGAGGTGCGCCCAGCCCACCGGGGCTGGCTCCCTCTCCACTTAGCCCATAGCCCCCCGGAGGTGGCCCCTCGGTGGACCTCCCAGGAAGCCTCCGGTGGCCCATTACTTTACCTAAGTATGCCCCAAAACTTTCCTAGTCCGTTTAACCACTTTCCATATATAAATCTTTACCTCCAGGACCATTCCGGAACTCCTCGTGACGTCCGGGATCTCATCAGGGACTCAACAACATTCGGTAATCACATACTTGTCTTCCTAATAACCCTAAGCGTCCACCGAACCTTAAGTGTACTAGACCCTCACGGGTTCGGGAGACATCTTGAGACATGACCGAGACTACCTCAAGTCAATAACCAACAGCCGGGATCTGGATACCCATGTTGGCTCCCACATGCTCCTCGATGTTGTCATCGGATGAACCCACGATGTCAAGGGTTCAAGCAACCCCGTATTCTATTCCCTTTGTCCAGCGGTATGTTACTTGCCGAGACTTCGATCGCCGGTATCCCAATACCTCGTTTAGTCTCGTTATCGGCAAGTCACTTTACTCGTACCATCAATAATGCATGATCCCGTGACCGAACACTTGATCACTTTGAGCTCATTATGATGATGCATTACCGAAAGTGGGCCTGAAGTGAAACCTCTCCGCACTTGTCTGAGTGACAAATCCCGATCTCGATCCGTGTCAACCCAATGGTCACTTTCGGAGATACCTGTAGTGCACCTTTATAGTCACCCGATTACGTTGTGACGTTTGATACACCCAAAGCACTCCTCACGGTATCCGGGAATTGCACGATCTCATGGTCTAAGGAAGAGATACTTGACATTGGAAAAGCTCTAGCAAAAGCGAACTACACGATCTTGTGCTATGCTTAGGATTGGGTCTTGTCCATCACGTCATTCTCCTAATGGCGTGATCCCGTTGTCAATGACATCCGATGTCCATAGTCGTGAAACCATGACTATCTCTGACCAACGAGCTAGTCAACTAGAGGCTTACTAGGGACGTATTGTAGTCTATGTATTCACCGCGTGTATTACGATTTCCGGATAATACTGATTATAGCATGAATAAAAGACAATCATCATGAACAAGGAAATATAATAATAATGCTTTTATTATTGCCTCTAGGGCATATTTCCACTTGATCTCCCACTTGCACTAGAGTCAATAATCTAGTTACATTGTGATGAATCGAACACCCATAGAGTTCTACGTGTTGATCATGTTTTGCCCATGAGAGGTTTAGTCAACGGATCTGCGACATTCAAATCCGTATGCACTTTTACAAATTTCTATGTCTCCATCTTGAACATTTTCACGGATGGAGTTGAAGCGGCGCTTGATGTGCCTGGTCTTCTTGTGAAACCTGGGCTCCTTGGCAAGGGCAATAGCTCCGGTGTTATCCACGGAAGAGTTTAATCGGCTTGACGCGCATTGGGTATGACTCCTAGGTCGGTGATGAACTCCTTCACCCAAATTGCTTCATCGCTGCCTCCGAGGCTGCCATGTACTCCGCTTTCACATGTAGATCCTGCCACGACGCTTCTCTTGTTGCAACACCGCACTTCTTTGCTCCACCATTCAACATATACACGTATCCGGTTTGTGACTTTGAGTCATCCAGATCTATATCGAAGCTAAGCGTCGGCGTAACCCTTTCTGACGAGCTCTTAAATCACCTCCATAAGCGAGAAACATGTCCTTTGTCCTTTTCGGTACTTTAGGATATTCTTGACCGCTGTCGGTGTTCCTTGCCGGGATTACTTTGGTACCTTCCTACCAAACTTACGGCAAGGTTTACATCAGTCACGGTACACAGCATGGCATACATAATAGATCCTATATGGCTGAAGCATAGGGATGACACTCATCTCTTCTTTATCTTTTGCCGTGGTCGGGCATTGAGCTGAGCTCAATCTCACACCTTGCAACACAGCAAGAACCCTTTCTTGGACTGATCCATTTTGAATTTCTTCAAAATCTTATCAAGGTATGTGCTTTGTGAAAGACCTATGAGGCGTCTCGATCTATCTCTATAGATCTTGATGCCTAATATATAAGCAGCTTCTCCAAGATCCTTCATTGAAAAACTTTTATTCAAGTAGGCCTTAATGCTGTCCAAGAGTTCTATATCATTTCCCATCAAAAGTATGTCATCTACATATAATATGAGAAATGCTTTCTGAGCTCCCACTCACTTTCTTGTAAACGCAGGCTTCTCCATAAGTCTGCATAAACCCAAACGCTTTGATCATCTCATCAAAGCGAATGTTCTAACTCGAGATGCTTGCACCAGCCCATAAATGGAACGCTGGAGCTTGCATACTTTGTCAGCATTCTTAGGATCGACAAAACCTTCCGGCTGCATCATATACAGCTCTTCCTTAAGATATCCGTTAAGGAACGCTGTTTTGATGTCCATCTGCCATATCTCATAATCATAGTATGCGGCAATTGCTAACATGATTCGGACGGACTTAAGCTTCGCTACGGGTGAGAAAGTCTCATCGTAGTCAATTCCTTGAACACCTTGCCGATAACCCTTAGCGACAAGTCGAGCTTTATAGATGGTGACATTACCATCCGCGTCCGTCTTCCTCTTAAAGATCCATTTATTTTCTATCGCCGATCATCGCAAGTCTGTCAAAGTCCATACTTTGTTTTCATACATGGATCCTATCTCGGATTTCATGGCCTCGAGCCATTTATTGGAATCCGGCCCGCCATTGCTTCTTCATAGTTCAAGGTTCACCGTTGTCTAACAACATGATTTCCGTGACAGGGTTGTCGTACCACTGCAGTGCGGGCGTGTCCTAGTGGACCCTCTGATTCAAAGGTAGCAACTTGATCCGAAGTACCTTGATCATCATCATTGATTTCCTCTTGATTGGTGTGGGCATTACAGGAACATTTTCCGAGCTGCACCACTATCCCGCTTAAGAGGTAGTACTTCATCGAAGTTCTACTTTCCTCCCACTTACTCCTTTCGAGAGAAACTCCCTTTCGAGAAAGGTTCCGTTCTCGGCAACAAAGATCTTGCCTTCGGATCTAAGGTAGAAGGTATACCCAAGGGTTTCCTTAGGGTATCCTATGAAGACGCATTTTTCCGACTTGGGTTCGAAGCTTTTCGGGTTGAAGTTTCTTGACATAAGCATCGCATCCCCAAACTTTTAGAAACGATGTACCTTAGGTTTCTTCCCAAACCATAATTCATACGGTGTCGTCTCAACGGATTTAGACGGTGCCCTATTTAAAGTGAATGTAGCTGTCTCTAGAGCGTATCCCCAAAAGATAGCGGTAAATCGGTAAGAGACATCATAGATCGCACCATATCCAATAGAGTGCGACACGACGTTCGGACACACCCGTTCTACGCTGAGGTGTTCCAGCGGCGTGAGTTGTGAAACGATTCCACATTTTCTTAAGTGTGCCAAATTCGTGACTTAAATATTCTCCTCCATGATCTGATCAGAAGAATTTTATCTTTCGTCACGTTGATTCTCTACCTCATTCTGAAATTCTTTGAAATTTTCAAAGGTCTCGGACTTGTGTTTCATCAAGTAGACATACCCATATCTACTCAAGTCATCTGTGAGAGTGAGAACATAACTTGATATCCTCCATGAAGCTTCAACACTCATTGGACCACACACATCGGTATGTATGATTTCCAATAAGTTGGTTGCTCGCTCCATTGTTCCGGAGAACGGAGTCTTGGTCATCTTGCCCATGAGGCATGGTTCGCATGTGTCAAATGATTCATAATCTAGAGACTCCAGTAGTCCATCAGCATGGAGCTTCTTCATGCGCTTGACACCAATGTGACCAAGGCGGCAGTGCCACAAGTATGTGGGACTATCGTTATCAACTTTACATCTTTTGGTATTCACACTATGAACATGTGTAACATTACGTTCGAGATTCACTAAGAATAAACCATTGACTATCGGAGCATGACCATAAAACATTTCTCTCATATAAATAGAACAACCATTATTCTCGGATTTAAATGAGTAGCCATCTCGTATTGAGCGAGATCCGGATACAATGTTCATGCTCAAACTTGGCACCAAATAGCAATTATTAAGGTTTATAACTAATCCCGTAGGGTAAATGTAGAGGTAGCGTGCCGGCCGGCGATCACATCGACTCTGGAACCATTCCCCGACGCCAGCATCGTCACCTCGCCCTTCGCCAGTCTCCTCTTATTCCGCAGCTCTGTTGTGAGTTACAAATATGAGCAACGGCACCGTATCAAATACCCAGGAGTTACTACGAGTAATCGGTAAGGTACACATCAATTACATGTATATCAAATATACCTTTAGTGTTGCCGGCCTTCTTATCCGCTAAGTATTTGGGGCAGTTCCGCCCAAAGTGACCCTTCCCTTGCAATAAAAGCACCTAGGTCGTGCTTGGGTCCATTCTTTGACTTCTTCTTCTTCCCGGTAACTTGCTTGCGGGCGCGTAACCTCTTTGCCGTCCTTCTTGAAGTTCTTCCGCCCTTGCCCTTCTTGAACTTAGTGGTCTTATTGACCATCAACACTTGATGTTCTTTCTTGATTTCAACCTCACGACTTCAAAGATTGAGAATACTTCAGGAATGGTCTTCTCCATCCCACGCATATTGTAGTTCATCACAAAGCTCTTGTAGCTTGGTGGGAGCGATCAAGGATTCTGTCAATGACCGCCTCGTCAGGAGGTTTATGTCCAGTGGGACAAAGCGGTGATGCAACCTGCACATTTTGAGTATGTGCTCAGCAGTAACTGTTTTCCTCCATCTTACAACTATAGAACTTGTCGGAGACTTCATATCTCTCGACCGGGCATGAGCCTGAAAAACCAGTTTCAGCTCCTCGAACATCTCGTATGCTCCGTGTTGCTCAAAACGCTTTTGGAGCCCCGGTTCTAGGCTGTAAAGCATGCTGCATCGAACGAGGGAGTAATCATCGACGCGAGGCTGCCAAGCGTTCATAACGCCTTGGTTCTTCCAGGATGGGTGCTTCACCTAGCGGTCCTTCTAGGACATATTGTTTCTTGGCAGCTATGAGGATGATCCTCGGGTTCCGGACCCAGTCCATTATAGTTCTTTGCCATCATCTTTCAGCTTGGTTTTCTCTAGGAACAGCGTTGAAGTTCATGGTGACATGGCGTTGGCCATTTGATCTACAAGACATATTATAAAGATTTTAGACTATTGTTCATGATAATAAAGTTCATCTAATCAAATTATTAATGAACTCCCACTTAGATTAGACATCCTCTAGTCATCTAAGTGTTACACGATCCGAGTCGACTAGGCCGTGTCCGATCAACACGTGAGACGGACTAGTCATCGTCGGTGAACATTCTCATGTTGATCGTATCTTCCATACGACTCGTGTTCGACCTTTCGGTCTCCGTGTTCCGAGGCCATGTACGTACATGCTAGGCTCGTCAAGTTAACCCCTAAGTGTTTACTGCGTGTGTAAATCTGTCTTACACCCGTTGTATGTGAACGTAAGAATCCATCACACCCGATCAACACGTGGTGCTTAGAAGCTGACGAAGCTGTAGCAGCGGTGCACGATTAGGGAGAACACTTCTTGAAATTGTTCTAAGGGATCATCTAATTTACTACCATCGATCTAAGTAAACAAGATGCATAATCATAAAAAACATCACATGTAATTATAAAGTAGTGACATGAAATGGCCAATATAATATAGCTCCTTGATCTTCCTGTCACGGCATGACAATTCATGATCTCCATCATCATGATCTCCATCATCGTGTCTTCATGAAGTTGTCATGCCAACGACTACTTCTACTTCTATGGCTAACGCGTTTAGCAATAAAAGTAAAGTGAGTTACATGGCGTTCTTCAATGACACGCAGGTCATACAAAATAAAGACAACTCCTATGGCTCCTGCCGGTTGTCATACTCATCGACATGCAAGTCGTGATTCCTATTACAAGAACATGATCTCATACATCACAATATATCATCATTCATCACAACTTGGCCATATCACGTCACATGACAATTGCTGCAAAAACAAGTTAGGCGTCCTCTAATTGTTGTTGCATCTTTTACGTGGCTGCAATTGGGTTCTAGCAAGAACGTTTTCTTACCTACGAATAACCTGGCGTGATCTTGTCAACTTCTATTTACCCTTCATAAGGACCACTGTTCATCGAATCCGCTCCAACTAAAGTAGGAGAGGCGGACACCCTTGACCACCTTATGCAACTAGTGCATGTTAGTCGGTGGAACCGGTCTCACGTGAAATGCGTGTAAGGTTGGTCCGGGCCGCTTCATCCCACAATACCGCGGAAGCAAGAAACGACTAGTAACGGCAAGTAAGTTGACAAGATCCACGCCCACAACAAAATTGTGTTCTACTCGTGCAAAGAGAACTACGCATAGACCTAGCTCATGATGCCCCTGTTGGTGAGCGTTGCGAGAAAATTAAATTTTTCCTCTGGTTTCACCAAGATCTATCTATGAGTTCATCTAAACAACGAGTCAAGAGAGAGAGTTTGCATCTACATACCACTTGTAGATCGAATGCGGAAGGCGTTAGGGAGTGGTGATGATGATGGCGTTCAGACGTGATTCCGATCACCGATGAGCAAAGTCTTTGAAAGGACTGACACCTCCGTGTTCAACACACGTCGGGGACGATGGCGTCTCCTCCGTCTTGATCCAGCAAGGGAGAAGGAGAGGTTGAGGAAGACAACTCCAATGGCAGCCTGACGGCGTGGTGCAATTGGTGCGAAGGTTCTCAAGCGGGGCTTCGCCAAGCACACGCAGCGGAGAAAGAGAGGAGTTGGGGAGGGAGGGCTGCGCCTTCAATGGTGTATGGAGCCCTCCCCACCCCTCTATTTATAGGAGGAGAGGGCAAGGGGGCGGCCATCTGGGAACCCTAGATGCGGGGGCGTGACCAAGGAGGAGGGAGGGTGGCTTGCCCCCCAAGCTAGGCGCCCTTTTCTTCTTCTTAGGGTTTCCCTCCCTTGCCCTAGCCGCATGGGCCCTAAGGAGGAGGTGCGCCCAGCCACCAGGGGCTGGCTCCCTCTCCACTTAGCCCATATGTCCCCAGGAGGTGGCCCCCCGTGGACCTCCTCCGAAGCCTCCGGTGGCCCCTGCATTTCACTTTAAGATGCCCCGAAACTTTCGAGTCCGTTTAACCACTTTCCATATATAAATCTTTACCTCCGGACCATTCCGGAACTCCTCGTGACGTCCAGGATCTCATCCGGGACTCGAACAACATTCGGTAATCACATACTTGTCTTCCTAATAACCCTAAGCGTCACCTAAGACCTTAAGTGTGTAGACCCTACGGGTTCGGGAGACATGCGAGACATGACCGAGACTACCTCAAGTCAATAACCAACAGCGGGATCTGGATACCCATGTTGGCTCCACATGCTCCTCGATGTTGTCATCGGATGAACCCACGATGTCAAGGGTTCAAGCAACCCGTATTCTATTCCCTTTGTCCAGCGGTATGTTACTTGCCCGAGACTTCGATCGTCGGTATCCCAATACCTCGTTTAGTCGTTACCCGGCAAGTCACTTTACTCGTACTGCAATGCATGATCCCGTGACCGGACACTTGATCACTTTGAGCTCATTATGATGATGCATTACCGAGTGGGCCTAGTGAAACCTCTCCGTTAATCACGGAGTGACAAATCCAGTCTCGATCCGTGTCAACCCAATGGTCACTTTCGGAGATACCTGTAGTGCACCTTTATAGTCACCCGATTACGTTGTGACGTTTGATACACCCAAAGCACTCCTACGGTATCCGGGAATTGCACGCGATCTCATGGTCTAAGGAAGAGATACTTGACATTGGAAAAGCTCTAGCAAAAGCAGACTACACGATCTTGTGCTATGCTTAGGATTGGGTCTTGTCCATCACGTCATTCTCCTAATGGCGTGATCCCGTTGTCAATGACATCCGATGTCCATAGTCGAAACCATGACTATCTGTTGACCAACGAGCTAGTCAACTAGAGGCTTACTAGGGACGTATTGTAGTCTATGTATTCACCGTGTATTACGATTTCCGGATAATACAGTTATAGCATGAATAAAAGACAATCATCATGAACAAGGAAATATAATAATAATGCTTTTATTATTGCCTCTAGGGCATATTTCCAACATGCAGCGCCTCGAAGGATAGAACCAATGAGTAAAAGCTGGAGTAGGGCATATGAGTGCGTTACTCACACCCAAGGAGGCGGCGATGGAGTTGTAGGCGGAGCCGAGGCCGGTGAGGATGTGATCGATAAGCTCATCATCGCGGATCGGGGAGCCGGCGGCGGCCATAGTGTCGGCAAGCGCCTTCATCTTGTGCATGTATTCATGGCGGAGAGATCGTCCTTCCTCGGCGACCGAAGTTGCCGCCCGGATGTAGACGGACATTAGCGCGGCTCTGGCGCCCGAACATGGCGACGACGGTTGTCCACACCGCATCGCCGACTCGCAGCCAATGAGTTGGCATGCAATATCCTCATCCATGGAGGTGAGAAGGAGCCCTTTGGCGCTGATCTTGAACCCACCATTGGTGGTACTCTGCGTTGTCGACGGCGGTATGCAGCGTCACCGGTGCCGGTCAAGCAAGTGTTTTAGCGGTGCCGCCTTGGTGCCATCGAGGTGTCCGTGGAGGTTGGCACCGGCAAGGACGGTGCTGTTGATGCCTCCCAAAGCATGAAGTTGTGGCGACCGGCGGGCGGAGATCGTCGGGACGGTGAGCGCTTGGCGGGATCGTGGCGACAGGGGGGCGACGAGCGCCCGGCAGTTTGGCAGTGGAGAGGGCGGAAGACGACATCGCTGCGGGCAGCATGGAGAAGAACGTCCACCTTGGCTGGTGAGGCAAGATGCGGCGGCGGCGGAAGATGACATGCTGGGCAGCGATGATCGAAGCGGCGCAGCGTGCAGGCAAAGCTAGCTAGCTAGCTAGCTAGCAGCTGGATGGATTCCTCTGGCTGGATTAATCTCGTACGTGAAGCAGCAATCGGAAGCGGCGGCTACGCGGAGAGAGGATCTGGCGGCGGCACGAGAGACCTGCGGCGGCGGCCTGACCTAGCTGATACCAAGTTAAAACACATGGTTTAGGGTTTTGCGTGGGTGGCTAACATCCAGCCTCACGTCTCAATATATAGATGATCAGAATACAATTACATATGTATACAAATACGTGTACATGTACAATATGCTACACCCTATTTTACAAGTAGCATACGTGTACATGTACAATATGCTAGACCCTATTTTACAAGTTATGCTACAACAGGTTCAGTTAGCACTCCATCACGATTGTCGGGACTGTTCAACATGCGTAGGGCATCTTAGATTTAATACTTAACAAGAAAATAGACATCCAAAGGGACTGTAACACATGGTTTTGTGTTATACTTTGTATTTTTTAGCAGTCCTATACGACGCTGACTGCAGCAAACAGTCGGTCTCTTGCACAGGAGACCGGCCCATATATAGCGGAGAAAAAAATAAGTGCGGCTGCCAGGATCAAACCTTCGACGTCGCACTAACTAACACGTACTGCCAGCGGAGAAAAACATGGCGGGCTCCTTCGAGGAGCACCGCCAGACCCAATGAGTGCGCTATGTTGGAACTGTCGTGGCGTGGGCAAAGCCGCGACAGTTCGAGAAGTTCGCGAACAAATTTGCTCCTACCCTCTTATGTATTGTGGAAACCCAGTTGGAAGGCTCGAGGGTAGAAGCATTAGCTGGTACTTTTGGTTATGACCATAGTTTTGCTATTGATAGTCGTGATAGAAGTGGAGGCATAGGAATTTTCTGGAATAATGAAATAAAGTTGGAAATCCTTGGTTATTCGGACTATCATATCGATTGTTCTGTTGAGGAAGGAGGATGTGAGCCTTGGAGAGCTACTGTGGTTTATGGCGAAGCCTTGAGACACATCTTCGATATAAAACTTGGGACACTTTGAAAAACATTAGCACTTCCAGTAGCCTGCCTTGGCTTTGTTTTGGCGATTTTAATGAAGTTCTACGTCCCGAGGAGCATGAGGGAGTTGGTCAAAGGAGTAATGCGCAGATTCAGCATTTTCGTGATGCGGTTGACGTGTGCATGTTGCTAGATATGGGCTATGTGGGTCGTTTCTGGACCTTTGAAAAGAAAGTGAGGGGGGATCCTACACGAGGGTACGGCTGGATCGCGCACTAGCTAATCCCGATTGGCGCGCACTGTTTCCCCTTGCAGACCTCCTGACGGCTGCGTCCTCAGATCATTGTCCCATCTTGCTGCGTCTGAATAGGGAGCAGCCAAGGAACAGGCAGCCGAAAGCCTTCCGTTATGAAGTAATGTGGGAGGGCCATGAATCGTGGAGAGATACAATCAATGCAGCATGGACGGGAGGTGGAATGAGCAATAGAGTGGAGGATCTTCGGGCTAAACTGCAAGTTATATCCCAGGATATGGGGCGGTGGAACAATGATACTTTTGGAAACGTTCGAAAAGAGATCAGAAAACTGAAAACGGAGCTAGAGAAGTTGCGGGCTGATCCTAGTCGAAGTGCTCCGTCACACGTCGAGCTCAAGATAAATGAGAACCTAGTTGAACTTTATCACCGGGAAGAAATATTATGGAGGCAATGTTCACGGATTGAGTGGTTAACATCCGGAGACAAAATACAAAGTTTTTCCACACGAGAGCAAGCATCCGTGGGAAGAAGAATATGATAAAGGCGCTGCAAAATTCCCTTGGCGTCCTGACTAATGATCCAGATGAGCTCAAAGCAATGGTACACCAATTTTATGAAACTTTGTACACATCGGAAGGTGTAAACAATATGGAAACAGTCCTAAATTGTGTACCAACAAAGGTGACCATGGAGATGAATGAGCTACTGGTTGCACCATACAAAGAAGAGGAGGTAAAGACATCCCTCTTTCAAATGTTTCCGACCAAAGCACTGGGCCCTGATGGCTTCCCGGCTCACTTTTATCAACATCACTGGGATCTCTGCGGTGCCGAGGTTACAGAGGCGGTTCTCAGGATCATTCGAGTAGAGGAAAGTCTGGAAAGCATCAATGATACGGTCCTAGTTCTCATACCTAAGGTAATGAATCCTACTATGCTAACTCAGTTTAGACCCATCAGTTTATGCAATGTATTATACAAGATTGCGTCCAAGGTGATTGCGAACAGATTGAAGATGATTCTTCCGGACATCATTTCAGAGGAACAATCAGCTTTTGTGCCAGGCAGGCATATCACAGATAATATCATCAGCGCTTACGAATGTCTTCACTTTATGAAACGCAGCAAGGCCAAAGTAAATAGTTTTTGTGCTCTCAAACTGGATATGATGAAGGCATACGATAGACTAGAGTGGGATTATCTACAGGCGATGATGATAAAACTCGGTTTTGCCCCTTCATGGGTCCAGATAGTTATGAGTATGGTTCGGTCAGTATCCTTTTCTGTACTTTTCAATGGTGAGAGGCTTGACACTTTCAATCCATCCAGATGCATTCGGCAGGGAGATCCGATATCCCCATATCTCTTTTTAATCGCAGCGGAGGGCCTTTCGTGCCTACTGAAATCCAGTTCGTCTTCGTCTCAGCTAGAAGGGATCAAGGTGGCATCCACGGCGCCAGCCGTGAACCATCTCCTTTTCGCTGACGACAGCCTGCTGTTGTTTAAACCGAGTGTTGAAGGGGCTGTGGCAGTATCAAACTTGCTGGAGAGTTACTGTGTGGCATCTGGCCAGCGGATAAACCATGAGAAACAATCTTCTTTAGTAAAGGTTGCCCACAAGCCATGAGAGAGAGCATAAAAAATATTTTAAACGTTTAGAAGCAGGTCGCTCGATGGCAGGTATTTTGGGAATGCCCACAGATGTGGGGCACTCGAAGAATGGCACATTCAGATACTTGAGAGATCGTGTGTGGGAGACGATAAGAGGGTGGATGGAGAAGCTGTTATCTTCTGCAGGCAAAGAAATTCTTATCAAATCAATAGCTCAGTCAATAACAGTTTTTTCGATGTCATGCTTCCGTATCCCGCGAGGTTTATGTGAGAACAT
The DNA here is from genome assembly GCA_021605145.1 of Aegilops bicornis. Classification (NCBI taxonomy): domain Eukaryota; kingdom Viridiplantae; phylum Streptophyta; class Magnoliopsida; order Poales; family Poaceae; genus Aegilops; species Aegilops bicornis. The sequence goes on from JAHIAL010000138.1 coordinate 310,387, forward strand.
TACTTCCCTGATCAGACAGTTTTGGTGGGGGAGCGAGGGGGAAAAGCATAAGCGAGTTGGGTAGCACGGGAGGAGATGACAAAGCCAAAGCATCTAGGAGTGCAGGCTTGAGGATCTGGAGATTTTTAATCTTGCCCTACTATCGAAGCAAGCGTGGAGGTTGCTACAAAACCCTACATCTTTGAGCGCCCGAATTCTCAAGGGGGTTTATTTCCCTGATGTATCTCGTTTTGAAGCGACCCTTGGGAACCACCCATCACAAATTTGGCGGGCAATACTTGATGGGCGAGATATTATGGTGCAGGGACTTGTGAGAAGAATTGGAAACGGCGAAACCACGAACATCTGGCGTGATAACTGGCTACCTCGAACACACATGAAGCGCCCATGGACATCTCTGGTTCAACATCCCCTCATAAAGTGTCTGAACTCATCAACACTGCTACATGCTCTGGAATGAGCAAGCTGGTCCGTGCTACCTTTGTTCCCATCGATGCGAGAATCTATCATGAAAATTCCTCTCTGCACTGCATGCATTGAGGGACTTGGGCTTGGAGTGAGGACAGGACGGGTATCTTCTCTGTCAGATCGCTTACCACATGATCCACCGAGAACAATTTGAAAGCGAGAGAAGCGTGGTTATATGAGTAAGGGGGACCGTCCCACACACACGCTAATAATGAAATCTGGACAAAGCTTTGGGGTTTCAACGTTCCATCTAAACTTAAGATGTTCCTTTGGAGATTTGTGAAGAACACCACACCAACCGGGGCACTGTTGCATCATAGGAACATGGCGGAGGCCGCTTGCAGTCTTTGTGGAGCGGAAGACACTTGGAGACATGCCTTGCTAAATTGCATGGTCTCCCGAAGTACATGGGCCTTGTCTTCTGAGAATATCATTGACGCATTGAGTAAGAATGAGGAAGGGGATGCGAAGAGTTGGCTCTCTGTCATGCACGAGGTACTACCGAGGAGAGTTTTACAACACTCGTGGTCACACTATGGGCCTTGTGGGGAGCGCGCCGTAAGGCGATCTATGAGCAAATATACCAAACTCCTTTTCAGGTTCATGGTTTTATACAGTCTTACATGAGGGAACTGCAGGCTATCAAAACTGTTAAAGCAAGGCGGGGTGGCAACACGGCTCCTCGCCCCTGGTGGATTCCCCTCCATCAGGTTTCACAAAAGCCGAATGTAGATGTTGCAGTTGGAAGGGGCAGTAGACACGGCTCGGTTGCGGCGATATCAAGAGACTCTGATGGCCTATTCCTGGGAGCGTCGGCGGTGGTTTTTGCAGGTATTTCTGATCCGGCCACGCTTGAGTGCCTGGCAATCAGGGAGGTGTTGGCCCTGGCGGATGATCTCAATGTTTCAGCTGTACAAGTGGCGTCCGACTCGAAGGTGGTGGTCGAGGACATCCAAGCCAACAACCCTACAGCTTATGGTGCGGTCATACATGAAATAATAGAGCATAGATCAAATTTCTCTTTATGTAATATTAGCCACGAATTTAGGAGTTCGAATGTCGAAGCTCACAAACTCGCCACAATGGGTAGTAACATAGATGTTACTAGTCTATGTTATTACCTCTATAGTGGGGAGTAACATATGTGTGGTAACATGCAACACTTCATTTATGGGAAACGTTTCCAGACGACGGCCTTGACGGTGGAAAGCGTTCCATGAGCTGAACTGGCCTGCGATCGCTATTGATCATGTGGATTTGTGATGGAAGCACCCCTTAGAAGAAAAAAAACAAGGCGACGCACCTGCTTCCAATCGTTCTTTTCCCATCTTATTCTTCCCATAGCGAGGACGCAGGGCACCAGCCCACTTTTGCACCCACCAAATATGTTCTCCAGCGCCTTTGGCACCCAACCATCTGCGTGCCCCGATGAGATCCACCGTCATAAGCCTCCCCTCTCTCTCTCCTGTTCCTCCTCCACCTCCGTCTCCTTCTCGTGGAGCATGCTACTCTGCTCAGTTTTTTTCTTTGGGCGGCTTGATTGGGAGCTGGAAGCAGGATCCTTTTTCTTGCAACGGTCATCGCCGAGCTGGAACCATCAACATTTCTTTGGAACCCGGGCGAACCGCGAGCTGGAACTGGCATTTAATTTTGTTGCGACCGGCTACAGAAAAGCTTCAACTAGCGGCAAAAAAAACTTCAATCATAGATGAGGAATCCATGGACGACGCCGGAAAGCTGCAACCGTCTCCCTTGTTTGCTACAACCGGCTACAGAAAAGCTTCAACCGGCGGCAAAAAAAGCTTCAACCATAGATGACGGAAGCCATGGACGACGCCGAAAAGCTGCAACCGGCTCTGTTGTTTGCTACAACCGGCTTCATTTTTGATACAAACAGAGGATGGTCGTGGGGCACCGGCGATGACAAGTTTTGCTGTCACCGTAGATGTTTTTTGGTACTACCGGCGAAATTTTTTGCTACCTCCATCAAGGCAGAGCTATGACCTCGCGACGGCGGCAATGATGATTTTTGCTGCAACCATAGTTGGATTTTGCTACTACCGGCGAAGTTTTTGCTACATCCATTTTCAATGAATGAGCTACACGAAAACAAGATCTTTGTTGTGGGGTTCCAGCGAATCCAGTGGCGAGAACTAGCAAGGAGCAGGAGGGAGGAGGCGGTGTTGCGACACTGGAGGAGGCGGGTAGGAGGAGAGTCGACCCCGCCCGCCGAAATTACTTGCGAGATGCAGGAGGGTGCGTCTGTGAGATGCGGGGAGGAAGACAAGGAGTCTTCTGCGAGAGGAAGAAGGGAACTAGGACGAACCATTTTTACCTAGATCTGACGGTCTAACGTAATTGGATCTGACGGCCCGCGCGCGACCAGCCGAATCGTTGGGCCGGCGCGTCGGCGCAAATCAGTCCCCTTCATTTATTAGGCTATAGACTCATCTTGCCTTGATATGTGTGATTTTACTCATAATACTAATAAATACTCCCTCCGTTCCAAAATAGATGACCCAACTTTTTGTACAAATGGGTCATCTATTTTAAACGGAGGAAAGCTATAACTATAACCACTTTTTTTTCATTTATTGTTTGTCACATCATCTATTTTATCTAGATATGTGTGATGTTACTACCTATATTACTCCCATTGTGCGTAGTCTTAAAATAAGCGGGCCATGCTCCCAACTGTTGGACACGACCTGCTTGGGCCGCGTGGCACAAGTGTGCACGTTAATCCTGTATTAAATCAGACTATTAATCTCGTGAAAGAGACCAAATCTATAACTACTATTAAAGGGAATAGGTATTCTAGGTTTGGTTTAGTCCTTTTCGTTTTCTGGGCCAGGTACATGTACGTTGATGGGTCTTTTATGAACTTTCGTAGAGACCACAAAAAATAGTTAGCAAAAAATAGTTAGAAGCCGCTCAGTTTATGGGCTGAAGTGCTCGGGCTGCAGAGATGTGGGGCGGGGCCGAAGGATGGGCGCTGGATGGGACTTGGTGCAGGTCTCCGGCGAGATGGGGATGGCGTGGAGGGGGTCTGGACGCTGGCGAGTCCTTGGCGGAGCTTAGCCTCCTATTATGAAGGACACGAACAAATCAAAGAGAAGAGAGGAGAGAGAGCACATCTGAAGATATAGAAAAAAGGGTCCGAGTAAACATACAGAACAAAAAATCAGAGTTAGTACGTCCACGGGCGGAGACGGCCGAGCATGAGCATATGGCCATGGCCGCCCATCGGTTGGCCGGAGCGGCGGCAAACCCGAGCGGTCGGAGCCCGCTCGTCTGTAGAGGTCGCCATGGCCGCCGCCGTGGGACTCTCGATGGCGCGCGGGTGGCCACTGGCGGTGTTGGAGCAGGGAGCGGGGGGACCATCACGCGGGTGTGTAGCCCGCCATGGCCACTGGTGGTGGTGGAGCACGGGGCCGGGGGATCCTGGCGGCGTGGTGAGCCGAGCGGCCGGAGCCCGCTCGCCTACAGAGGCCGTCTTGTCCGCCGCCGTGGGATCCCGGGTGGTGGAGCAGGGGAACAGGGGATCCAGCGCGCGCGCGCGTGTAGCCCTCCATGGTCACTTGCGGTGGTTGGAGCAGGGGAGCGGGGGACCCCGGTGGCGAGGGGAATAACGAAGGCGGTGGGGCAGGCAGGCGGAAGTGGCGGCGCGCCTGACACCGTCCCTCACCAGCCCCTGCGTCCTCTCCTGGCCCAGGGCGAACACGACCCCACGACAACGCACTCAAGCAGTGGAGGAGTGCATCATCGACGCAGCACGGGCGACTGTTGTGGGGACTGGGGAGCACGGCCAGGCGACGGTAGTATGGGGAACTGGGGGGGCAGCGACGGCGGCCTCAAGCAGGCCGGCTCGCCATGGATGTGCAACGAGGGATCCGCCGGCATGCAAGGGTGGGGGATGCACGGAGGGGAGGATCCGGCGGTGGTCGCCGCATCGGGGCTACGCCAAGCTGTGCGTGGGCGCGCTGGACAGAGAAGAGGAGGATGAGTACTGCTTGGTGGTGTGACTGTGCGGCTCGGTGGGGATTTACTGCCTACTAGACCATGATGATGCGCCTGCGCCCGCCCTTGTTACTTTGGAATGATAAAACATGACCTAACACGCATATTTCATATGACATAATAATGATGTCATGGGGAATAGAATTAGCTAGGTGACTGCTCAGGTTTTTAAAATAAATAGTGCATATGAAAGATGTCTAGGACAGAACAAATACATGAATAACTTTTTTTAGTAACAAATACAAGAATAGCTGGGTGGCGCTGACACACGCCGCTACGTACGTCTGTGTTTTACACTTGGTTCGCCGATTCCAGTTCACATGCCCAATAAACAATCGAGGCCCAGACAACCACATGCGGTGTAGATGGTTCTGCGGAGCAGCAGCCCAAACAAATATGCAGGCGACGTGATCGCGATCCTACGGCTAGCAACGCCAAAGCGCTGTGGAGCCTTGTAGGTCTCTCAGTTTTACTGTTTTGTAATTGCTTTTTATTTAAATCAATCGTTGTTGCTGGAAGCTGCGGTGGATGCACCGAATTACGTTAGATTTATGTGCGATTGTTTTTGGCGTTCCAACAAATGGTTATCTGCTAGGTGTCACCTCCTCACATTGGCCCATTGTGATTAGTTGACTCTACCACCTTACACTCTGATAGTAATAGTTTCAACTTAGTAGGCCATGTGCTAATATTCATGTGACTGTGATTATTTGTAATATTTATGTTCGGTCTTTGGGTCAAGTTCAAATAGTGCAAAAGAAAAGAAACGGAATATATTCTTGCAAACCAAGCAACCAACATATTCTAAAAAAATTAAAATAGTAAAAGCATGTTTGTTTTCGAATATTGCCAAAAAGTGTATATAGATAACCCCACTTCAATGCACCAGTACCCTTCCATCCAAACTAAATTCATTTGCATTGAAAATCTTTTAAAGTTATAAGAAAATACTTTTGAATTAGTTATTAAACTCTCAATTTACAACAATTTCAAAGTCTGTAAATCCCACTAAAAACACTCACACCAGTCCTATTTCACCCGATGATAGTGCTAAGATGAAGAAGGAGCCACCAAAGGACATCCCAACGACTTTCCCAACTTTATACTAACAATCCTTTTTTTATTGCGGACACCGAGCTTGTGTGTGTGTTCTTAAGATAAAAAAGTGTTTCAAATTCTTCTTGCTTTAAAAGAAAAATCATGTTTTAAATATGTTCACGTTTTTTTAAAATGCACAACACTCCCATAAAAATGTTCCAATTCTTTTTAACAAAATCATTTAAAATTGATCAAAAAATTAAAATCATATTTTAAAACATGTGTTCCATAAAATGTTCATCTTCAAAAGATGTTTCAATTCTAATAAAAAGATTAAAAGTTTCAAAAATAATAATTAGTTTGAAACAAAGAAATATTTGTGTTTTCTGAAAAGTAAGAGATAAAACCGATTACTAGACTATTTCATGCAACATTGCTCTTTAATCAAGTGAAAGATGTTAGGGTGGATTATTTACGTCCCCGCGTCATATTACTCCGAAAGAGATAATATTATAAACTTATAACCGATGTTTATTAGAACTAGATATAAGAAATGGCACTTACTGTCACATGCAGCATGTTTTACGATATTTTTAGCCCGTTGCAACGCACGGGCATTTGTACTAGTTATTTCTCAACTAGCAAAACCGTTAAAGAAATCAAACCTAAAGCCATACGTAATGCATATAATAGGTTTTTTAGAGTGTCCTCGTACTTTAAAAAGAAGGGAATTTCCTCGTGGACACGTGGCAGTGTGCGGCTTTGAGCCGGTCCGTTCACGTCACCCCTTCTAGTTCTAGCCGACCTTCTGCGCCCCCCCTCCGCCCCGTCGTCCGCCGTCAGCCGCTTCCCTTCCGTTCAGGTTTAGGTATGGATCTTTCCGTCGGAATCGAATATGCTCCATGCCCCTTCCTTGCTCCACCTGATGAATACACTCGTAACCCTAGCTAGTTGTTCCGCTTTGCAACCATCGGATCCCAAATTCTCAATCAGAAGCTGCAGAATAGCATTAAAACCAAGCATTAACCATAATCCATAATAACTACAGTATATAATCTTTAGATATCACATCTTCTGATCATCCCTCCTTCCTGCATTGTTAATTTCTCGACCTCGTTCCTCGCGCCATCTACGCCAGGTCGCAGATCAAGGAAGATATGCAGTGTGACTGTGTGAGACAGGCGTCCGCTCCAACAGAAAACAGGAATTTTCGACAGACGGTGGAGGTGAGGCTAGTTATAGTGGGAGTAACTTAGCGAGTAACATAGCGCACTCCAAGAAATTTTTGCTTATGTGGCAAGTAGTTAATGAGAAGCAGTAACATATTATGTTACTGTAACATAGCGCTTCCCAATACAAGATGAGTCTACAAGCTAATAAATGAAGCCATCTATGATACTATTACTATGTTACTTTGCACTATGAAGGTAGTAACTTAGACTAGTGTCATATGCATGACATTAATGTAAGTTACTCCCCACTATGACCAGCCTGAGAACCATTGTTTTCCCCCAAAAATTCTTTTTTGCCACTCCTTCCTTTTTTATCCCCTGCACAACTTTTTATATATAACCTCACTCGCGTTTGTGTTGTACAATTAATGCTCACTGAGCTGGACCAGGAGATTTGCATCTGGATCAACTCCATATTTCCAACCCCGATGAAGAGGACGAACCCAACAGCCCAAGTGAAGGAGTCTGGACCGTGCTCAGCGAGCGAGTCGCCACGATCTGGGATCAGTCTCGTGTCGATCACTTCGTTCGATGAGGGTGAGGGTGATTTGCTACTCCCTCCGTCTAGGTGTGTAAGTTATCTTACGTTGCACATCGTGATCAAGGTGGATGGAAAAACGAAAGAACTTAATTTGCTAATTAATAATAATGCATGCAACGAACTGACCAATGCATGTCGTGTTTGGTAGTCTCAAATCATTTAAAGCATGCATGACCCACATCTCTTATTGGTTGATATGTCACGAAACAAAAAACGAGATGAGAGTTAATGTACCGCGCCTAAGTGTTTTGGGATTATTTGATTTTCGTAAGATGGCTTACACACCTAGACGGAGGGAGTACTTATCTTTGCTTGCTTAGTTGCTTTCATACATCATGAATTCATTATTGTAAATTTTAAGGATTACCTACTTGTGTTTGTGCAGGTGGTTCCATACATTTTGCGCATGCACAGGCATAGTTATTGGCTACACTAAAACCACAGCAAATCTTCTGGCTTCATTAAACTTGTTTAGGTCTAGTGATGGTGGCAGAGAGATCACTGAAAAAATGGAGGGCGGTCCCGCTAGATTTTCCATACAACCCCTTGCTTGCTCATTTCAGATTAAGGGCAATAATCGTTCTGCTAACCGTTATGTATGTATATATTTTGTTGATGGCCCGTTGCTTCATCGTCATATTGCAGACTAAAGTGCGCCTTCCAAATAATAATGTTGTCAATGGATATTTGCTATTCCACGATTTAAGACACAATCTTGCTGTTGTCCGTGCCTGGCCAAAAGGTGGTGGCCTTCGTACAGCGTGCCTGGATCATCATCAGCAGCTGCAGCTTGAGCCTCACAGTCTAGTAGTTGCTGTCCGGCGCTGCTTCAGCTCCGGAAAACTGATGGCCACGACTGCGATGTCGGCTGGCGATCCAATGGGTGCTTATCCCGAACAGGTTGCCATCTCGATCAACATGTGAACCTTATTACTATGTTGATTTCTCTTTTACTTCTCATGGTCAACATAAATAATTGTGTCATGACATGAGTGACTTAATAATTTACCATAATATGCACCAAATAACATATATTTTTGGCAGGAAAGGTTACTCTCCTTCAGTAATGGGAACCTTGAAAATCACAGGCGTCCGCTTCGCCCGTATTTCACGGGCGACTCGGGTGGCTCAGCAACCCTAGCCGCCGCCGCCTAGCCCATCTTCCTTCTTTCCTCCCGCCGCCGCCAGAGGACGCCGCTGGCGGTGGCGGGGGCTCTTCCTCCCTCCCACGTCTCAGGGGTGGCGGGGCCCCAACATGCGTGGAGGTGTGGCCGATCTACAAGCGGCGGCGATGGCTTCGACAGTGGCGGCGGTCGGCCTGCCTCGGGCCACAGGCGGCTGCCTACGGCGGCTAGCCTGGATCGGGCGGGGGCGCGATGCGGTCTTGACGGCATGTCATCGGCTTTAGATCGGCGATGGCGCCGAGGGCACAGTGGATCGCTTGGCGGCACCCATGACAGATCTGTTCTGGCCGGTGTAGCTAGTGGTGGTGGTCATCTTCTTCGTCGGCGGTGGCCGGCCAGAGGCTTGGTGATTCGATCTTGAGATCCATCATCTAGTCCCGGCGGCGAGTAGGGGAGACATGGTTGCCGGTGAAAACCGAGCCGACGGCAGGCGATGGCGGCGTTCTCGCCGTTACCTTGATGGAGGCATCGTTGCGTAACTACTGTCGACCCTCTCGTGCTGCTCCGGGGGAAACCCTAGGATCTGGTGTTCCAGATCGGACGATGGCGGCACCACGGTGTCGTTTCTCTCTTGGGAGCATCATTTGTGGAAGCGCCAGCCGGAAGTCGAGGCGGGGAGGTGGAGCGGCTTCGACTTGCACGGAGCTTCGGTGGAGATGTCAAGTCATGCACGACCGACGGGTGCTATGCTTTGTCATGCACAGTCGGCGGGTGCTACGCATACGACCGATCTTGCAAGGACTTCAAGCTGTGTCGGCTGGTGGTACTTGGCAGCATGGTGCTGAGGTGTATCTGGCGATCACCGCGACGTGCTCAATTTGCTGTTTATGCCACAGGAGGAGGTGCTGCTAGGCGCCGTGGTGGCGTCGACGATAGCTAGACCAAGCAAGGTTGATGCATCGACTGATTCAAGATGAAGCGGTGGCGATTGGCGGCGGCCTCTGAGAGCACATCGGACCAGTGTGTGCCCCAGACCCGGCAAGTGGCTAGGTTGGGGTCTCAGGTCTTAGATGTTAGGATTGGCTGCGATGTCTGTTTGGTATTAGGCCCAGGCTATCTGCGCCCCTTCATCAACTGGATAGGTGTAGTGATAGTTTGTTGCTTAGACGGCTTTAGTCTTACTGTTGTATGACTTTATAAGGTCTTGTGAGAATAATTAATAAAGTGGCCGTATACATCGCCCAGATGCAGAGGCCGGGGGTCATCCTCCTTTTCTAAAAAAAAGTAATGGGAACCTTAGTCAACATCACAAGCTAATTTTTCTGCTTGACTGAGCACAACTTTATTTATTTTCTAGCTAGGCTGCTTCTGGAGGACTCCTCATCGATTTTCTTGGGAACTTTGTTGGGTTGAACTATTGTGACAAAGAAGGGAGTGCTTTCATACCAAGGAGTACAATTCTGGAAATCGTGGCTGGGTTTCCGAAAACATATGCTACAAAGTATGCCCTCAGTACTCCCTGCACTTATATGAGCTACATATATAGTCTCTAAGTGTGCTTACACATGCTTAGGAGATTTTATGATGATGGGAATTTTCATACACTAGTAGAAAAAGGGCCTATTATCCTGATTCGTAAGGCCCATCTGTCCCGGTTTTTGAACCGGGACTAAAGGGTCGTTACTAGAGCCCTAGGCCTTTAGTCCCGATTCTTACACGAATTGGGAAAGATGGGCCTCCACGTGGCCGGTGCTGAGCCCAGTGCAGGAGGGCCTTTAGTCCTGTTGATGGCACCAACCGGGACCAATAGGCATCCACGCCAGCTGGTAGGAGCTGAGATTTTTGTTTTTTCTAAAAGGGGTGGTTTAGGGGTAATTTAGGTGTGTTAGCTCGCTAACAGAGAGAAGTATCCTCTCTTATTTATGTGCTTGGTTTACCAACGCTACTGCTATGCCTAAACATGGCTTAGATTAAAGTGAAGGCAAGATGTGGTGCATGTCGAAAGTAATACTAATCCTAGCTTGATCAAGTTTGGATTAGTACTACTTTCGACATGCACCACATGCATGTTGCCTTCACTTCAATCCAATCCATGTTCATTTCACCCAATCGATATATAATAACTCTTCATGCTCGCATCATGCATCATCATAATAATAAGTCCTACTAATCATCATCATACAACTTCTACTCGTTATTAATAACAAGTCATACGATCATCATCCTCATAGTCATCGAACCAACCCTACTTAATTATTCTAGGCACATGATCATCAGTATTAGGTAGGACCTAAATACCCTCTTTAAGGTAAAATATCATAAAACAATATAGACCCCGACCGTCCATTATGGAGAATGGAGATCATCCTGTCTCCAATTCTTGCGCTTTCGCTTCCTTTTGCTTCCAAGAACACTCCTTACGATCTGTCCATACATTTTTTCCATTCTTTTGATTTTCATGTCTCCACTTCTTTTAGAAATCTGGTATGGACAGTTGAGATTAAGAGGATGACCTGGACGTATGTTCAAAACATCAAAGCGACCACTCGATACATCGGATAAGGCACACAATCATTCGGGATTTCTGTTGAAAACTTACAGTAATAACTTCAGAGTTAGCAATGCAGTTAAGTTTTAAAATAATTTATGCAAAAGATGCACGAGTGTCGTAATACTAAAAAATCTTACCGTGGCATCTCCATGGATGTTACCGTAGTTCAACACGTGCACTAGTGGCACGTATTGACCATAATGTGGAGGAGTTTTACAATAGATATTGTAATTCTCAAGATCAGTAGAAAATGCAACCAGATGATTTTTCTCCTTATAAGTTAAGTCAGAGCCATCGCTGTACTAGGTTCTGTCTACCATGTTCCGCACATTGTTTGAACAATCAAAATAAGCTGTCAATGGAAATAAGATGTCAACTATTTTGAAATGAACAATATAAATTAGTTAATAACTATGTTTGAGAAACTCACATAGCGGTAGAACTGGAGGCGTATCAACAAGGACCCAAATGTCCATATTGTCTTGGTCGATGTCAGGATCACCAAGATCCATGGTGACAAGCATACCCTCATCAAAATCATACATCTTGTAAAATGCTTCCCAATTTTTACAACTAAAATGGGTTACGCTCTTAGAATTATACAGATTTACTTCAAAATCCATATCATGATGGGTCCTTAGGTGAATTTTCTTTGTTTCCATACTTTCATGGTCTTCAAAACCCATCCTCTCCAAGACATAGCGTCTTGCATGGCATGGGATAAGCTAGTCGAATTATAAAAGATGAAAATTACACGTTGAAGTCGTGCTTAATTACGAAAAAATAACACTTGTCGTAGTTGCGTACCGTTTCAACATCGAAGGTCTCCTCCAGCTTAATCTTTGAAGCGCCGACCTTCGTCCGAGGTGAGCATGTCGCCACGGACCTCGGTCGTCGTGGCACGGTCGCACTCCCGGGAGACTTTAAGTCGTCCGAAATGCGACATTTCCTATGTTCACAATTAAAATATTAAACTTGTACAATTAAATATATGTACTAAAAACCTAGTTAGATCATTATTATTCATCACGGGTTGACTATCGATGCAGCCGAGTCTTTTTGAAAACTCTCAGCTCACGTGGTGTACATATTATTCGTCGGTGATGGTAGCTCCTCCTTTCATTCGAGTGCATTACACCAAGTTGTCTAGCACACAGGAATGAAGGAGAAGCTACCCACGACAACAGTCGGGATTCTTAGATCCTCTCATATATATATGGTGGAGACTCTCCCTCACCGATTCCTCTCGACATTTGTGACCGTTGGTGATGGTAGCTCCTCCTTTCGTTCCTTAGAGCATTACACCAAATTGTCTAGCACACTGGAGCGAAGGAGAAGCTACCCCACGACAACAGTCGGGATTCTTCGTCCTCTCATATATGGTGGAGACTCGACAGACTTAAAGTCAGCCCGAAATATCATTTAATTGTGTTTCTAAAAAAGGACATATCGAGCGCCTGAAATTTGCCGAACGGAAATACACATGTTTGTCTACATCATATGAGCATTCAAACTTGATGGCCATTACATTTCAACAGTTGAAAATATATATGAGCAAAAACATTTCAAAATATCTTATAGGACTCATATTGACATGGAGATTTGGCTGGTCTCACCTCGAGGTCGGAGGGGGTCGGTGGCCAGGGGCGACAAGCGGGGGATGATGGAGGGAGCTCCTAGATTTCTGCAAAAACAAAAACCCTGTAAGCTATCAACTAATCAAATGCATACGTCTTGCATAGTGCTCTCCAATTTTAGCATTCAAAGTAGGAGTAGTTTTCCAATTTGAGCATTCAATAAGCAAAACCAAATCATAAAATAAAGTAGTATTCAAATTAGCATGCATTCAATTATAAGTAAAACTACATCATCTCTTGCGTCCGTACATCGTCGAATATTATCACTAATACACCTCGAATACTATCATACATATAGCATCGCTAATACAACTAGAACCGTAGCGCCAGACGGTATCGGTGGTAGCGGGCGGTGGACACCCAAAGAGAAGGAACCATCACAGGATCACTCCAGTGAGATCCCTGAAAAACCTGCCAGGTATTGTCGAACCTGCCCTCCAACGCCACCATGTAGCGACGGACGTGCACGTCCTCCTTGCTGACACCGTGACGTACCACCCCCGCGGTGTCCGGAAGCTTCGGCACCGTCACTGACCCACGCGACCGCCACCAAATAAGGATCGGGTCAACGACGGGCTGGCTCCTCACCAACCTACGCCCCCCGAAAGGTAGCACCTCCCAATACCGGTCCCCATGAGCCCAGTCCCGGACATGGCCCCTATGATCAAGCAGGCCTCCTCCAACGAGTCGACGACGAGGATGCGGGATAGGCATCGTCGACGTCGATGCGGGAATAATTGCTTGAACTAAAAAATAAACTAGTTCTATTAATTTTCTTGCTAAAAATAAACTACTTCTATAGTAAAATAAAGTAGTTTTATTAAATCAACTAGTTCAACTACTAAGCAATTACTATAAATAAAATAAAGTAGTACTTACTAAAAATAAACTACTTCTATATATAGTAAAATAAAGTAGTTTTATTAAATCAACTTGTTCAACTACTAAGCAATTACTATAAATAAAATAAAGTAGTACTACCCTCTCGTGGCCGCCTCAGCTGCTTCTTGACTTGCACTCCAAGTCTTCTGGATCACGTCCGTTCCAAAAATCACGCTCCCGAAGGTTTCATTCCGTTTGGACTCCGTTTGATATTCCTTTTCTTTGAAATACTGAAATAGGCAAAAAAAACAGCAATAGGGGTTGGGCCTCCGGTTAGTAGGTTAGTCCCAAAAATGATATAAATGTGTAAAATAAAGCCCATAAACATCCAAAAAGGGGTAATATAATAGCATGGAACAATAAAAAATTATAGATACATTGGAGACGTATCAAGCATCCCCAAGCTTAATTCCTGCTCATCTTCGAGTAGGTAAATGATAAAAACAGAATTTTTGATGTGAAATGCTACCTAGCATAATTCTCAATGTAATTTTATTTATTGTGGCATGAATGTTCAGATCCAAATGATACAAAATAAAAGTTCATATTGACATAAGAAATAGTGATACTTCAAGCATACTAATCAAAGTAATCATGTCTTCTCGAAATAACATGGCTAAAGAAAGTTATCCCTACAAAATCATATAGTCTGGCTAGGCTCTATCTTCATCACACAAAGTATTTAATCATGCACAACCCCGATGACAAGCCAAGCAATTGTTTCATACTTTAATAATCTCAAACTTTTTCAACTTTCACGCAATACATGAGCGTGAGCCATGGATATGGCACTATATGTGGAATAGAATGGTGGTTGTGGAGAAGAAAAAAAAGGAGAAGATAGTATCACATCAACTAGGCGTATCAACGGGCTATGGAGATGCCCATTAATAGATATCAATGTGAGTGAGTAGGGATTGCCATGCAACGGATGCACTAGAGCTATAAATATATGAAAGCTCAACAAAAGAAACTAAGTAGGTGTGCATCCAACTTGCTTGCTCACGAAGACCTAGGGCATTTTGAGGAAGCCCATCATTGGAATATACAAGCCAAGTTCTATAATGAAAAATTCCCACTAGTATATGAAAGTGACAACATATGAGACTCTCTATCATGAAGATCATGGTGCTACTTTGAAGCACAAGTGTGGAAAAAGAGATAGTAGCATTGTCCCTTCTCTCTTTTTCTCTCATTTTCTTTTTTTTTCTTTTTTTCTCTTTTTTTTCTTTGGCCTTTCTTTTTTTTGGCCTTTCTCTTTTTTTTTTATTTTTTTTTCTTTTTTTAAAGTCCGAAGTCTCATCCCGACTTGTGGGGGAATCATAGCCTTCATCCTCATTTCCTCACTGGGACAATGCTCTAATAATGAAGATCATCACACTTTTATTGATTTACAAATCAAAGCTAGAACAAAATATGACTCTATATGAATGCCTCCGGCGGTGTACCGGAATATGCAATGAATCAAGAGTGACATGTATGAAAATTATGAAGGTGGCCTTGCCACAAATACGACGTGAACTACATGATCATGCAAAGAGCAGTATGACAAAAGTAATGCGTGTCATATGAACGGAACGGTGGAAAGTTGCATGGCAATATATCTCGGAATGGCTATGTAAATGCCATAGTAGGTAGGTATGGTGGATGTTTTGAGGAATGTATATGGTGGATGTATGGTACCGGCGAAAGTTGCGCGGCACAAGAGAGGCTAGCAATGGTGGAAGGATGAGGGTGCGTATAATCCATGGACTCAACATTAGTCAAAAGAACTCATGTACTTATTACAAAAATCTAGAAGTCATCAAAAACAAAGTACTACGCCAAGATGATCCTAGGGGATAGATTGGTAGGAAAAGACCATCGATTAGTCCCGACCGCCACTCATAAGGAAGACAATCAATAAATAAATTATGTCTCGACTTCATCACAAAGCGGTTCAACATATGTGCATGCTACGGGAATCACAAACCTCAACACAAGTATTTTTCATAATCACCTCAACTAGCATGACTTTAATATCACTACCTCCATATCTCAAAATAATTATCAAGCATCAAATTGATCATAGCATCCAATTCACTTTCTATGATAGTTTTTATTATACCCAACTTGGATGCTCATCATTCTAGGACCAAATTTGTAACCATAGCAAATACCATGCTGTTATAAAAGACTCTCAAAATAATATAAGTGAAGCATGAGAGACTAGAAATTTCTTCAAAGTTAATCCGCCGCCGTGCTCTAAAAGATATAAGTGAAGCACTAGAGCAAAAACTATCAAGCTCAAAAGATATAAGTGAAGCACATAGAGTATTCTAGCAAATTCTAATCAAGTGGGCTTCTCCCAAAACGTGTGTACAGCAAGGATGATTATGGTAAACTAAAAAGAAAATACTAACATAATACACGACGCTCCAAGCAAAACACATATCATGTGGCGAATAAAAATATAGCTCCAAGTAAAGTTACCAATGAACGAAGACGAAAGAGGGGATGCCTTCCCGGGGCATCCCCAAGCTTAGGCTTTTGGCTATTCTTGAATATCTTGGGGTGCCTTGGGCATCCCCAAGTTTAGGCTCTTGCCACTCCTTATTCCATGATCCATTAAAGCTCTACCCAAAACTTGAAAACTTCACAACACAAAACTCAACAGAAATCTCGTAAGCTCCGTTAGTGAAAGAAAACAAAACCACCACATAAGGTATTGTAATGAACTCATTCTTTATTTATTGTGGTGTTAAACCTACTGTATTCCAACTTCTCTATGGTTTATAAACTATTTTCCTAGCCATAGATGTATCAAAATAAGCAAACAACACACGAAAAACAGAATCTGTCAAAAACAGAGCGATGCAGCAGCAATCTGTAACTAACGCAAACTTCTGGAACTCCAAAATTCTACCAAAATAGGAAGTCCTAGACAATTTTTCTATTGATCATCAGCAAAAATAATCAACGCAAAAGCACGTTTCGATTTACTAATTTTTTTCTCGTGCGCGCAAGTTTCTGTTTTTCAGCAGAATCAAATCAACTATCATCATAGGTTATCCTATAGGTTCTACTTGGCACAAACACTAATTAAAAGATAAAAACACATCTAAAAAGAGAGTAGATGCAAGATTTATTACTAAACAGGAACAAAAACAAAAAAAACACATATAAAATTGGGTTGCCTCCCAACTAGCGCTATCGTTTAACGCCCCTAGCTAGGCATAAAAGCAAAGATAGATCTAAGTAGTGCCATAATAATAAGATGGATCTTGAAAGCTCGTCTCATATTCTCTATGTTCGGCAGCAAGTTTTCATTGAGGCAAGCAAAAGTAATCAAAAGGGCTAAATTTAGCGGGAAAAAAGTCCCCAAGATCAATCTCAGGAGGAACGGGTTCCTCCTTTGGCCCTTCATAGTGCACAACTAATTCATCACTAAAAACATTCTTTTGGCAAAATCTCGTGAGCCCATACTCAAGAGAGTATCCTAGCTCATTGTTTCGAAGGGCAAAATCATTATTAAGTTCGGTAATTCTATCAACCAAGACATTGGTAGGAACCTTTTTTCTAAGGTTTTCATTGAAAGCAACATAGTCCGAAGATTGAAAACGCCTAATTTCCTCTTGATCAAAGAGGACCGCCTCTATGGGAGGACGACCGACGTCCACCCTATAGTGCACAAAGATTTCTTTGGCCTCTCTTATTATAGATCTAAACTCATGAGCCAAAAAGATAGTAACAGCACGTTTAACAGAAGAATGCTCAATATTGGAAAATTCTAGAAAAATTCTTTGTATGCAAGGATGCATATGCATAAATTGTCTTTCAAGTTCAACTACAAGCATAGCAATGGCATCCGCAAGACTACTAGTTCTGTGAAGAATAGAACCACCCATGGAAGGTAAAGCACCGGCACAAGTAAAGAAATCTTGAATAACACTTTTTCCAATAATATTACCACTACCGATTTGGAACTTTTTAGTATGTAAGATAAGGGGTTCTTCAGCCGGAGCCTCGGAATTTTCCATGTTATCATTATCGTCCATATCGACGATAATCTCCCCAATTTCAGACATAACGGCAAACAAAAACAAGGGGAAGAAAGCGGCGAAAGAGAGAGGAGGAGATTGGGAAAGAGAGGCTAATAAAGCGGCAAGGGTGAAGTGGGAGAGGAAAGCGAGAGGCAAATGGCAAATAACGTAAATGCGAGGGAGATAAGTTTGTGATGGGTACTTGGTATGTCTTGACTTGAGCGAAGACCTCCAACGGCGCTAGAAATCGCACGTTTGCGGGAGATCGAATCTTGACTTGACTTGACTTGACTTGATGGAAGCCTCCCCGGCAATGGCGCCAGAAATCCTTCTTGCTACGTCTTGAGCTTGCGTTGGTTTTCCTTGAAGAGGAAAGGGTGATGCAGCAATAGTAGCATAAGTATTTCCTCGGTTTTTAAGAACCAAGGTATCAATCCGGTAGGAGACTCCTCAAAAGTCCACGACCTTTTGCACAAACAAACAAAGAACTCGCAACCAACACAATACAGGGGTTGTCAATCCCTTCACGACCACTTGCGAAAGTGAGATCTAATAGAGATAGTATGATAAGATAAATATATTTTTGGTATTTTATAAGATAGAAGCAAAAAGTAAAGATGCAAATAAAAGTAGATTGAAAGCAAATATAATAAAAGATAGACCCCGGGGCCATAGGTTTCACTAGAGGCGTCTCCCAAGATAGCATAAATATTACGGTGGGTGAACAAATTACTGTCGAGCAATTGATAGAAAAGCGAATAATTATGAGATTATCTAGGCATGATCACGTATATAGGCATCACGTCCGTGACAAGTAGACCGACTCCTGCCTGCATCTACTACTATTACTCCACACATCGAATCGACTCCCACTTTGCATCTAGAGTATTAAGTTCATAAGAACAGAGTAACATGTAAGCAAGATGACATGATGTAGAGGGATAAACTCATGCAATATGATATAAACCCCATCTTTTTATCCTCGATGGCAACAATACAATACGTGCCTTGCAACCCTTTACATCCTTTGGGTAAGGACACCGCAAGATTGAACCCAAAGCTAAGCACTTCTCCCATGGCAAGAAAGATCAATCTAGTAGGCCAAAACAAACTGAAAATTCGAAGAGACTTGCAAAGATAACTCAATCATACATAAAAGAAATCAGAGGAGATTCAAATATTCCTCATAGATAAACTTGATCATAAACCCACAATTCATCGGATCTCAACAAACACACCGCAAAAAGAGTTTACATCGAATAGATCTCCACAAGAGAGGGGGAGAACATTGTATTGAGATCCAAAAAGAGAGAAGAAGCCATCTAGCTAATAACTATGGACACGAAGGTCCTGTGGGTAAACTACTCACAGCTCATCGGAGGGGCTATGGTGTTGATGTAGAAGCCCTCCATGGTCGATTCCCCCTCCCGACAGAGCTGCCGAAGAAAGGCTCCAAGGTGGGATCTCGCGGATATAGAAGGATTCTGCCGGTGGAAATTGTGTTACGTTGGCTCCTGGATGTTTTAAAGTGCGTGAAGGCTTATATAGGAGGAAGAAGTATGCGTCGGTGGCAGGGGCCCACGAGGCGAGACAGGGGCGTAGTGAGGGGAGGGGCGCCCTACCCTCTCGTGGCCGCCTCGGCAGCTTCTTGACTTGCACTCCAAGTCCTCTGGATCACGTTCGTTCCAAAAATCACGCTCCCGAAGATTTCATTCCGTTTGGACTCCGTTTGATATTCCTTTTCTTCAAAATACTGAAATAGGCAAAAAAACAGCAATACGGGCTGGGCCTCCGGTTAGTAGGTTAGTCCCAAAAGATGATATAAATGTGTAAAATAAAGCCTATAAACATCCAAAAAGGGGTAATATAATAGCATGGAACAATCAAAAATTACAGATACGTTGGAGACGTATCAGTTATGGACATATTTCTTTAGGACTCCCATGAACCTCTCAAATGGGTACATATTGTGTAGAAATACGGGGCCCGGAATGACAATCTCGTCGACTAGATGAACTAGAATGTGCGTCATGATATTGAAGAAGGATGGTGGGAACACTAGATCAAAACTGACAAGACATTGCGCCCACATCACTCCTTAGCCTTGGTATGATTTACGGATCGATCACCTTCTGAGAGATTGCATTAAGGAATGCACATAGCTTCACAATGGCTAATCGGACGTTTTCCGATAGAAGCCCCCTCAATGCAACCGGAAGTAGTTGCATCATAATCACGTGGCAGTCATGAGACTTTAAGTTCTGGAACTTTTTCTCTGACATATTTATTATTCCCTTTATATTCGACGAGAAGCCAGTCGGGACTTTCATACTGAGCAGGCATTCAAAGAAGATTTCCTTCTCTTTTTTGGTAAGAGCGTGGTGGCGGGACCTTCATACTGCTTTGGAGGCATTCCTTCTATTTCGTGCAAACGTTGCAGGTCCTCCCGTGCCTCAGCTGTATCTTCTGTCTTCCCATACACGCCCAAGAAGCCTAGCAGGTTCACGCAAAGGTTCTTCTGTTGGGGAACGTAGCAGAAATTCAAAATTTTCTATGCATCACCAAGATCAATCTATGGAGATTCTAGCAACGATAGAGAGAGAGAGAGAGGAGTGCATCTTCATACCCTTGAATATCGCTAAGCGAAGTGTTACAAGAACGCTGATGGAGTCGTACTCACGGCGATTCAAATCGCAGAAGATCCGATCTAGCGCCGAACGGACGGCGCCTCTGCGTTCAACACACGTACAGCCCGGGGACGTCTCCTCCTTCTTGATCCAGCAAGGGGAGAGGAGAAGTTGAGGGAGAACTCCGGCAGCACGACGGCGTGGTGGTGGTGGAGCTCGTGGTTCTCCAGCAGGGCTTCGCCAAGCACTATGGAGGAGGAGGAGGTGTTGGAGGAGGGAGAGGGCTGCGCCAGGGGAGAGGTGCGGCTGCTCTCCCACCCCTCCACTATATATAGGGGCAAGGGGAGAGGGGAAGGCACCCTAGGGTTTCCCCTAGGGGGCGGCGGCCAAGCAGATTGGATCTCCCTAGGGAAAATCCTAGGGAGACTTGCCCCCCAAGCCAAGCGGTGGAGGATTGCCTCCCAAGCCAGGTGGAGGCGCCCCACCTCCCCAAATAACGTGGGAAAGGGTGTGGGGCGCACCACCCCTTAGTGGGCTGGTTTGCCCTTCCCTTTGGCCCATGAGGCCCTCCAACACTTGCCGGGCTCCCAAACACCTTTCGGTCATCTTGCCATAGCACTGCACCCCGGAACACTTCCGGACTCCAATACCCTTCATTCAATATATATCGATCTTCACCGCGGACCATTCCTCGAACTCCTCGACGTCCAGGGATCACATCCGGGACTCCGAACTACCTTCGGTAACCACATACTACTTCCCATAACAACTCTAGCGTCACCGAACCTTAAGTGTGTAGACCCTACGGGTTCGGGAATCATGCAGACATGAGCGAGACATCTCTCGGCCAATAACCAGCAGCGGGATCTGGATACCCATGTCGGCTCCCACATGTTCCACGATGATCTCATCGGATGAACCACGATGTCGGGGATTCAAGCAATCCCGTATACAATTCCCTTTGTCAATCGGTACGTTACTTGCCCGAGGTTCGATCGTCGGTATCCCAATACCTCGTTCAATCTCGTTACCGGCAAGTCACTTTACTCGTTCCGTAATGCATGATCCCGTGACTAACTACTTAGTCACATTGAGCTCATTATGATGATGCAATACCGAGTGTGTTGGAAATATGCCCTAGAGGCAATAATAAAAGGATTATTATTATATTTCCTTGTTCATGATAATTGTCTTTTATTCATGCTATAATTGTATTATCCGGAAATCGTAATACACGTGTGAATACATAGACCACAATATGTCCCTAGTGAGCCTCTAGTTGACTAGCTCGTTGATCAACAGATAGTCATGGTTTCTGACTATGGACATTGGATGTCATTGATAACGGATCACATCATTAGGAGAATGATGTGATGGACAAGACCCAATCCTAAGCATAGCACAAGATCGTGTAGTTCGCTTTGCTAGAGCTTTTCCAATGTCAAGTATCTTTTCCTTAGACCATGAGATCGTGTAACTCCCGGATACCGTAGGAGTGCTTTGGGTGTACCAACGTCCACAACGTGAATCGGGTGACTATAAAGGTGCACTACAGGTATCTCCGAAAGTGTACCGGGTTGACACGGATCGAGACTGATTTGTCACTCCGTGATGACGGAGAGGTATCACCGGCCCACTCGGTAGTGCATCATCATAATGAGCTCAAAAGTGACCAAGTGTCCGGTCACGAGATCATGCATTACGAATGCGAGTAATGTGACTTGCCTGTAACGAGATTGAACGAGGTATTGGGATACCAACGATCGAATCTCGGGCAAGTAACATACCGATTGACAAAGGGAATTGTATACGGGGTTGCTTGAATCCTCGACATCGTGGTTCATCCGATGAGATCATCGAGGAGCATGTGGGAGCCAACATGGGTATCCGAGATCCCGCTGTTGGTTATTGACCGAGAGCCGTCTCGGTCATGTCTCGCAGATGTCTCCCGAACCCGTAGGGTCTACACACTTAAGGTTCGGTGACGCTAGGGTTGTATGAATATGAGTATGCAGCAAACCGAAAGTTGTTGAGTCCGGATGAGATCCTGACGTCACGAGGAGTTCCGGAATGGTCTGGAGGTAAAGAATTATATATAGGAAGTGCTGTTTCGGCCATCGGGAGAGTTTCGGGGGTCACTGGTATTGTACCGGGACCACCGGGTGGGGCTACCTATCCCGGAGGGCCCCGTGGGCTGAAGTGGGGAGGGAACCAGCCCCTGGTGGGCTGGTGCGCCCCCCCTGGGCCCCCCTCACGCGCCTATGGATGGGAACCCTAGTGGAGGGGGCGCCCCACTTGCCTTGGGGGGCAAGCCTCACCCTTGGCCGGCGCCCCCCCTAGGAGATCCCATCTCCTAGGGCCGGCGCCCACCGGGGTCCCTATATAAAGAGGGGGGTGGAGGGCAGCCGAACCCAACACCGGCGCCTCCCTCCTCCCTCGCTACACCTCTCCCTCTCGCAGGCTCATGGCTTCTCACGAACCTCTGCATCCACCACCACGCCGCTGCGTCGTCTTTGGATCTTCATCAACCTCTCCCTCCTCCTTGCTGGATCAAGGCGGGAGACGCCATCCGTTCCATACTTGTGTTGAACGCGGAGGTGCTGTCCGTTCGGCACTTGGTCATCGGTGATTTGGATCACGACGAGTACGACTCCCTCAACCCCGTTCACTTGAACGCTTCTGTCGGGGATATAACCCGCGGCGTAAACCGGCCGGAAGTATAAACCGGCCGGACTTGGCGGTTTACCTGAAGAACCCGCTGACACTTGGCGGTTCATTGGCGACCCGGCGGTTTACGGTTCATTGGTAATCCGCAAAGCGGGTCGAGGAGCGACAAGACCCGGTGGCTGACCGGGCGGTTCATGAAGGCTTGCTCAACTACGGTGGGCGGTTTAAGAGAAAAGGCATAAGGAATATTTGTCTTACGAGGAGTTAAGACATGGACTTGTATCCGTTTGTATTAGAGATAGACTAGTCCTAATCCTAATAGGACTCCACATGTAACCCGCCTTCAACATATATAAGGAGGGCAGGGCTCCCCAAAGAGGGACAAGTTACGCATAACAATCAATAATCTCTAGGTCTAGACACAACTAGAGGAGAGCCGGTTTACGGCGACTCCTTCGTGATGATAATGAGACCTAGCCTCAAAGCGACATGTAGGGCTATTACCGGATGATGTTTCCGGGGCCCGGTTGTCTAAATCCTTGTCTTATGTTGCATCTCTCGATTCCGCCCAACCCCTCTCAAGCTACCACATAGATGCGTTGGCCTCGCGACTAAGTCCTGGCACTAAGGACATCTGCCGTGACAATTCCACGACAGCTTCCGCACGCGATCTACAAAGGTATGTAGATGCACTCCTATCACTCGTTGCTAGATGAACTCATAGATGGATCTTGGTGAACGTAGGGAAAATTTTATTTTATGCAACGTTCCCCAACAAGTGGCATCATGAGCTAGGTCTATCGTAGTTCTCTATTGCACGAGTAGAACACAAATCTGTTGTGGGCGTAGATGTTGTCACCTTTCTTGCCGCTACTAGTCTTATTTTGCTTCAGCGGTATTGTGGGATGAAGCGGCCCGGACCGACCTTTCACGTACGCTTACGTGAGACAGGTTCCACCGACTGACATGCACTAGTTGCATAAGGTGGCTAGCGGGTGTCCTGTCTCTCCCACTTTAGTTGGAGCGGATTCGACGAAAAAGGGTCCTTATGAAGGGTAAATAGAAGTTGACAAATCACGCTCGGCTTTCACCTAGGTAAGAAAACGTTCTTGCTAGAACCCTATTGCAGCCACGTAAAACTTGCAACAACAATTAGAGGACATCTAGCTTGTTTTTGCAGCAAGTGATTTGTGATGTGATATGGCCAGAGTTGTGATGAATGATGAATGATATATATGTGATGTATGAGATCATGTTCTTGTAATAGGAATCACGACTTGCATGTCGATGAGTATGACAACCGGCAGGAGCCATAGGAGTTGTCTTTATTTTTGTATGACCTGCGTGTCATTGAGAAACGCCATGTAAATTACTTTTACTTTATTGCTAAACGTGTTAGCCATAGTAGTAGAAGTAATAGTTGGCGAAACAACTTCATGGAGACACGATGATGGAGATCATGATGATGGAGATCATGGTGTCATGCGGTGACAAGATGATCATGGAGCCCCGAAGATGGAGATCAAAGGAGCTATATGATATTGGCCATATCATGTCACTACTATATATAATTGCATGTGATGTTTATTATGTTTATGCATCTTGTTTACTTAGAACGACGGTAGTAAATAAGATGATCCCTTATAATAATTTCAAGAAAGTGTTCTCCTAATCATGCGCCGTTGCTAAAGTTCGCTGCTTCAAGCACCATGTGATGATCGGGTGTGATAGATTCTTACGTTCACATACAACGGGTGTAAGGAAGTTTTACACATGCAAAACACTTAGGTTAACTTGACGAGCCTAGCATGTACAGACATGGCCTCCGGACACAAGAGACCGAAAGGTCGAACATGAGTCGTATGGAAGATACGACCAACATGGAGATGTTCACCGACGATGACTAGTCCATCTCACATGATGATCGGACACGGCCTAGTCGACTCGGATCATGTAACACTTAGATGACTAGAGGGATGTCAAATCTGAGGTGGGAGTTCATTAAATAATTTGATTAGATGAACTTAATTATCATGAACTTTAGTCTAAAATCTTTGCAAAATGTCTTGTAGATCAAATGGCCAACGCTCATGTCAACATGAACTTCAACGCGTTCCTAGAGAAAACCAAGCTGAAAGATGATGGCAGCAACTATTCGGACTGGGTCCGGAACCTGAGGATTACTCCCTCGTTCAGTGCAGCATGCTTTACAGCTTAGAACCGGGGATCCAAAAGCGTTTTGAGCAGCACGGAGCATATGAGATGTTCGAGGAGCTGAAACTGGTTTTCCAAGCTCATGCCCGGGTCGAGAGATATGAAGTCTCCGACAAGTTCTACATTTGTAAGATGGAGGAAAATAGTTCTGTCGGTGAGCACATACTCAAAATGTCAAAGGTTGCAAAAACCGCCTGTCCCAAATGGACATTAACCTCCTGACGAGGCGGTCATTGACAGAATCCTTCAACGCTCCCACCGAGGTACAAGAGCTTTGTGATGAACTACAATATGCGTGGGATGGTGAAAACTATTCTCGAAGTACTTTCTATGCTGAAGTCAGCAGAGGTAGAAATCTAGAAGGAACATCAAGTGTTGATGGTCAATAAAACCACTTAGTTCAAGAAGGGCATGGGTAATAAGAACTTCAAGAAGGACGGCAAGTATGTTGCCGCGCACGGTAAGCCAGTTGCCAGGAAGAAGTCAAAGAATGGACCCAAGCCTGAGACTGAGTGCTTTTATTGCAAAGGGAAGGGTCACTGGAAGGGAACTACCCCAAATACTTAGCGGATAAGAAGGCCGGCAACACTAAAGGTATATTTGATATACATATAATTTATGTGTACCTTACCAGTACTCGTAGTAACTCCTGGGTATTTGATACCGGTGCCATTGCCCATATATGTAACTCACAGCAGGAGCTACGGAATAAGCGGAGACTGGCGAAGGACGAGGTGACGATCTTGCGTCTTTGAAATGGTTCCAAGGTCGATGTGATCGCCCGGTTGCACGCCTTACCTCTACATTTACCCTACGGGATTAGTTTTAAACCTCAATAATTGTTATTTAGTGCCAAGTTTGAGCATGAACATTGTATCGTGATCTCGTTTAATCACGAGATGGCTACTCATTTAAATCCGAGAATAATGGTTGTTCTATTTATATGAGAGATATGTTTTATGCTCATGTCTCAGGTGGTCAATGGTTTATTTTTAATGAATCTCGAACGTGATGTTACACATATTCATAGTGTGAATACCAAAAGATGTAAAGTTGATAACGATAGTCCCACATACTTGTGGCATCGCCGCTTGGTCACATTGGTGTCAAGCGCATGAAGAAGCTCCATGCTGATGGACTTTTAGAGTCTCTCGATTATGAATCATTTGACACATGCGAACCATGCCTCATGGGCAAAATGACCAAGACTCCGTTCTCCGGAACAATGGAGCGAAGCAACCAACTTATTGGAAATCATACATACCGATGTGTGCGGTCGAATGAGCGTTGAGGCTCATGGAGGATATCGTTATGTTCTCACTCTCACAGGGCGACTTAAGTAGATATGGGTATGTCTAGTTGATGAAACACAAGTCTGAGACCTTTGAAAAGTTCAAGGAATTTCAGAATGAGGTAGAGAATCAACGTGACGAAAAATAAAGTTCTTCTGATCAGATCGTGGAGGAGAATATTTAAGTCACGAATTTGGTACACACTTAAGGAAATGTGGAATCGTTTCACAACTCACGCCGCTGGAACACCTCGGTAATAACGGTGTGTCCGAACTTCCTAATCGCACTCTATTGGATATGGTGCGATCTATGATGTCTCTTACTGATTTATAGCTATCATTTTGGGGATACGCTCTAGAGACAACTACATTCACTTTAAATAGGGCACCGTCTAAATACGTTGAGACGACACCGTATGAATTATGGTTTGGGCAGAAACCTAAGCTGTCGTTTCTAAAAGTTTGGGGATGCGATGCTTATGTCAAGAAACTTCAACCTGAAAAGCTCGAACCCAAGTCGGAAAAATGCGTCTTCATAGGATACCCTAAGGAAACCATTGGGTATACCTTCTACCTTAGATCCGAAGGCAAGATCTTTGTTGCCAAGAACGGATCCTTTACGGAAAAAGAGTTTCTCTCGAAAGGAGTAAGTGGGAGGAAAGTAGAACTCGATGAAGTACTACCTCTTGAACCGGAAAGTAGTGCAGCTCAGATAATGTTCCTGTGGTGCCTAATCGACCGGCGGAGAGGAAATTAATGATGATGATCATGGTACTTCGGATCAAGTTGCTACTGAACTTCGTAGGTCCACAAGGACACGTTCCACACCAGAGTGGTATGGCAACCCTATCCTGGAAATCATGTTTTTCGACAACGGTGAACCTTCGAACTATGAAGAAGCGATGGCGGGCCCAGATTCCAACAAATGGCTTGAACCCATGCAATCCGAGATAGGATCCATGTATGAAAACAAAGTATGGACTTTGACAGAATTGCCCGATGATCGGCGAGCGATAGAAAACAAATGGATCTTTAAGAAGAAGACGGACGCGGATGGTAATGTTACCATCTATAAAGCTGAAGTCCGTCCGAATCATGTTAGCAATTGTCGCATACTATGATTATGAGATATGGCAAATGGACGTCAAAACGGCATTCCTTAACGGCTATCTTAAGGAAGAACTGTATATGATGCAGCCGAAGGTTTTGTCGACCCTAAGAATGCTAACAATGTATGCAAGCTCGGCGATCCATTTATGGGCTGGTGCAAGCATCTCGGAGTTGGAACATTCACTTTGATGAGATGATCAAAGCGTTTGGGTTTATGCAGACTTATGGAGAAGCTGCGTTTACAAGAAAGTGAGTGGGAGCTCTCAGAGCATTTCTCATATTATATGTAGATGACATACTTTTGATGGGAAATAATATAGAACTTTTGGACAGCATTAAGGCCTACTTGAATAAGAGTTTTCAATGAAGGACCTTGGAGAAGCTGCTTACATATTAGGCATCAAGGTCTATAGGATAGATCGAGACGCCTCATAGGTCTTTCACAAAGCACATACCTTGATAAGATATTGAAGAAGTTCAAAATGGACCAGTCCAAGAAAGGGTTCTTGCATGTATTACAAGGTGTGAAGTTGAGCTCGGCTCAATGTCCGACCACGGCAGAAGATATAGAAGAGATGAGTGTCATCCCTATGCATCAGCCATAGGATCTATTATGTATGCCATGCTTGTGTACCAGACT
The DNA here is from genome assembly GCA_021605145.1 of Aegilops bicornis. Lineage (NCBI taxonomy): Eukaryota > Viridiplantae > Streptophyta > Magnoliopsida > Poales > Poaceae > Aegilops > Aegilops bicornis. The sequence goes on from JAHIAL010000138.1 coordinate 338,451, forward strand.
GATGTAAACCTTGCCGTAAGTTTGGTAGGAAGGTACCAAAGTAATCCCGGCAAGGAACACCGATGACAGTGGTCAAGAATATCCTGAAGTACACGAAAAGGACTAAGGACATGTTTCGTTTATGGAGGTGACGAAGAGCTAAATGCGTCAGAAAGGGTTACGCCGACGCTTAGCTTCGACACAGATCCGATGACTCTAAGTCACAAACCGGATACGTGTATATGTTGAATGGTGGAGCAGATGGTAGGTGCAGCTGCAAGCGAAGCGTCGTGGCGGGATCTACATGTGAAGTTGAGTACATGGCAGCCTCGGAGGCGCGCATGAAGCAATTTGGGTGAAGGAGTTCATCACCGACCTAGGAGTCATACCCAATGCGCCGGGCCGATCAAACTCTTCTCCGTGACAACACCGGAGCTATTGCACTTGCCAAGGAGCCCAGGTTTCACAAGAAGACCAGCACATCAAGCGTCGCTTCAACTCCATTCGTGAAAATGTTCAAGATGGAGACATAGAAATTTGCAAAGTGCATACGGATCTGAATGTCGCAGATCCGCTGACTAAACCTCTTCCATGAAAGCAAAACATGATCAACACCGTAACTCTATGGGTGTTCGATTCATCACAATGTAACTGGATTATTGACTCTAGTGCAAGTGGGAGACTGTTGGAAATATGCCCTAGAGGCAATAATAAAAGGATTATTATTATATTTCCTTGTTCATGATAATTGTCTTTTATTCATGCTATAATTGTATTATCCGGAAATCGTAATACACGTGTGAATACATAGACCACAATATGTCCCTAGTGAGCCTCTAGTTGACTAGCTCGTTGATCAACAGATAGTCAAGGTTTCCTGACTATGGACATTGGATGTCATTGATAACGGGATCACATCATTAGGAGAATGATGTGATGGACAAGACCCAATCCTAAGCAAAGCACAAAGATCGTGTAGTTCGATTGCTAGAGCTTTTCCAATGTCAAGTATCTTTTCCTAGACCATGAGATCGTGTAACTCCCGGACACCGTAGGAGTGCTTTGGGTGTACCAAACGTCACAACGTAATCGGGTGACTATAAAGGTGCACTACAGGTATCTCCGAAAGTGTCTGTTGGGTTGACACGGATCGAGACTGGATTTGTCACTCCAGTATGACGGAGAGGTATCACTTTGGGCCCACTCGGTAGTGCATCATCATAATGAGCTCAAAGTGACCAAGTGTCTCGTCACGGGATCATGCATTATGGTAATGCGAGTAAAGTGACTTGCCGTAACGAGATTGAACGCGGTATTGGGATACCAACGATCGAATCTCGGCAAGTAACATACCGATTGACAAAGGGAATTGTATACGGGGTTGCTTGAATCCTCGACATCGTGGTTCATCCGATGAGATCATCGAGGAGCATGTGGGAGCCAACATGGGTATCCAGATCCCGCTGTTGGTTATTGACCGGAGAGCCGTCTCGGTCATGTCTGCATGTTTCCCGAACCCATAGGGTCTACACACTTAAGGTTCGGTGACGCTAGGGTTGTATGAATATGAGTATGCAGCAAACCGAAAGTTGTTTGGGGTCCCAGATGAGATCCCGGACGTCACGAGGAGTTCCGGAATGGTCTGGAGGTAAAGAATTATATATAGGAAGTGCTGTTTCGCCATCTGGAGAGTTTCGGGGTCAATGGGTGTTATCGGGACCACTGGAAGGGTCCCGAGGTCCACCGGTGGGGCTACCTATCCCGGAGGGCCCGTGGGCTGAAGTGGGGAGGAACCAGCCTGGTGGGCTGGTGCGCCCCCGGGCCCCTCATGCGCTTAGGGTTGGGAACCCTAGGGAGGCGCCCACTGCCTTGGGGGCAAGCCTCCCCTTGGCCGCCGCCTCCTAGGAGATCCCATCTCCTAGGGACGGCGCTCTGGGTCCCTATATAAAGAGGGGGTGGGAGGGCAGCCAACCCAACACCGGGCGCCTCCTCCCTCCACCTCATACACCTCTCCCTCTCGCAGGCTCGTGAAGCTCTCTTGGGAACCTCGTGCATCCACCACCACGCCGCCCAGTCAGTCTTTGGATCTTCATCAACCTCTCCCTCCTCCTTGCCGGATCAAGGCACGGAGACGCCATCCGTCTGACGCAGTGTTGAAGGCGGAGGTGCTGTCCGCTCGGCACTTGGTCATCGGTGATTTGGATCATGACGGCACGACTCCCTCAACCCCGTTCACTTGAACGCTTCCGCACGCGATCTACAAAGGTATGTAGATGCACTCCTATCACTCGTTGCTAGATGAACTCATAGATGCATCTTGGTGAACGTAGGAAATTTTTTATTTTATGCAACGTTCCCCAACAGAGTGGGCCCAGAGATACCTCTCCGTCATACGGAGTGACCAATCCCAGTCTCGATTCGTGCCAACCCAACAGACACTTTCGGAGATACCTGTAGTGCACCTTTATAGCCACCCGATTACGTTGTGACGCTTTGGTACACCCAAAGCATTCCTACGGTATCCTAGAGTTGCACAATCTCATGGTCTAAGGAAATGATACTTGACATTAGAAAAGCTTTAGCAAAACTAACTACACGATCTTGTGCTATGCTTAGATTGTCTTGTCCATCACATCATTCTCCTAATGATGTGATCCCGTTATCAATGACATCCAATGTCCATGGTCGAAACCATAACAATCTATTGATCAACGAGCTAGTCAACTAGAGGCTCACTAGGGACATGTTGTGGTCTATGTATTCACACATGTATTACAGTTTCCAGTTAATACAATTATAGCATGAACAATAGACAATTATCATGAACAAGGAAATATAGTAATAACCATTTTATTATTGCCTCTAGGGCATATTTCCAACAGTGTCCCACTTGCACTAGAGTCAATAATCTAGTTCACATCACTATGTGATTGTAATGAATCCAACACCCATTAGGTTTGATCATATCTCGCTTGTGAGAGAGGTTATTAGTCAACGGGTCTGAATCTTTCAGATCCGTGTGTGCTTTACAAATCTCTATATCATCTCCTATATGCAGCTATCACGCCGCCATTTGGAACTATTCCAAATAACAACTCTACTATACGAATCCGGTTTACTACTCGTGAGTCATCCAGATTAGTGTCAAAGTTTGCATCGGCGTAACCCTTTACTGACGAACTCTTTACCACCTCCATAATTGAGAAAATTCCTTAGTCAACTAGTTACTACGGATAACCTTGACTGTTTCTCCCGTGATCCATTCCTGGATCACACTTGTACCCCTTTGATCGACTCATGGCAAGGCACACTTCAAAAGTGTACACAAGATAGCATAGTATGGAGCCTACGTCTAAGCATAGGGGACGACCTTCGTCCTTTCTCTCTCTCTGCCCGTGGTCAGGTCTTTGAGTCTTACTCAATACTCACACCTTATAATACAGCCAAGAACTCCTTCTTTGCCAATCTATTTTGAACTCCTTCAAAATCTTGTCATGGTATGTGTTCGCTTGAAAGTACTATTAAGCGATTTTGATCTATCCTTATAGATCTTGATGCTCAATGTTCAAGTAGCTTAATCCAGGTTTTCCATTGAAAACACTTTTCAAATAACCCTATATGCTTTCCAGAACTCTACATCATTTCTAATCAACAATATGTCAACAACATATACTCATCGAAATTCTATAGTGCTCCCACTCACTTCTTTGGAAATACAAGTTTCTCATAAACTTTGTATAAACCCAAAATCTTTGATCATCTCATAAAAGTGTATATTCCAACTCCGAGATGCTTACTCCAGTCCTTAGAAGGATTGCTGGAGCTTTGCATACTTGTTAGCATCTTTTAGGATTGACAAACCTTCTGGTTGTATCACATACAACCTTTCCTCAAGAAAATTATCGAGGAAATAATGTTTTGACATCCTATCTGCAAGATTTCATAAATAATGCAAGAATCGCTAATATAATTCCAACAGACTCTTAGCATCGCTACGAGTGAGAAAGTCTCATCGTAGTCAACTCCTTGAACTTGTCGGAAACATCTTAGCGACAAGCTGAGCTTTCTTAAGGTGACACATACCATCATTGTCTGTCTTCCCTCTTAGAATCCATCTGTACCCAACAGCCTTATGACCATCAAGTAGTTCTTCCAAAGTCTACACTTTGTTTTCATACATGGATCCTCTCTCGGATTTTATGGCCTCGAGCCATTTGCCAGAATCCGGGCCCACCATCGCTTCTCCATAGCTCGTGAGGTTCATTGTTGTCTAGCAACATGACTTCCAAGACATGATTACGCACCACTCAAGTAGTATGCATCCTTGTCGACCTACGAGGTTTGGTAGTGACTTGATCCAAAGTTTCATGATCACTATCATAAGCTTCCACTTCAATTGGTGTAGGTGCCACAGGAACAACTTCCTATGCCCTGATACATACTAGTTGAAGTGACGGTTCAATAACCTCATGAAGTCTCCACCATCCTCGCACTCAATTCTTTCGAGAGAAACTTTTCCTCCAGAAAGGACCCGTTTCTAGAAACAATCACTTTTGCTTCCGGATCTAAATAGGAGGTATACCCAACTGTTTTGTGTGTCCTATGAAGATGCATTTATCCGTTTTGGGTTCGAGCTTATCAGCCCGAAACCTTTTTTCACATAAGCGTCGCATCCCCAAACTTTTAAGAAACGACGGCTTAGGTTTCTCTAAACCATAGTTCATACGGTGTCGTCTCAACGGAATTGCGTGGTGCCCTATTTAAAGTGAATGCAGTTGTCTCTAATGCCTAATCCGTAAACGATAGTGGTAATTCAATAAGAGACATCATGGTATTCACCATATCGAATATGGTGCAGCTATGATGTTCGGACACACGATCACACTATAGTGTCCCAGGCGGTATTAGTAGTGAAACAATTTCCACAAGGTCTTAATTGTGTGAAAAACACGTAACCCAAATATTCATCTCTATGATCATATCATAGACATTTTATCCTCTTGTCACGATGATCTTCAGCTTCACTCTGAAATTACTTGAACCTTTCAATAATTCAGACTTGTGTTTCATCAAGTAAATATACTTAGAATCTACTCAAATCATATGTGAAGTAAGAGCATAACGATATCCATCACAGGCGTGCCTCAAAGACTCATTGGACTGCACACATCAAAATGTATTACTTCCAACAAGTTGCTTTCTTGTTCCATCTTCTTGAAAATGAGGCCTTTCACCATCTTGCCCATGTGGTATGATTTGCATGTCTCAAGTGATTCAAAATCAAGTGAGTCCAAACGATCCATCTGTATGGAGTTTCTTCATGCATATCTACCAATAGACATGGTTCGTGATGTCTCAATCTTTTCAAAAAGCGAGTGAGTCCAAAGATCCATCAACATGGAGCTTCTTCATGCGTTTTATACCAATATGACTCAAATGGCGATTGCCACAAGTATGTGGTACTATCATTACTATCTTATATCTTTTGGCATGAACATGTGTATCACTACGATGGAGATTCAATAAACCATTCATTTTAGGTGCAAGACCATTGAAGGTATTATTCAAATAAATAGAGTAACCATTATTCTCCTTAAATGAATAAATCAGATTATGTATAAACATAATCCAATCATGTCTATGCTCAACGCAAACACTAAATAACAATTATTTAGGTTTAACACCAATCTCGATGGTAGAGGGAGCATGCGATGCTTGATCACATCAACCTTGAAAACACTTCCAACATATATCGTCATCTCACCTTTAGCTAGTCTCCATTTATTCCATAGCTTTTTATTTCGAGTTACTAACACTTAGCAACCGAACCGTATATAATACCACGGTGCTACTAGGAGTACTAGTAGAGTACACATTAATATAATTTATATCCAATATACTTACATCGACCTTGCCAAATTTCTTCTCATCTACCAAGTATCTAGGGTGGTTACGCTTGATTCTGTTCCCCTCATTACGTAGCACTAAGTCTCGGGTTTTGGGTTCAACCTTGGGTTTCTTCACTGAGCGAGAATCGATTTTCCGTTTCTTGAAGTATCCCTTCTTGCCCTTGCCCTTCTTGAAACTAGTGGTTTTACTAACCATCAACAATTGATGCTCCTACTCGATTTCTACTTTCGCGGTGTCAAACGTCGCGAATTGATCAAGGATCATCATGTCTATCCTTGATATGTTATAGTTCATCACGAAGCTCTAATAGCTTGGTGGCGTTGACTATGGAGAACCATCACTATCTCATCTGGAAGATTAACTCCCACTCGATTCAAGTGATTGTAGTACTCAGACAATCTGAGCACATGCTCAACGATTGAGCTTTTCTCCCTTAGTTTGCAGACTTAAGAAACTTGTCAGAGGTCTCATACCTCTTGACGTGGGCACTAGCCTGAAATCCTAATTTCAGTCCTTGGAACATCTCATATGTTCCGCGACATTTCAAAAATGCCTTTGACGTCTCAATTCTAAACCGTTTAACATTACGCACTGAACTATCACGTAGTCATCAAAACGTGTATGTCAGATGTTCGCAACATCCACAAACAACATAAGAGGTTCAGCACACCGAGCGGTGCATTAAGGACATAAGCCTTCTGCGTAGCAACGAGGACAATCCTCAGTTTACGGACCTAGTCCGCATAATTGCTACTATCAACTTTGAACTAAATTTTCTCTAGAAACATATCTAAAACAGTAGAACTAAAGCGTAAGCTACGACATAATTTGCAAAGACCTTTTGACTATGTTCATGATAATTAAATTCATCTAATCAAATTATTTAATGAACTCCCACTCAGATAGACATCCCTCCAGTCATCTAAGTGATACATGATCCGAGTCAACTAGGCCGTGTCCAATCATCACGTGAGACGGACTAGTCATCGTCGGTGAACATCCTCATGTTGATCGTATCTTCTATACAACTCATGTTCGACCTTTCGGTCTTCCGTGTTCCGAGGCCATGTCTCAGACATGCTAGGCTCGTCAGTCAACCTAAGTGTATTATGTGTAAATCTGGCTTACAACCCGCTGTATTCAAACGTTAGAATCTATCACACCCGATCATCACATGGTGCTTCAAACAACGAACCTTCGCAACGGTACGCAGTTAGGGGAACACTTTCTTGAAATTATTATGTAGGATCATCTTATTTAAGCTACCGTCGTTCTAAGCAAATAAGATTTAAAACATGAAAAAAATCACATGCAATCAAATAGTCACATGATATGGCCAATATCATTTTGCACCTTTTGATCTCCATCTTCGGGGCACCACGATCATCATTGTCACCGGTATGACACCATGATCTCCATCATCATGATCTCCATCATCGTGTCTTCATGAAGTTGTCTCGCCAACTATTACGTCTACCACTATGGCTAACGGTTTAGCAATAAAGTAAAGTAATTACACGGCGTTACTCATGACACGCAGGTCATACAATAAATTAAGACAACTCCTATGGCTCCTGCCGGTGGTCATACTCATTGACATGCAAGTCGTGATTCCTATTACAAGAACATGATCAATCTCATACATCACATATATCACTCATCACATTCTTTTGGCCATATCATATCACACGGCATATGCTGGAAAAACAAGTTAGACGTCCTCTAATTGTTGTTGCAAGTTTTTACGTGACTGGTATAGGTTTCTAGCAAGAACGTTTCTTTCCTATGCCAAAACCACAACGTGATATGCCAATTTCTATTTACCCTTCATAAGGACCCTTTTCATCGAATCCGATCCGACTAAAGTGGGAAGACAGACACCCGCCAACCACCTTATGCAACTAGTGCATGTTAGTCGGTGGAACCTGTCTCACGTATGCGTACGTGTAAGGTCGGTCCGGGCCGCTTCATCCCACGATGCCGCCGAATCAAGATAAGACTAGTAACGGCAAGTAAATTGACAAAATCAACGCCCACAACAACTTGTGTTCTACTCGTGCATAGAAACTACGCATAGACCTAGCTCATGATGCCACTGTTGGGGAACGTAGCAGAAATTCAAAATTTTCTACGCATCACCAAGGTTAATCTATGGAGATTCTAGCAACGAGAGAGAGAGGGGGGGGGGAGTGCATCTTCATACCCTTGAAGATCGCTAAGCGGAAGCGTTAGAAGAACGCGGTTGATGGAGTCGTACTCGCGGCGATTCAAATCGCAGAAGATCCGATCTAGCGCCGAACGGACGTGTGACACCCCCGATTCAATCGTACACTAATCATGCACGCAAATGTGTACGATCAAGATCAGGGACTCACGGGAAGATATCACAACACAACTCTAAAACATAAATAAGTCATTCAAGCATCATAATACAAGCCGTGGGCCTTGAGGGCTCGAATACAAGTGCTCGATCATAGACGAGTCAGCGGAAGCAACAATATCTCGAGTACGTACATAAGTTAAAACAAGTTTGCCTTAAGAAGGCTAGCACAAACCGGGATACAGATCGAAGAGGCGCAGCCTCCTGCCTCGATCCTCCTAACTACTCATGGTCGCCGGTGCAAATGGGCAAGCACGTAGTAGTAGGCACCTCCGGGTAGTAGTCGCCATCGACGGTGGCGTCGCTCTGGGCTCCATCGTCTGTTGCAGAATCGGGTAAAGAAAGGGGGAAAAGGGGAACAAGGCAACCGTGAGTACTCATCCAAAGTACTCAAGCAAGGAGCTACGTGACATATGCATGGATATATGTGTAAAGGGCCATATCGGTGGACCGAACAAAGAATGCCGTAATAAGAGGGGATAGCTAATCCCGTCAAGACTACGCTTCCGCAGCCTCCGCCTTGCAAAGATGTAGAAGAGACTAGACTGAAATCCTCCAAGTAGCATCGCATAGCATAATCCTACCCTGCAATCCTCTCCTCGTAGCCCTGTTAGAGAGCAATCAACGGGTTGTATCTGGCACTTGGAAGGGTGTGTTTTATTAAGTATCCGGTTCTAGTTGTCATAAGGTCAAGGTACAACTCCAAGTCGTCTGGCATCAAGATCACGACTATTCAATAGATTAACTTCACCGCAGGGTGCACCACATTACCCGACACGCCGATCCCATTTGGCCGACACACTTTTCTCGGGTCATGCCCGCCATGAAGATCAACACGCCGCAGCCCCACCTAGGCACAATAGAGAGGTCAAGACGCCGGTCTAAACCACGCCAAGACATTGTGGGTTCCGCCCTTAGCACACCAAGACGCTATGCGAATGCGACCGAAGCGCACCTAGCCTAGCAGCGTTCGATCCAATCCGCGCTACGCCACCTGGGCCATAACGCCAATGGCGTTTGGTGATACCACGACGCCGTTGCCCATATCTTGTCCCACGTGGCGGTTAGTGTGTATAAGGTCAACGACCCAACTCGCATCAAATATCAAGATCTCGTTAAGCGTGTTAAGTATCCGCGAACGCCAATGTACAGGCGAAGCACCTCTCACCCAAGTAGTCTCAACTGACCGACGCCCGCCACAAAGATCCACACAGAGAGTCATGGGACAAAGGTCCTTTCAGCCCCCAATCCGTGAATCACTCAATGGGTGCTCCATGTTTAATTCGATTTTAGTCACCACAGGTATCATGTATAAAATATATAGTATATACCCGTGATCAACTCCCGAGTGATCACGGCCCGATAGTATAGCACAGCAGACGGACAAGAATGTAGGGCCACTGATGGAAAACTAGCATCCTATACTAGGCATGTAGGATTGCAGGTAAAGGTAACAACAGTAGTAACAAGGACAGGCTATGCATCGGGATAGGATAACGGAAAGCAGTAACATGCTACACTATTATAATGCAAGCAAGATAGAAGAGAATAGGCGATATCTCGTGATCAAGGGGGGCTTGCTGGTTGCTTTGGCAAGAAGGAGAGGTCATCAACTCCGTAGTCGTGATCGGGTAGCGGCAATGACGTCGGTCTCGTAGTCTACCGGAGAGAAGAGGGGGAAGAAACAATAAATACAGTGCAAACTTAAGCAAGACGACGCAATACATGACAAAGAGCGGTGCTAGGGGTGCCCAATCGCGGTAAAAGGTGATACCGGTGAAGGGGGGAAAGATCCGGGAAAGTATTCCCGGTGTTTCGCGTTCATGGATAGAAGAACAGGAGGGGTAAAGTTGCGTGTTCGATAGGGTAGGGATTTGTGGCGGACAAACGGGTCATGATTCAATTGGTCGTTGCTCTTAGCAACTTTCATGTACAAAATATTTTAATCCGAGTTACGGATAAAAAGATATGATTTTCTAAAGATTTTATTAATTTCTAGAATTTAATTAATTATTTAATTAATTCAAAATGAATTAATGACATCGGATGATGTCATGTCGACGCCGCCAGTCAATGTAGTTGATCGGTCAACCTGACCAAAGGGGTCCCACCGGTCAAGGACACATTTTAATTAAAATGTATTAATTAAACTAATCATAGTTAATTAGGGGTGGGCCCCATCACATACTAATAATTAGCTAATTAATGTGAGTTAATTAGGTTAATTAATCATTAGGTTAATTAATCATAATTGGTTAATTTAATCAGAATTAATTAAGTTACTTAATTAGTTAGTTAATTAATTAATTATTTTTATATTTTATTATCACATTTTATTATTATTTTTATTCTCTTTTTTTCTTATTAAAATGTTCTGGGGCTGGGGCCCCATGTCATTGGCCCCAGGGGCCTTGCGGGTTTCGGGCGCATGGGCGCGCGGTTGTCGCCGAATGCGGGCGGCAGTGCTCAAAGACTCCGCTGCTCGTTGAAGCGCGCACTGAGGCGGCGGCAGAGTAGTCGCCGAAAGGTGGGTTGGTGACCACTGGCGGGCTCGCGGCGCCAACAGTATGGAGGACGGGATATGGCGACGGCGCACGGGACAGGGGCGACGGAGAGGAGGAGCGGGTTTATAGGGCGCCGCTGATCGGGAGGCCGACAATGTTGAAGGACGGCGCCAAGGGCATGCACGGGCGCAGGGCGAAGACAGGGGGCGGGGCGCGCGTGAGGGAAGAGGCAAAGATCGGCGGCTACGCCCGGCGCGTGCAGGGCACGCCGGCGGGCGAGGCCACGGTGAGCGCCGGGCCGGGCGCTGGTCATGGCGAAAAGCACGCATCGGCGCTGCCGTCGCTAAGGTGCACGCGACGGCAAGGGATGTAGAGGAGGGGAGGGGCGAGGCGGAGCTCACATCGAGGAGCAGGGACGGGGCAATGGGCTCGATGGAGGTCGGGGGGGACGACGGGGACGAGCGGCGGAGCGGGAGGCAGTCCTGCGAGGCGGCGGCGGCCCCGGCATGGGGGGGGGACGAAGCTCGAGGCCGGGCGACGGCAAGCCGGGTGTTGACGAGGCGGCAGGGTCAGGCCCGATCCGATCTGGATCGGGAGAGGGGAGAGTGGGGAGGAGTGGGGATCGGTAGGTTAGGGTTTCCCGTCGTGGAGATAAGGCAAGAGGCGGTTCGGCCATGGCTGTGGGCCGTGGCGGCTCTGCTAGCCTGCAGGACTACCAAATGGGCCGAGGCCCAAAGGAGGGGGGGCTTTATTTTTCTTTTGTTGTTGTTTTCTTTTTATTCTTTTCTGCTTTATTTTAGTTGCACTTTATTTTTGGTTTAGTAAAATATGAAAATAGCCCCAAAAATAGTGTGTCAAAATAATCCACTGTTCTAAGAAGTTTTTCCTTAGAATAAAAATAGTTTAGTATTTGGTAAAATATATTAGGAGTATAACTAATTGTTTTGATGTTGTTTTAATCACTTTAGGGTATTTAAATATCTTATAAAGATGTTGTTACTCCACCAATAATATCCATGATTTATTTGTCACATTAAGAACATTTTAGTTTTGACTTTTGAATACTTTAATTGTTTGACTTCATTTTAAATTTGAATTTGAATCGCTTTTTGAACCATCACGAGATTAACAACAAGAATCGAGGTGACGTGGCATCATTAGCGTGGAATTACCGTAGCCTAAATATCCGGCGTCACAATTCTCCTCCACTACAAGAAATCTCGTCCGAGATTTAAGCGGTGGAGTAAGGGGGAAAGGTGTTGGTAGCAAAAAAACCTAACGAGTCTTCTCGGTCTTGGCTGCCCTTTCAAGAGGTTGATCCTTTTCGCTGATGTATTCATTTTTCGCTTTAGGTCATCATGATGAAGTGGCCATCCTTCCTTCGAGTCTTCATCATACTAACGAGAGATTAAGGGGGTATACTGGGAAGAATGGACCTCTGCGGGGTAGACTATCTTGTAGACAACAACGAGGAAGGTGGCAGAAAGTAACTCTCGAATTGAAATTTAAGACAATATCGAGAGCAAAGTAAGTAGGTACCATGAGAAGTTTCAATCGGGTAAGCAATCGTTCGATGCCTGTTACAAGGCGTGAAAGGGGTTCAAAGCAACGGGAATAAGTATTGTGTCTCATAACAGAATTGACGATCTCTCGGAAGGTGGCTCGTGAATTACATACGAGGCCATGCGCGAGGAACAACCTTGGGAACATGGGGTGTACAGAGAGTCAGTTTCGATCCTGTGGAACTTTGGGTTATGGGCCCACCATGTGGGTTAAAAGTAAGAAGGCCGTGACGATTTGCACGATCAAGTAAGCAAGGCATGCCAGAGGATAGCATGTCAGTTATGTCGGCAACAACATCGGTACCAAGTGCGAGGGACGAAGAGAACCATTCTCCTGCTCGTTGAACGAGGCGGACCAATAGGCAATGTTCTCGTCCATCGGTGGTTACCGAAATGTCATCAACAATAGTAATAGGGTCTTACCGACACGATGGTACACCTAGGTGTTTACATAAGCAGAAGACTATTACTGCTTAGATCATATAGATCACCAGAAAGGTTAATCAAAACAATGAAAAGGAAAATGTGATTATTATGTTAATCAGACCAATGGGAAGGAAAGGTGTTTATACTCAAGTATTAGAGTATATCCTTCCAAAGGTCAAGTAGAGATTGATATTCACAACAAGATAACAAGTAGAAACCATTTGGGTAGAGGAGCGACGAAACTCGTGATGTTACCCATACAATGGTGTTTGTATAATTGATAAAGAGAACTTAGCATTGTGCTTCAAATGTTCTTGTTGATGAACGGAGTACCACAGACATGCTTCGAGATAGCATTGACATGGTCTTCAAGCAAAGGTCGGACTTTGGATACTCAAAGGATTCATCAGGAATAACTTATCGAATAAGTCTTACAATTCCCTCATGGAAGAATGGTTAACCTTGCCAAAAAGGAAGAACTATAACAATAGGTCCTCCGGACAGGTGTGCTAGGCATGACATCACCTTACCAGGTCATATAAAGACCAATATTATAACTCTTGGAAATATGTCCCAACCATCATATCTGACCGGGATTCAGATCTGATTGGTGTCAGGATACCTCAGACTTAGGATGCCTGAGATGAAAAGGTGCAACACAAATTGACGGGATGACATTTTAAGATTCTCGGCAAATGAACTATGGAAGCGAGTTCCGAAACAAGAGTTCATCAGTAAACCAAGGAGAGGATGAAGAGGTGGCTGATGGACACAACAACAATTCATCGAGAATTTCAAAGGATGGATTTCCACAATTATGTGAACAAGGAGATAACATTTGTCAGATCAAATGATATAATGAGATATGCTCGAGGAAAACATACCCAATTAAACATCAGTTGAAAGGTACACCAGAAATATGGGCTTATGTAGCATGACCGATGTTAGAATGGTGATTCGATAACCAATGGTCTATGAATGAACTGTCGGCCATTAACTTCAACGCAATAGGGTTACTAGAAGTTTTGGACTCACACCTCATAGTTCAATGGTTGGTAATCCGGTTAGAAACAACACGGGACCAAGATATGAGCGGAGATGGCGAGAAGTATTACTGCATCAAGAACTTCCTAAGAGGTGGTGAAACTCTCACAACATTCTTGATATAGAAGACAGTAATACTACAAGGTAGATCATAACCCTAAGCTAGATAGCCAGAAATTAAGGTACAACACAAAACATGAACAAGTTTGTGTTGGGGTAAAACAAGAATGTTGCCGATGATAACACAAATCATCGAGGGCAAGGATGGTATTTCTCATCATGAATTCGATAGATATCTTGGAAGACCTTAGAATGTTGATGATGATCCCGACACATTTGTCGAGAGGTTTCGAGAAGATGTAACTGATCGGCGATGACATCAAGTCAACGGAATGATGAAGCAAAAAGGTTATTGGAATCATGGGTACGACACAAACTCGAAATCAAGCTTGCTGTTCAAGGACAAACGATATAACAAGGAAGATCGATTGTAAGATTAGATCACCGTCGAAATTTGTGCTCCGGGAAGAAGGACCAGGTAGCACAGTTAAAATTAGCACGATAATGATATAGTCGAGCAGGCTAGGACTTACGTGATCGAGTTCAAATTCGTAAGTAATGAAGGTTACCAAGAGTTGTTTAATCGCGGTGTGAGATTGATTCAGTTATCGGTGTCTTTGAGTGTTTAATAACTCAGAGCCCGTGAAAAATTGGAATCAGTGAGAATGTAGTACTTGATGAAGAACTCATAAGAGGTTATGCAGTTCCATGATAATCTCGAGATACCAGGGGGTAATACTCGACGACAGATCAAAGTAGAGGTTGGACTGGGGTATTGCTCTGCAGAAGACAAGTGCTTAAACTTGCACGAGAAATGGTATTTAAAGGAGAACATGGTCGGAACCACGATTGCAAAAGACCAGATCCTAGATATAAGATGAACTTATACCAAGGGAATAGTTATTATTACAAGAAGCTTCTATGGTAGGATCTACATCGTGTCCATGGGCATGAACACAAAGTTCAAGGTCGACTCCCACTTCTTCAATGTATAACCTTCCATTCACTTCTCATTTTTCGGAGAAGTTGTAATGTTTAAATTTTATCTAGCAAAATACTAGAAGAGTATGACTCGTGAAAATTTTCGAGTTCACACATATTAAGGAAGGCATAGGTTCAACCCATCAAGGCATCTTAGGAATGTATACCATCAACTTCAGGGGTAAATAACTCAAGCTCGGAAGTAGAGCATGGTTGACAAGGCAGAGGATACAATTTACCAAAGACATTATGTATCAGGGGAAGGACTCTCAAAGTTATTGAATATGTAGGACGCTGTCGGATAAAATCCAACAAAGGACCGATGGTCCACAAGGGATCCGAGGTGAGTATCGGTACTCAACCAGAAGAAGAGAGAATGCAAGGAGATCGGATCATAGAAACAACTGACTAATTCGGAGCTCAAATGTAAAGGAATTAAGATTTTCCAAAACAAGGGATCAAAAGCAAACGCTTTGATTAAGGATGAATAAGCTGAATAGACTTAGGGATACAACCGACGGCAATTGATTCGTCGAGAACCAGCTCATGTTCAAAAATGACGTCTGAGCCGGAAGGAGGAATTCTAATCGCGACTGATGATTGCGAGCATCCACATCATATTGAATCAACGGTCTCAAAATGATAGTGACAAAGGATGTCAATGAATAATGCCAGGCATTTGGAATTAACCATAATGCAAAAGTGCATAAGAATTTCAAGAGCCATAGGCTGCAGAGGAGTCTCGAAGATCGGATAACATTTCAAGAATTTTGTGAAACACCGAACAATCGGGAGAAACAAATCCTCGGTAAGTGTGAGGATTAATTTGTACTGGTATTCAGGCGACAAGGAACTGCAAGGCAGTAGGCACAAAAGGATTCTCGGAAATATAGAGAGAATTTCGGGGTATCTTGTAATAACAAGATCAATGGGGAATGATTATATGAATGGCAAGTGTATGCAGTTTTCATAGGGGTTGACGGTGGAAGGAAATCACAAATGCGATGGCACAAAGACTCGAGAGAACATCATAGAGTAACTTCGGAATCTTCTAGTGCAAAGAAAGCATCATCCAAGTGAGGGGCTCTCCGGGAGAAAGTACTTGCGAGAACCTAAAGTTAGTTTTGTTTTTAGCAAAATCGTTTAACCCGAATAGAAGAGAGCTCAGAGTCCCAGAGTAAAGATCGAGGAGTAAAAGATCCTAATACCACCCAATGGTGACGTGGGCCCGTAAGGCACACAGCCATGTTAGTAAAAGTTTTGCAATGACTAGACTCGACTTCGGCCAAGGAGTTTGGAAGGGGATTCTCACAGCAATGGCTCGATACCAATCTTCAGGACGCCCCGATTCAATCGTACACTAATCAAGCACGCAAATGTGTACGATCAAGATCGAGGACTCACGGAAGATATCACAACACAACTCTAAAACATAAATAAGTCATACAAGCATCATAATACAAGCCAGGGCCTCGAGGGCTCGAATACAAGTGCTCGATCATAGACGAGTCGTGGAAGCAACAATATCTGAGTATAGACATAAGTTAAACAAGTTTGCCTTAAGAAGGCTAGCACAAACTGGGATACAGATCGAAGAGGCGCAGCCTCCCTGCACTCGATCCTCCTAACTACTCCCCGGTCGCCGCCGTCGGCAAAGACGTAGTAGTAGGCACCTCCGGTAGTAGTCGCCATCGACGGTATGGCTCGCCCCGGCTCCATCGTCTGGTTGTAGCAATCGGGTAAAGAAAGGGGAAAAGGGGGAACAAGGCAACCGTGAGTACTCATCCAAAGTACTGCAAGCAAGAGCTACACTACATATGCATGGATATATGTGTAAAGGGCCATATCGATGGACTGAACTCGCGTAATGCCGTAATAAGAGGGGATAGCTAATCCCGTCGAAGACTACGCTCGGGCAGCCTCCGCCTTGCAAAGATGTAGAAGAGAGTAGACTGAAGTCCTCCAAGTAGCATCGCGTAGCATAATCCTACCCGGCAATCCTCTCCTCGTAGCCCTGTTAGAGAGCAATCACCGGGTTGTATCTGGCACTTGGAAGGGTGTGTTTTATTAAGTATCCGGTTCTAGTTGTCATAAGGTCAAGGTACAACTCCAAGTCGTCCTGTTACCGAAGATCACGGCTATTCGAATAGATTAACTTCCCTGCATGGGTGCACCACATTACCCGACACGCCGATCCCATTTGGCCGACACACTTTTCGGGTCATGCCCGCCGGAAGATCAACACGCCGCAGCCCCACCTAGGCACAATAGAGAGGTCAAGACGCCGGTCTAAACCACGCCAAGACAGGGTCCGGGGCCCATCGCCTTAGCACACCTGCACGCTGCGTAACGCGCCGGAAGCGCACTCTAGCCTAGCAGGCGCTCCACCAATCCGGCCACGCCACTCGGGCCTGTCGACGCTACGGCGCTTCTACCGATACCACGACGCCGGTTGCCCATATCTTGTCCCACGTGGCGGTTAGTGCGTATAAGGTCAACGACCCAACTCAGATCAAATACCAAGATCTCGTTAAGCGTGTTAAGTATCCGACGCCGAACAGGGCCCGGCCCACCTCTCACCCAGTAGTCTCAACTCTGCCTGACGCTCCGCCACAAAGATCCACACAGAGGGTCATTGGGACAAAGGTCCTTTCAGTCCCCAATCCGTGAATCACTCGCGGGTGCTCCACAAGCCGACCCGACTTTAGTCACCACATGTATCATGTATAAAATATATAGTATATACCCGTGACCAACTCCCGAGTGATCACGGCCCGATAGTATACCATGGCAGACAGACAAGAATGTAGGGCCAATGATGGAATACTAGCATCCTATACTAGGCATGTAGGATTGCAGGTAAAGGTAACAACAGTAGTAGCAAGGACAGGCTATGCATCAGGATAGGA
The DNA here is from genome assembly GCA_021605145.1 of Aegilops bicornis. Classification (NCBI taxonomy): domain Eukaryota; kingdom Viridiplantae; phylum Streptophyta; class Magnoliopsida; order Poales; family Poaceae; genus Aegilops; species Aegilops bicornis. Next base: position 356,206 of record JAHIAL010000138.1, read on the forward strand.
TAACGGAAAGCAGTAACATGCTACACTACTCTAATGCAAGCAGTATAGAAGAGAATAGGCGATATCTGGTGATCAAGGGGGTGTTGGGGAACGTTGCAGAAAATAAAAAATTTCCTACGGTTTCACCAAGATCCATCTATGAGTTCATCTAGCAACGAGTGATAAGAGTGCATCTACATACCTTTGTAGATCGCGAGCGGAAGCGTTCAAGAGAACGGGGTTGAGGGAGTCGTACTCGTCGTGATCCAAATCACCGGAGATCCTAGCGCGAACGGACGGCACCTCCGCTGCTCAACACACGTGACGGTCAGCGTGGACGCCTCCTCCTTCTTGATCCAGCAAGGGGAAGGAGAGGTTGATAAACATCTAGCAAAGACGACGGCGTGGTGGTGGATGCAGCGATCACCGCAGCAGGCTTCACGAGCTTCTACGAGAGGGAGAGGTGTAGCAGGGGAGAGGGAGGCGCCAAGATGCAGGGTCCGGCTGCCCTCCCTCCCCTCCCCTTTATATAGGCCCCCAGGGGGGGGCGCCGGCCCTGGAGATGGGAATCTCCCAAGGGGGCGGCGGCCAGGGGGGTGGAGTACCCCCCAAGGCAAGTGGGGCGCGCCCCCCACCTAGGGTTTCCAACCCTAGGCGCAGGGGGGCTCACCAGACCACTAGGGGCTGGTTCCCACCCCACTTCAGCCCACGGGGCCCTCCGGGATAGGTGGCCCCACCCGGTGGACCCCCGCGACCCTTCCGGTGGTCCCGGTACAATACCGGTGACCCCCGAAACTCTCCCGATGGCGAAACAGCACTTCCTATATATAATTCTTTACCTCCGGACCATTCCTAACTCCTCGTGACGTCCGGGATCTCATCCGGATTCCAAAACTTTCGGTTTGCTGCATACTCATATTCATACAACCCTAAGCGCCACCGAACCTTAAGTGTAGACCCTACGGGTTCGGGAGACATGCGTATATGACCGAGACGGCTCTCCCATTAATAACCAACAGCGGGATCTGGATACCCATGTTGGCTCCTACATGCTCCTCGATGATCTCATCGGATGAACCACGATGTCGAGGATTTAAGCAACCCCGTATACAATTCCCTTTGTCAATCGGGTATCGTTATTTGCCCGAGATTCGATCTTCGGTATCCCCATACCTTGTTCAATCTCGTTACCGGCAAGTCACTTTACTCGCACCGTAATGCATGATCCCGACTGCACACTTGGTCACTTTGAGCTCATTATGATGATGCATTACCGAGTGGGCCCAGATACCTCTCCGTCATACAGAGTGACAAATCCAGCCTCGATCCGTGTCAACCCAACAGACACTTTCGGAGGTACCAGAAGTGCACCTTTATAGTGACCCGATTACGTTGCGGCGCTTGGTACACCCAAAGCACTCCCTACGGTATCCGGGATTTACACGACCTCATGGTCAAAGGAAAAGATACTTGACATTGGAAAAGCTCTAGCAAACGAACTACGCGATCTTGTGCTATGCTTAGGATTGGGTCTTGTCCATCACATCATTCACCTAATGATGTGATCCCGTTATCAATGACATCCAATGTCCATAGTCGTGAAACCATGACTATCTCGTTGATCAACGAGCTAGTCAACTAGAGGCTCACTAGGGACATATTGTGCTCTATGTATTCACACGTGTATTACGATTTCCGGATAATACAATTATAGCATGAATAAAAGACAATTATCATGAACAAGGAAATATAATAATAATCCTTTTATTATTGCCTCTAGGGCATATTTCCAACAGTCTCCCACTTGCACTAGAGTCAATAATCTAGTTACATTGTGATGAATCGAACCACCATAGAGTTCAGGTGTTGATCATGTTTTGCTCATGGAAGAGGTTTAGTCAATGGATCTGCGACATTCAGATCTGTATGCACTTTGCAAATTTCTATGTCTCCATCTTGAACATTTTCACGAATGGAGTTGAAGCGACGCTTGATGTGCTCTGGTCTTCTTGTGAAACCTGGCTCCTTGGCAAGTGCAATAGCTCCAAAGTGTTGTCACAGAAGAGTTTGATCGGCCCCGACGCATTGGGTATGACTCCTAGGTCGGTGATGAACTCCTTCACTCAAATTGCTTCATGTGTCTGCCTCCGAGGCTGCCATGTACTCCGCTTCACATGTAGATCCCGCCATCGACACTTTGCTTGGCAAATGCACCAGCCATCGCTTCCACCATTCAACATATACACGTGATCCGGTTTGTGACTTAGAGTCATCTGATTCTGTGTCGGGCTAGCATCGACGTAACCCTTTACGCATTTAGCTCTTCGTCACCTCCATAAACGAGAAACATGTCCTTAGTCCTTTTCGTGTACTTCAGATATTCTTGACCGTTGTCCAAAGGTTCCTTGCCGGGATTACTTTGGTACCTTCCTACCAAACTTACGGCAAGGTTTACATCAGTGCGGTACACAAGATGGCATACATAATAGACCCTATGGCTGAGGCATAGGGGATGACACTCATCTCTTCTATATCTTCTGCATTGGTCGGACATTGAGCCGAGCTCAATTTCACACCTTGTAATACAGGCAAGAAGCCTTTCTTGGACTGATCCATTTTGAACTTCTTCAATATCTTATCAAGGTATGTGCTTTGTGAAAGACCTATGAGGCGTCTCGATCTATCCCTATAGACCTTGATGCCTAATATGTAAGCAGCTTCTCCAAGGTCCTTCATTGAAAAACTCTTATTCAAGTAGGCCTTAATGCTGTCCAAAAGTTCTATATTATTTCCCATCAAAAGTATGTCATCTACATATAATATGAGAAATGCTACAGAGCTCCCACTCACTTTCTTGTAAACGCAGGCTTCTCCATAAGTCTCAAGATAAAACCCAAACGCTTTGATCATCTCATCAAAGCGAATGTTCCAACTCCGAGATGCTTGCACCAGCCCATAAATGGATCATTGAGCTTGCATACCTTGTTAGCATTCTTAGGGTCGACAAAACCTTCCGCTGCATCATATACAGCTTCTTCCTTAAGATAGCCGTTAAGGAATGCCGCTTTGACGTCCATTTGCCATATCTCATAATCATAGTATGCGGCAATTGCTAACATGATTCGTGACGGACTTCAAATTTCACCACGGAGAGAAAGTCTCATCGTAGTCAACCCTTGAACTTGTCGATAACCCTTAGCGATAAGTCGAGCTTTATAGATGGTAACATTACCATCCGCGTCCGCCTTCTTCTTAAAGATCCATTTGTTTTCTATCACTCGCCGATCATCGGGCAAGTCTGTCAAAGTCCATACTTTGTTTTCATACATGGATCCTATCTCGGATTGCATGGCTTCAAGCCATTTGTTGGAATCTGGGCCCGCCATCGCTTCTTCATAGTTCAAGGTTCACCATTGTCTAAAAACATGATTTCCGGTGACAGGTTGCCATACCACTCACGGTGCGGAACGTGTCCTTGTGGACCTACGAAGTTCAGTAGCAACTTGATCCGAAGTACCTTGATCATCATCATTAATGTCCTCTCCAGTCGGTGTAGGCACCACAGGAACATTTTCCTGAGCTGCACTACTTTCCGGTTCAAGAGGTAGTACTTCATCGAGTTCTACTTTCCTCCCACTTACTCCTTTCGAGAGAAACTCTTTTTCGAGAAAGGATCCGTTCTTGGCAACAAAGATCTTGCCTTCGGATCTAAGGTAGAAGGTATACCCAATGGTTTCCCTAGGGTATCCTATGAAGACGCATTTTTCCGACTTGGGTTCGAAGCTTTTCAGTTGAAGTTTCTTGATATAAGCATCGCATCCCCAAACTTTTAGAAACGACAGCTTAGGTTTCTTCCCAAACCATAATTCATACGGTGTCGCCTCAACGGATTTAGACGGTGCCCTATTTAAAGTGAATGTAGCTGTCTCTAGAGCGTATCCCCAAAATGATAGCGGTAAATCAAGAAGAGACATCATAGATCGCACCATATCCAATAGAGTGCGATTATGACGTTCGGACACACCGTTCTGTTGAGGTGTTCCGGTGCGGCGTGAGTTGTGAAACGATTCCACATTTCCTTAAGTGTGTGCCAAATTCGTGACTTAAATATTCTCCTCCACGATCTGATCGTAAGAACTTTATTTTTCGGTCACGTTGATTCTCTACCTCATTCTGAAATTCCTTGAACTTTTCAAAGGTCTCAGACTTGTGTTTCATCAAGTAGACATAACCATATCTACTTAAGTCGTTCATGAGAGTGAGAACATAACGATATCCTCCATGAGCCTCAACGCTCATTGGACCGCATACATCGGTATGTATGATTTCCAATAAGTTGGTTGCTCGCTCCATTGTTCCTGAGAACGGAGTCTTGGTCATTTTGACCATGAGGAATGGTTCGCATGTGTCAAATGATTCATAATCGAGAGACTCTAAAAGTCCATCAGAATGGAGCTTCTTCATGCACATGACACCAATGTGACCAAAGGCGGCAAGTGCCACAAGTATGTGGGACTATCGTTATCAACTTTACATCTTTTGGTATTCACACTATGAATATGTGTAACATCACGTTCGAGATTCATTAAGAATAAAACCATTGACCATCGGAGCATGACCATAAAACATATCTCTCATATAAATAGAACAACCATTATTCTCGGATTTAAATGAGTAGCCATCTCGTATTAAACGAGATCCCGATACAATGTTCATGCTCAAACTTGGCACTAAATAACAATTATTGAGGTTTAAAACTAATCCGTAGGTAAATGTAGAGGTAGCGTGCCCGGCGCGATCACATCGACCTTGGAACCATTCCCGACGCCAGCATCGTCACCTCGTCGCCGCCAGCCTCCGCTTATTCCGCAGCCTCCTCATTGTGAGTTACATATATGAGCAACGGCACCCAAAGATCAAATACCCGGGAGTTACTATGAGTCTTGGTAAGGTACACATCAATTACATGTATATCAAATATACCTTTAGTATTGCCGGCCTTCTTGTCTCATAAGTATTTGGGGCAGTTCCGCTTCGATGACCCTTCCCTTTGCAATAAAAGCACTCGATCCTCGTGCTTGGGTCCATTCTTTGACTTCTTCCCAGGAATCGGCTTATCGGTAGCGGCAACATCCTTGCCGTCCTTCTTGAAGTTCTTCTTACCCTTGCCCTTCTTAAACTTAGTGGTTTTATTGACCATCAACACTTGATGTTCCTTCTTGATTTCTACCTCTGCTGACTTCAAGATTGAAAATACTTCAGAATAGTTTTCACCATTCCCTCGCATATTGTAGTTCATCACAAAGCTCTTCTAGCTCGGTGGGAGCGATCAAGGATTCTGCCAATGACCGCCTCATCCGGAGGTTAATGTCCAATTTGGGACAAAGCGGTTGTGCAACCCGTGACATTTTGAGTATGTGCTCACCGACGTAACTATTTTCCTCCATCTTACAACTGTAGAACTTATGCGAGACTTCATATCTCTCGACCGCATGAGCTTGGAAAACTAGTTTCAGCTCTTCGAACATCTCATATGCTCCGTGTTGCTCAAAACGCTTTTGGAGCCCCGGTTCTAAGCTGTAAAGCATGACGCACTGAACGAGGGAGTAATCATCAAGACGTAGACCGCCAAGCCGTTCATAACGTCTTGGTTCTCTCGATGGGTGCTTCACCTAGCGGTGCTTCTAGGACATATTGTTTCTTGGCAGCTATGAGGATGATCCTCGTGTTAGGACCCGATCCGAATAGTTGCCGCCATCATCTTTCAGCTTGGTTTTCTCTAGGAACGCGTTGAAGTTCATGGTGACATGAGCGTTGGCCATTTGATCTACAAGACATTTTGCAAAGATTTTAGACTATTGTTCATGATAATAAAGTTCATCTAATCAAATTATTTAATGAACTCCCACTCGGATTTGACATCCCTCTAGTCATGTAAGTGTTACATGATCCGAGTCGACTAGGCCGTGTCCGATCATCACGTGAGACGGACTAGTCATCGTCGGTGAACATCTCCATGTTGATCGTATCTTCCATATGACTCATGTTCGACCTTTCGGTCTCTTGTGTTCTGAGGCCATGTCTGTACATGCTAGGCTCGTCAAGTTAACCTAAGTGTTTTGCATGTGTAAAACTGTCTTACACCCGTTGTATGTGAACGTAAGGATCTATCACACCCGATCATCACGTGGTGCTTCGAAACGACAAACTTTAGCAATTGCAGTTAGGGGGAACACTTTCTTGAAATTATTATGAGGGATCATCTTATTTACTACCGTCGTTCTAAGTAAACAAGATGCATAAACATAGTAAACATCACATGCAATTATATAGTAGTGACATGATATGGCCAATATCATATAGCTCCTTTGATCTCCATCTTCGGGCTCCATGATCATCTTGTCACCGGCATGACACCATGATCTCCATCATCATGATCTCCATCATCGTGTCTCCATGAAGTTGCTCGCCAACTATTACTTCTACTACTATGGCTAACACGTTTAGCAATAAAGTAAAGTAATTTACATGGCATTTCTCAATGACACGCAGGTCATACAAAAAATAAAGACAACTCCTATGGCTCCTGCCGGTTGTCATACTCATCGACATGCAAGTCGTGATTCCTATTACAAGAACATGATCTCATACATCACATATATATGATTCATCATTCATCACAACTTTGGCCATATCACATCACAAAACACTTGCTGCAAAAACAAGTTAGACGTCCTCTAATTGTTGTTGCAAGTTTTACGTGGCTGCAATAGGGTTCTAGCAAGAACGTTTTGTTACCTACGTGAAAGCCACAACGTGATTTGTCAACTTCTATTTACCCTTCATAAGGACCCTTTTCATCGAATCCGCTCCAACTAAAGTGGGAGAGATAGACACCCGCTAGCCACCTTATGCAACCGGTGCATGTCGGTCGGTGGAACCTGTCTCACGTAAGCGTCGTGTAAGGTCGGTCCGGCCGCTTCATCCCACAATACCGCTGAAGCAAGATAAGACTAGTAGCGGCAAGAAAGTTGACAACATCTACGCCCACAACAAATTGTGTTCTACTCGTGCAATAGAGAACTACGCATAGACCTAGCTCATGATGCCACTGTTGGGGAACGTTGCAGAAAATAAAAATTTTCCTACGGTTTCACCAAGATCCATCTATGAGTTCATCTAGCAACAAGTGGTAAGAGTGCATCTACATACCTTTGTAGATCGCGAGCGGAAGCGTTCAAGAGAACGGGGTTGAGGAGTCGTACTGCCGTGATCCAAATCACCGGAGATCCTAGCGCCCGAACGGACGGCACCTCCGCGTTCAACACACATACGGTCAGCGTGGACGTCTCCTCCTTCTTGATCCAGCAAGGGGAAGGAGAGGTTGATGAAGATCCAGACCTGACGGCGTGGTGGTGGATCTGGATCAGCACCTTGCAGCAGGCTTCGCCGAGCTGCGAGAGGAGAGGTGTAGCAGGGAGAGAGGCGCCAAGATGCAGTGCGGCTGCCCTCCCTCCCCTCCTTTATATAGGCCCCAGGCGCCTGCCCCTGAGATGGGAATCTCCCAAGGGGGCGGCGGCGAGGTGGAGTACCCCCAAGGCAGAGTGGGCGCGCCCACCTAGGGTTTCCAACCCTAGGCGCAGGGGGGCAAGGCGCACCAGCCCACTAGGGCTGGTTCCTCCCAACTTCAGCCCACGGGCCCTCCGGGATAGGTGGCCCCATCCGGTGGACCCCTGCGACCCTTCCGGTGGTCCCGGTACAAGACCGACAACCCCGAAACGTGTCCCGAGGGCCGAAACAGCACGTCCCATATATAAATCTTTCCCTCCGGACCATTCCGGAACTCCTCCTGACGTCCGGGATCTCATCCGGGACTCCGAACAAATGTCGGTTTGCTGCATACTCATATTCATACAACCCTAGCGTCACAGAACCTTAACTGTGTAGACCCTACGGGTTCGGGAGACATGCGTACATGACCGAGACGGCTCTCCGGTCAATAACCAACAGCGGGATCTGGATACCCATGTTGGCTCCCACATGCTCCTCGATGATCTCATCGGATGAACCACGATGGCGAGGATTTAAGCAACCCCGTATACAATTCCCTTTGTCAATCGGTACGTTACTTGCCCGAGATTCGATCGTCGGTATCCCAATACCTTGTTCAATCTCGTTACCGGCAAGTCACTTTACTCGTACCGTAATGCATGATCCCGTGACCAGACACATGGTCACTTTGAGCTCATTATGGTGATGCATTACAGAGTGGGCCCAGAGATACCTATCCGTCATGCGAGTGACAAATCCGATCTCGATCCGTGTCAACCCAACAGACACTTTCGGAGGTACCGTAGTGCACCTTTATAGTCACCCGATTCGTTGCGACATTTGGTACACCCAAAGCACTCCTACGGTATCCGGAGTTACACGATCTCATGGTCAAAGGAAAAGATACTTGACATTGGAAAAGCTCTAGCAAACGAACTACCCGATCTTGTGCTATGCTTAGGATTGGGTCTTATCCATCACATCATTCTCCTAATGATGTGATCCCGTTATCAATGACATCCAATGTCCATAGTCAGGAAACCATGACTATCCTGTTGATCAACGAGCTAGTCAACTAGAGGCTCACTAGGGACATGTTGTGCTCTATGTATTCACACGTGTATTACGATTTCCGGATAATACAATTATAGCATGAATAAAAGACAATTATCATGAACAAGGAAATATAATAATAATCCTTTTATTATTGCCTCTAGGGCATATTTCCAACAGGGGGGCTTGCACGGTTGCTTTGGCAAGAAGGAGAGGTCGTCAACTCCGTGAGTCGTCTTGGGTAGCAATGACGTCGGTCTCAGTAGTCTAACGGAGAGAAGAGGGGAAGAAACAATAAATACAAGGCAAACATAAGCAAGACGACGCAAGACATGACAAAGAGCGGTGCTAGGGGTGCCCAATCACGGTAAGAGGTGATACCGGTGAAGGGAAACATCCGGAAAGTATTCCCGGTGTTTCGCGTTTTCGGAAGATGAACCGGAGGGGGAAAGTTGCGAGTTCGATAGGTTAGGGATGTGTGGCGGACAAACGGGCTGCGTATTCGAATTCGTCTCGTTGCTCTTAGCAACTTTCATGTACAAAATATTTTAATCCGAGTTACGGACTAAAATATATGATTTTCTAAAGATTTTATTAATTTCTGGAATTTAATTAATTATTTAATTAATTCGAAAATGAATTAATGACATCGGCATGATGTCATGTTGACGTCGGCCGGTCAATGAGTTGGTAGTCGACTGACCAATGGGTCCCACTGGTCATGACACATTTTAATTAAATGTAGTTAATTAAACTAATCATAGTTAATTAGGGGTGGGCCCCATGTCATACTAATTAATTAGCTAATTAACGATGAGTTAATTAGGTTAATTAATCATTAGGTTAATTAATCATAATTGGTTAATTTAATCAGAATTAATTAAGTTAATTAATTAGTTAGTTAATTAATTACTTATTTTTATTATTTATTATCACATTTTATTATTATTTTTATTCTTTTTTTCTTATTAAAACGTTCGGGCCGGGCCCCCATGTCATTGGCCCAGGGCCTTGCGGGTTTCAGCGCATGTGGGCGTGTTGTCGCCGAACGGGCGCGGCGCAGTGCTCAAGACCACTGCTCGGCGCGCACTATGGCGCGGGCGGGCAGGTCGCCGGAGCAGGTGGTTGGTGACCACGGCGGGGCTCGCCGAGCGCCAACCGGGCGGAGGACGGGGATGGCGACGGCGCACGGGACAGGGGCGGACGGAGGAGGCGGGCGGCGCCGCTTCGAGCGGCAGCGGCAAAGGGACGGCGCGGCGGCGCACGGGCGCAGGCGGCGGCAGCAGGCGCGGTAAGGAAGAGGCAAAAGATCGCGCCCGGCAGGCTGCACGCCGGGCGGGCGAGGCCATGGTGAGCGGGCGGGCGCGGCATGGCGAAAGCACGAGGAGGGAGGGGCAATGGGCTCGATGGAGGTCGAGGGGACGACGGGGACGAAAGCGGCGGAGCGGGAGGCGATCTGAGGCGGCGGCGTCTGGCGTGGGGGACGGCGAGCTCGGCGCCGGCGACGCGGGTGTTACGAGGCGGCGGGTCAGGCCCGATCCGATCTGGATCGGGAGAGGGGAGAGTGGGGAGGAGTGGGGATCGGTAGGTTAGGTTTTCCCCTCGTGGAGATAAGCGAGGCGGTTCGGCCGGTGGGCGAGTGGGCTGGCGGCTGGCTAGCCCGTGACGGTGGTAGAGGCCCGGCCCGAGGCTTTATTTTTCTTTTGTTGTTGTTTTCTTTTTATTCTTTTACGCTTTATTTTAGTTGCACTTTATTTTTGGTTTAGTAAAATATAAAAATAGCCCCAAAATAGTGTGTCAAAATAATCCACTTTTCTAAGAAGTTTTACCTCAGAATAAAAATAGTTTAGTATTTGGTAAAATATATTAGGAGTATAACTAATTGTTTTGATGTTGTTTTAATCACTTTAGGGTATTTAAATATCTTATAAAGATGTTGTTACTCCACCAATAATATCCATGATTTATTTGTCACATTAAGAACATTTTAGTTTTGACTTTTGAATACTTTATTTGTTTGACTTGATTTTAAATTTGAATTTGAATCGTTTTTGAACCATCACGAGATTAACAACAAGAATGGGAGGTGACGTGGCATCATTAGCGTGGAATTATTGTAGCCTAAATATCCGGGCGTCACAGGACGGCGCCTCCGCGTTCAACACACGTATAGCCCAGGGACGTCTCCTCCTTCTTGATCCAGCAAGGGGAGAGGAGAAGTTGAGGGAGAACTCCGGACAAAGACGACGCAGGCGTGGTGGTGGTGGAGCTCGTGGTTCTCAGCGAGGCTTCGCCAAGCACTATGGAGGAGGAGGAGGTGTTGGAGGAGGAGAGGCTGCGCCCAGGAGAGGTGCGGCTGTCCTCCCATCCCTCCACTATATATAGGGGCAAGGGGAGAGGGGGAGGCGCCCTAGGGTTTCCCCTAGGGGGGGCGGCCAAGCAGATTGGATCGAAAATCCTAGGGAGACTTGCCCCCCAAGCCAAGCAGGTGGAGGATTGCCTCCCAAGCCAGGTGGAGGCGCCCCACCTCCCCAAATAACATGGGAAAGGGTGTGGTGGGTGCACCACCCCTTAGTGGGCTGGTTTGCCCCTTCCCCTTTGGCCCATGAGGCCCTCCAACACTTGCCGGGGCTCCTGAAACACCTTTCGGTCATCTTTGGCCATAGCACAGTACCCTCGGAACACTTCCGGACTCCAATACCCTTCGTCCAATATATCGATCTTCACCGCCGAACCATTCTGGAACTCCTCGTGACGTCTGGTATCACATCCGGGACTCCGAACTACCTTCGGTAACCACATACTATTTCCCATAACAACTCTAGCGTCACCGAACCTTAAGTGTGTAGACCCTACGGGTTCGGGAATCATGTAGACATGACCGAGATATCTCTCCGGCCAATAACCAACAGCGGGATCTGGATACCCATGTCGGCTCCCACATGTTCCACGATGATCTCATCGGATGAACCACGATGTCGGGGATTCAAGCAATCCCGTATACAATTCCCTTTGTCGATTCGATGCGTTACTTGCACGAGATTCGATCGTCGGTATCCCAATACCTCGTTCAATCTCGTTACGGCAAGTCACTTTACTCGTTCGTAATGCATGATCCCGTGACTAACTACTTAGTCACATTGAGCTCATTATGATGATGCAATACCGAGTGGGCCCGGAGATACCTCTCCGTCATATGGAGTGACAAATCCGAAGTCTCGATTCGTGCCAACCCAATGAGACACTTTCGGAGATACCATGAGTGCACCTTTATAGCCACTCAGTTACGTTGTGACGTTTGGTACACCCAAAGCATTCCTATGGTATCCGGGAGTTGCAAAATCTCATGGTCTAAGGAAATGATACTTGACATTAGAAAAGCTTTAGCAAACGAACTACACGATCTTGTGCTATGCTTAGGATTGGGTCTTGTCCATCACATCATTCTCCTAATGATGTGATCCCGTTATCAATGACATCCAAGGTCCATGGTCGAAACCGTAACCATCTATTGATCAACGAGCTAGTCAACTAGAGGCTCACTAGGGACATGTTGTGGTCTATGTATTCACACATGTATTACGGTTTCCAATTAATACAGTTATAGCATGAACAATAGACAATTATCATGAACAAGGAAATATAATAATAACCATTTTATTATTGTCTCTAGGGCATATTTCCAACATCTTCGTCACGTGCATCACGTCGACTGAAGAGCGGACCTCTAGGTCTTTCCAGTAGGATAGGTCCCAAAATATGGATTTCTTCTTCCACATGGGTGCGCGTCCCTCAGCGTCATTCGGAACAGCTAGTCTGCCAGGACCCTTTCCAAAGATTACATGTAAATCATTGACCATAGCAAGTACGTGATCACGGGTACGCATGGCGGGCTTCTTCCGGTGATCTGCCTCGCCTTTGAAATGCTTGCCTTTCTTTCGACATTGATGGTTGGTCGAAAAAAATCGTGATGGCCAGTACACATTCTTCCCGCATTTGTCCGGTATATACTTTCGTGTCGGCTAAACAAAGGCGTGCATGCGTGGTATCCCTTGTTTATGCATCACGAAAGGTTACCGAGAGCGGGCCAATCGTTGATGGTTACAAACAACGCAGCGTGCAGGATAAATTCCTCCTGTTTGTGCTCATCCCACACACGTACACCGTTTTCATTCCACAGCTGTAAAAGTTCTTCAACTAATGGCCTTAGGTACACATCAATGTCGTTGTCGGGTTGCTTAGGGCCTTGGATGAGAACTGGCATCATAATGAACTTCCGCTTCATGCACATCCAAGGAGGAAGGTTATACATACATAGAGTCACGGGCCAGGTGTTGTGATTGCTGCTCTACTCCCCGAAAGGATTAATGCCATCCGTGCTTAAACCAAACCATACGTTCCTTGGGTCACCTACAAACTCAGCCCAGTACCGTCTCTCGGTTTTTCTCCACTGCGACCCGTCAGCGGGTGCTCTCAACTTCCCGTCTTTCTTACGGTCCTCACTGCGCCATCGCATCAACTTGGCATGCTCTTTGTTTCTAAACAGTCGTTTCAACCGTGGTATTATAGGAGCATACCACATCACCTTCGCAGAACCCTCTTCCTGGGGCTCGCCGTCAACATCACCGTGGTCATCTCATCTGATCTTATATCAGCAATGCACCGCATACCGGGCATGCGTTCAAATCCTCGTGACGCACATGTAGAGGATGCGATCATTAGATGCATGTATCTTACGCACCTCCAATCCTAGAGGGCATCGACCTTCTTTGATGCGTCGTCTTTGTCGGACAATTCGTTATCCTTTGGAAGCTTCTTCTTCAATATTTTCGATAGCTTCTCAAATCCTTTGTCGCACAACATTCTTTGCCTTCCACTGCAGCAATTCCAATGCAGTAACGAGCTTTGTGTTGCCATCTTCGCAATTGGGGTACAACCCTTTTTTGTGATCCTCTAACATGCGATCGAACTTCAGCTCCTCCTTTTGACTTTTGCATTGCGTCCTCGCATCGACAATGACCCGGCGGAGATCATCATCATCGGGCACATCGTCTGGTTCCTCTTGATCTTTAGCAGCTTCCCCCGTTGCAGCATCACCGTATTCAGGGGCACATAGTTGTCATCGTCCTCGTCTTCTTTGTTGTCTTCCCTCATAACCCCTATTTCTCCATGCCTCGTCCAAACATTATAGTGTGGCATGAAACCCTTGTAAAGCAGGTGGGTGTGAAGGATTTTCCGATCAGAGTAAGACTTCGTATTCCCACATTTAGGGCATGGACAACACATAAAACCATTTTGCTTGTTTGCCTCAGCCACTTCAAGAAAATTATGCATGCCCTTAATGTACTCGGAGGTGTGTCTGTCACCGTACATCCATTGTCGGTTCATCTGTGTGCATTATATATAATGATGTGTGTCAAAAGTAAGAAAATTAGACAAGTATCTATCTAAAGTAAGATTTTTTTTCTTTCAGAAAGAAGATAAGAACAAGAGGCTCACCACGGTGATGCCGGTGACGAGATCGGCGCGGGCGATCGACGGTGGTGAAGACGGGAACGGCGCGTGACGGACCGCTAATATAAACCTAGACAAATCTCGGGAAAAATGGAGCTCGGAGGTCGAGCTTCGAGAGGAGAAAGCTTAACTAGTGTGGCTCGGGCATTTCATCGAACACCTCATGTGCATAGGAGGTGAGCTAGAGCACCCAAATGCCCTCCTCGCCGGAAAAAAACAGAGCATCGTGGAGTGCTGCGCATGATGATGGGGTATATATAGGCAACTTATTTGTCCCGGTTCGTGGCAGGAACCGGGACTAAATCTCCCCCTTCTGTCCCGGTTCTAGTCACGAATGGGGACCAATGGCTGTGGGCCAGGAGCGCGGCCCATTGGTCCCGGTTCGTGCCAAGAACCGGGACAAATGGGTCCAGTTGAACCGGGACCAATGTCCACGAGGCCCCGGCCGGCCCCCTGGGCTCATGAACCGGGACAAATGCCCCCCATGGGTCCCGGTTCGTGCAGAACCGGGACTAATGGGCTGGCCAGGCCCGAACCAAAGCCCTGTTTTCTACTAGTGATATAATTGTGCATTTGTATGATGTCATGCTGCGATTTACATTTCCTCGTTTTAATTATCGGCACAGTACACATCACACAATACATTTAGCATCTGACTCCAATAATCCGTCTTTTTTGCCTGCTTAGTCCATGTTTATCATTTCAGTATGTATAGTTTCATACTTGTGTGCACATACTATATATGATCTACTTTCCTGGACTTACTCTTATGTATAAGCCTACCAAATTCTGCAGCAAGCTTAGGATTCGGAAAAGAACAGCTGACTGTCGGAAAACTGTCCCATGGTGGGGGGTCCAACGCAGAGCAATCAATATGCCAGCACGGTTCCGGCCTCATATACCAAGTTTAGAAGGTGAGAAGAGCATACTCACTCCTTAAGCGTTTCATGCTAAATTATGAACTATCTGGAAATTCATCACCTTAGTGGTAAATTTGCAACCACATTTGTGTGTGATAGTATGCCACTTATATTTTTCTTGATGCCAAAGGTCAGTATAAACATAGTACAAAGTATAGGCGGAGATAAACATAAAATCTCTTATTACAACGGAGAATAACACATCTTGTACATGGAACTAGTATATATCTCAAACAATATGTAATTTCCTTGCCGGTGGCGAAGATTTAACTAGTTTTATACTATATATGGTTGCACCGGTCTGTGTTAGTTTATCAATTAATACTAAATACATGGATATGCAATATGAAAATATAACCATGTCCTGTACTACATTGCACTTTTTCAGTGATTTGAGTTCTGCTCAATCCTCTTTGTCTCATCTTTTCAAGTTTAGGCATCTCAAGGATTTCCGGGTGTCATTACTGTGATCCAGAAGGTCAAACAGGTGAACTTCCAATGTTAGTTATCTATCAACGGTAATATATACATAGTTATTAATTGCTTCACCTTGTGGCTCCAGCACTCGGAGGCCGTTTCAAACGTTTGTCCTGTTATTATCCTTGTTGGCCGGATATTGATGATAGCGGTAAGTCTCTGCTCTCAGTTTTCGTGATCGCTGTTAGTAACACATACATACATACATACATATGGTTGATGAGTCAGTCCACCATGTTACACCAGTACACAAGGAGGCTGCTAAAAATAGGCTTAGGTCAAGAGGTTATCCCTTCCCGGCTTTCGAAGATCGTGAGTTATTTCTTTTTCTTTTACTGATTACTCTATTTTGCTGCACTTACTATCCACTGCTCTATATATCCAGCACTTCCTCAACTGCTGTACCATGTTTCTGCACCAGTTGGCATGCGTTTGCTTTGTAATTTTGATGAGGAATTTGGTGAAGATATCTGGAGTAAACTGGACAAAGAAGTTGCTTTGGAGATGTCTCAAGGTGTCGTCGCACTGGCTTCATTCAGTGGTACTGACCATATAACCCCTAACCTGTATTCTTTCTGCTGTTCCATTACTGACTATAATGATCTCAATTATTCTCTTGTAGGAGATGCAAAGTTTTTTGCTTGCACAGGTGTATTTATAGGTTGCAATGAGTTCACCACAAGAATTCTGACTTCAGCGAGTTTGATTAGAAATCCTGATGATGAAGCTAAGATAGCTGATGACTTAAAGGTCGGTACTGCTAATAATAGTTTAACCCCATAACTTACTGCTTTATTAATACAAAGCTGGTTTCTTACTAGCTTTATCGTAGCAGATTGAAGTGTGCCTTCAAGGTAATCAACATGCCACAGGCACGTTGCAGCATTACGATTTACATTACAACATCGCTGTCATCAGCATCGCCGGTTCTCGCTGCACTAGGACAGTGAAAATCTATGACGAGGTACAAACTGAACCTCATGGGGAAGTAGTAGCCGTAGGGCGCGTCTACGAATCAGGCAAATTAATGGCCACAGGCGGGACTTTGATTGACAAGCCAAGTGAACTCGACTGCATAGAGCTTATGATGTCCACATGTATAATCACAAAGGTACGCTACATGCGTTTGTTTTCTACGTTTTGAAATCCATTAAGGCTTGCAATTATCATCTTTTTTTTTCTTACTTGCTATTTTGCTTTTGTGCTAGGCTGGGATTGGAGGGCCTCTTGTTGATTGTGCTGGGAATTTTGTTGGCATGGACTTCTACAGCTTGAAAGAGACTCCATACCTGCCCAGAAGTGTAATCCTGGAAGTGTTGAAGAATTTCGATGCAAAGTATGTTAGTTCTATCTATACCCATGTAGATATGCTTTGCAGTTTCCTTTTGTGCGCCATAGTCATTTCTGTATGGATGAATTTGCATTGGCAAGACTTTTGTCAACTGTTCTGGTGTTCTTAACTGAACTTTGGATCATTACAACCTGAATTCAGAATGAAAAGAAAAACTGGGTCAGTTTATCTTGGTTGTTCAGGTTACCTTTATTTTCAAACTTGTGCCAGTTCCTAAAGTCTTCACTCGTATGTACTTGAACCATTTGTCCCCTCTTGCTTAGACATATCAACCATTGTGTCGCATGCTTATGATCTTGTCATGGTGTTTTTTTTTTGGTAAAACCCATTTGGAACATTATATTGTACTCCTTAATGAAGTTTATTTATGTTCTGTCTGTAGGCCTGTTGCTCCTGATCTTAGCAACGATCATAAGCCAAACAGGTATTACACCTCCAGTGACACAACTTATGATCTTAGCAACATGTTTATGTATATATGCTATTATTGAACATCTCACTTCAATTGTAATTCTTAACAGATGGCCTGTCCCTAAGCCATGTTGGTGCTATCCGTCGTGGCACGAGTATCTCGACGAGTACCTGGGCAAAGCTCCAAATATGATTCCATGCTGACCCCAGCCTATGTAGCCCTGACAACATATCAAGCGCATGGGTTCTCTTATACATAGGGCGCGGATGAGAATTGGCATTATGTACCATGTTTAAAGTTTCATATAGATGAGAATTAGCATTTTGTATTGTATTTATGGAACACACCTAGTGCGTGATACGGATTTTTTAAGCTTTAGAAATAATAATAATACATTACTATCGTTGTGCTTCTCAAAGTTGTATCACTGCACAGAAGTCGAATGTTTCTTGCGTTGGAGCTTCCCACATATCGCGCACATGTGTGTATAAAGATATGAAGCACATGTGTGTCTATTATTTCAGTGGTTTCAGGATGATCATGGCCCTTCGAAGAAGCACACCCACGGCACACTTTTTTCCAGAACGCACACAGGCATGGTATCACAGTTTTTCTTTAAGGTACAGGACCCATCCATGCTATATAAGCATGCTACGCATGCGACGACCACACACCCACAGGACCTAAACAAGATCTCAAAGAAGCCGTGCAGATCACCTTTCTCAAGAACATAAGCTTCGGCCTTTCAAAAAAGAAAACGAGTTACTAAAAGAATAGGTGACGAGAAGCACGTCTGCACAATCTAATTCTGAAGGGCCATGGTTGAAAATTGGTCACAAGGTTTTTAGCCTTTTTCAGAGCAAGGCAACCAACATGAACAACAAAAACTTTATAGCATATGACCTCACTAAAACAGGTTCAGTTGCAAGAAGTCTACAAAGCAGCTGACTTTGCCGATGCTTTGTAAACTAATTAACCAGAGTACGAGGAGATGGGATATGAATATTGTCCGGGAACATCGATCTCCTCGACATGGACACGGAGCTACTCATGAACTGGGGAAGTAGACCTTCACATGCATGGAGAGCTATTCATTATGAGGCCAATGATTCTTGATAATCAGTTGCCATGACATTTTCAGACAAGACCAGTCTGTGTGATCAAGGTCGGCAAATCCTCGGATGAAAGTCGGTATGATTAGGCCACAGTGAACTGCTGCCACAAATAAACTCAATGAACTGCTGGCGCAAATAAACTCATAAACTCTACCACCCAACACATTGACTATCCAGTTCTCCTGAATCTCTAACTTACTTACCTAGGCTGAACAAGCTAGCTGGTAGTAATAATCTCCATACAGTTGTCATTGTTGCGAGGATTTTCTCCTTCTGTTGCTAGCAGTTTCTCTTGAATACTATCGAACTCAAGCATGAATGTGTTGCATTTCGCGCCATCGCTGCATATCTTCTTGCTGAGGTCCGCCATTTTGCTCATCAACATTTCATACCTCGCTGTGCTGTCTGCCTTCTCTAGGCATTTCTCCGTGTACTGCTTCGCCTTCTCTTCCTTGAATTTGTCGGTCCATCTGGGGACGATGTATTGCGCAGGTATTTCGTTGATTCCAAGCTGCGTGAAAAGCCTGAATATGTGGCAGCACAGTAATCTATCTCTGGCAAACTTTGCGCATTGGCATATGAATGTGTTGCTGACAGGATCAACAAACACTTCGAAGGCGTTTCTATCAAACTCCGGGTTCTCGTAGTTGAAAACCCTCTCCAGTCGGTACACAGACCCTTTCTTTACCACCTGCACGTCGAACGCCGTAGAATGGAGTAGTTCTCTCTGCACTTTCAGGAATATCTGCCTGGTGTAAATAGTAGATGCATGCTTTTCTATTGGCTGCAATGAGAAGCATGAAGGTACAGTTCTTGCTTGCCGTCTATCTTCGTCATCCGTTTTTAGTGTAGTCTTCTGTATCTCCTCGTATCTTTCGATGAACTTCTCAATTCTGTCCTTTGGAAGCACATAGTTTCTGAATAATACGATGTTCATACCTTCACCACGTCCAAGTGAATCGGCAAATGGATAGAAATCTTGTCTGAAATAAACAGGCGCCCAGATTTTCCTTATCCGCCACATGAATTGTAGGTACTCATTTTTACTTGCATCGTATCTCTCAATAAGTGAACTCCATCCTTCTTCAAATTCCATTTCCGTCAGTGAGTTGTCAACTAAGCTATCCAGCTCTAGTTTTATGTTGCCTCTTGCTGCCATGAAGGCTGCTATCCTTTCGTGTGCTTTACCCATTACATCACATTTCCAAAACCTGAGTCTTACCTGTGGCAGGACCTCTGCAATTGCTCTTCCTAGGGGTTCATCCTGGTTTGTAATGATTGATCCTGGTATTTTTCCTCCCATCACTTGCAAAAGTGTTTCGAACATCCATTTGAAGGTTTCAGCTTTCCCATCGCGTAGCAGGGCGCATCCTAACAAGAGAGTTCTCCCATGATTATTTATCCCAATAATGGTAGCAACAGGCAAATTATGCCTATTTGTGGTGTAAGTTGTATCAACCGAGATGAAATCTCCAAAAATATCATAATCCATCCTTGACCTCGCATCAGTCCAGAAAATACTGCGGACTACGTTGTCTTCATCTGTTTGCTTGATGTAGAAAAAACTTGGGTTCCGCAGCTCCAATTCTTTGAAGTGCTTCAATGCACTTTCAACATCTGAGTTTTCTGTTTTCCGTTGTTCTGTACACTGTAAACTGACTGGATCTTTTTTCTTGGACGGTATGTTTTCAGAACTGCTTCTCGCAGAACTGACTGGACCTTGTTTTTTGAATGATATATTTCCAAAACTACTTCTCATTCTCCTAAAAATTCTCAGAATTTTACTGGGAGGTATCTTACATTGCTGCAGAACTTTTAGAAACGACTTTTCCTCACTTGACATGTGTTTCTGGCTCAGGAAAAATCTTGCGAGGGAAGGGTTTGGACATAGCGGATGGTTGTGCTCATTCCGAACAGTTGCGAATTCCCATTGTCCCTTAGTGAGCTTCACTATCACCTTTGCTTGGCAATTTGTCCTCTCAAAGGAATTTATTTTCCTCTTCCTGTTTGGGTTCCGAGCTGGTGTTGGTTTGCCACTCCTGTTGCACTCTATGTGATACTTCTTTCTCCTGTAATTAGAATTTCGCTTTGCCACAAAACCAGTCAGGAGAGCATAAGTACTATAGAATCCGTTTGCATCTTCGAGGGTTTGAAACTTCATTCCAGGTTCTGGTTTTCTTGCAGCCTCCAATTCCTCAAATTTAGGATAAAAGTATTTGCCTAGTTCACTGTCTGAGTCGCTCCCGGAGCTGCTGTCTGAATCACTTTCACTGGGGTTCCTGTTTACCATTTCAATGTTTTCCACATTATCGTGTAGTTGGTTCTGTTCTTCGGCTTGCTGCAGTGAACGGTCGACTGAGTTGGTTTCTTTATCTGCTTCATCTGCTAATATTCCATCTGTATTCTTTTCAATACTATCTGAAGATAGTTCCTGCATGACAATGAATACTTTATGCTAAGGTACTGCAGAATATCATATTGAAATGTCCATACTTAAGTGACATAATTATGTTCTGTTTGATCTGCATACCTCATAACTATCACCGGTTGGTTCTGGTCTTTCTTCTGTCATTGATTGTTTCCCTACAGGTTCCTGCATTAGGTATTATTTGTTTCTGATTAATACCAGGCGTGAAGTCATTCTAAGAAATGGTAAAGCTGTTAACTTAAAGTACCTTGCTTAATTCACTTGCAGACGACATTGTTTCCGCAGCATTTTTACTGGCCTGCAAAACAGTGTGAAATACAGTCACCGTGTAGTTGTGATAACCGTCGTTACCAATTTCTCCATATTCTATATATATAGTAATTACAGCCTCCCAAGAAATGCACGTACTAATTGGAGAAAAAGGAAAATATCTGACGTTATATCTGTGAGATGGGACCAGTTAGAAGAGTATCTGCAGCTGGGCTCCTCAAAGGGCCCCTACACTGGACATCAGCATGCTGATGCCAAGTCCGAGGGAGAGGATGGTGAGGAGACAGGACACGAGCGTGCTGATGTGCACCCCAAAGCTTTTGGTCACTGGTCACGGGGACATATTCGGGCGGGTGCGCCAGCCAAAGGGCGTGGTCCGCAGCCAGAGCCGGTATCCCGCAGCTCATCGACGAGGCCCGCCAGGATGCCATGGCTGGCCATGTGCATGATGCTCCAGTCGGCCGCGCCGCGCGGACGGCGGCCATGTAGGCGGCGCTAGTGAAGGAGTTTGGATCGGACATTGCAGGCGTCGAAAAGGCCACGTCGACTCCGGGAATCTACGGAGAGCTGGAGGACTATCTTGCAGCCACATGTACTCCGCCGGGATCGCTGCCAGGCCTAAACGCGTGCCATTGTAGTTCTTCTTGGTCCACGGAGCGAGCTTGATGAATGGAATGGATTAATAAGCTGTGTATGTATGTGTATTCTTACATGTGGAGCCCAACGAACTCCATGGAAGCTGGCCGTCGCGTACACTTTGGTCGAGAGACTGGATTCTGTCCACAGATTGACACGGTTTGAGACCGATTTGTTTGTGTCCAGACCAAACCAGTCCGATCCAATAGTTTATAAATCCAAACCACACCAGATTCCTTTACATTCTCAGCCCATTTAAACCGACCAAACACAATCCAATAGGAAAACCAACCTGAAACTAAAGCTTCAACCCAAACTATTCCCAGGTTTAATACCCGCACACACTGAAGACTAACTAGGTGCCTACTGGAAACTAGGTAGCGGTGAGATTACATTTTTGGCTCTATGCGCATCGCTGTGAGACGTAAGTGTGTTGCTGCTACCGGAAGAAAAACCTTGCGAATAGGTAACACCAACTACTTAAAATATGTACTGAACGCATTAAAATTTCTGCAGAACAAAACCTTTTTGGGGTTCAAATAAACCAGGATATATAACATTGGGTTAACTAGATAAACTAGGCTGTGCGCTTACGGGTTGGCCACTAGTGTCGTTAACCAACTGGCCCACAGAAACACTAAACGGATATGTTCAAGTGGTACCTTTTTTCTATGCAACTCTGGTACAGGGGAACCTTCATCGTCAGCTACACGGCATGTCCTCCTCTTTTTTGTGGAGTTGTCTGCGATTTCTGCTCCTGGCTTGTCCAATTCCGTAACCATTCCTGTCATGATAAACTGTAATAATGCCATCAATTGTACTGTACTAGCAAAACACCCATGGGTTGTTATGTAATAATATAGATATTTCTACTGTCGTTGACCCACTAATACTAGTTCTTTTTACAAACACAGATGCCAAAAGCTTCATGTGCGTTTTAGGAATTAGGACTACGTTGTGGCAAACATAAATGTCTTTCTCCCTTGCCCCCCTTTCCACAACAACTGTGCATCCTACTCCTTCCTACCTGCCAAACATCTCCTTCTCCGCCCTCATCTCGCTCTGCCATACATGTGCGATTTATTAAGAAGATGCAACTTTCCCATTTCCACGCCGCTACAAACTTTCAGCATGTTGTCTGTCTTGATTTAAAAAGAAATTCATCTCTGCCTTCTTGGTCATGCCATACATGAGCCAAAAGCACATAAACAGCTCCCAGCAAATTAACGTGCGGCTCTGATTTCAGAAACGAAAGAACAAGGAATAGCTGCTACGAGAGTTCATCTTCTTGATCCAACAAACAAGGAGAAATGTTGCATCGGAGCATCGTCTGATTTAGTACTAGTCAGGATAAGCAACAAACAGGGCATGTTCAGTGAGTAGAATAAAAATTCCCGTTCTTGGAATGACATCTAACACGTTCTTGCTGAACTTCAGCCAGCTATTTCGCAAATCTAGTAATGTTAGAATGGCACTTTCATGAAATTCAAAAGGTTACCAGACAAAAATCTGGATACAAATCACATATTCACATGTCAATTTAAGGGTTCAAACCAACACACACAAAAGGGTTCAATCGAGAGGTAAATTGAAGATTACTACGTACTGGAGGCAGGGTTGCATGAGCCAAGAGGAGCCGCGCGCCTGTGCAGCGGGCTCGACCAGCTCCGCCGCCGCGGTGGGGCAGGAGGGGGGGGGGGGGCAGCGCGGTCGCGCGGAGGCCGGGGACGACGGCCCTAGGGAGCAGCTACCGGAGGCGGGGGAGGGCGGGAGGAAGAGGCGAAGGGTAGCGCCGCGCCGGCGGCGGGGGCGGCGGCGTGGATGCAGATGGGAGGTGTGTTTTTGGCACAATGTCTGGTCGAGGCGACGCCTCTCTCAGTCTAGCTTTTTTTTTTCCTTTCAGATAGGTAACCGCTCTGCCGGGTAGTGGGCCTTTGGTGGATTTCTATGGGCTGGACTATGATTGATAATTTGTCCAGCCCAAAGAGCAATCCACCAATTTGCTTAAAAAAAAGGGGGATCGGCTAAAAGAAAGTCTGCGAGTAAAATGCATGGGTAGCCACCGAACTTGTCGGAACAGCGCAAATCGGTCCTTGGGTTCCAAAGGTGTGGACCAAGGTCCTTGTATCTTTGTAAAGGGGTCTGAAACACTTTTTGTTATTTCTTCCTCCTTCTCAACATCTCTTCCAGAGATTCGCGTTCTTTTAGGTAATTGGCGGGAGCCTTTTATTCATACATAAGTTTGTTCATTACAGATAATGGTCTTGATAACATTTAAGTCTCATTAAACCAACATGATCTGCTGACTAGCAAGAGTGTGAGCTGCCAAATTACATGACCGATTAACATGGATAAAATTACCCCTCGCAAAAAAACATGGATAAAATACAAGATATAAACTTTATAGCCCAGTACTTGATATCATGGACTGTTGCTCCTGTAGGGGATCTGTCCAATTTTGGTTCTTTCATCTTGTTGATCAACAATAAACAGTCAGAAGCCATCACGATTTTTCGCATACCACTCTCCCGAGCAACAAATAAAGCTTGACAAACTGCCATGGCTTCTGCAACTTCAAGATTTTGGATTCGAGCAAAGTAGCCTCCGCTTGCCGCCTACACCATCCCTCGATGATCATGAATCACCACACCAAAATCATCTCTTGTAGACTAAGAAAAGATCGTTGCATCCGCGTTGACAAGCATCGACCCTTCCGGCGGCCAATTTTGGGTTGAGTCCAAGGACTCATGCCTGATGGAATTGGTCTAGGAGGATGGGGTCCAGCCGTCCAGGCGGTGGCCATGTGCTTGATCTATGCATTGCTCTCCGTCAACCGGAGTGACAAATCCCAGTCTCGATTCGTGCCAACCCAACAGACACTTTCGGAGATACCTGTAATGCACCTTTATAGCCACCCAGTTACGTTGTGACGTTTGGTACACCCAAAGCATTCCCTACGGTGTCCGGAGTTGCACAATCTCATGGTCTAAGGAAATGATACTTGACATTAGAAAAGCTTTAGCATCTGAACTACGATCTTTGTGCTAGGCTTAGGATTGGGTCTTGTCCATCACATCATTCTCCTAATGATGTGATCCCGTTATCAACGACATCCAATGTCCATGGTCAGAAACCGTAACCATCTATTGATCAACGAGCTAGTCAACTAGAGGCTTACTAGGGACATGGTGTTGTCTATGTACCCACACATGTATCTGAGTTTTCTTTCAATACAATTATAGCATGGATAATAAACGATTATCATGAACAAGGAAATATAATAATAACTAATTTATTATTGCCTCTAGGGCATATTTTCAACAGTCTCCCACTTGGACTAGAGTCAATAATCTAGTTCACATCGCCATGTGATTAACACTCACAAGTCACATCGCCATGTGACCAACATCCAAAGAGTTTACTAGAATCAATAATCTAGTTCACATCACTATGTGATTAACACTCAATGAGTTACGGGTTTGATCATGTTTATGCTTGTGAGAGAAGTTGTAGTCAACGGGTCTGCAATATTCAGATCCCTATGTATTTCGCAAAACTTTATGTCATATCATAGATCTTTGCTACCACGTTCCACTTGGAGCTATTCCAAATTGTTGCTCCATTATACGTGTCCGGTATCTCTACTTAGAGCTATCCGGATAGGTGTTAACTTGCATCGACGCAACTCTTTACGTCGAACTCTTTATCACCCTCCATAACCGAGAAACATATCCTTATTCCTCTAAGGATAATTTTGACCGCTATCCGGTGATCCACTCCTTGATCACCTTTGTACCCTCTTGCCGATATGTAGCAAGGCACACATCAGTGCGGTACACGGCCATAGCATCTTGTAGAGCCTATGTCTAAGGCATAGGGGCGACCTTAAATCCTTTCTCTCTCTTCTGCCGTGGTCGAAGCTTTAACTCTTAACTTCATACCTTACAACTCGAGCAAGAACTCCTTCTTTGGTAGATCCATCTTGAACACCTTCAAGATCATGTCAAGGTATGTGCTCATTTCAAAGTATCATTTAAGCGTTTCGATCTATCCTCATAGATCTTGATGCTCAATGTTTAAGCAGCTTATTCGGGTTTTCTATTGAAAAACACTTTTCAAATAACCCTATATGCTTTCCGGAAATTCTACATCATTTACGATCAACAATATGTCAACAACATATACTCATCGGAAATTCTATAGTGCTCCCACTCACTTCTTTGGAAATACAAGTTTCTCATAAACTTTGTATAAACCCAAAATCTTTGATCATCTCATCAAAGCGCACATTCCAACTACGAGATGCTTACTCCGGTCCTTAGAAGGATCATTTGGAGCCGAGATACCTTTTAGCATCCTTAGGATCGACAAAAACTTTACGATTGTATCACATACAACCTTTCCTTACGAAGACCGGTAAGGAAACTCGTTTTGACATCCATCTGCCAGATTTCATAAATGCAGCTAATGCTAACATGATTCCGGACTTAAGCATCGCTATGGATGAGAAAATCTCATCGTAGTCAACTCCTTGAACTTGTGAAGAACTCTTCGCCACAAGTCGAGCTTCATAGACGGTGACATTACCGTCACGTCCGTCTTCTTCTTAAAGATCCATTTATCTCAATGGCTTGCCTATCGGGCAAGTCCACCAAAGTCCATGCTTTGTTACGATACATGGATCCTATCTCGGATTTCATGGCTTCTAACCATTTGTCGGAATATGGGCCCACCATCGCTTCTCCATAGCTCGTAGGTTCATCTAGCAATATGACCTTCAAGGCGGGATTCTTTGTACCACTCTGAAGTAATCGCATCCTTGTCACCCCTCGAGAATGCAGTAGTGACTTGATCCAAACTTCATGATCACTATCATAAGCTTCTACTTCAATTGGTGTAGGCGCCACAGAACAACTTCACGTGCTCTGCTGCACACTAGTTGAAGTGATGGTTCAATAACCTCATCAAGTCTCCACCATCCTCCCACTCAATTCTTTTGAGAGAAACTTTTCCTCGAGAAAGGACCCGTTCGAAACAATTACTTTTGCTTAGGATCTTGAGATAGGAGGTATACCCAACTGTTTTGGGTGTCCTATGAAGATGTATTTATCCGTTTGGGTTCGAGCTTATCACGATGAAACTTTTTCACATAAGCGTCGCAGCCCCAAACTTTTAAGAAAGCGACAACTTAGGTTTCTCCAAACCATAGTTCAAGCGGTGTCGTCCCAACAGAATTACGTGGTGCCCTATTAAAGTAAATGTGGTTGTCTCTAGTGCCTAACCCATGAACGATAGTGGTAATTCGATAAGAGACATCATGGTACGCACCATATCTAATAGGGTGCAACTATGATGTTCGGACACACCATCACACTATGGTGTTCCGGGCGGTATTAATTGTGAAACAATTTCCACAATGTCTTAATAAGCGTGCCAAAGCTCGTAACTCGAGATACTCATCTTTATGATCATATCATAGACATTTTATCCTCTTCTCACGATGATCTTTAACTTCACTCTGAAATTACTTGAACTATTCAATAATTCGGACTTGTGTTTCATCAAGTAAATACACTCAAGATCTACTTAAATCATCCGTGAAGTAAGAACATAACGATATTCATTTGCATGCCTCAAAGCACTCATTGGACTGCACACATCAAAATGTTTTACTTCCAACAAGTTGCTATCTTGTTCCATCTTCTTGAAACCAAGGCTTTTCACCATCTTGCCCATGTGGTATGATTTGCATATCTCAAGTGATTCAAAATCAAGTGAGTCCAAACGATCCATCCCCATGGAGTTTCTTCATGCGTATACACCAATAGACATGGTTCGCATGTCTCAAACTTTTCAAAAACGAGTGAGTCCAAAGATCCATCAACATAGAGCTTCTTCATGCGTTTTATACCAATATGACTTACATGGCAGTGCCACAAGTAGGTGGTACTATCATTACTATCTTATATCTTTTGGCATGAAAATGTGTATCACTATGATCGAGATTTCAATAAACCATTCATTTTAGGTGCAAGACCATTGTAGGTATTATTCAAATAAATAGAGTAACTATTATTCTCCTTAAATGAATAACCGTCTTTGCGATAGACATAATCCAATCATGTCTATGCTCAACGCAAACACCAAATAACAATTATTTAGGTTTAACACCAATCTCGATGGCGGAGGAGCGTGCGATGCTTGATCACATCAACCTTGGAAACACTTCCAACACATGTCGTCGGCTCACCTTTAGCTAGTCTCCGTTTATTCCGTAGCTTTTATTTCGAGTTACTAACACTTAGCAACCGGACCGGTATCTAATACCCTGGTGCTACTAGGAGTACTAGTAAAGTACACATTAACATAATGTATATCCAATATACTTCTATTGACCTTGCCGACCTTCTCATCTACCAAGTATCTAGGGTGGTTCCGCTTGATGTCCGTTCCTCTCATTACGAAGCACTTAGTCTCGGGTTTGGGTTCAACCTTGGGTTTCTTCACTAGAGCAGCAACTGTTTTTGCCATTTCATGAAGTATCCCTTGTTGCCCTTGCCCTTCTTGAAACTAGTGGTTTTACCAACCATCAACAATTGATGCTCCTACTTGACTTCTACTTTCGCGGTGTCAAACATCGCGAACACTTCAAGGATCATCATATCTATCCACGATATGTTATAGTTAATCACGGCTCTAGTAGCTTGGTGGCAATGTCTTTGGAGAAACATCACTATCTCATCTGGAAGATTAACTCCCACTCGATTCAAGTGATTGTTGTACCCGGAAAATCTGAGTACAAGCTCAATGATTGAGATCTTCTCCCTTAGTTTGTAGGCTAGAAAACTGCGTCGGAGGTCTCATACCTCTTGGCGTGGGCACGAGCACGAAATCCCAATTTCAGCCCTCGGAACATCTCATATGTTCCATGACGTTTGAAAAACGTCTTTGGTGCCTCAATTCTAAGTCGTTTAACATTACCGAACTATCACGTAGTCATCAAAAGCGTGTGTGTCGGATGTTCGCAACATCTACGAGACCACGTTCGAGGTCCAGCACCGGCGGTGCATTAAGGACATAAGCTTTCTCTTGACCGCATAATTGCTACTCTGTCAACTTTCAACTATATTTTCTCTAGGAACATATCTAAAGCAGTAGAACTAAAGCGCGAGCTATGACATAATTTGCAAAGGGCTTTTGACTATGTTCGAGATAATTAAGTTCATCTAATGAACTCCCACTCAGATAGACATCCCTCCGGTCATCTAAGTGATTACATGATCCGAGTCAACTAGGCCGTGTCCGATCATCACGTGAGACGGACTGGTCATCATCGGTGAACATCTTCATGTTGATCGTATCCACCATACGACTCATGCTCGACCTTTTGGTCTCTTGTGTTCCGAGACCATGTGCATACATGCTAGGCTCGTCAAGTTAACCTAAGTGTTTCGCGTGTGTAAATCTGGCTTACACCCGTTGTATGTGAACGTAAGAATCTATCACACCCGATCATCACGTGGTGCTTGAAGCATCGAACTTCATAGCAGTTGCCGCAGTTAGGGGAAGACTTTCTTGAAATTTTAATGAGGATCATCTTATTTACTACCGTTGTTCTAAGCAAATAAGATGCATAAACATGATAAACATCACATGCAATCAAATAGTGACATGCTATGGCCAATATGATTTTGCTCCTTTTGATCTCCATCTTCGAGGCTCCATGATCATCATCGTCACCGGCATGACACCATGATCTCCATCATCATGATCTCCATCATCGTGTCTCCATGAAGTTGTCTTGCCAACTTATTACTTCTACTACTATGGCTACCGGTTAGCAATAAAGTAAAGTAATTACATGGCGTTTGTTCAATGACACGTAGGTCATACAATAAATAAAGACAACTCCTATGGCTCCTGCCGGTTGTCATACTCATCGACATGCAAGTCGTGATTCCTATTACAAGAACATGATCAATCTCATACATCACATATCATTCATCACATTCATCTTGGCCATATCACATCACATAGCATACCCTGCAAAAACAAGTTAGGCGTCCTCCGATTGTTGTTTGCATGTTTTCTGATGGCTGCTATGGGTTTCTAGCAAGAACGTTTCTTACCTACATAAAACCAAAAGCGTGATATGCCAATTGCTATTTACCCTTCATAAGGACCCTTTTCATCGAATCCGTTCGACTAAAGTGGAAGAGGCGGCACCCGCTAGCCACCTTATGCACCAAGTGCATGTCAGTCGGTAGAACCTGTCTCACGTAAGTGTACGTGTAAGGTCGGTCCGGGCCGCTTCATCCCACAATACCGTCGAAATAAGATTGGACTAGTAACGGTAAGCATATTGAACAAAATCAACGCCCACAACTACTTTGTGTTCTACTCGTGCAAAGAATCTACGCAATAAACCTGGCTCATGATGCCCTTTGTTGGGGATCGTGGCAGAAATTCAAAATTTTCCTACGTGTCACCAAGATCTATCTATGGAGAAACCAGCAGCGAGGGAAGGAGAGTGCATCTACATACCCTTGTAGATCGCTAAGCGGAAGCGTTCAAGAGAATAGGGTTGAAGGAGTACTGCGTCGTGATCCAAATCACCGGAGATCCTAGTGCCGAGCAGACAACACCTCCGCGTTCAACACACGTACAGCCGGTGGCGTCTCCCATGCCTTGATCCAGCAAGGAGAGAGGGAGAGGTTGAGGAAGACTCCGTCCAGCGGCACAATGGCGTGGTGGTGGTGGAGGAGCGTGGCAATCTGCGGGGCTTCGCCAAGCACCGCGAGATATGAGGAGAAGAGAGGTAGGGCTGCGCCAACGGAGAAGGACTTCGTGTGTTGGGCTGCCCTTTGCCTCCACTATATATAGGGGAGAGGGGGCTGCGCCCCACCTAGGGTTCCACCCCTAGGGCGGCGGCCAGCCCTAGATCCCATCTAGGGCGGCCAAGGGGAGTAGTGACTACCAAATCAAGTGGAGGCCCTACCACTTAGTTTTTCCCCTCTCCCAAGCGCATTGGACTTTTGGGGGCTTGTGCCCCAGTCACATAAAGGCTAGGGCGACACATTACAGCCCATGCTGCTGTATTTGATGTGGTGGAACATTTTCGGACCTCGGACCCCTCCGAATCCTCCGGAACCTTCGGAAGCTTCCGGTACAATGTCTGGGAAAAAACCGAACTTTTCCGGAAACCGAACAACAACTTTCCATATATAAATCTTTACCTTGGACCATTCGGAACTCCTCGTGGCGTCCGGGATCTCATCCGGACTCGAACAACATTCAAGAACCACATACAAACTTCCTTTATAACCCTAAGCGTCATTGAACCTTAAGTGTGTAGACCCTACGGGTTCGGGAACCATCTTGAGACATGACCGAGGCGTTCTCCGGTCAATAACCAACAGCGGGATCTGGATACCCATGTTGGCTCCCACATGTTCCACGATGATCTCATCGGATGAACCCACGATGTCAAGGACTCAATCAATCCCGTGATACAATTCCCTTTGTCTAGCGGTATTGTACTTGCCCGAGATTCGATCGTCGGTATCCCGATACCTTGTTCAATCTCGTTCTTGGCAAGTCTCTTTACATCGTTCCGTAACACATCATCCCGTGATCAACCCCTTGGTCACATTGTGCACATTATGATGATGTCCCTCTTGAGTGGGCCCAGAGATACCTCTCCGTCGAACCGGAGTGACAAATCCCGCCTCTATTCGTGCCAACCCAATGAGACACTTTCGTGAGATACCTCTAATGCACCTTTATAGCCACCCGGTTACATTGTGGCGTTTGGTACACCCAAAGCATTCCCTACGGTACCCGTGTGTTGCACAATCTCATTGTCTAAGGAAATGATACTTGACATTAGAAAAGCTTTAGCATACGAACTACGATCTTTGTGCTAGGCTTAGGATTGGGTCTTGTCCATCACATTATTCTCCTAATGTTGTGATCCCGTTATCAACGACATCCAATGTCCATGGTCAGGAAACCGTAACCATCTATTGATCAACGAGCTCGTCAACTAGAGGCTTACCAGGGACATGGTGTTGTCTATGTACCCACACATGTATCTGAGTTTCCTTTCAATACAATTATAGCATGGATAATAAACGATTATCATGAACAAGGAAATATAATAATAACTAATTTATTATTGCCTCTAGGGCATATTTCCAACATGAAAGCCCAAAGAAAAATAGGGTTGATGCTCCCGCCTTTGCATGCCACAAATACTCTAAGTAGCAAGAAGCATGGAGTCTCAAGGGAGTTCGTCATACCGTCCGCCGACAACCAACACGTGTACACACCACATCTCCCAGAGTAGGGGACGTAAAACATGACATCCAATTCCTGCACTTTCACTATTCCTAAGTTTTTCCTATCCTACATTCCAAATGGGCCCTAAGATGTTACAAGTTGATATTTGTTTTGCATTTTTCCTATTTTTTCAATAGGGAGGTTAAATCTCCGACCTCTGCATCATTATGTGCACACAACCATTATTTAGGGTTCTATCTGCTTGTTGTCTCATCTTTGGAACACTTAAGCTTTGTTTTCAGTCCAAACCAATGTCTTCATTACATCCATATAGTGTTCTGTCTAAAAGATTCCATATCACAATCAGTCAAGTACCGGGTGGACACATCTCTCGAGAAGTGATATTGGACCAGAAGGTGCTTAATTTCCATCTATAACAACACACCACCTTGAACATGTACCATTGACTGATAAAAGTATTCCCAGTTTTCCAATATATAGTCCCATGCAATGATGATTGCTGATATGGATCAAAACTCTCGCCTTCTATTAACCAGGATGACAACCTCCAATCACTTATTGGTAACTTCGAACTCAAGCTGCATGATACGCCTACACTCACGTAAGAGAATGGATCTCAGAGTAAAAGTTAGTCGGCTGCTAAACAAAAATGTAAAAGCCCAGTTGACGCAACCATGATCAGCTAGCCAATTCGTTCTTAATTTTCTCAAAAAATGCTAAATCGTTCATAAATGTATTGGCAAGCCGCGTGTATAAAAATAGTTCATCATAACAATAGAAATAATTAACTTAGGAAATCAGGGTAATTAATGACAACTACGTCAAGGTTCAGTGGTCAAAATATCGAATTTAAGTGATGACCATTGCAAAGGAAGCAAGCAAGAATCAAAATATACTCCACACGGAGGTTGTACTAGTCAAAATTATAAGAAGCCTCAGATTTTCCATTCGAGGAAACACACCCTAGTAGAATAGAACAAGAATCTAAGAAATATGAACTTACTGAATCATGTTGACTCACTGTAGCATCCCTGAATCTCATAGGTAACACAGTACACACACTTTCTCTGTCATATAGATTGTGGACTTGAATCTAAGAGGAACAAAGCAAAATATTTCTAAATAAAAATAAGGTTATTTTAAATAATAAATCCCATAGTGTATATCCGGTTGTTGTATACAAGTTAGGCATACCTCCAGGTCAAGAACCGGATCAAATTCCTTTTCCAGAAACTGCCAACTGATTTCAAGAAGATTATCTTCAAACTGCTCCCCAAATTGACCGTATTAGCTACGATAAATTGAATGAACTGATCTTATAAAGTTAAAGGATGTACACCTCAGATAAAGTTGTACCAAGCTCCAATGACATCACATCTATGACATCTCCTCTTCTAATGCCCATCTTTTGGGCAGTAGAGTTAGGAAGCACCTGCAGAGATTAGAGTTAAGTATTACTACGTAAGAAGATAATTTATTTTAAAAAAATTGAGGAGCAGAAAATTGGTGAAAAAGCTTGATCACTTAATTAAGAACCGAACAAGAAATGGAAAAATGGAGACGGGGGAGGGGCTATATACATATTGAGTAATCAAACCTTATCTACAATGAAACCACTTCTGATATTGTGGCGGATAGATAGCTCATCTCGACGATAAATATTGAGCATCCTTACTGCCTTCAACTGCAGATCGTGCACTGGATGAATAATGTGTCTGCAATAATGCAACTAAGGCACTTGTCATTGCTGGGCGACCAGTGGTAAATA
The DNA here is from genome assembly GCA_021605145.1 of Aegilops bicornis. Taxonomy (NCBI): domain Eukaryota; kingdom Viridiplantae; phylum Streptophyta; class Magnoliopsida; order Poales; family Poaceae; genus Aegilops; species Aegilops bicornis. The sequence continues at coordinate 389,982 of JAHIAL010000138.1, forward strand.
ATCTCTACAAACTAAATCTAGTCAAACCAGATTGTACACATGTGGTCACCGATTTATAAAGTGGCAAATTCTAATGGTAAAATCTAAAATTTAAAAACTTAGTTAGGCCGGAAAACTTAAGTTAGTGTTCATCATTTGAGATCTTTCACCCAGTTTTTAATAGAGACGTCAGCCTAATAATCTTTTTACAATAATCCTCAGCAAACCGACCTGCTACCATCTAGCACCTGCATTTGCAAACACTAATTACCAAGTTTATCCAACTAAAATCTTTCAATAATGACATGATTGTAGTACAAAGAAAAGTGAACTTACCCAAATCGATACCACATTTGAATACACTTCATCACTGTAGAGATAGAAACAATGGCAGTTCCAGTGAAATGGTTATCTATCATTCCTATGACCTGGCCATTTTTGTTGATTACAGGCCCACCAGTGCAAGTCTACAACACAAACATAATATAGAATTAATCATATGGAGATACTATATATGTAGTTACATATGAAGACAAAACAAAAACATCGGGCATTAAAACATTATTAGTTTACCACAGGGCTGTCAGTTCTGGAGAAGAGATAATGATTCTGCCCTACAAATGGTTGATCCAGCCCTAAAATTGAGCCACTCCCCACAATCAGATGATAATCTTTGTCTCTGCCCAAGATAAATATTTGTTCGTCATAATTTGGTCGAGATCCAAACGAGGCTGGCATCAAAGTATGCTCAGTTACGATTTGTAACAAAGCCACTTCATAATGTTTGTTGAAGAATAAGAATCGTGCCTGCACTTTGGTATCACTGGACAGATGAACAAACACCTGAAATACAAAATGCGCAACGTTACAGTAATACTATACGAGAAGCACTATCGATTGATGTTAAAAAATAAATACAATAATCACCTTTAGCTTGGGATGGCATAGCTTGCAGCAGATGAGAGAAGATGTGTGTTAGAGTACGTAATGGGCCTGGGCTGGCGGTATAGCCCGTTAGTCTTAGGGTTAATTAAAGATAAGGGTCGCTTTCTTAGGGGTTAAGTAAGCCTTACTTGGGAGTCAAGTAAACCTCTCTATATAAAGAGAGGAGATGTATCAATCTAATCAAGCAAGAATTAAGAAGGAAATCCCTTCCCTCTTGCCCGGCCGTGGGCCTTTCCTTCTAGCAGCGCCATAACAATTTGGTATCAGCTAGCTTCGGTTCGATCATGTCTTCACCGCCGCCAAGCCCGTCTCTTCCGCTGCCGGTCACCTCGTCGCCTCCGGCGACCACCACATTTCGCCGCCCGCTGTCGCTCATGCCGGGATCCTCCGTCGCGGCCGCCCGCCGTCCTCACCCCGGAGGAGGTGTTAAAGTGCTGGGACCCTAACCCAGCGGTCCAGAGATCCACATGTTCTTGGCCGGGTCTCTGGGGCGCCCAGCTCGCGCCGCCATCGCCATGGCGCCGTGGCTGTTCGCGGCAACCGCCGCGCGGCGGCCTTCGCCGGGCAGCTTCTGCTATCCATCGCCACCACCGCCCAACCACAGCTGCGGTGGCAGCCGCCCGCTCTAGCGGCCTCCGCCTTCCGGCGCTTTCTGTGCAGCGGCGGCCACCGCTGCCCGGCGTGACACCGCGGCAGCCACCGCCCGGTCGGCTCCACGCCAGTATGGGATGCCCTACGGCCGGACTGCGATGACCTTGTTCCCATCAGCGCCGCCGCCATCCCAAGGCGTCCACATCCAGCAGATCAAGTCCCTGTCGCTGCAGTCACCGCTTCCGTCTTGGACCGCTACCCGGCACGTATCGGCGGCGGTGAGGATGCTGTCGCTGCTGCCTCCTCCTAAGCAGCGTCGGCGTGTCTTTGGAGATGTGGTCTGCAGCTGCCGCTCCTCCAAGTTGCCCTTCGCTGCGCAAAGGACCTCGATCTTGTCCGCTGCGTCGAGGATCTTGGGCATGCGGTTTCCCCCACGGGCGGCGGGCATGCTGTTTTCCCCGTGGGCAGCGACCTCAAAGTCTGCGACATCAGCGGTTGAGGCGCACCCTCCTCGACATTCTCCATCGCAAGCCCTCCACTCTTCCACATGCGGTGCAGACCAACAGCCATACACATGCACTTCTTTTGTCCAGTGGTGTCCATGGGATCCAGTGGCTGTACACGTCTGCGTCCAAAATAAAAGCGTCGATCTATTTCAGTTTGAGAGTAATAACACAAGCCGAGATGTAAAAGGCTTGTTTTTAGGTGTTAGGTTTGTGTTGCGTCGAGTCATGGTTATAAGTTGGTTGAAATTGCAGCTCGAGGACAAAGCGCATGTCGGTGGGGTGTAGTGTTAGAGTATGTAATGGGCACAGGCTGGCGGTATAGCCCGTTAGTCTTAGGGTTAATTAGAGATAAGGGTCGCTTTCTTAGGGGTCAAGTAAGCCTTGCTTGGGAGTCAAGTAAACCTCTCTATATAAAGAAATGAGATGTATCAATCTAATCAAGCAAGAATTAAGAAGGAAATCCCTTCCCTCTTGCCCGGCCGTGGGCAGAAAGGCCCCCGGCCGGCCCTCTCACGCCCTCCTTCTAGCAGCGCCATAACAATGTGAGGATCTTTGCGGTTTTTGTTGCCTCATCAAACTCATAGACAATACCGGTGCACTGGAATAGTACTGCCCCATCTGATCACGAACCGTAAGCTGCTATATATGCTAGAACGAATCAATGAGACGAAACGAAGTTTGTGATGATCACGAACATATTGATTACCGGGGTCTGTAGATGAAATTGCGACAACCGAGCGTGATTTATCCATCACCATGTCGCTGTCCTCCAAGCTGTTTATGGATTTCTCAGTGTCGGGATCCTTGACCTCGCTTGTAATGGTCGGAAGATCAACACGAAAAACTTGAGAATAACGAAAAAAAAGTTAGCGCATGCAGAGGCAAAAACAGGAACACCAAAGAGAAGAGAAAATGGGATGCAGTGGGCCTCCCTTGGATCTTGTAGAGCCTCCCTACCTGGGATCTTGTAGAGCCTCCCTTGCTCATCTTTACGAACCATCCAGTCTGTCACCTTGCCGGTGTTAGGGTTTGGCGGCCGGGCGGCTAACTTGAGCTCCCCCTTGGAGAGGGACCTTGTCGGTGCCGCCGTCTTGTGCTTCTTTTGCTTCCCCGCACTCACATCCTCTACCCTCGTCCTCTTGGAAGGGCCTGTCTTCGCCGCCGCCGCCGCCTGCAATCTTGCACGAGAGCGAGTCAGCCTTCCCTCCACCGCCCCTCCGGTGGCATCCCCTTGTTTGGTGAGGGGGCTCATCCTTGTGAGGGGCTAGGAAGGGGATTAGGGTTTGGCGGGCGGCTGGTGCATCGGTCGCCGTATACGCGTGGTGAGAGCGCGATGGATACGCAGCGCACGGCCTTGACCGCAGTGAGAACGATTCAGTTCGGCTCGCCGAGCAGTGCACATTGCGACAGAACGAAACAAAACATGCGCGCGCGTGTACTCGCATTCCTTCAAGAAAAAAAAACACGCATCGCATGCATGCATTCCACAGGAACAAGTCTAAAATAAACCCTGAACTCGTAGGCGTTAGCTAAATCGAACCCTAAATTTCAAATCCCAGAAATCAGCACACCCAACTCACTAATCCCAGTCCAAAATGAACCCTAAGCTCATTCCTAACAGGGATTGATGACATGGCAGAGGAAACTGGGATTGCTGGCTGTTGGGGCACGTTGGGCGCGTCGAACTTGGGCTGGCCCACAACGGCCCATAGCGCCTCCTCTGTTATTATTGGAGAGGCAGCCCACGAAGGCGATCCATCCCCTCAAGCGGATGGCCTCTCGCATTCCCCTGCTCGAGCGACGGCAATGGCGAGGGGCGGGTGAATGGGTGATCGGCGGCAACGGTGGTGATCTTGACGGCAGGACGATGAGTGGCGTTGAAGGTAATATCTTCGATGTACTCCTCCTCCGGTCGCTGCAATTTAGGCTCTCTCTGCCCTGTTAGTGTTAGGGTTTGTGGGCGAAAAATTGGGGCTTTTCGTCAACTGTAAAGTTAGGTTTTGGGATGATTTTATTTTTGCGTTTTTGTTATTCCAAATGCTCGGATTAGGACAATGTAGTGATATTCTCATGTTTGTTTCAGTTAAATCATGGATCCGAAGGAGATTTTGAATGTCAGATTTCATATTGGAGGGCAGTTCATCCGCAATGGTCCTGTTCTGGATTATGTGGGGGGCGATTAAGAGATGTCACATATCGAGAGGGACAAGTTGTCATTGCAAGAAGTTAGAGGGCATTTGAAAGACCATGTTGATTTGAAGGAATCGATGAAGCTGTATTTTCTGTATCCTAGGAAGGAACTAGCTGATGGTCTGGTGTTTTTGTTTGATAACAGTGGTTGTATGAATATGGCAGACTATATTTGTGTTGGAGATGTAGCAGATATTTATGTTGAATATCATGGGGAGCAGGACAACGAGTACAACAGCAGTGGTAGTGATTATGAGAATGAGATAATGGATGTAAGTGATGATGAATTTGAAGAACCTGATATTGTCATTAGTGCAGAGCCACTTGACAGTGGTGTGCTCACTCAACTTGTTAGCAGTCCAGTTAAGCAGACCAGGTCTAGAAGAACTTTAGAAGCTAGTGATGTTGTTCAAGTGCCAGATTCCCAATTTGTCATTTCTCAAGTGTGCAATCCAGATGAAGTGCCAGTTCAAGCACCAGAGCAAGTCAATGTTCAGAGAAGTACAAGAGCAGAGCAAGTCAATGTTCAGAACAGTACAACAACAGAGCAAGTGAATATTCACTAGTAGAAAAAGGGTCAAATGTGAAGCACAATAGTGCCGGTTTGAATTTCAGCCGACACTAATGTGTATATTAGTGCCGGTTCGTGGCGGCGATCAATAGCACCGGTTCGTGGTGAACCTTTAGTACCGGTTCATGCCACGAACCAGTACTAAAGAGGCTGTGTCAGCCTGTGGTCAGGCTACGGCCCCACCATCACCATTTAGTGCCGGTTCGTACCACGAACCGGTACTAATGAGGTTATAAAGTTGTTTTAGTCCCACCTCGCTCCCCTAACAAGCCTTTTACCACCTTAAATATGTTATTTCTCAAACTATCACAAGCACTTGGTCTTCATTGAACTCTATGTGTAGAATTTGTGGCAATATGAGTCTTTATCGGTTTATAAATCGTTGATGACTCATATTGACAATTCAGATTGTACACACAAAGATCATTGATGATCAAAGTATTTTTGATGTTATAAGATCATATTGACAATTTAGATCAGAAAGAAATATAAGATCATCATCTAAATGCTCTTATATTTTTTTGCGTTAAGTATGCACCATTCAAAGCGACGGCATCAACTTTCAACCGTTTATGCCTTCATTTGTTATTTTTCATGCATTTAATGATTTGTTTTGAGAACTAAATGACCTGCAAATTGAAAAGCACTACAAATGAACTCTGAAAAGTTGAAACTTGGCATGGTATCATCATTTCACCCACATATCATGTTCAAAAAGTAGAGAGGGTTAAGGCAAAAACTGGATGCACTTCGTTTACAAACTGGACAATCTCTTTCGAAGTATTCGGGTTTATGACGAAATTAAACTCATCTGTTACAAAGGCATTTCATTTTTTAAACTTATTACAACTCCAGTCTTCAGTATGCACTATTCAACTGCTAGGCGGGAGGAGCTCTTAAGTACCGGTTCCAACTGCTAGGCGGGAGGAGCTCTTTAGTACCGGTTCTAACTGCTAGGCGGGAGGAGCTCTTTAGTACCGGTTCGTGCCACGAACTGGTACTAATGAGGTTAATGTCGAGTAAGGCTGGGGCCCCACGAGCACCTTTAGTAACGGTTCATGGATGAACCAGTACTACAGTTTCTTAGTAAGCTGTTTTTAGTCCCACCTCGCGAAGAGAGAGGACTAGGAGCGGTTTATAAGCCCGAGTGCGAGACGATGAAGAAGAGGCTCAATGCTCACGTTAGCTTAGCTTCAAGCCTTCAGAATATGGTAGACTGCACGGAGCTATGCGCAGTGCGATTTACACTATTCCAAAGGCTTGAAACAAATTAACAAAGCATTGCACCTCTTTTTATTTTTAATAACTTATTACAACTCCGGACTTCTTACATTATGGCAAAAACTAATTGCACATCAGCATTTCTTTTTTTAAACTTTGGTTATAACTCCAAACTTTGACCATCAAGTTTTGCGTAAAAGAAAAATAGCAGAAAAGAAAATAGCGAGAAAAGAAGAAAAACTATAGCTTAAAACAAAAAAAACTATATAAAAAAACTACTCAGAAATAAATAGAAGAAAATAAATATAGCAGAAAAGAAAAAACTACTCAGAAATAAATAGAAGAAAAAATAAAGCAGAAAAGAAAAAAAATATATTTGCTATTTTTCAATCGTTTACAAAATGACCGTGAAATTGAAAATCACTACAAAATGAACTCTGAAAATGTTGAATTTTGGCAAACTAGATGAAAAACTACTCACAAATAAATAGAAGAAAATAAATATAACAGAAAAGAAAAACTATACAAAAACTACGCAGAAATAAATAGAAGAAAATAAAGCAGAAAAGAAAAAAACTATAAAAAATTGGGCCGCTGCCACAGTGGGCCCTGCTTCATGAAGGCGTGCGATTCTGACAGCCTTAAAGGCCCAAAGCAGACTCACGGGGCAGCGTGCAGAATTTAGACCCACAAACCTGCTATATAGAGGAGTTCAAAGAGGTAGCCGCGGCTGGGTTTATAAACCAAAGGCTGCCCTTCGCCCAGCGAGGTGGGACTAAACTTTGGGGCGGCGTAGCCTGAGGCCTTTAGTACCGGTTGGTGGCTCCAACCCGGTACTAAAGACTACCTTTAGTACCGGTTGGAGCCACCAACCAGTACTAAAGGCCAACTTTGGCCAGGCCTTTAGTACCGGTTGGTGGCTCCAACCGGTACTAAAGGTCCATCCTATATATATAGCACTTACGAAAATTTCAGTTAACATCTCCCCACTTCGTCTCCAACCTCTCGCGACATCGCCGCGCGCCGATCCGTCGTTGCCGTCGTCGCCGTCATCGTCGTCGTCGTCGTCGCTGTCCCAGCCGCCGCCCGTCGTCGTTGTTGTCTCGCGCCGCCCGCCGTCGTCGTCCGCCCAGATGTTCGCAGACTACATACACGCTTCTCGCCCAGACACATACTTCCCAGACGCTGGCGCCCTTGGCCAGACAGACGTCTGGCGTCGGAGCGGCGTACACACATACACACATACACACACACATATACACACACTACACACATACACACACACACACACACACATTTTTTTACTTATTTTCTGTTTTCTGTTTTCTGTTTTTAGAAAATTTAGTTAGATATTAATTTAGCTAGGTATGTGAGATTTGAACTAGTTGAATAATTAATATAACTAGTTTATTTTTAGTAAGAAAATTGTCTAACTAGTTTATTTAGGTATATGAGATTTGAACTAGTTGAATAATTAAAATAACTAGTTTATTTTTAGTAAGAAAATTGTCAAACTAGTTTATTTAGGTATTTGAGATTTGAACTAGTTGAATAATTAATATAACTAGTTGAATAATTAATATAATTGTCGAACTAGTTTTTCTGTTTATTTAATGTTTTTATATATTTTGAGTTTATATAAATGTTAGATTAATGTCGAATGTTAGATGAATTAGATAGAAAAGTTAAATATATAGTAATGTCAATTGTTAGAGATGAATATAATTAGATATATATTTGAATTGGCTAGATATTAATTAATGTTAGATAGTAATAAGTGTTTAATGTTTCACCTATATGAACATATAGGAAATGTCATCTGACGACTAAAAGATTTCATTATGTGCGAACACTGTGAAGACCAAGTAGCGGCCTGTATGCGACGTAAATTTCCTTGTTGATGGTAGGCGCTCAAAGATCAAGCTGAATGAGACATTCAAGTGCATACAAGAAGTCACAACGGCAGTTATTATTTGAATGCAAAACTTATGCTTCATTTGCTTCAACTTATAATTTTAAAGCATGACTTATGCTTCATTTACTTCAACTTATAATTTTAAATTTTCACTATTCTACTAGCGCATCCCCTGCCATGCAAGAATTTTTGTCTTGGATAAGATAGGTTTTAGTGCTATAGATGATATGGAGGTAAAGAGAGTTTACTTGAAGACGGAGCATGGGTATACTTTCAACGTCAAATTATATAATGGAGACACATACACCCATTTTGAATGCAAAACTTGGCAAGCACTATGCAAGGCTTATGCATTTGAGCCTGATATGGTTATCACCTTTGATATTCGTCCGAAGATGATATGGAAGGTAATATAGACATCCGGGTCGATGTGCAAACGCCTCCAGTTCTACCATTATGTGAGTTTTTCTCAACCATGCATGCATATGTTTATGTCTTTGATACAGTTTATTCAAAAATAGTTGACAACTAATTTGTGTTGTCAGCTTATTTCGTTCAAACAAACATGTACGGCGCTTGGTAGACAGGACCTACTACTGCCCCGGGGCTCAACTAAACTGCGAGGAGATAAGTCATTATGTTTCATGGCTTGAGGATCTTAATATTGTCAAGACAATTTTTTTTCCTGAACTTAGAAATGTTAGTACTCAAAACGTGCGACCAATGGTGATCGTATTGAACTACGGTCACATCTATAATCGAAAGATGGTAAGATTTTAACTATTTGTCCTTAATTAGTGCATCTTTTGCATACATTATTTTTGAAGCTAAACTTTCATTGCTTAGTATATTAATTACTATCGATGTTCTTTCAACAGGGACTTCCGATGACAGCTTGTGCCTCGATTGGATCGAGTCAAAAGGTCGCATGTCAATGGTTAGCTTACGACCAAGATTTCCTACATTGCACATGAGTGCATTCAGGATTTCTGAAAGCGAAGAATGCTTAATAGTGAAAGATTGGAGCAAAATTGTTAACGATCGCAGAGAAGTACTAGGGGCAGCAAGGAGAAGTGCAACCCAAGATTAGGAGATAGATTCATCCGCATGCTCCAAAGATGATGAATCAGAGAGCTATACATGTTCTATGCTATTCTACCCGAGAGGGAGCAGCGGGAGTAGCTAGTTCATGCTCTTAATTAGTACTTGTCCTCTCTCATGTCCGTATTGTCCTGAACTTGATGTTGGTGATGATTATGTTGAACTTCGATGATATCTTTGCTTACATTACAAAGTGTATGTTTATTCTTTAATCTAGCCAGTGTTGGTGATGATTAGATAGCTAGCGGTAATGACTATGATGATTAAATAGTGGTAATTAATGACGACTACTATGATTTTTAGCTAGCTAGAGTTTATTTATTTATTAATATGCGATGATGATGATGATGATGATGATGATGATGATGATGATGATGATGATGACGACTACAACTCATTATAACGTAAAACAATCCTAAGTTAAATTGATAAAACAAATTTAATTGAAAAATAAAAAATAAAACAAAAACCCACAAACATTTAGTACCGGTTGGTGTTACCAACCGGTACTAAAGGGCTCCCGGCCCCCGGAGCTGGCTCGTGCCACGTGGTTTCCCTTTAGCACCGGTTCGTCTTTGAACAGACTAAAGAGAAGGGGGCTTTAGTGCCCACACTTTAGTGCGGTTACTAAACCGGCACTAATGGGCCTTACGAACCGGTGCTATTGCCCGGTTCTGCACTAGTGATTGCAGCAGAGCAAGTCAATATTGTAGCAGAGCAAGTCAATGTTCAGAACAATATTGCAGTTTCAGACAGTGATTCTGATGAAGATACTGAGTACATGCCCCATAGTGAGGATAGTGGAGAAAATTCTGAAGTTGTGGAGCTTAGGAGGCATGCTAGAAAATTCAAGAAGAAGATGAGAGATACAAAGAGTTGGCTTGCAGGAGATTCATCAGCTCCTGTTTCCATTGAACTAATTGCAAATATGGAAGAACAGATAGAGGGAGAGGAGAAGGAGTGGGGCTATGATTCATCTGATGAGAAATATTCTTATGATGAAGATTCTGATGGGCAAATGGTTAGGAGGAAGAGCAAGTATCCCAGATACAACAATGGCAGAGATATTCCACACTTTTCATTAATAATGGTGTTCAGAAGCAAAGAATCAGCTTGTGAAGGCATTGAAGAGATATGGAATTGTTACCAAGAGGAGCATTGTGTTCATGAAATCAGAGGCAGACAGAGTCAGAGCTAAGTGTGGATGGCCTGGGTGCCCTTGGTTGATTTATGGAGCCAAAACCTCAAGAACAAGCAGGTTTCAGATTATTACTTTTAATGATGAGCATGAATGTGCACAAAATAGAGAGAACAAACTTGTGACAGCAAAGGTTATTGCTCAAAGATATGAGCACTTCATTTTAGCTAATCCAATGTGGAAGATTGAGAGCATCAAAGCAACAGTTCTCCAGGATATGTTTGCCGATGTATCAACTTCTAAGTGCAAGCATGCAAAGAAGCTAGTCATGGACAAATTAAGAGCTGGAATGAAGAATGAGTACACTAGGGTTTTTGATTACCAAGCTGGAGCTGCTCGAAGTAATCCAGAAGCATCATTGCAGTTTGTTTGGATCCTACAAACATGGAAGAAAACATATTTCAAAGCTTTTATGTGTGCTTTAATGCAATCGAAGTTAGGGTTCAAGGTCAGCTGCAGGAAAGTAATAGGATTAGATGGATGTTTTTTTCAAAGGGCCGTGAAAGGAGAGCTATTGTGTCTGTTGGTAGAGATGCCAACAATCAAATGTAACCACGGCATGGGCTGTTGTTGAGAAGGAAACAAATGAAAATTTGGAAGTGGTTTATTGGCTTGCTTATTAAAGATCTTGACATTAATAACAATGGAGCTGGATGGGTGTTCATTTCGGATCGCCAGAAGGGGCTGATTAATGCTATGAAGGACTATCTGCCAAATGCAGATCACAGAATGTGTGCTAGGCATATCTATGCCAACTGGAGAAAGAAGCATAGGGCACATGAGTGGAAGAAGAAGTTCTGGGCAGTTGCCAAAGCAGCAAACAAGCAAGACTTTAACTACTACAAAGCAAAGCTAGCCCAAGAAACACTAGATGGTGCAAAAGATATGATGAGAACAAAGCCAGTACATTGGGCAAGGGCATTTTTTCCAGTGGGTTCCAACTATGAATCAGTTGACAATAATCTTTGTGAATCTTTTAATCATGCAATTGTTGAAGCAAGGTTTTATCCAATAATTTCAATGCAAGAAAAAAATTAGGAAACAGATACTTGTTAGAATTCAGGAACAAAGGGCCAAAGGTCAGAAGTTTCATGGAAAAATATGCCCCAGTGCTTTTAAGAAGTTGAAGAGTAGCATAGCAAGGACACAGTTCATGGAGGTACTTTGGAAGGGCAAAGATGGATTTGAAGTCAAACTTATCACTGGAAGAAAAAGGCAGTACACAGTGAGTCTTGACAATTGGACATGCTCATGTGGCTACTTCCAGCTGGCAGGTCTTCCTTGTTCCCATGCAATAACAACTATCTTCAAATGTGGCAAAAAAGTGGAAGGTTTCATTGCTCCCTATTATTTTGTTGAAGTATTCAACAAAATTTATAATTTCTTATTTGGAACCTCAGAGAAGGTGAAGAAATGTGGCCGATTCGACAAACCTAGGCCTCAAGCCCCAGCATATGCAACCATACCAGACAGCATGCTAGGCAGGCCTAAGAATAATGATAGGAGGAGGGAAGAAACAGAGAAACTTAAGCCTAGCAAAAAAATGAGCAAGCATGGCACTGTAATTATTTGCTCAATGTGTGGGACTGTTGGACATAACAAGACAAGTTGCAAGCAAAATCCAGAGAGAAGCAAGAAGAAGAATGCCCATCTTAAGAAGACTAGCAAAAAAGGGACACAACAAAGGTAAATTTCATTGATTTACATGAGTTTTACTATTTTCTCTTGAATTTTACTAAATTAACATGAATTTAACAATTATAGGGAGTTTACATGAGTATTACTAACTTCTTTTGAATTTTACTAGGCTGGTCCATCTTCACAACCTTCTCAACCAGCAACTATGGCAGCACCAATGTCTACTCCAAGATCATCTCCCTCTATGGCAGCTACTGCACAACCTGCAACAGGAACTGCCCCAAGATCATTTGGAACTGTGCCAAGTACTGTAGCTTCAAGGTTTAAACCTCCCAGGAAGTCATCAGCAAATGCACAAGCTGGACCATCTACTGCAAATAAAAGAAGAAAGAGGGCTCCTGCATCTTCACTGCCCAACTACCAATACTTCACTGCAAGTGGCAACTAGTTACATATTTGTGTTGATCATGTACTGAACTATGTCCTTTTGATTATCATGTACTGAACTATGTGCTTTTGGTGATCCTTTGATGAAGTATGTCCTTTTGGTGAACTGTGATGTTGTAAACTGAGATGCTGTCAACTGAAATGCAGTCAAATTTCAAGCAATGTTTGCTTTATGTGCACTGTATTTGCACTTTGTTTCTTACAAATCAATTACTGTCATTTTGCTACGCAAATGCCAGTAGAAATGCAATCAAATTTCAAGCAATGTTTGCTATATAGATGCACATTCTGCTATGCAAATGCAAATACCAGCAGAAATGCTGTCAAAATGCAAGCAATGTTCACAGCAGAGTTCTCATTCTGCTAGTTTCATTTTCATTTTCCTATGCAAATGCCAGTAGAAATGCTGTCAAAATGCAAGCAATGTTCACAACAGAGTTCTCATACTGTCAACTTGCTCATTTCCATAGAATTGATACAAAATAGCTACTGCAACTTCCATTAAAAACTGAGATTTTCATTAACTGACAGATCATAGTATCATTGATAACAAACCACTCCCAAATCACAAATAATAGCATTACAAACCATTGCATACATGTTCATTGCACTTGCACTTTTTCCTACCAAAAGAACTCACACCAACTGCTAACCTCACATTCAGAACACTAGCATTTTCCCTAGGAAAACACCTACCACAAAGACAATGAAAACCATCACCACATTTATATATTTGCCTTTCATTGCTTTTAGTTATGCATTCTTCTCCTTTAACTGAACCTGCAGAGACATAACCACATTCTGTAATGCTGCTTCATGACCAGACACAGGCACATTTGGAATTCCATCTTCAGCCTCAGCCACAGATCTCTGACCCTTTAGCCTCCACACCTCGTCTCTCAAATCTCCAATCAAGTTGCTAAAAAATGTGGGCAAAGGATCATCATGCCATTCCACATAGCCACATCCACCATGCTATTCAATAGAAAATGAAATCAATCACAAACTAAGAGCAAGAAAAGAGCAGCAAAAAAGGACTTGAGCACAGAAAATGGGGCTCACCATTGCATCCACACAGGCGTAGTACCTCCTGCCGGGGTTTTGCGGCTCCACCAGATCCATCTTGGCGCCTTGCACGACTGCGCAATGGCACATCTTCGGCGGCTCGTACGCCATTGGGCTCTCACTATAAGCTATAGGAGACCTCGAGTCCGTCTCCCTCCTTCCACTGGCGCGGCGGAATCCGGGAGCGGAAGAAGCCCCTGAACTCCACGACATCGCGTCGCTCTTGTCCCTGCCGCCGTCGTGCTCTACTCGCCGTCGCCCCTGCCGCCGCCGTGCTCTGTGCCTCGTCGCCCTGCCGCCGCTAACCCTAGCACCTCACTGCCCAAATTCCCCAATCCTTAAAACAAAAACGACCACACCACCAGTCAACACTTTCACTGGCTGGCCCACAAGTCAGGTCAACAATCCCCGTTGACTACTGCCATGTCACTGTTTTTAGCCTAAAATACTGTCAGGGTTCATTTTGGACCGGGATTAGTGAGTTGGGTGTGCTGATTTCCAGGATTTGAAATTCAGGGTTCGATTTAGCTAACGCCTACGAGTTCAGGGTTTATTTTGGACTTTTTCCCATTCCACACGAGTGCGCGTCGCATCATTTCGTTCGAGGCCCATGCATGTGTGCGTGCCACCGGCCTCTCGCCTCGTTTTCACGCCCGCTAACAACAAGCTCCAACGCCGGCCGGCACGAGAGAGCAACCTCCCAAGCTCAGCTCTCGCCGGCCGGCCAAAACGGTGCCGGCAATCGTACGTTATATGTACCTATGTCGCCGCCGTGCTCCTTCCACCAACCACCAAAGGAATCATCGGCAGCGGCATAGCCAGCCCACGGTCCCGCCGATTTCATCGGAGAGCCATCGACAATGCCATCGAGTTCACGCTCGCGGTCCTCCCCTGAGCACGTTCGTGTGCTCTACAGGGCTGCAGCTTCCCGGGAGTCCTTTGATTGTCCCCAACATTTTGGCAATTTCAGCCGTCCGCCGGTGACGGAGACGCCCGAGCTCCCAAGCACGCTCGCCGGCCAAAACGGTGCCGCCCGGGAGGGAATACTATCCCTACGTACCGGCATGCTCCTTCACCCAGCCACCCAAGGAGTCGTTGTCGGACATCTTCCCCGGCTCCGGCATGGCTAAGCCACGAGCCCACGACCCAATCACCTCAAGCTCCATATGATCATGCCGCCGCTCCGCCGATCGATGACGTCCGACCGTCAAGCTATCTTCTTTTCTCTTTGCACAAAACAAGACGAGGACACCCATGCATACATGTGCATGCATGTCCACAGGAACACAAAGTTTCTTTGTAGCTCAGGCTGCATGGAACCTCTTATCCTCAATCCTCCAACCTTGCTTTGAGATCCGTACTCTCCAACTAACTTACAACAAGCAGATTTCTCTCTTTTGTTTCTCTAAAATGAAACAATATATGAACTTCAAACTTTGCAGATCGAGCAAACATTAGAACATCAATGTGTGAAAAAACTTTCAGATTTTTTGGACTGATATAAATATAGAAAATGAGATTTTGTTTGACTAAAAATATTATTTTAAGCATTTAAAATGCATGAAAAAAATCTGAAAGTTTTTCCCCAGATTGTAGTTATAATGTATTGTTGTTCTGCAAAATTTGAAGTTTATATGTTGTGTCGTTTGAGAGAAACAAAAAAGACAAATGCGTCTGCACGGATCGCGATGCAGAAGTGGATGGCAAAGATAAGGGGTACCGTGTAGCCTGAGCTACAGAAAACCACACTCCCACAGGAAACCGACCGAGGGAGCTTTCCTTCTTCCCCAATTCCGGTTGGCTACCTTGTTGCTTTCGTTTCCGCCGTAAGCCTCGTCATTATTTATTTTCAAGATGCGCACGGCTCCAGCGTCCTTCCCTCAAAGGATCCGACTGAATCTGTTGAGGCGGCGTCCAGTTTGGAAGCAAGGTGTTTTCCTTTCTCCATAGACAGGTAGTCCTTAAGGTATTTTCCAAAACAATCTGCCCTTCACCTGTAGGGTACTCAACCTCCAGCCCCCAAATCCGTCCATTATTTCATTCATCCCGACAATAGCAAAGCCAGTTGGAACTGGAGCGAAATGGAAAGTTGCATCAGGTTGAGGAGGTAAGACATAGCCGACCGCCACCTTCAAGGTCAGGTTATGGCATTTTGCCATTAGCACACAATATTCATTAGCCGTGATACCATCCACGGGGTAGCGACGAGCCGTGATATCAGGCTGAACATGCTCCGTGTAAGCCACGCTACTTCTCCACTAAGATGGTGGGGTAGCATCATGGGCAGTATCTAATGAAGGATCTTCGTACCGCTGAGATGGTGGGCCGGTAGTTCGCTGGCTCTCAAGTGCCTCTAGATTCGCTAATCTTTCATTGATCTTTCTGCATTTCGCTTGCTTCCTATTTCTTCTTTCTCTCTCGGCTTCTATAACCAGTGCTGCTGGGAAACCCATGCACCCACGCAACGGATCCTGATGTTCCTCGTGTTCGTCTAGGGTGTTCAGGATTCCCGAGGGCCTTGTACAACTCGTCCGTATCTCTGTCGGGATGGAACCTCCCTTCCTGCGCTTCCTTGATTGCTTCCTCAAGCTTTTTGACGGGTCTTTCAAGTTAAGCTTTCGTGAAAACACATTTCCCTGATTCTGGGTCCAAAGTTCCCCCAACCCCGAAGAAGCAAGTCCTTGCCCGATCTGGCCGGTGCAATGTTGCTGGTTGGACCCCTTTAGCAAGCAGGTCTTGCTCAGCTCTGTCCCACGTAGGCCGGGCTTTGCTGTAGCCACCTGACCCCGTAACATGGTGATACTTCTTCTTTGCTACATTCTGCTTATTTATCTATGAGCTTTGCGTAGCCTTCTCCGATTTCTTGTAGGCCACCAACGCAGGCCAGTGATATTTTATCTTCTCATATTGACCGGTGAATTCTGGAGTCTTGTCTTTGTCGACAAACTTTTTTTTTCAATAGTTTCTTCTAGTTTTTGAATAGTTCTGCCATCTTAAGAGCAAACGCCTTAACCTTTGGGAGAATAACTGACTTATTCGGATCCTCCTCTGGCGGTAGGCTGAAATTGGTCATCAGCGAGTTCCAAAGATCATCTTATTGTCTATTGTGGACATAAGAAACTTCAGGGTCCTTCTTATTATTTCATTCATGGATGCTGACCGGGACGCTGTCCCTAACAATAAGTCTGCACTGATGTATAAATTTGTTCTTGGTCTGCTTGGGAGCAATCGGTTGGCCATCTCGAGAGACTTGTTCGATCGTGAACATTTCATTCTGACCCAACCTTTTCTTCAGGCATCGTCTCCTTACCGAAGTTTGGCTCGCTCCGGAGGGCTAAAAGAAGAAAGAAGCGTCAATGTATGTACATACAGAACAATTAATGCATCTAGTCAGCAGAGGCTTAATTTATATAGATACCTCGCTGGACTTTGCAACAGTTAAGGCTCCTTGCTCCTCCATTGGATCACCGGAGTCGTCATCCTCTCTTTCCTCACCATCGATGACGTTGAGAAATGACAATGTGGCACCCCAGCTCAGAGTGACCGGTTTACCCTGCATTGCCAGCCCAGAGACCATGTCTTCTGGCAACACACAACATATTGGTACAGAAAACAACCGCTTTATTGATGCTAGCGGAATAGAGTTCATATTACAACAGCGGTCGAGGCCAAGCGGCACACTCGGTGCGGCTGAACAATATGTACATTATTTAGTGAACATAAAGGGGCCTCGACTCGAACAACTACGTGGCAGCGGAATAATGTCGTAGCGGAAGCTCCATATCACAGGGACACCAATGTGGAAACGATCTAGACTCGGGCAGCGCTCCTTTCCAACGAGACTTTCCTGAAATCTGGCATGACACGCTAGGTCAGTACATTGAATGTACTTGCAAGCTCACAACAAGCATAATTATAATGACATACAATATCGTGATATTTAATAAATTACAATGCAACACTATATGTCAACATGCTGTGATCATGCTCGAACGTCCCTCGGGACAACTTACCAACAGTGATCATACTCAGATCACAAACACACCACCAACGTGGTAAAACACACCACCAATGTGGTCTTTAACAACATGACTTGTGATCCTTAAGGCGATCACAACCACGACCAATATCTGGTCCCAAATTCCTTGATGGCCTTTCTGCCATCCTCGACAATGCAAAGATTACAGCTTAGTGTGCAATTTTTATTATTCGTTGACTCATGGTGGGACCTACGAGGTGTCCGTAAAATAGGACGCTGACTATCGATAGATTATACACTCTGCAGAGGTAGCACACTGTACCCACACCACGGAACCCATGGCCTCGCACTCCCATTTGGGTGGACCAACGGCATTCCAACGAAACTCCTCCATTGCCACAACACTCTCCCGGCCACTCCGACCCAAATCCCTCAACGGGCTGGTCCTGGGTGGCCCTGTGTCTACCAAAGACACCCCGACCACCGTCGTGGTCAAACTTCCACTCGGGGACTTGATGACCCACAAGTATAGGGGATCTATCGTAGTCCTTTTGATAAGTAAGAGTGTCAAACCCAACGAGGAGCAGAAGGAAATGATAAGCGGTTTTCAGTAAGGTTTTCTCTGCAAGCACTGAAATAGTAGGTGACAGATAGTTTTGTGATAAGATAAATAGTAACGAGCAAAAAGTAAATAAAGTAAATAACATGCAGCAAGATGGCCCAATCCTTTTTGTAGCAAAGGACAAGCCTGGACAAATTCTTATAATAGGAAAAACACTCCCGAGGACACATGGGAATATCATCAAGCTAGTTTTCATCATGTTCATATGATTCGCGTTCGGTACTTTGATAATTTGATATGTGGGTGGACCGGTGCTTAGGTGATGTTCTTACTTGAACAAACATCCCACTTATGATTAACCTCTATTGCAAGCATCCGCAACTACAACAAAAGTATTAATGTAAACCTAACCATAGCATGAAACATGTGGATCCAAATCAGCCCCTTACGAAGCAACACATAAACTAGGGGTTAAGCTTACATCACTCTAGCAACCCATCATCTACTTATTACTTCCCAATGCCTTCCTCTAGGCCCAAATAATGGTGAAGTGTTATGTAGTCGACGTTCACATAACACCACTAGAGGCTAGACAACATACATCTCATCAAAATATCGAATCGAATACCAAATTCACATGACTACTAATAGCAAGACTTCTCCCTTGTCCTCGGGAACAAAGCGTAACTACTCACAAAGCATATTCATGTTCATAATCGAGGGGTAATAATATGCATAAAGGATCTGAACATATGATCTTCCACCAAATAAACCAACTAGCATCAACTAAAAGGAGTAATCAACACTACTAGCAACCTACTAGCACCAATCCCGGACTTGGAGACAAGAATTGGATACAAGAGATGAACTAGGGTTTGGAGATGAGATGGAGCTGGTGAAGATGTTGATGGAGATTGCCCTCTCCCGATGAGAGGAGCGTTGGTGATGATGATGACGATGATTTCCCCCTCCCGGAGGGAAGTATCGGGAGGGAATCTTGTGAAGGCATGTGCTCATACTTGTTCCAGCATGTCGCCATGGTCTACCATAACAACAAACCATGAGGAGTTCACCCCGGTCAAACCCCTCTCGAGTCCGGTCAAGGGTGTAGATCGCACAGGCCTTGCGTATTGGCTCATCTCCGAAAACCGTGTGAGTAAGGGTTGGAAGAGCACACCCATCTCCATGTGGTCCAAATATATGTATTAAAGGATGGTGTGATGTTTAAATATGCAATACACAGCTTTGGTGCGACACTTGCCACACAAACACGATAGTCCTGCGGAAGGTTATGCACCTACAAAGGTCTTGATGCCGCACTTGGCACCGCCGGGAAGGAATCTTGTGAAGTTGTGTGCTCAAAATTATTCCGCATTCACCATGGCCTACGGTAACACAAACCAAGAGGAGTTCACCCCGGTGAAACCCTTCTCGACTCCGGTCAAAGGCGTAGATCGCGCGGGCCCTACGGATTGGCTCATATCTGAAAATCGTGTAAGGAAGGGTCGAAAGAACACATGAGAGAAATGTAGATTGCGGCGAGGAAGGGGCGGCGTCGCTGCAGTCTTGACCACATAAGTGTGGTAGTGGAGGGAGTGGTGGCGCCCGATAGGGTTTGTCTCATGGACAAAAGCAGAGATCGACCGGTTTGACCGGCTTTTAGAAAAGCCGACCGGTCCAACCGGTTAAAAAAAGAAAATACCAAAAAAAATATGAAAGAAAAAAGTAAAGTAAAATAAAGAAAATAGTTGTAGTAAAATAAGAATGTAAACCGTGTAACACTACTTGACACTCGGCTTACATTTTCACGAGGCGCTGACTTGGCAAAAATCACGCTGGTTGAAATCCTCTCCCAGCATGGCTGAAATCCCCAAATCCACAAGCTCACTCTGTTTCCCCATTCCCCTTGAAATCCTCTGTGCCCGCCCGCCCGTCTCCACCCACCCAGGCCGCCGCGCCCTCCTCGGCGCCCGTTCCTCTCCTCCAGATCTCCCCGAGCATGCTTGGCGGCCGCCACCCCGTCCCCGTTCGCTAGGGTTGAGGTCGCCGGGCCTCCTCCGTGACAAGGTGCTCAGCGAGGAGGAGAAGAACGCCGGAACGTCTCTGCCCGGCCCAAGGTCACCTACACTGGCGCCCGGCGCCTTCTCCTCAGGCGTCGCCGCCCCGTTCCTCTTAGACTCCGACGCTGCCGGCCACCTGCACCGCCGTCCTCTTCAACTCTTCTGCTTCGTCGACGGTCGCCACCACGCATCGAGGCCCAAGGTAGCGCCCCTCAACTCCTCCTATCCCTCATATGGGTTCGTGTTGTGCTGCGTCTCAAACGTATCTGAACAAAGCTACCAAGCGAGGCCTGATACGATCAAGAAATAGAAAGCGTACAATGTTGTACCAACAGAAAATAAAAAACAAGACAAGGCTTTATAGCATTATTACCATGGTCAAGTGAGCTACCCGACCAACAGACATGATCACTGTTGTATATTTTCTGATACAAATATGCGTAGTTAGACACTGTCAAAGTAGTATTTTGATTCACTGTCTCGCATAATCAATTTTTTGTAGTTTCAGAAATTTGTAAAAATTCAGAAGTAAATTAAATTCTGCCAATTTGCAGCCGTGATAGATACAATAACAGAGTACTTCTTAGTTAATAAAAGCTTTAGCTCATGACAGCAAGAAAAACTTGCATTCGAGTAAAAGCTTTTAATGAGTACATATATATAACGGTTGCAGACTTTTGATGAATCAAAGCTTGCATTCAGAGTAGTCTGCAACTTGTTATTTGCAACCTGTTATTTCTGAGTAGTACATATTTATATAACAGGGCAGCAAGATTTGAGCTGACTTGATGTTCTTGTCCATTTCGTCAGTTTGGAGGAAGAAGACTCCCAGGGGACGCCTCCAACTAAATTGCTCATGGCCAATTATCCTCAGCCCACATAGCACCTAGCACCGTCGTGAGGGTTCTCTGTCTTCGATGATATTAAGTAAACTTTCTGGATCGACGTGAGGTGTGGATCTCTGGCTTTTTGAACTGATTTTGTTTTGGATATGAAGTTTTCAACATGAACTAATCGCGATATTGTTTCTTGGAGCAGGTGACTAGAAGATGCCAGCAACAAAAGAACAACAAAGTTGTGAGACTTGGCAATGCGATTGAAAGGTTAGGCAAGGCGACGGGGGTCATAAAGAAGGGCACCGCTGCGACACGTTCCACACAGGTAGGCAGGGCCAAACCCGCACAACGAGCCACGGTGGATGGTACCCGGGGTAGACGAAATGGTCGTACCCTTGTGTCCCGTGTTGCTAGCCCTATCCCCTCTGCCCATTCTGAGGAGGAGTCGGAGGAGGAGAGGGAGGATGAGCTAGTTGTGGAGGAGGAGAGGGAGGAGCAGCTAGTTGTGGAGGAGGAGAGGGAAGAGGAGGCAGAGGAGGAGAGGGAGGAGGAGCTAGTTGTGCAGGAGGACGAGTTGGAGGAGGGAGAGTATGAGGTGGAGGAATCGGCCAAAGGACATGGAATGGCCGGTTCCTCAGAGACCAAAATCTGGTTGCGTGGGTTGTCCACGCTCCTTCGCGACCATATTCACACAAGGGGATCATTGTTAAACCAGTTGGTGTGAGGTAAGTGCTTACATTGACTCTTAACTACGTCTTTACATTCAAGTTTTTTGCAGATACTAACTTACTTGCCTTTCCATTTTGCGGGGCCTTGGTGGTTATTCCGAAGGCACAATCACTGCCACGACAGCCAAGCACCATCATTGGATGTCTTTGTAGGCATTATTACCCGGCCTGGTTCCCATAGGAGACGGTGAGGAGGAGCCATCTTGGTCTTGGGAGCATTGGAAACGCTCCAGATACGAAAGACAAGTGGGACAGGAGTATCATGCAGTGCTGCTGAGCGGGTGGTCAACGATTTTTGGGTAAAACTCTTTGTCAATTTTCTTAGTTATTTCTTTGCCAATATTCAAAATCATTGCATTGATAACTGTCTTATGCGAATTTATGCACTTTGGTAGGACTTCTTTACTTGCGTTGAGGGTATGGAGGATGAAGCTAATGAGGTCGTGGAGGAGATTGCCAAGAAGATTGTCCAAGACATGCCTTACGAGGCTCGCGTCAATGCCGTGGTAAAGTATTTCACAAGATGAACGCAAGATGCTTCTCAAAAAGCCGCTTGCCGGAGAGTGCATCGACCCGTTCCATGTACATGAAGGTAGTTTCCATTTAATTGCTTGTGATTGCCTGGATTAAAACAACTTAGTTTCATTCCTAATTAAGTTGGATGTATTTCAGATACTTCAGGCGGTTCCCCGTGGTGCAACAACAAGATTCCTTGCTACCAGCAAATCATATCCAGGTGGATAAACCCAGAGTGGAGGGCCACACAGAGCAGCTTCGGAGCGACGCTACTTGATGGGTGGTCCGTTACACCTTCAAGGCAACCTCAACCTCCATGCTTACGCGTGTAGAAGAAGGTAATAATATATTTGGCTTATGAAGTTCAAGGAGTGCAACAGCCCGACTCTGATCCAGCCTCCACAGGACATTGTTGTTATGGTTTCCCTCAAGTCGGGACACGGCAAGAAGCGTGGGCGGTTATATGTTGGTGATGGTTCCATCCGTAAGGACATTCCAAAACTTGCCCACATCTGTGCTACCACGCCGAGCTCGTGTCCTGCTATTGAGCGCCGCCAGAGCCCGGGCTGCACATGATGCATCAATTTCATGTATGTTTTGCTTCATTGATCTCCCTTCGGATTTCTTCTTTGCATTGCAACGACGGTGAACTTGTTGTGATGGCATATAGTAGGCTCGCCTAGAGGAAGAAACCAGGTTGCGGCTAGAGGCTCGTGCCAATGCCCTACTTCAACAGGAGCAAGCCATGAAAATGCAGCAAGCCCTGTTTCAGCAGCAGGAATTCATGGTTAAACAGCAGCAGCCCTGCAGGAGATGTTCGCTCGGTTCAAGACTAATATGCAGGGTTCTACTTTGCCGGATCTTCCTCCTGTTCCGCCGCTTCCTACTTTTAGCTTTGTAAGTCTTCAACTTTTCAATCATGCATCTTACCATCATGCTTAAAGATCATGCATCTTACCATCTACCGTCTCATGCTTGAAGTGTCCTCGGTGGGGAGAAGGCTCCAATAACTTTGTGGTAGGTGGATCTACACCTGCCCAAGCAAGCCCAGTGACACCCATCGGCTCATGGTGCTTCAACCTCCACACCACAATGATCACTCGAGGTAGTTGTCTATGCTTGTGCACTATTGATGCTTGTGTCTTGTCGTTGGTTGTGCCTCTCAACTTGTAACTTGGTGCATTGTTGATGGTAGAGCCCACAAATGTTGATCGTTATATTATTCATACTTCTTAGCTTCAGTTTGAAATTTATATGTTGATGCTTGTTAAATCTTGTGCCTTATTGATCTGCAATTTAACTTTGGAAATTTATACTTGGCTTCAATTTGAAACTTATAGGTTTGCATCGTGGATGCCATCGATGGTGGGCATACATGCTGTGGTGGAAGCTGATTGCATCTTTTAGGCATGAACTCATGCTAGGTGTGAACTTGGAACTCATGATTCCATTTGTGGACTCTTGTTACGTCTGTAGGTGAACCCTTGTTGAATATGTACACTTGTGGACTTTGAACTCATGGCCCTTTTGTTTGTGAACTCTTGTTGCATATGTACACATGTTTTTGTGAACCTTCTTTGAATATGTATGCATCTGTGGACTACTCATGGTTGGGTTGTTATGTTGTCAACTTGTAGTATACCGTTGCTGTGAACTTTGCTGTATATATATATTGTTGGTGCTCCCAGAAGCCATTTGTAGCATATAGTGGCATATGTACACAAATAAAATGCTACTAGCGCTATAAGCCGTGTGTCCCAGCGGCAAGCACCCGGCTTATAGGGCATGTATATGCCCCCTATGGGCTCTAAGCCGTGTGTCCCAGGGCACGGCACCCGGCTTATAAGCCATTACTGATGACCCCGCTAAATATAAGCCGGGTCAGGGGCCCTCGGTTTATATTTATACTGTGTGCTTGCCTCAGCCCTTGGTTTACCTATAAACCATGCGGCTCACCTCGGCCCTCGATTTACATATAAACCGTGCGGCTCACCTCGGCCCTCGGTTTACATGTAAACCGTGTGCTCGCTGGCACTCGGCTTATATAGACGGACGCGTGGCGCAGCTGTTAGTGTCCGGCTGCCGTTATATATAAACGGTGTGTTTATTGGTCCCCGGCTTACGTAGATGTACTCGGCTTATATATAAACCGAGTGTTTTTCCCTGGCTCACGGCTTACCCTTGATACGCCGGTCCTTAGTAAGCCGTGTCCTATAAGCAGTGAAAAACACTCGGCTTATATATAAGCCGAGTGCAAACCGACATAAACCTAGTGTTTTGGGCACTCGGCTTATATTTTTTTTCCTGTAGTGCATGTGGGAGTGCCTACGGTTGTCAGCTACGGCGAGAGATGGGGGAGGGGGTGACAACATGTTGGATGACTGGAAGGATGACAGATGATGGTCAACTATTGCATTCATACGCAATATGCACACATTTTCGACCAAAGCAAGCCATATAGAAAAGCATACTAGGATAAATGTATATGAAAGAAAAGTAACTCCAAATTTTGCATGAAAATTCAAGCCAACAATGTTTCCTTCCATTACATAGATTGGTTACAAAACTCGACTGGTTACATCAAGGACTTGCTTACGCCAAAGCTTCACCCACACATGCACACAATAGTTCAATAACCCGTGTCGGTCGAGGGAAACTGCAGGTTTAACTCAAAGAAGACACCAGTGCCAAAGAATCTAGATCAACCAATATTAATTTTACAGAACTATTAGCACAGTCTCCAGACCTTTAGGCAGCTCACATTATTACGCCACAAGATCAACAAGTTCAATTCTACTCCCAATCCTGCTACAAGCCGGGTAGCAAACGGGCGTTTACATTTTTTTAGCAACGAGTGCGTTTTACGCTCCGTCCCCGTGCTTGCTTGCAGTACATAAACGAAGTTTTCCTCAGTTATCTGCTTTATTTTACTTTGTTATTGTAAAGGCCCTTTATTTACTTAAACCCTTTAGCTTAGGACCAGATTAATTGGGATATAGTGAACTATGTTATGCACGTCATTTTGGGGTTTTGCTGCCCGGCTGGAGACTTGCTAAAGCTCTAGTAAAATTAATAGTGGTTGACGGAGATTCAAAGAAACTAGAATCATCTCTAAGTGTAGTAACTGCAGAACCTAGTAGAGAGACAAAGGATAAAGAGACTATTGTGTGCATGCATAGTATGGAAAGCTTAATGAGTACGTAGCAAGGAATACTAACACTGCATCTGCATGGAGTGTGGCACCCACTCAGAGCGTCGGCTGACTGGTGTCATCATCATGTTGGTGCTGGCCGGAGTCGCGGGTATACGACGTCGTGACGGTCGTCCTTGGCCTTGGCCCAAACGGCCGGTGGCGGCAGCTCGGAGTCGCGGGTATACGACGCCGTGGCGATCGTCCTCGGCCTTGGCCCAAACGGCCGGTGGCGGCAGCTGATCCATCTTCCACACGCCGGGGCATCGATACGCCTGGTGGCAGAGGGTGTCCGCCACTTGGTTGCCTTCACGGTACACATGCTGCACCTCATACTCCCGGAAGCAGGAAAGAAGCCGACGGATCTCCGCGTGCATGGTGCTTGGGATACGTGTGTGCTTTGACTTGCCCAGGAGCAGCAACACCAAGGTGAGATCGTCGCCTTCCACGACGAGTCGATCGTATCCGCTCACAAGAGCGAAGCGGAGGCCATGGATAAGTGCCCTTGCCTCGACGACGCCAACACCTGCGTGCGGCGTCCTCTTGGCGAACGCGAGCACGACGCGGCCGTAGGAGTCTCTGATGACTCCCCCAGTGCTCGCACGCCCGGAGCCGTCGTGGTGCACCGACCCGTCGAAGTTGAGCTTGTGCCATCCTGGATGAGGGCGGCTCCACTGGACGAGGGCGACGACGCGATAGGCGGATGGGCAGGCAACATCTGGTAGCGGAAGCAGAGGCACGCACGGCGACGGCATAAGGGCGTGAAGGGAGCAGCTGCCGGCGGCACGAACATGGCGACGCCGGCGAGGGGGCGGGAGAAGATGGAGACGGGGAGGGAGAGAAGAGATGGATCCAGAAAGTTGTGTGTGGAGATCATCGTGGCTGGCGAGTATATAGGTATAGGTAGTAGAGATCATCGAATCTGAAAGTATACGGACTGACACTGTGAGCTGTGTTTAGCTCACCGGCCGGACACGGCCACGTATTGCTCTCGAGTTGTAACTTACTAGCTTGAGAAGAACGCAGCGGTACTATAAATCCATGCATGCATCGGATTGCTTGGATCGTTCGATCCAGTGCACGTGAGAAACGGCTCCGTTCCCGCAGCGGCGCCATGTACAGGTGAATTCTTTCTGCCCTGTATAGGTGGTTGTCACCTTCGTGGCGCTGATCAGCGCGTGGCGGCGCCGCTCAACTCGCGGGAAGAATTCCGGTTCTACGCCAAGCTCGTTGACTCACCGGCGACGACTGAAACGCTGCCGCCGCCTACGCCAAGTTCGCCGACAGTCCGTGGTGAGGGAGACCTCTCCGTCGGACGTGTTGCCCTTCACCTACGTACATGAGCCATTTCGATCGAGAGGAGTACAACACTCACGTGCATGGATCAGCTACAAGCTACAGCTACGTGCATGCGTGTGCATGCATGGTGTCATGCAGCTAGCTAGCTTTGAATCGATCAACTACGGCGTGCATGATCTGGCTTCCCACTGCTTCTTCAAGCAGGGCACATGCATGCATAAAATATACTCCCTCGTTCCTAAATATAAGTCTTTTAGAAATTTCAATAAATGACTAAGTACATTCGTATGTTTGTTGTTCATTTGAAATGTCTAAAAACTTATATTTGCGTGACGGAGGAGTATAGCTCATGCACACGTGGACAAAAAAATAAAAACCGGGCACGTGTGTACGTATATACATGTACCTACTGGTTTAGCTAGTACGTATATCAACGTAGTAGTCCCTGTAGTTGCCTAGCTTTAGCGTGCCCGATTGAAAATACATGCCACCACCCATGGATCTCACTCATAAATGAGAAAGCAAAGTGATCAGCACCTTATAACATCTACAGCCGGAATTTGCAAATCCCGCTCATCCTCCTCCTGCTCGACCTCATCCATGTAGGCGAGTATCTCCGCCTCCTCCGCGGCCTCCATCTCCTGCCAGTGAGGGCGTCTGGCCTCCGCAGCTGACTCCGAGCGAACGGAACCGAGGATGGCCTGCTGCCCTGCCTACAGATTCGCGTCGCCAGCGTACCCCACATCCTCCTCCTCCTCCGACTCATCCTCCTCCTCCTCCTCCTCAACTCCTCCTCCGGATCCAAAGCACCAGGAGGTAGCCCCGCGGCGATCTGAACTTCGGGCCTTGCCCGAATCTGTTCAAGGAGTTCCAGCCGGCGGTCCGACATTAGAAATGGGTGGCTCCTCACCCGGCGTCGTGGGGACATGGCTACTCGACAGACGGGAGTGGAAAGTGGCGGCGGAGGCGGACATGCGGAGGAAAATGTGGACGGTAGGGTTTCTGTACCTGTGATCGACTTAAATAGTCGGGCTAGGCACTACGCGGCCCGCCAGAGCGGTGCCACGCGACGACATCGGTCCGACAGAGGAGACAAGCTTCGGACCGCCGGGTTTCCTGACAATTCCGCGTGGGGCCCCGCCATCAGTCCGACGTGACGGGCGCGCCGGTCAGCACGGGCCTTTGGGACCCGTTTGAGGCGCTTGTCTGGGTCGGATTTTCGTGATCGGTCAGTGACCGGGTGGGCCGTCAGGCGTTTGACCCGCTTGAGGTGCTCGCTATAGATGCTCGTATACAACGCAACATACACGCATGCATGTATGAAATATATACATTTGATTGATACGTTAGTTATGTCACCACCAAATAAGTGGCCGCTTGGGTGATCGGCGGCGCTAGGGCAGCACCGTTGCCACAATGAACAACGAGTCGCCGCCTCATGGATGAAGATGGTGACGGCGGCTCCTCGAGCATCTCCAGCCGTTCGGCCCCTGTGGCGCCAAAACTGCGCCTGGGTGAGCCGGTGCTAGTTCGGCCCTGGGCGCCTATCTCCCAGCCACGCCCCAGCGCCCCGCCTTGGCAAATTCAAACGTAGTTCATTCCTCGCCCAAAATAAACGCCACAATCCGGCGATCAAGCGGTGATCGGCAATCGGCGAAAAGTTCGGCGACAAAAATCAGAACGGAAGCGCCGCGATCGGGCGGCGTAGGTTGGCCTCCGGCGTCGGTGGAGTCGGCGTGCGCGGGCTTGACAGGGTCTCTGTGCTTGGCGGCGTGGCTTCTACGCTGCGGGCAGTCTCGGCGGCATCATCGGTCGGGCTTGGCGGCGGCGGCGGCGTGTGCATGGGCGTGGGCGTGGGCGGCGTCGTTGAGGGAAGCTGGTTCAGGATGAGGCCGACATGCGCCCTGTACCACGCCTTGACCGCCTCGTCGGTGCTCTGGAGCATGTCCGCCCCGCCCAGCAGGAAAGCCAGGTCGGTGTTCCTCTTCTTCGCGGCGACGTTGGTCCGGAGTAGGTCGAGCTTGACGGCGCTTGTCGACATCAACGCCGACCACCGCGCCTCGGTCTTCTCTTCACGAAGGACGGCCCGGGCCTGTGCGTCGGCGAGGCAGTGTGATGCGGAGCATCCCTCGACTACTCGCACCGACACTCCATCACCACCGCAAGCACCAAGTGGACCAATGACAAGAGCACGTGTACGCGCCATCGAGAACGAGGTGAACTCTTTCCTATTCAAGTCTCGTTTGGATTCATGTGAGGATTGGATTCTACCTCAAACGGAAACGTTGCTCACTCTTAGGTACGAGGAAGTTGACCGCGAGAAGGAGAAGACGGAGATGCGAGCCTCCACGGAGCAAGAGAAGGAAGGAGAGAGCAAGAAGAGTGAAGAAGGAGGAAGGAAGGCAAAACCCCCTGAGCACTCCGGGTGCCCGGCCTCCCCAGCCCTGGGTGCCCGGCCGCACCACCTGGGAGCTGCCCAGGCCTGGCCCGGGTGCCCGGCTCCTTGCCACCCGGGTGCCCGGGTCCTCCTCTCCCAGCCCCTGGCGGCACCCCCGGGTGCCCGGCCCGACCCAGCCGGCCTCCTGGCGCCACCCCGGGTGCCCGGGCTTGGGACCCCGGTGCCGGCCAACTCCCTGGCCGGTCCCTGCCCAGGCAGGTGCAGCCTCGCGCCCAGGTGCCCTGGCCGAACTCAAGGCGTCCTCCCCGACTGTCCGGTGCCAGGTCCCGTGGCCACGGGTGCCCGGACGACACCGTGCGTGCCTCCTCGGGGCTTTGCCCTTGTATCCCCCCACCTCTCTCATTTCGTCCCCAAACTATATAAGGGCATCTCCTAGTTCATTTGTAGGGTTAGCAAAGATATTAGAACACAAAAGAGGGCTTTGCTCATCTTCCTCCTTTAGGAGATCTAGACCTCCACTTGGAGAAGCTCCTCTTGGAGATCAAGCCCTCCTCTTGGAGAAGATCCTCTTTGGATGCAAGACCTCACCTAGTGAGAAGACCTTTACCCTAGTGCTGTTCCCCTTGGATTGATCTTGTAATCTTGTGGATCTCATGTATGCTACTCTAGTGGATGTGATATTTGGGTTTGTTTGAGAGTTTTGTTCTTGTGTTCTTGAGTGTTTTTCCTCCTTTTCCCCCTCCAAGTGTGAAAAGATCCCACCTAGGGTTTGACCCTACAACATCTTGGTATCATGAGCAAGGTTTATTCACATCTTGGAGTCCCATCCCCCCATTTGCTAGCTTGATTTTGTTATTTTTCGTCCAAATCCGAAAATCCCCACAAAAATAGCCCCAAAAAATTTTCTTGCAATTTGTTGGATCTTGTGAGATTTGGTTGTTTTGATCCATGGATTTGATGTTTGGCAAGTGGATCTAGCCCCTCCCCAACAATCCCCACCCTTCCCACCACGAAATTCGCGGAATTTTGCTTTTTCCCCAATTTTTCCGCCCATCCCGAAGAACACCGGGTGCCCGCACCTCGAACCCCCGGGCACCCGCACCTCGCCCAGCCACCCCCAGGCACCCGCACCTCACACCCCCGGGTGCCTGCACCACCCCAAATCAGCCCACTACCAACACCATTTTGGCCATAACTTCCACCTCCCAAGTCCGTTTTTTGTGTTCTTTAGCTCGTTTAGAAGCTCTTGACATCCCCCATCCACTCATCCCACTACCACCACCATTAGCCCCCATCCAAAAAACTCATCACAAAAACACCCACCTTCCGCATTTGACCGATTTTGTGTTGCCTTTTTCGTTTCCTAAGGTGTTTCGGCTACTTAGGAGCGTGTGACATCTTCGTCAGCATCATCGACTCGGAGTCATCTTCATCGCTAACCGTAAGAGAGGACGGTAACCTCGACGACACTTACTCCTTACCTTGATTTTGCATTGATAGCCCGAGCCACTTTGCATCGCTTACCCACTGAGACTAGCAAGTTGAGAATTGCTGGGCCACGCTATTGTGCACCGTAGTGATCGTGTTATCATCTTTGTGCCATAAGTCTCTCCCGTGCATATCATACATACTTGTCTCATATCATACTCGGCTCGAGCATCAAGCATAGAAAAAGAAGAAGAAAATCTTTTAAACAAAAGAGGAGAAACAAAGAGCTTGTAAGCAATAGAGTTGAGCCATTTGCATACCTATATCATCTTGGTCACCGCATATATACCATAGTTGGGATTGAAGACGGCACGGTTCTCTAATAGGTAGGTGCACAAGCGTATCTTGCCCATTTGAGCAATCGAGCTAGTGTTTCTCGAGCATTCGCACAACAAGAGCATTTTCCGTGGTTGCACATTTCGAGCTCACTCCTTGGTTGTGCGGATCCCATCTATCTTCCGTATGCGTGTGTACCTAGTGATACCTTTGGGGTTTGATCTATTTGCTTTACTTGCATTTTTGTGAACCTTCTCAACCTTATCGATATCTTGACTAACATTTGCTTGAAATTTTTGCCACCATCCTAACCGAGCTACTCCATAAGCCTCTTACTTGTAGGTGTGAGAAACAAACCCGGTTCCAATTCTCCTATTGTGACACTTGTTACATCTTCAATCCTCGGAGAAGGTAACTTTGATATTGTTCTCTCATTTTCCTACTCACCCCACTTGGTTATGATGGATAGGCCAAACTCGTCATCAAACCCACTTTTCAAGGAGCAAGGTGATGATTCCGGCTTCGTCTCCAAGAACCACTTCTTCATCGTGCAACGAGCGCTTCATCAAGAAAACGTCGCATTGGGTGAACGCTTGGAACAACTTGCCTCCGACCTTCGTCAAAACATCGACGACAAATTCAACACACAAATGGAAGAGCTCCGCAACATGATCAGACGGGCGCCTGCCTTCCTCATCGGCTTCACAAGTACCACGTCAAGCCCTCAAGACGGTGATGCACTTCGACAAGCACAAAAGCAACGTGAAGCACAAGCCCTCGACCGTGAAGCACAAGCACTCGAAGCTCAACGCACACTCGCCGAGGCCACTAGAGCCGTCGAAGACCGCAACCGCCAAGTGCGAGAACAAGAGGAAGCTTTTCGTCACGAGATACAAGAAGAAGCCGCCCGACGCGAAGAGCAACAAGAAAGGCGCAACCAAGCGCACATTCCTCGCCCTCCTCCAAGACAAGAGAGACACCAAGTGGAACAAGTGCTTCAAGACCCTCCTCCATGCCAAGAGTGACATCACGAGGAACGAGCATTTGAGGACTTTCCAAGGCAAGAGCGATATCACAACCGCTATCAAGATGAAGAACTCCGCTACGGCAAGCTCAAGTTCACCATGCCAAAGTTCTCCGGAAGCAATGATCCTGAAGAATATCTCTCTTGGGCATTGAAGGTGGACAAGATTTTTCGCCTCCACAACTACGATGAAGAAAAGAAGATCGCCATGGCCTCCCTCGAGTTCCAAGACTACGTCCTCATTTGGTGGGAACAAGTAATCGAGCGACGACATACAAGTGGCGAACCACCAATCACAACTTGGGAAGCCATGAAGGAAGTCATGAGAGCCTGCTTTGTGCCTACTCACTACACTCGAGATCTTTTCAAGAAGTTGCAACTCCTCAAGCAAGGCACCAAGATGGTGGAAGAATACTACCAAGAAATGGAGATTGCCATGATATGAGCCAATGTCAAGGAAGATGACGAGCAAACAATGGCACACTTCTTGAACGGCCTCAACCACCCATTCAAGCGGATCGCCGACTTCCAACCATACTCCAACCTTCTTGAGCTAGTTCATCAAGCGACCAAGGCCGAGCGACAAGTGCAAGATGACTTCAAATACGCCAAGTACTCGTCCAAGACCTACGGCTCCTACTCTCAAGCTCCCGCGACTTCGGCACCTCCTACATCAACTCGAGCATCACCAAGTACCGGCGACAAGTCAAGTTCCAAGCAAGTGGCACCTTCCTCGACTCGTCCTCCAGCAAGCACCTACAAATCCAAGACTCCTTCATCTTCGCGCCTCCCGATGACCCCGTCAAGACAAGTTCAATCAAGTGTTTCACATGTGGCAGCCGAGGACACAAGTCCTTCCAATGCACCAACAAGCGAACAATGATCTTCAACGATGACGGCACATATGACTCAATGAGTGAAGAAGAAATGGAAGCCATTGAGCACGTGGCCATGCACCGGCGCGTGAACGAAGATGAAGATGACCAAGTATTTTGTGACAACGATTCATGTCCCTCTCTCGTGGTCTCCAAGGTCTTGACGCTCCAACACCACCAAGAAGAAGACCAACGGTGCCACATCTTCCACACCAAGTTGAGCATACGGTCCAAGTTTCCTTCAAAATTGGTGCATATGAGGACACTTTGGAGTGTGATGTGGTCCCAATGACCGTTTGCCACCTCCTTCTTGGTCGACCATGGCAATTCGACCGTGGTGTCACCCACAATGGGCGTACCAATCACTATAGCTTCAAGATGAAAGGGAAGGAATATGTGCTACGACCTATGTCTCCTAGTCAAGTGATAGCCGACAAGCAAGCCACCCATCATGGCGAGAAGAGTGAGAAACTGATCCACCCAAACGTGAGTGAGAGCCACAAGCCAAACTTGAGCGCCTCTTAGCCTAGAGAGAAAAAACTCATACTATTTGCCACAAAAAGTGAGATGAGAGAAGTGTGTGAGAACCCATCGAGTGTGATGCACTTTGTCCTTGTGTGCAAGGATGGAGAACCAAAACTAACACCTCTCACGAGCTACATTTGGTGTTTCAATCTCTTTTGCAGGAATTTCAAGATGTTTTCCCCGATGAGCTACCTCCGGGTCTACCTCCTCTTCGAGGCATTGAGCATTGAATCGACCTCATCCCCGGCGCACCTCTTCCAAACAAGGCTCCCTACCGCGTCAACCCTGAAGAAACAAAGGAGATACAACGGCAGTACAACAACTAATCAACAACGGTCATGTACGTGAAAGCTTAAGCCCTTGTGCCGTTCCCGTTATACTTGTGCCTAAGCAAGACGGTAGTTTTCGCATGTGCTTGGATTGTAGACCTATCAATGCTATTACCGTTCGTTATAGGCACCCCATTCCTCGCTTAGATGATATGCTTGATGAACTTAGCGGTGCAAACATTTTCTCAAAAATTGATCTTAAAAGTGGCTATTATCAAATCCGCATACAAGAAGGTGATGAATGGAAAACCGCTTTCAAAACTAAATTTGGCTTGTAATGAGTGGTTGGTTATGCCTATGGGTTTATCGGAAGCTCCGGTACTTTCATGCGTCTTATGCATTTTGTGCTTCGACCTTACATTGGAGTTTTCGTTGTGGTTTACTTTGATGATATTCTTGTCTTTAGCAAATCCATGAAAGAGCATCTAGGTCATGTTAGGGCTGTTTTACAAACTCTTCGCAAGGAACGTCTTTATGCCAACATGAAAAAGTGCATGTTTGGTGTTGAAAAGCTTGTTTTCTTGGGATTCGTTGTTTCTTCCAAGGGTGTACATGTTGACGAATCTAAGACTGAAGCAATTAAAACTTGGCCCCAACCCACCAATTTGCAACAAGTGCGAAGTTTTCTTGGCCTTATGGTTTTTATCGTCGCTTTGTGAAAGATTTTAGCACTATTGCCGCTCCTTTGCATGCTTTGAGTAAGAAGAATGCTCCTTTTGTTTGGGGACCTTTGCAACCAACCGCTTTTGATGAGCTCAAATCTTCCGATTCTTGCTTTACCAAACTTTGACAAAACTTTTGAGGTTCATTGCGATGCAAGTGGTACCGGAATCGGTGGAGTTTTGATGCAAGAGAAACGAGCTATTGCATATTTTAGTGAAAAACTTTCCGGTGCTCAACTTAACTATCCCATCTATGACAAAGAATTGTTTGCATTAGTGCGTGTGTTACATGTGTGGGAGCATTACCTTAGACCGCATGAGTTTGTCATACATACCGATCATGAAACACTTAAATACCTCAAAGGTCAAACCAAGTTGAATAAACGGCATGCTAAATGGAGTGAATTCATTGAATCTTTTCCCTATGTGATAAAGTACATTAAGGGCAAAGAAAACGTGGTGGCGGATGCCCTTTCCCGCAAATGCAAGTTACTTACTCAACTTGAATTGAATGTAGTTGGATTTGATCATATAAAAGATTTGTATGAGGGTGATGTGACTTTTGCTACTCCTTATGCTAAGTGTGTGACGCATACTTCTTGGGAAAGATATTATATCAAAGATGGTTATCTTATGAGAGCTAACAAACTATGCATTCCCGAGTCTTCTCTTCGTTTGCTCCTTTTGCAAGAGGCTCATGGAGGCGGACTCATGGGACACTTTGGACGCGACAAGACTTTCGCCACGCTCTCCAAGAACTATTATTGGCCCAAGATGTTTCGCGATGTCGCCCGCTTCACCAACCGGTGCTCTACATGTTGCAAAGCTAAGCCACACTCTCAATCCCATGGTTTACATATGCCTTTACCTATTCCACATCAACCTTGGGAAGACATTAGCATGGACTTGTGCTTGGATTACCTAGGACACAAAATGGCAAGGACTCTGTTTTTGTTGTTGTGGACTGATTCTCTAAAATGGCTCATTTTATTCCATGCAATAAGATAGACGACGCTTCACATGTTGCCAATCTCTTTTGCAGGGAAATCTTGAGGTTGCACGGCGTGCCAAAGGCAATTGTGTCGGTTCAAGACGTCAAGTTCTTAAGCTACTTTTGGAAGACGCTATACGCCAAGCTCGGGATCAAGCTACTATTCTCCACGGCCTACCATCCTCAAACCGATGGCCAAACGGAAGTCACCAACAGGACGCTTGCAACTCTTCTACGCGTGTTGATCAAGAAGAACATCAAGGAGTGGGAGGAGTGCCTACCTATCGCCGAGTACGCCTACAACCGCGCAAGACACTCTACAACCGGCAAGTCCCCCTTCGAGGTCGTCTACAGTTTCAACCCTTTGTCGCCATTGGACATCCTTCCTCTACCACTTCAAGAACGAGCAAACATGGACGCAAGTGCAAGACTGATACGTCTCCAACGTATCTATAATTTTTGATTGCTCCATACTACTTTATCTATTGTTTTGGACTATAAAAGGCTTTATTTTCCACTTTTATATTATTTTTGGGACTAATCTATTAACCGGAGGCCCAGCCCAGAGATAAAAGAAAAGTATCTCTCTCCTGATTACGAGTATCACATATGCGTACCAAGTACGCAAATATAATCATGAGATATTATCTTTGAGCATTTATATGGTAAAGGTACTAAATACAAAATTTACATGTCTCCGTGATGCACATAATATTTTTCTTCTACAACAGTAGAATGTGAAATGAGTACGTGTGTGGTAATATTTCTTTCATTATTATTATTAGAGCACCTCTAAGTCTTGTGTCGTTGGTGGGAAAGAAAGGTGCAGAGTTGGTGGTGTCAACAGAGCAATGCTACATCTACGAACAAAACTAACGTAATCTTACCTGATTAGACAGCTAGCAATTTGTAATTGGGATTAGGAGGAGAGGGGGCCCACCCCACAGAAAATCAGGGGGGCGAGAGAATTATGAAGGAAGGTTACGTACAACTTTACGTAAGTCTTCGTAAGTCTAGAATTATCGATGTCAACATGGTTGCTCGCTGCCTCCCGAGATAATTACTACCGTATTAAGCATCCTCGATCCAGCTCGGGCAGCTTGGCCAGCCTCACCATGCTCGCTCCATCACGCCAAGTTGTACCGCTTTGGCAGACAAAGACGCCCAGCCCACGCCCGAAAGCACGCCCACCGCCTCGCCCTTGGGCTCCCACGCTACGCCGCCGCCTTCTTCTTCTCCGTCGTCAGGCGCTGCTCTTGGTGCAAAGTAGGTACGCCGCCAGAACGGGTCGTCCTCCCGCCGCACGGCCTCGAGTAGCCCCTAGCAGCCAAAGGGCGGAGCCGTAAAATAAGTATTAGGGGCCAAAGAGTAGATGAAGCATTCTCGGGGCCAAATGCAGCTAGAACAAGTCGTGGAGGGCCAGAAATTGACTAGCAGCAGCAAAAAATTACTAATCATGTCACTGTTCATTGCAAATTAGCAGTAAAATCCTGATGTTAGGGGGGGCCAGGGCCCTTGCTGGTCCCCCTGTCTCCGCCACTGCTAGCAGCCGGCCTGCCCGGCGGCGGCGGGACCGAGAGCCGCCGCCAAGCGCCGCACCTTCCTTCCTGCCCTCCGCATGCCACCACCACGTGCTTCAACCGTCGAGACCGGCTTCTTCACGGCGCCTTCCTCGGGCTGCTCCGTCGAAGACAGGGGCGCCAGGGCTTCGTGGGGCCGGGCCGTGAGGAGGGCGCTGCCGCGGTGGGGGTGGGACGGCCTCGCCGCAGGATGCTTCCCCTGCACCGCCCGCAAGCGCGAGAGCTTCCGCCCGCTGCCGTGCGCCGGCCATGCGAGCTGCGATGGCGACGCTGTCGCTACGGAATCTGACGGCGGCGACGGTGCGAGGCGGCTCAGCCCGGGCTGGTCTCTTCTCTTCTCCTCGCCCAAGTCCTAAGTCGCACGCGCACCCCCGCACGCGGATGGGTGACTCCTTCTAGTATATATAGAGATGTACTTAGAAGACGAAGAAAAAGAAGAAGGCATGATGCAGAGAACGAGGGTGCCATGGATAAATGAGGGTGCTGGATGGCTAGTGGGCATCCCTAGGGGGTTTTGGTTTTGAGAGATGAACTGCGCCTGGTTGATGTGGCCGCCACTTTACAGCCATGCCTGGTTTCAAGGATGCAACGGAGTAGTTAATTTGGTTGACCCTCCTTCATTTGGTTCGAGAGAGTTTGAAAGACGCCCACCAATGTACTCGCATATATGCATGCTCCATCCAATGAAAGATGAAAGCGCCACCAATCAATCGATATATACTTTCCCCTTTCCAAAGCTTGTCATTTAGTTACACATCTACGTATTCTCAAAGTCAAAGTATCTATTCTTCGCTCAAACTTATAGAACCAACATTCACAATGCCAAAATCAATATTTTTAGATTCCTTATGAATTGTACTTTCATACTATATATATTTCAGATCGTGGATGCTGATATTCGTTATTATTAATTTGGTTTGACTTGACACAAATCTTACATGTATTAAAAAGAAGCACCTAGCTGGTGTTTAATTTGTGGCTTGTCCAACCGCATCTCAACTCTTTCTTCGTATATATATGACCAAGATAGATAACTTGAGCGCCTTGCCTCGTATATATACTGTGCTTACAAATGAAATCCCAATCGATAACACGGTTCTTTTTTCCGAGAATCACCATCGCCAATTTATTCCAGCAACCAATAACTGTGACTACAAGTCTGGTTGATCAGGCCCAATCAGACAATCAGGATTCAGCTCAGAGATTGGTTGGTTGATATACAGAAAGCTGAGGTGGCTATTTTACAACATTCCAAAATACATTTCCCAGCTCAAATGTAGACTAAAAAGCACATTGTTGTTCAAACACAAAAAGTTGAGCAGCCAGAGATGATTTGATTTGCACCACTAGGGTACCAAACCACTCAATATCACATCTTAAACCCTAGTCACTAATAAAAATCAAGTGACCAACTAACAAAACATAAGACATAGGATCCTCTCATGGTCCAAACACCAAAACTACTACATGGTTGCGCCCCTTTGGACAAGGGCAATACTCCGTCTCACTCAGCAGCTCCTTGTCGAGATTGCCTCTGCCTCTATGATAGATAGCGATTCGCACATTTGCAGGAGAATTGCCTGCTTCCGAAGGGCTTTCAATGGTCGTGATTTTCGCCTTGATTTCTTCGGGGAAACTCTCAATTTTCGCCTAGATTTCTTCACTGTCAAGCATAAAACAAGCGTCAATTCAGCAACACTTTATTTACTTGACAAATCGCACAAATGTAGAGAAGATATATATCAAGACGTGCAACAAGCTAATCGGAAATCTGGTAAAGCAATCTGCGCCATCAGAAAGGAACATCATCGAGAACACCTTAGTCTACACCTTAGTATAGCTACTAATACATGCAACAACCAAAGGGAGATCATCAGCAACCATCTTCTCGATTCCAAGCATTTTCATATTATGTCTTGTATAACTAAAACAGCAGGGAATGAGACATAGGTCATCGTTGAGCCAAAGGTATGGACAGGACCATGTAACTTTGCTAGATTGTAAAAAAAAACTAAAGGCTACAACTTTCCTGAAAACCATTAGCAGCTTGCTCAAAGATAAACCGCACTTCATACAAGCATACCAAGGCTAACAAAATTCTTCAAATAGAATCTATACAGGATTACGGGGTAGCCATCAAAGCATGCAGGACATATTGTTTCTTGGCAGCTATGAGGATAATCCTCAGGTTCCGGACCCAGTCCGAATAGTTGCTGCCATCATCTTTCAGCTTGGTTTTCTCTAGGAACGCGTTGAAGTTCATGGTGACATTAGCGTTGGCCATTTGATCTACAAGACATTTTGCAAAGATTTTAGACTATTGTTCATGATAATAAAGTTCATCTAATCAAATTATTTAATGAACTCCCACTCAGATTTGACATCCCTCTTGTCATCTAAGTGATACATGATCCGAGTCGACTAGGCCGTGTCCGATCATCACGTGAGACAGACTAGTCATCGTCGGTGAACATCTCCATGTTGATCGATCTTCCATATGACTCATGTTCGACCTTTCGGTCTCTTGTGTTCCGAGGCCATGTCTGTACATGCTAGGCTCGTCAAGTTAACCTAAGTGTATTGCATGTGTAAAACTGTCTTACACCCGTTGTATGTGAACGTAAGGATCTATCACACCCGATCATCACGTGGTGCTTGAACGCATTTAACTTTAGCAACGGTGCACAGTTAGGAGAACTCTTTCTTGAAATTGTTATGAGGGATCATCTTATTTACTACCGCCGTTCTAAGTAAACAAGATGCATAAACATAATAAACATCACATGCAATTATATATAGTAGTGACATGATATGGCCAATATCATATAGCTCCTTTGATCTCCATCTTCGGGGCTCCATGATCATCCTGTCACCGGCATGACACCATGATCTCCATCATCGTGTCTTCATGAAGTTGTCACGCCAACGACTACTTCTACTTCTATGGCTAACGCGTTTAGCAATAAAGTAAAGTAATTCACATGGCGTTCTTCAATGACACGCAGGTCATACAAAAATAAAGACAACTCCTATGGCTCCTGC
Organism: Aegilops bicornis; assembly: GCA_021605145.1. Classification (NCBI taxonomy): domain Eukaryota; kingdom Viridiplantae; phylum Streptophyta; class Magnoliopsida; order Poales; family Poaceae; genus Aegilops; species Aegilops bicornis. The sequence continues at coordinate 429,709 of JAHIAL010000138.1, forward strand.
CGTTGTCATACTCATCGACATGCAAGTCGTTATTCCTATTACAAGAACATGATCTCATACATCACATATATCATTCATCATTCATCACAACTTTGGCCATATCATATCACATAACACTTGCTGCAAAAACAAGTTAGACGTCCTCTAATTGTTGTTGCAAGTTTTACGTGGCTGCAATAGGGTTCTAGCAAGAACGCTTTTCTTACCTACGTGAAAGCCACAACGTGATTTGTCAACTTCTAGTTACCCTTCATAAGGACCCTTTTCATCGAATCCGCTCCAACTAAAGTGGGAGAGACAGACACCCGCTAGCCACCTTATGCAACTAGTGCATGTCGGCCGGTGGAACCAGTCTCACGTAAGCGCACGTGTAAGGTCAGTCCGGCCGCTTCATCCCACAATGCCGCTGAAGCAATATAAGACTAGTAGCGGCAAGAAAGTTGACAACATCAACGCCCACAACAAATTGTGTTCTACTCGTGCAATAGAGAACTACGCATAGACCTAGCTCTGATACCACTGTTGGGGAACGTTGCAGAAAATTAAAAATTTCCTACGGTTTCACCAAGATCCATCTATGAGTTCATCTAGCAACGAGTCATGGGAGAGTGATTGCATCTACATACCACTTGTAGATCGCGTGCGGAAGCGTTCAATGGAACGGGGATGATGGAGTCGTACTCGCCGTGATTCAGATCACCGATGACCTAGTGCCGAACGGACAACACCTCCGCGTTCAACACACGTACGGAGCGGATGACGTCTCCTCCTTCTTGATCCAGCAAGGGGGAAGGAGAGGTTGATGATGATCCAGCAGCACGACGGGCGTGGTGGTGGATGCAGCAGAACTCCCGGCAGGCTTCGCTAAGCAACCACGGAGGAGGAGGATGTGTTGCAGGAGGAGGAGGTGCCAGGGCTTTCAGGTGCGGCCACCCTCCCTCCCTCCCTATATAGGTGCAAGAGAGAGGGGAGGGCGCAGCCTTGCCCCTTCCTCCAAGGAAGGGTGCGGCCAAGAGGGGAGGAGTCCATCCTCCCCAAGGCACCCTCGGAGGTGCCTTCCCCTTTAGGACTCTCCTTCTCTCTTATCTCTAGGCGCATGGGCCTCTTGGGGCTGGTGCCCTTGGCCCATATAGGCCAAGGCGCACCCTACAGCCCATGTGGCCCCCCGGGCTGGTGGACCCCTGGTGGACCCTCGACCCCTTCCGCACTCCCGGTACAATAATACCGATAATGCCCAAACTTTTCCGTGACCAAAATAAGACTTCCCATATATAAATCTTTACCTCCGGGCCATTCCGGAACTCCTCGTGGACGTCCGGGATCTCATCAGGACTCAACAACATTCGGTTTGCTGCATACTCATATTCATACAACCCTAGCGCCACCGAACCTTATGTGTAGACCCTACGGGTTCGGGAGACATGCAGACATGACCGAGATGGCTCTCGGGCAATAACCAACAGCGGGATCTGGATACCCATGTTGGCTCCCACATGCTCCTCGATGATCTCATCGGATGAACCACGATGTCGAGGATTCAAACAACCCCGTATACAATTCCCTTTGTCAATCGGTATTTTACTTGCCCGAGATTCGATCGTCGGTATCCCAATACCTCGCTCAATCTCGTTATCGCAAGTCACTTTACTCGCATCTGTAATGCATGATCCCGTGACCAAACACTTGGTCACTTTGAGCTCATTATGATGATGCACTACCGAGTGGGCCCGGTGATACCTCTCCGTCATACGGAGTGACAAATCCAGTCTCGATCCGTGTCAACCCAATGCAGACACTTTCGGAGATACCTGTAATGCACCTTTATAGTCACCCGGTTACGTTGTGACGTTTGGTACACCCAAAGCACTCCTACGGTATCCGGGAGTTACACGATCTCATGGTCTAAGGAAGAGATACTTGACATTGTAAAAGCTCTAGCAAAACGAACTACACGATCTTGTGCTATGCTTAGGATTGTCTTGTCCATCACATCATTCTCCTAATGATGTGATCCCGTTATCAACAACATCCAATGTCCATAGTCGAAAACCATGACTATCTGTCGATCAACGAGCTAGTCAACTAGAGGCTCACTAGGGACATATTGTGCTCTATGTATTCACACGTGTATTACGATTTCCGGATAATACAATTATAGCATGAATAAAAGACAATTATCATGAACAAGGAAATATAATAATAATACTTTTATTATTGCCTCTAGGGCATATTTCCAACATTGTGTAGCGCGCCTCAATGATAGACCAACAAAATAGAAGACTTCATAGTTATAGGGTCCTATCATGGTTCAAACACAACAATACCCATGCCCCAACTCTACCTCACTCAGCTTCTTGTCCAGATTGTGTGTCTGCTTCTATGATACATACCATTTCGCATGTTTGCAGAAGCACAAAATGCTAGTGCCAAGACCATTTTGTAAATCACACCCAATAGCAGGTAGCTCCTTGAATCAGTAGCGCTAGACATGAGCTACACTGCCTCTCTAGTTAGACCAACTTAATTGCTCACCGGCAATGCCGTCCGGTTCAAGATTAAGTGAGACAAGGAGCATCTCTCACATGCAGGGTACACCTGGACAAAGTACAACACTATTCTGACCTAATGCATGCTTGTGCTGATCACAGAGCATGTTCTGGAAGACACATTGCCACTCGCAACCTACTACTATGTGCAATCCGGTGACTCGGCATTAGAAAGATTGACAAGGCTTACCCACTGGCAACATCATCTGGTGAGGATGCCTTGCTGTACTGCCTGGCCATCATGGGGAAGCTTGGAGACTAGCTGCACACAAAACCATCACAACTATTAGATAGGGCCTAAAAGATGGCTAAAAGAAAGTCTGTGAGACGCAGAAATACTAACCTCTCTAGAGCATCATCCTCGCTCGATGTACAAAGACTATGTTTTGGAAAATAGCAGGTTCACCCTCCATTCCTTGAGGCTCTAGAAGCTCCACTCCTTCAATAGCTCATCCCCGGAAGTACAGGTGTACAAACTTCTGAAAATAAAACATACACTTATCACCAACTATTGTTACTGGGGATCAAGAGGCTCCTTGACAAGGAAATTCAATTGAGAACAAGGCAACACACTGCCACATTTCTCTTTGGTGGCACATATAGTCATAATATAATGAACTAAAGACTTCTCTATGTAAAACAAATGTCACATAATTCATAGAGCCATCTCAATACTTTTGTGTGCATGTTCTGCCAGATTAATCCCTGGTAATAATCATGATCAGATTCATTTCAAATTTATGACAAGATATATGGAATCTAAAACGGAGGGGCCACATCAATTTCAATTACCTACAAGAAACATTCAGGGGGCAACCGATACTGAACTTTTCAAACTATAACTCATCAAGATCAAAGTAAGTCTAACAAAATTAAGAGAGCACAAATTATATCTTAAATGACAAGCTATTGTCCATGATCTTCTTGCAATTCATTTGTACAAAGGAAACATCGTAACCTTGTATTGGCAGGCTAAAGAAATAATGAATATCCTCAAGATACAAAAAAGAATTAGCCATAGTATCCAAAGATGACATCTAGCAAGCATTGACAGAAACAGATAGCTTGCAATTTATACATTTTTCCTTCTCACTGGTGAAAACATAAGCAACTAATGAAGTCTCGACTCTAAAGGCTCTCAAGATCTATAAGAAACAAAGTGGCCACCTTTCAAAAGATCAACAACTAAGAGGGGTGGAAACTAGCCACATCAAAAGCATCAGCTAAGAGAGGTATAGTGAGAGAAAACCGCAGGACAAAACGACACAAAACAACACTTGCACCACAGCTTGCAATAAAACATCATCATCATTAACAGAGAGCAACTCACTAACCGCAACAACATAGCATCACGACTGCACTCCAAGAAAGAAGCTAGGAACATATTATTATTTTAGTTAAAGAAGCGATCCCCACCAAATAAGCTCCCAAGATGTAAAAAAAATCACTTAGAAAGAAAGAACTCTATCAGAACCAATTGTTAAACCACATGAGAGATTACATAAAGAGTAACACTTGTGGTGTCATATTGTTTTAAACAGTAAGCAAGCAGACTAACTTGGATGTGATCCAGGACAAGTGATTTCAAGGCTAAATAGAGCAGATTGTGCAGGTAAATTATGCAACGACGTCGAGCAAAATAAAGTTCATCCTAAAATCAGTACTACACACCAACTGGTAGCAAGCAAACTGACAGACTGACATAGCTATCAAGTCAAAATTTCTGAAACACAAACTGTTAAGCTGTCCATGTAGCCACCATGACGCCTTATTGTAAAATAATAGCATCCCATATAAACCATCATCATACTAACACCACAACATCAGACTAATATCAATCTACAAATTGTTGAGGAGAAACATTTTATCAAGGTTCGGGATAGCACAGAGATGAACGGATACCTAGAATTCAGAAGTTGCTGCACACAGGGGAAGCTCCAGGGGTACAGGACAGGGTCATACGAGATCTGCAACTGCCTGATGGAGCTTGAGCACCTCAGGGCAGGAACGAAACCTTGTTGAGGTAGCCAATCCACGACGGTCAGTTCTGGATCCATCCACATTGCACGCCGGTTGCGAAGCTTACGGCCGGCGTTGACCACTCCTCCGTGCCTCCTATGTTGTACCTCCGTGGATGAGGCGTCGGCTTCGGCGTGGAAGGGAGAAGATTGATGAAGAGGAGCTGCTTCACCCTGGAAAAACGTAGTTACGAGACAAAAACATAAACCGTGTGCAAATTTCATAAAAGTAAATTTGGTCCTTATCATGGAATAAAATGCATGATATTCCTGTATTAGACAAATAGTGAGATGAGATGTGTGGTGGTGATGAACTAGCTAATAGTGGTGTGTACTAGAAATAAATTTCTTTTCCTTGTTCATTTTCTGAAAACACAAGGACAGTGACAACTAGAGAGAAGCCGAAAATATAGATGGATCATGGAGTACATTGCAGCTATAAAAATCTATCAATTCAAGAAAAGGGTCTACTCTATCAGTGGCCTTGCTCTTAGGACAAGTCCATAGTCAAATTATCCATCAATGTCACGGAACTTGTAGCATTAGGAGAGAACACACACAGAGGGACTAAACTAACAGCAGACATAAGCGAGAATGTACAACCATAGAAAAAAAAAGCCACACACATGGTTGCTTGTCACTAACTTTGACGGCACCCACCACCAAGATCGCTGCGCCTGCAGCAGCATACCTACGGTTTTGTTCGCATAATTAAGCCAATGGTTTGAAACAAGAAACTGACCGCTAGAAATATTTCTTGTTCCTAGAACAAAAACCAAAAGATTTATATGCCCGGAACAAAAATATGGAACTGGGTGTCCCATTCAAGAAGCACCCTAAACCGTTGGCTCAACAGCCAACACCACGATAGGCCACGATTCGATGGCCGCACCATCTCAGCACCACAATAGAGAGGAAGGAATCAGGAACTCATCAAAACCCCAGTACATGGACATGGAGGTTATGATGCAGCCACCTTCGTCCCGTAGGTGTCAGGAACTCATCAAAACCCCAGTACATGGACATGGAGGTTATGATACCCCAACTCCACTTAACATCCCAGTTACGAAGAGGGTCCAAGAACATCCAGGAGGCTGTGTCTCCCGTGCCGTCAGGAAACACCCCTTGGGTCATAAGATTCCATCCGTAAGCCCTTGCGTACCTCTCCACAACAGCCGGACTGGCATTCTTTGGGCACTCGTAAAAATGTTCTTGTAGCCACGAGAACAAAACACCAGATGGCCTAGGATCCTTCTTTGTTTCATGAATCCGCTCGGGAGGTTCAACACCAACCAAACCTGCAACCCTTTGTCGCCACCCCTCGGACTTCACCTTCCCGGTAAGAGCCCTGCCCTCGATCGGAAGACCGGAGATCATCGCAATATCCTCCAAAGTGACGGTCATCTCACCAAGAGCAAGGTGAAAAGAGTGCGTCTCCGCCTCCAACGGTCCGTAAGGGCGGCGGTAATGGCCGTCGAGTTCAGCCATGGTGGTGTGCCTTTAAAGTTGAGCACAAACTGGAGAAGATCCATTCTTCTAAAATAAGGCTCGTAGCGACGGTCATACATCAGTGACTCACGTGGGTTGTGGCCTCTCAACCGAAGTACTGGAGGAACCTACAAAAATCACACACACAATTTAAACTACTTCTCTAAACTACTCACAATATAATCACAATATGAGAATCGACAATATAGATACATAATTACCTCCCCTCTTTCCACAAGCACAGCACGATGCTTCTCCTCGTAATAATCATCAAGGCCGGGATATTTATCAGGCTCAAACATCCTACAAAATAAGGTAAATGGATTTGTTATGATATATGCTTAAAATTATGACCACATCATATACAAAATTGTGTGAAACTACTACAAATTATCCCAAAGATATAAATCACGAACCACATTACCAACACCAATTCTTTTCAACCTATTTTATCCTAAACAATCTATCACAACTAATTATTAACAAATAATAGGTTCAACCTAATCCAAAAAAATGGTCTCTCTCTAAATCCAATACTAAACAAATTAACTAAAAATACTTCAATACAATGAGTACAGTCGGCCAGAGTACATGTCTTCTTTCTAAACAGTATATCCCCAAAATATTCATCAAACAAATCACAAATAACTCATCTTAGGGTTCCACCATGTTTGAAAAAATGCATCTACAATAGCCAATCTTGACTGAAAATAAATGGAGGATTGGGAAGAGAATACCTCAAGCAACTCGGGGGTGCTTCGATCTACTCGTTTTGATGATCAAAATAGCAGATTTGGGGGAGATTTGGTGAAGAAGAGGGAGGGGGCGGCCGCCAGTTCTCGGGACGAACTGCCCGAGCGGAGAGATGGGCTAATAGCCTCATGCCCCGCACGGATTACTTAATACAGGCAGAAATGCCAGGGCCATTAGGCGTTTCGACGTGCCACGCCAAATAAAACAGCTGGTTCGGACTGATCAGGCTGTAAGAAACGCGAGCTACCACGGCGTTTCCCTGTTGGCCAGAAACACAAGCTTGGTCGGCGTTTCCATGTTCACCAGAAACGCCGCGGGCCCTGGCGTTTCTAAAATGGTCAAATCGTGAAATACTTTCACGTCGGGTTCAGTTTGTGACGATAAACGTTGACAAGGTCAAAACAGTGATTTCGGCCAAATATATGCATGAAATGGTGGTGTGATGCTTAAACATCCAACACTCAACTTTGGTGTGGCATTTGCCACACAAACACGACAATCTTGTAGGAAGGATATGCACCTACAGTGTTACCATGGTCTATCATAATACAAACCACGAGGAGTTCACCCTACCAAACCCCTCTCAAGTCCAAATCAAAGGTGTAGACCGTGCAAGCCTTGCAGATCGGTTCATCTCCGGAAACTGTGGGAGGGAGGGTTGGAACAACACACCCACCTGCATGTGGTCCAAATATATGTATTAAAGGGTGGTTTGATGTTTAAATATCCAATACACAACTTTCTTGCAACACTTGCCACACAAAACACGACAACCCCACGGAAGGTTATCCACCCACGGTCTTGATGTCGCACTTGGCACCGCCGAGGGAATCTTCTGAAGTCGTGCGCTCAAAATTATTTTGGCATGTCACCATGGTCTCATCAGAACACAAACCAAGAGGAGTTCACCCCGGTCAAACCCCTCTTGACCTCGGTCAAAGGCGTGAATCAGCAGGCCTTATGAATCGGCTCATCTCCGAAAACCATGTGAAGAAGGGTCAGAAGAGCACACCCACCAGCATGTGGCCCAAATATATTTATAAAAGGGTGGTGTGATGTCTAAATACCCAATACACCACTTTGATGGGGCACTTGCCTCACAAACACGACATTATCACGTAAAGGTTCTCAGAACAATAGAGGTGCTACAGCTTAGTATCACCAAAGTGGGGAATCTTGAGAAGGTATGTGCACAAACTTGGTCCTGCATGTCAACATGACCCATCAGAGCACAAACCAAGTAGAGTTCACCCCGTTCAAACCCCTCTCGGGTCCGATCAATGTCGTAGATCGCACGGGCCTTGCGGATCGACTCATCTCCGAAAACCATGCGCGGGAAGGTCGAAAGAGCACACCCACCTGCATGTGGTCCAAATATATGCATGAAAGGGTGGTGTGATGCTTAAACATCCAGCACTAAATTTTGGTGCGACATTTTCCGCACAAACACGCCAATCTTGTGGGAAGGATATGCACCTACAGTCTTGGTGTCGCACTTAGCGCCAAGTGGAGGGAATCTTGTGAAGGCATGTGCTCATACTTTCCAGCATGTCGCCATGGTCTACCATAACAACAAACCATGAGGAGTTCACCCCGGTCAAACCCCTCTCGAGTCCGGTCAAGGGTGTAGATCGCACAAGCCTTGCGTATCGGCTCATCTCCGAAAACCGTGTGAGTGAGGGTTGGAAGAGCACACCCATCTCCATGTGGTCCAAATATATGTATTAAAGGATGGTGTGATGTTTAAATATGCAATACACAGCTTTGGTGCGACACTTGCCACACAAACAGGATAGTCCTGCGGGAAGGTTATGCACCTATAGTGCTGATGCCGCACTAGGCACCGCCGGGAAGGAATCTTGTGAAGTTGTGTGCTCAAAATTATTCCGGCATGTCACCATGGCCTACGGTAACACAAACCAAGAGGAGTTCACCCGGTGAAACCCTTCTTGACTCAGTCAAAGGCGTGATCGCATGGGCCCCTACGGATTGGCTCATATCTGAAAACCATGTAAGGAAGGGTCGAAAGAACACATGAGAGAAATGTAGATTGCGGCGAGGAAGGGGCGGCGTCGCTGCAGTGCGGCCACATAAGTGTGGTAGTGGAGGGGAGTGGTGGCGCCCGATAGGGTTTGTCTGCGGACAAAACAGAGATCAACCGGTTTGACCGGCTTTTAGAAAAGCCGACCGGTCCAACCGGTTAAAAAAAGAAAATACCAAAAAAATATGAAAGAAAAAAGTAAAGTAAAATAAAGAAAATAGTTGTAGTAAAATAAGAATGTAAACCGTGTAACACTACTTGACACTCGGCTTACATTTTCACGAGGCGCTGGACTTGGCAAAAATCACGCACGGTTGAAATCCTCTCCCAGCTATGGCTGAAATCCCCAAATCCACAAGCTCACTCTGTTTCCCCCCATTCCCAGCGCCGAAATCCTCTGTGCCCGCCCGCCGTCTCCACCCACCCACCTGCCGCCACACGCCTCCTCCGGCGCCGTTCCTCTCCTCCAGATCTCCCCGAGCATGCTCGGCGGCCGCCGCGCGCCCCCGGCCCCCGGTCGCGCGGGGTGAGGTCGCAGGGCCGCCTCCGGCGGCAAGGTGCGCGGCGAGGAGGCGAAGGACGCCGAACGTCTCTGCCTGCCCAAGGTCACCTACACCTGGCGCCCGAGCACCTTCTCCTCAGCGTCGCCGCCCGTTCCTCTTAGACTCCGACGCTGCGGCCACTGCACCCCGTCCTCTTCAACTCTTCTGCTTCGTCGACGGTCGCCACCACGCATCGAGGCCCAAGGTAGCGCCTCAACTCCTCCTATCCCTCATATGGGTTCGTGTTGTGCTGCGTCTCAAACGATTCAACAAAGCTACCAAGCGAGGCCTGATACGACCGAAGAAATAGAAACTGTACAATGTTGTACCAACAGAATAAAAACAGTACAAGGCTTTATAGCATTATTACCATGGTCAAGTGAGCTACCCGACCAACAGACATGATCACTTTTCTAATACAAATATGCGTAGTTGAACCTTTGTCAAAGTAGTATTTTGATTCACCGTCTCGCATAATCAATTTTTGTAGTTTCAGAAATTTGTAAAAATTCAGAAGTAAATTAAATTCTACCAATTTGCAGCCGTGATAGATACAATAACAGAGTACTTCTTAGTTAATAAAAGCTTTCGCTCATGACAGCAAGAAAAACTTGCATTCAGAGTAAAAGCTTTTAATGAGTACATATATATAACGGTTGCAGACTTTTGATGAATCAAAGCTTGCATTCAGAGTAGTCTGCAACTTGTTATTTGCAACCTGTTATTTCTGAGTAGTACATATGTATATAACAGGGCAGCAAGATTTGAGCTGACTTGATGTTCTTGTCCATTTCGTCGCTTTGGAGGAAGAAGACTCGAGGGACGCCTCCAACTAAATTGCTCATGGCCAATTATCCTCAGCCCACATAGCACCTAGCACCGACGTGAGGGATCTCTGTCTTCCAGGATATTAAGTAAACTTTCCGGATCGGCGTGAGGTGAGGATCTCTGCCTTTTGAACTGATTTTGTTTTGGATATGAAGTTTTCAACATGAACTAATCGCGATATTGTTTCTTGGAGCAGGTGACTAGAAGATGCTAGGCAACAAAAAGAACAACAAAGTTGTGAGACTTGGCAATGCGATTGAAAGGTTAGGCAAGGCGACGGGGGTCATAAAGAAGGGCACCGCTGCGACACGTTCCACACAGGTAGGCAGGGCCAAACCCGCACAACGAGCCACGGTGGATGGTACCCGGGGTAGACGAAATGGTCGTACCCTTGTGCCCCGTGTTGCTAGCCCTATCCCTCTGCCCATTACGAGGAGGAGTCGGAGGAGGAGAGGGAGGATGAGCTAGTTGTAGAGGAGGAGAGGGAGGAGGAGAGGGAGGAGGAGCTAGTTGTGGAGGAGGAGAGGGAAGAGGAGGCAGAGGAGGAGAGGGAGGAGGAGCTAGTTGTGCAGGAGGAGGAGTTGGAGGAGGGAGAGTATGAGGTGGAGGAATCGGCAAAGGACATGGAATGGCCGGTTCCTCAGGAGACCAAAATCTGGTTGCGTGGGGTGTCCACGTCTTTACATTCAAGTTTTTTGCAGATACTAACTTACTTGCCTTTCCATTGTGCAGGGCCTTGGTGGTTATTCCAAAAGGCACAATCCTGCCACGACAGCCAAGCACCATCATTGGATGTCTTTGTAGGCATTATTACCCCGGCCTGGTTCCCATAGGAGACGGTGAGGAGGAGCCATCTTGGTCTTGGGAGCATTGGAAACGCGCTCCAGATCCCGAAGACAAGTGGGACAGGAGTCTTGCAGTCTTCTGCTGGCGGGTGGTCAACGATTTTTGGGTAAAACTCTTTGTCAATTTTCTTAGTTATTTCTTTGCCAATATTCAAAATCATTGCATTGATAACTGTCTTATGCGAATTTATGCACTTTGGTAGGACTTCTTTACTTGCGTTGAGGGTATGGAGGATGAAGCTAATGAGGTCGTGGAGGAGATTGCCAAGAAGATTGTCCAAGACATGCCTTACGAGGCTCGCGTCAATGCCGTGGTAAAGTATTTCGCGCATGAACGCAAGATGCTTCTCAAAAAGCCGCTTGCCCGGAGAGTGCATCTGACCCGTTCCATGTACATGAAGGTAGTTTCCATTTAATTGCTTGTGATTGCCTGGATTAAAACAACTTAGTTTCATTCCTAATTAAGTTGGATGTATTTCAGATACTTCAGGCGGTTCCCCGTGGTGCAACAACAAGATTCCTTGCTACCAGCAAATCATATCCAGTGGATAAACCCAGAGTGGAGGGCCACACAGAGCAGCTTCGGAGCGACGCGCCTTGATGGGTGTCCGTTACACCTTCAAGGCAACCTCAACCTCCATGCTTATGTGTAGAAGAAGGTAATAATATATTTGGCTTATGAAGTTCAAGGAGTGCAACGGGCCCGACTCTGATCCAGCCTCACAGGACATTGATGTTATGGTTTCCCTCAAGTCGGGACAAGGCAAGAAGCGTGGGCGGTTATATGTTGGTGATGGTTCCATCCGTAAGGACATTCCAAAACTTGCCCACATCTGTGCTACCACGTCGAGCTCAGGTCCTGCTATTGAGCGTCGCCCAGAGCACAGGCTGCACATGATGCATCAATTTCATGTATGTTTTGCTTCATTGATCTCCTTCGATTTATTCTTTGCATTGCAACGATGGTGAACTTGTTGTGATGGCATATAGTAGGCTCGCCTAGAGGAAGAAACCAGGTTACGGCTAGAGGCTCAGGCCAATGCCCTACTTCAACAGGAGCAAGCCATGAAAATGCAGCAAGCCCTGTTTCAAAGCAGCAGGAATTCATGGTTAAACAGCAGGCAGCCTTGCAGGAGAAGTTCGCCGGTTCGATTACTAATATGCAGGGTTCTACTTTGCGGATCTTCCTCCTGTTCCGCCGCTTCCTACTTTTAGCTTTGTAAGTCTTCAACTTTTCAATCATGCATCTTACCATCATGCTTAAAGATCATGCATCTTACCATCTACCGTCTCATGCTTGAAGTGTCCTCGGTGGGGAGAAGGCTCCAATAACTTTGTGGTAGGTGGATCTACACCTGCCCAAGCAAGCCCAAAGTGACACCCATGCGGCTCATGGTGCTTCAACCTCCACACCACAATGATCACTCGAGGTAGTTGTCTATGCTTGTGCACTATTGATGCTTGTGTCTTGTCGTTGGTTGTGCCTCTCAACTTGTAACTTGGTGCATTGTTGATGGTAGAGCCCACAAATGTTGATCGTTATATTATTCATACTTCTTAGCTTCAGTTTGAAATTTATATGTTGATGCTTGTTAAATCTTGTGCCTTATTGATCTGCAATTTAACTTTGGAAATTTATACTTGGCTTCAATTTGAAACTTATAGGTTTGCATCGTGGATGCCATCGATGGTGGGTATACATGCTGTGGTGGAAGCTGATTGCATCTTTTAGGCATGAACTCATGCTAGGTGTGAACTTGGAACTCATGATTCCATTTGTGGACTCTTGTTACGTCTGTAGGTGAACCCTTGTTGAATATGTACACTTGTGGACTTTGAACTCATGGCCCTTTTGTTTGTGAACTCTTGTTGCATATGTACACATGTTTTTGTGAACCTTCTTTGAATATGTATGCATCTGTGGACTACTCATGGTTGGTTTGTTATGTTGTCAACTTGTAGTATACCGTTGCTGTGAACTTTGCTGTATATATATATATTGTTGGTGCTCCTGAAGCCATTTGTAGCATATAGTGGCATATGTACACAAATAAAATGCTACTAGCGCTATAAGCCGTGTGTCCCAGCGGCAAGCACCCGGCTTATAGGGCATGTATATGCCCCCTATGGGCTCTAAGCCGTGTGTCCCAGGGCACGGCACCCGGCTTATAAGCCATTACTGATGACCCCGCTAAATATAAGCCGGGTCAGGGGCCCTCGGTTTACATTTATACCGTGTGCTTGCCTCAGCCCTTGGTTTACCTATAAACCATGCGGCTCACCTCGGCCCTCGATTTACATATAAACCGTGCGGCTCACCTCGGCCCTCGGTTTACATGTAAACCGTGTGCTCGCTGGCACTTTCGGCTTATATAGGCAGACGCGTGGCGCAGCTGTTAGTGTCCGGTTGCCGTTATATATAAACGGTGTGTTTATTGGTCCCCGGCTTACGTAGATGTATTCGGCTTATATATAAACCGAGTGTTTTTCCTGTGGCTCTCGGCTTACCCTTGATAAGCCGGTCCTTAGTAAGCCGTGTCCTATAAGCAGTGAAAAACACTCGGCTTATATATAAGCCGAGTGCAAACCGACATAAACCTAGTGTTTTGGGCACTCGGCTTATATTTTTTTTCCTGTAGTGCATGTGGGAGTGCCTACGGTTGTCAGCTTCTGGCGAGAGATGGGGAGGGTGACAACATGTTGGATGACTGGAAGGATGACAGATGATGGTCAACTATTGCATTCATACGCAATATGCACACATTTTCGACCAAAGCAAGCCATATAGAAAAAGCATACTAGGATAAATGTATATGAAAGAAAAGTAACTCCAAATTTTGCATGAAAATTCAAGCCAACAATGTTTCCTTCCATTACATAGATTGGTTACAAAACTCGACTGGTTACATCAAGGACTTGCTTACGCTCAAAGCTTCACCCACACATGCACACAATAGTTCAATAACCCGTGTCGGTCGTAGGGAAACTGCAGGTTTAACTCAAAGAAGACACCAGTGCCAAAGAATCTAGATCAACCAATATTAATTTTACAGAACTATTAGCACAGTCTCCAGACCTTTAGGCAGCTCACATTATTACGCGCGCATCAACAAGTTCAATTCTACTCCCAATCCTGCTACAAGCCGGGTAGCAAACGGGCGTTTTACATTTTTTTTAGCAACGAGTGCGTTTTACGCTCCGTCCCGTGCTTGCTTGCAGTACATAAACGAGTTTTCCTCAGTTATCTGCTTTATTTTACTTTGTTATTGTAAAGGCCCTTTATTTACTTAAACCCTTTAGCTTAGGACCAGATTAATTGGGATATAGTGAACTATGTTATGCACGTCATTTTGGGGTTTTGCTGCCCGGCTGGAGACTTGCTAAAGCTCTAGTAAAATTAATAGTGGTTGACGGAGATTCAAAGAAACTAGAATCATCTCTAAGTGTAGTAACTGCAGAACCTAGTAGAGAGACAAAGGATAAAGAGACTATTGTGTGCATGCATAGTATGGAAAGCTTAATGAGTACGTAGCAAGGAATACTAACACTGCATCTGCATGGAGTGTGGCACCCACTCAGAGCGTCGGCTGACTGGTGTCATCATCATGTTGGTGCTGGCCGGAGTCGCGGGTATACGACGTCGTGACGGTCGTCCTTGGCCTTGGCCCAAACGGCCGGTGGCGGCAGCTCGGAGTCGCGGGTATACGACGCCGTGGCGATCGTCCTCGGCCTTGGCCCAAACGGCCGGTGGCGGCAGCTGATCCATCTTCCACACGCCGGGGCATCGATACGCCTGGTGGCAGAGGGTGTCCGCCACTTGGTTGCCTTCACGGTACACATGCTGCACCTCATACTCCCGGAAGCAGGAAAGAAGCCGACGGATCTCCGCGTGCATGGTGCTTGGGATACGTGTGTGCTTTGACTTGCCCAGGAGCAGCAACACCAAGGTGAGATCGTCGCCTTCCACGACGAGTCGATCGTATCCGCTCACAAGAGCGAAGCGGAGGCCATGGATAAGTGCCCTTGCCTCGACGACGCCAACACCTGCGTGCGGCGTCCTCTTGGCGAACGCGAGCACGACGCGGCCGTAGGAGTCTCTGATGACTCCCCCAGTGCTCGCACGCCCGGAGCCGTCGTGGTGCACCGACCCGTCGAAGTTGAGCTTGTGCCATCCTGGATGAGGGCGGCTCCACTGGACGAGGGCGACGACGCGATAGGCGGATGGGCAGGCAACATCTGGTAGCGGCAGCAGAGGCACGCACGGCGACGGCATAAGGGCGTGAAAGGGAGCAGCTGCCGGCGGCACGAACATGGCGACGCCGGCGAGGGGGCGGGAGAAGATGGAGACGGGAGGGAGAGAAGAGATGGATCCAGAAAGTTGTGTGTGGAGATCATCGTGGCTGGCGAGTATATAGGTATAGGTAGTAGAGATCATCGAATCTGAAAGTATACGGACTGACACTGTGAGCTGTGTTTAGCTCACCGGCCGGACACGGCCACGTATTGCTCTCGAGTTGTAACTTACTGGCTTGAGAAGAACGCAGCGGTACTATAAATCCATGCATGCATCGGATTGCTTGGATCGTTCGATCCAGTGCACGTGAGAAACGGCTCCGTTCCCGCAGCGGCGCCATGTACAGGTGAATTCTTTCTGCCCTGTATAGGTGGTTGTCACCTTCGTGGCGCTGATCAGCGCGTGGCGGCGCCGCTCAACTCGCGGGAAGAATTCCGGTTCTACGCCAAGCTCGTTGACTCACCGGCGACGACTGAAACGCTGCCGCCGCCTACGCCAAGTTCGCCGACAGTCCGTGGTGAGGGAGACCTCTCCGTCGGACGTGTTGCCCTTCACCTACGTACATGAGCCATTTCGATCGAGAGGAGTACAACACTCACGTGCATGGATCAGCTACAAGCTACAGCTACGTGCATGCGTGTGCATGCATGGTGTCATGCAGCTAGCTAGCTTTGAATCGATCAACTACGGCGTGCATGATCTGGCTTCCCACTGCTTCTTCAAGCAGGGGCACATGCATGCATAAAAATATACTCCCTCGTTCCTAAATATAAGTCTTTTAGAAATTTCAATAAATGACTAAGTACATTCGTATGTTTGTTGTTCATTTGAAATGTCTAAAAAAACTTATATTTAGGTACGGAGGGAGTATAGCTCATGCACACGTGGACAAAAAAAATAAAAACCCGGGCACGTGTGTACGTATATACATGTACCTACTGGTTTAGCTAGTACGTATATCAACGTAGTAGTCCTGTAGTTGCCTAGCTTTAGCGTGCCCGATTGAAAATACATGCCACCACCCATGGATCTCACTCATAAATGAGAAAGCAAAGTGATCAGCACCTTATAACATCTACAGCCGGAATTTGCAAATCCGCTCATCCTCCTCCTGCTCGACCTCATCCATGTAGGCGAGTATCTCCGCCTCCTCCATGGTCTCCATCTCCTGCCAGTGAGGGCGTCTGGCCTCCGCAGCTGACTCCGAGCGAACGGAACCGAGGATGGCCTGCTGCCCTGCCTACAGATTCGCGTCGCCAGCGTACCCCACATCCTCCTCCTCCTCCGACTCATCCTCCTCCTCCTCCTCCTCAACTCCTCCTCCGGATCCAAAGCACCAGGAGGTAGCCCCGCGGCGATCTGAACTTCGGGCCTTGCCCGAATCTGTTCAAGGAGTTCCAGCCGGCGGTCCGACATTAGAAATGGGTGGCTCCTCACCCGGCGTCGTGGGGACATGGCTACTCGACAGACGGGGAGTGGAAAGTGGCGGCGGCGGCGGACATGCGGAGGAAAATGTGGACGGTAGGGTTTCTGTACCGGTGATCGACTTAAATAGTCGGGCTAGGCACTACGCGGCCCGCCAGAGCGGTGCCACGCGACGACATCGGTCCGACAGAGGAGACAAGCTTCGGACCGCCGGGTTTCCTGACAATTCCGCGTGGGGCCCCGCCATCAGTCCGACGTGACGGGCGCGCCGGTCAGCACGGGCCTTTGGGACCCGTTTGAGGCGCTTGTCTGGGTCGGATATTCGTGATCGGTCAGTGACCGGGTGGGCCGTCCGGGCGTTTGACCCGTTTGAGGTGCCTGGCTATAGATGCTCTTATACAACGCAACATACACGCATGCATGTATGAAATATATACATTTGATTGATACGTTAGTTATGTCACCACCAAATAAGTGGCCGCTTGGGTGATCGGCGGCGCTAGGGCAGCACCGTTGCCACAATGAACAACGAGTCGCCGCCTCATGGATGAAGATGGTGACGTGCGGCTCCTCAGAGCATCTCCAGCCGTTCGGCCCCCCAGGGCGCCGAAAAACTGCGCTCTGGGGGTGAGCCGGTGCTAGTTCGGCCCCGGGGGCGGCCTATCTCCCAGCCACGCCCCCAGGCGCCCCCCCAGTCTTGGCAAATTCAAACGTAGTTCATTCCCTCGCCCAAAAATAAACGCCACAATCCGGCGATCAAGCGGTGATCGGCAATCGATGAAAAGTTCGGCGTACAAAAATCAGAACGGAAGCGCGCATCAGACGGCGAGGTTGGCCTCCGGCGTCGGTGGAGTCGGCGTGCGCGGGCTTGACAGGGTCTCTGTGCTTGGCGGCGTGGCTTCTACGCTGCGGGCAGTCTCGGCGGCATCATCGGTCGGGCTTGGCGGCGGCGGCGGCGTGTGCATGGGCGTGGGCGTGGGCGGCGTCGTTGAGGGAAGCTGGTTCAGGATGAGGCCGACATGCGCCCTGTACCACGCCTTGACCGCCTCGTCGGTGCTCTGGAGCATGTCCGCCCCGCCCAGCAGGAAAGCCAGGTCGGTGTTCCTCTTCTTGTGGCGGCGTTGGTCCGAGTAGGTCGAGCTTGACGGGCGCTTGTCGACATCAACGCCGACCACCGCGCCTCGGTCTTCTCTTCCACGAAGACGGCCCGGGCCTGTCGTCGGCGAGGCGGTGTGATGCGGAGCATCCCTCGACTACTCGCACCGACACTCCATCACCACCGCAAGCACCAAGTGGACCAATGACAAGAGCACGTGTACGCGCCATCGAGAACGAGGTGAACTCTTTCCTATTCAAGTCTCGTTTGGATTCATGTGAGGATTGGATTCTACCTCAAACGGAAACGTTGCTCACTCTTAGGTGCGAGGAAGTTGACCGCGAGAAGGAGAAGACGGAGATGCGAGCCTCCACGGAGCAAGAGAAGGAAGGAGAGAGCAAGAAGAGTGAAGAAGGAGGAAGGAAGGCAAAACCCCTGAGCACTCCGGGTGCCCGGCCTCCCAGCCACAGGTGCCCGGCCGCACCACCAGGAGCTGCCCAGGCTGGCCAGTGCCCGGCTCCTTGCCACCCGGGTGCCGGGTCCTCCTCTCCCAGCCTGGCCAGCACCCCAGTGCCCGGCCCGACCAGCCGGCCTCCTGGCGCCACCCCGGGTGCCGGGCTTGGGACCCCAGGTGCCGGCCAACTCCCGGTCGGTCCCTGCCCAGGCCGGGTGCCCGGCCCCTCGCGCCCCGGGTGCCTGGCCGAACCTGGGCGTCCTCCCCTGACCGGTCCGGGTGCCCGGTCCCGTGGCCCCGGGTGCCCGGACGACACCGTGCGTGCCTCCTCGGGGCTTTGCCCTTGTATCCCCCCACCTCTCTCATTTCGTCCCCAAACTATATAAGGGCATCTCCTAGTTCATTTGTAGGGTTAGCAAAGATATTAGAACACAAAAGAGGGCTTTGCTCATCTTCCTCCTTTAGGAGATCTAGACCTCCACTTGGAGAAGCTCCTCTTGGAGATCAAGCCCTCCTCTTGGAGAAGATCCTCTTTGGATGCAAGACCTCACCTAGTGAGAAGACCTTTACCCTAGTGCTGTTCCCCTTGGATTGATCTTGTAATCTTGTGGATCTCATGTATGCTACTCTAGTGGATGTGATATTTGGGTTTGTTTGAGAGTTTTGTTCTTGTGTTCTTGAGTGTTTTCCTCCTTTTCCCCTCCAAGTGTGAAAAGATCCCACCTAGGGTTTGACCCTACAACATCTTGGTATCATGAGCAAGGTTTATTCACATCTTGGAGTCCCATCCCCCATTTGCTAAGCTTGATTTTGTTATTTTTCGTCCAAATCCGAAAATCCCACAAAAATAGCCCCAAAAATTTTCTTGCAATTTGTTGGATCTTGTGAGATTTGGTTGTTTTGATCCATGGATTTGATGTTTGGCAAGTGGATCTAGCCTCCCCAACAATCCCCACCCTTCCCACCACGAAATTCATGAATTTTGCTTTTCCCCAATTTTTCCGCCCATCCGAAGAACACGGGTGCCGCACCTCGAACCCCGGGCACCCGCACCTCGCCCAGCCACCCCGGGCACCGCACCTCACCCCCCGGTGCCTGCACCACCCAAATCAGCCCACTACCAACACCATTTTGGCCATAACTTCCACCTCCCAAGTCCGTTTTATGTGTTCTTTAGCTCGTTTAGAAGCTCTTGACATCCCCAATCCGCTCATCCCACTACCACCACCATTATCCCCCATCCAAAAAACTCATCACAAAAACACCCACCTTCCGCATTTGACCGATTTTGTGTTGCCTTTTTCGTTTCTTAAGGTGTTTCGGCTACTTAGGAGCGTGTGACATCTTCGTCAGCATCATCGACTCGGAGTCATCTTCATCGCTAACCGTAAGAGAGGACGGTAACCTCGACGACACTTACTCCTTACCTTGATTTTGCATTGATAGCCCGAGCCACTTTGCATCGCTTACCCACTGAGACTAGCAAGTTGAGAATTGCCGGGCCACGCTATTGTGCACCGTAGTGATCGCGTTATCATCTTTGTGCCATAAGTCTCTCCCGTGCATATCATACATACTTGTCTCATATCATACTCGGCTCGAGCATCAAGCATAGAAAAAGAAGAAGAAAATCTTTTAAACAAAGAGGAGAAACAAAGAGCTTGTAAGCAATAGAGTTGAGCCATTTGCATACCTATATCATCTTGGTCACGCATATATACCATAGTTGGGATTGAAGGCGGCACGGTTCTCTAATAGGTAGGTGCACAAGCGTATCTTGCCCATTTGAGCAATCGAGCTAGTGTTTCTCGAGCATTCGCACAACAAGAGCATTTTCCGTGGTTGCACATTTCGAGCTCACTCCTTGGTTGTGCGGATCCCATCTATCTTCCGTGCGTGTGTACCTAGTGATACCTTTGGGGTTTGATCTATTTGCTTTACTTGCATTTTTGTGAACCTTCTCAACCTTATCGATATCTTGACTAACATTTGCTTGAAATTTTTGCCACCATCCTAACCGAGCTACTCCATAAGCCTCTTACTTGTAGGTGTGAGAAACAAACCCGGTTCCAATTCTCCTATTGTGACACTTGTTACATCTTCAATCCTCGGAGAAGGTAACTTTGATATTGTTCTCTCATTTTCCTACTCACCCCACTTGGTTATGATGGATAGGCCAAACTCGTCATCAAACCCACTTTTCAAGGAGCAAGGTGATGATTCCGGCTTCGTCTCCAAGAACCACTTCTTCATCGTGCAACGAGCGCTTCATCAAGAAAACGTCGCATTGGGTGAACGCTTGGAACAACTTGCCTCCGACCTTCGTCAAAACATCGACGACAAATTCAACACACAAATGGAAGAGCTCCGCAACATGATCGTACGGCGCCCGTCTTCCTCATCGGCTTCACAAGTACCACGTCAAGCCCCTGAAGACGGTGATGCACTTCGACAAGCACAAGAGCAACGTGAAGCACAAGCCCTCGACCGTGAAGCACAAGCACTCGAAGCTCAACGCACACTCGCCGAGGCCACTAGAGCCGTCGAAGACCGCAACCGCCAAGTGCGAGAACAAGAGGAAGCTTTTAAATCACGAGATACAAGAAGAAGCCGCCCGACCACGAAGAGCAACAAGAAAGGCGCAACCAAGCGCACATTCCTCGCCCTCCTCCAAGACAAGAGACACCAAGTGGAACAAGTGCTTCAAGACCCTCCTCCATGCCAAGAGTGACATCACGAGGAGCGAGCATTTGAGGACTTTCAAGGCAAGAGCGATATCACAACCGCTATCAAGATGAAGAACTCCGCTTCTGACAAGCTCAAGTTCACCATGCCAAAGTTCTCCGGAAGCAATGATCCTGAAGAATATCTCTCTTGGGCATTGAAGGTGGACAAGATTTTTCGCCTCCACAACTACGATGAAGAAAAGAAGATCGCCATGGCCTCCCTCGAGTTCCAAGACTACGTCCTCATTTGGTGGGAACAAGTAATCGGCGGCGACATACAAGTGGCGAACCACCAATCACAACTTGGGAAGCCATGAAGGAAGTCATGAGAGCACCTTTGTGCCTACTCACTACACTCGAGATCTTTTCAAGAAGTTGCAACTCCTCAAGCAAGGCACCAAGATGGTGGAAGAATACTACCAAGAAATGGAGATTGCCATGATATGAGCCAATGTCAAGGAAGATGACGAGCAAACAATGGCACACTTCTTGAACGGCCTCAACCACCCATTCAAGCGGATCGCCGACTTCCAACCATACTCCAACCTTCTTGAGCTAGTTCATCAAGCGACCAAGGCGGCGACAAGTGCAAGATGACTTCAAATACGCCAAGTACTCGTCCAAGACCTACGGCTCCTACTCTCAAGCTCCCGCGACTTCGGCACCTCCTACATCAACTCGAGCATCACCAAGTACCGGCGACAAGTCAAGTTCCAAGCAAGTGGCACCTTCCTCGACTCGTCCTCCGGCAAGCACCTACAAATCCAAGACTCCTTCATCTTCGGCGCTTCCCGAAGACCCCGTCAAGACAAGTTCAATCAAGTGTTTCACATGTGGCAGCCGAGGACACAAGTCCTTCCAATGCACCAACAAGCGAACAATGATCTTCAACGATGACGGCACATATGACTCAATGAGTGAAGAAGAAATGGAAGCCATTGAGCACGTGGCCATGCACCGGTAGCGTGAGCGAAGATGAAGATGACCAAGTATTTTGTGACAACGATTCATGTCCCTCTCTCGTGGTCTCCAAGGTCTTGGCGCTCCAACACCACCAAGAAGAAGACCAACGGTGCCACATCTTCCACACCAAGTTGAGCATACGGTCCAAGTTTCCTTCAAAATTGGTGCATATGAGGACACTTTGGAGTGTGATGTGGTCCCAATGACCGTTTGCCACCTCCTTCTTGGTGCGACCATGGCAATTCGACCGTGGTGTCACCCACAATGGGCGTACCAATCACTATAGCTTCAAGATGAAAGGGAAGGAATATGTGCTACTCGACCTATGTCTCCTAGTCAAGTGATAGCCGACAAGCAAGCCACCCATCATGGCGAGAAGAGTGAGAAACTGATCCACCCAAGCGTGAGTGAGAG
Organism: Aegilops bicornis; assembly: GCA_021605145.1. NCBI lineage: Eukaryota > Viridiplantae > Streptophyta > Magnoliopsida > Poales > Poaceae > Aegilops > Aegilops bicornis. The sequence continues at coordinate 452,142 of JAHIAL010000138.1, forward strand.
CCACAAGCCAAACTTGGCGCCTCTTAGCCTAGAGAGAAAAAACTCATACTATTTGCCACAAAAAGTGAGATGAGAGAAGTGTGTGAGAACCCATCGAGTGTGATGCACTTTGTCCTTGTGTGCAAGGATGGAGAACCAAAAACTAACACCTCTCACGAGCTACATTTGGTGTTTCAATCTCTTTTGCAGGAATTTCAAGATGTTTTCCCCGATGAGCTACCTCCGGGTCTACCTCCTCTTCGAGGCATTGAGCATTGAATCGACCTCATCCCCGGCGCACCTCTTCCAAACAAGGCTCCCTACCGCGTCAACCCTGAAGAAACAAAGGAGATACAACGGCAGTACTACAACTAATCGACAACGGTCATGTTCGTGAAAGCTTAAGCCCTTGTGCCGTTCACGTTATACTTGTGCCTAAGCAAGACGGTAGTTTTCGCATGTGCTTGGATTGTAGACCTATCAATGCTATTACCGTTCGTTATAGGCACCCCATTCCTCGCTTAGATGATATGCTTGATGAACTTAGCGGTGCCACCATTTTCTCAAAAATTGATCTTAAAAGTGGTTATTATCAAATCCGCATACAAGAAGGTGATGAATGGAAAACCGCTTTCAAAACTAAATTTGGCTTGTATGAGTGGTTGGTTATGCCTATGGGTTTATCGGAAGCTCCCGGTACTTTCATGCGTCTTATGCATTTTGTGCTTCGACCTTACATTGGAGTTTTCGTTGTGGTTTACTTTGATGATATTCTTGTCTTTAGCAAATCCATGAAAGAGCATCTAGGTCATGTTAGGGCTGTTTTACAAACTCTTACATGAGAGCGTCTTTATGCCAACATGAAAAAGTGCATGTTTGGTGTTGAAAAGCTTGTTTTCTTGGGATTCGTTGTTTCTTCCAAGGGTGTACATGTTGACGAATCTAAGACTGAAGCAATTAAAACTTGGCCCCAACCCACCAATTTGCAACAAGTGCGAAGTTTTCTTGGCCTTGCGGGTTTTTATCGTCGCTTTGTGAAAGATTTTAGCACTATTGCCGCTCCTTTGCATGCTTTGAGTAAGAAGAATGCTCCTTTTGTTTGGGGACCTTTGCAACCAACCGCTTTTGATGAGCTCAAATCTTCCGATTCTTGCTTTACCAAACTTTGACAAAACTTTTGAGGTTCATTGCGATGCAAGTGGTACCGGAATCGGTGGAGTTTTGATGCAAGAGAAACGAGCTATTGCATATTTTAGTGAAAAACTTTCCGGTGCTCAACTTAACTATCCCATCTATGACAAAGAATTGTTTGCATTAGTGCGTGTGTTACATGTGTGGGAGCATTACCTTAGACCGCATGAGTTTGTCATACATACCGATCATGAAACACTTAAATACCTCAAAGGTCAAACCAAGTTGAATAAGCGGCATGCTAAATGGAGTGAATTCATTGAATCTTTTCCTATGTGATAAAGTACATTAAGGGCAAAGAAAACGTGGTGGCGGATGCCCTTTCCATAAATGCAAGTTACTTACTCAACTTGAATTGAATGTAGTTGGATTTGATCATATAAAAGATTTGTATGAGGGTGATGTGACTTTTGCTACTCCTTATGCTAAGTGTGTGGCGCATACTTCTTGGGAAAGATATTATATCAAAGATGGTTATCTTATGAGAGCTAACAAACTATGCATTCCAGTCTTCTCTTCGTTTGCTCCTTTTGCAAGAGGCTCATGGAGGCGGACTCATGGGACACTTTGGGCCTTGCGACAAGACTTTCGCCACGCTCTCCAAGAACTATTATTGGCCCAAGATGTTTAGCGATGTCGCCCGCTTCACCAACGGTGCTCTACATGTTGCAAAGCTAAGCCACACTCTCAATCCCATGGTTTACATATGCCTTTACCTATTCCACATCAACCTTGGGAAGACATTAGCATGGACTTGTGCTTGGATTACCTAGGACACAAAATGGCAAGGACTCTGTTTTTGTTGTTGTGGACTGATTCTCTAAAATGGCTCATTTTATTCCATGCAATAAGATAGACGACGCTTCACATGTTGCCAATCTCTTTTGCAGGGAAATCTTGAGGTTGCACGGCGTGCCAAAGGCAATTGTGTCGGTTCAAGACGTCAAGTTCTTAAGCTACTTTTGGAAGACGCTATACGCCAAGCTCGGGATCAAGCTACTATTCTCCACGGCCTACCATCCTCATACCGATGGCCAAACGGAAGTCACCAACAGGGCGCTTGCAACTCTTCTACGGCGTGTTGATCAAGAAGAACATCAAGGAGTGGGAGGAGTGCCTACCTATCGCCGAAATGCGCCTACAACCGCGCCAAGACACTCTACAACCGCAAGTCCCCCTTGAGGTCGTCTACAGTTTCAACCCTTTGTCGCCATTGGACATCCTTCCTCTACCACTTCAAGAACGAGCAAACATGGGCGCAAGTGCAAAAGGCGATCGTCTCCAACGTATCTATAATTTTTGATTGCTCCATACTACTTTATCTATTGTTTTGGACTATAAAAGGCTTTATTTTCCACTTTTATATTATTTTTGGGACTAATCTATTAACCGGAGGCCCAGCCCGGAGATAAAAGAAAAGTATCTCTCTCACGATTCTGAGTATCACATATGCGTACCAAATGCATAAATATAATCATGAGATATTATCTTTGAGCATTTATATGGTAAAGGTACTAAATACAAAATTTACATGTCTCCGTGATGCACATAATATTTTTCTTCTACAACAGTAGAATGTGAAATGAAGTACGTGTGTGGTAATATTTCTTTCATTATTATTATTAGAGCACCTCTAAGTCTTGTGTCGTTGGTGGGAAAGAAAGGTGCAGAGTTGGTGGTGTCAACAGAGCAATGCTACATCTACGAACAAAACTAACGTAATCTTACCTGATTAGACAGCTAGCAATTTGTAATTGGGATTAGGGAGGAGAGGGGGCCCACCCCACTTAAAATCAGGGGGGCGATAGAATTATGAAGGAAGGTTACGTACAACTTTACGTAAGTCTTCGTAAGTCTAGAATTATCGATGTCAACATGGTTGCTCGCTGCCTCCCGAGATAATTACTACTGTATTAAGCATCCCTGGGATCCAGCTCGGGCAGCTTGGCCAGCCTCACCATGCTCTGCTCCATCACGCCGTTGTACCGCTTGCAGGACAGCACGCCCAGCCCACGCCCGAGCACGCTCCACCGCCTCTGGCCCTTGGGCTCCCACGCGGCGCCGCCGGCCTTCTTCTTCCTGTCGTCGGCGCTGCTCTTGGTGCAGGCGAGGTACGTCGCCAGGAACGGGTCGTCCTCCGGCCGCACGGCCCTCGAGTAGCCCCTAGCAGCCAGTGGCGGAGCCAGAAAATAAGTATTAGGGGGGCCAAAGAGTAGATGAAGCATTCTCAGGGGCCAAATGCAGCTAGAACAAGTCAGGGAGGGCCAGAAATTGACTAGCAGCAGCAAAAAATTACTAATCATGTCACTGTTCATTGCAAATTAGCAGTAAAATCCTGATGTTAGGGGGGGCCAGGGCCCTTGCTGGTCCCCCTGTCTCCGCCACTGCTAGCAGCCGGCCTGCCCGGCGGCGGCGGGACCGAGAGCCGCCTCGCCAGCGCCGGCACCTTCCTCTGGCCCTCCCGCATGCCACCACCACGTGCTTCAACCGTCGAGATCGGCTTCTTCACGGCGCCTTCCTCGGGCTGCTCCGTCGAAGACAGGGGCGCCAGGGCTTCGTGGGGCCGGGCCGTGAGGAGGGCGCTGCCGCGGTGGGGGTGGGGCAGCCTCGCCAGGATGCTTCCCTGCACCGCCATAAGCGCGAGAGCTTCCGCCCACGCCGTCTTGCGCCATGCCATCACGATGGCGGCGACTGTCCATCTGAGAATCTGGACGGCGGCGACGGTGCGAGGCGGCTCAGCCAGGCTGGTCTCTTCTCTTCTCCTCGCCCAAGTCCTAAGTCGCCACACCCCGCCGCAGCGGATGGGTGACTCCTTCTAGTATATATAGAGATGTACTTAGAAGGCGAAGAAAAGAAGAAGGCATGATCTTGAGAACGAGGGTGCCATGGATAAATGAGGGTCTTGGATGGCTAGTGGGCATCCCTAGGGGGTTTTGGTTTTGAGAGATGAACTGCGCCTGGTTGATGTGGCCGCCACTTTACAGCCATGCCTGGTTTCAAGGATGCAACGGAGTAGTTAATTTGGTTGACCCTCCTTCATTTGGTTCGGAGAGAGTTTGAAAGACGCCCACCAATGTACTCGCATATATGCATGCTCCATCCAATGAAAGATGAAAGCGCCACCAATCAATCGATATATACTTTCCCCTTTCCAAAGCTTGTCATTTAGTTACACATCTACGTATTCTCAAAGTCAAAGTATCTATTCTTCGTTCAAACTTATAGAACCAACATTCACAATGCCAAAATCAATATTTTTAGATTCCTTATGAATTGTACTTTCATACTATATATATTTCGTACTGTGGATGCTGATATTCGTTATTATTAATTTGGTTTGACTTGACACAAATCTTACACAGATTAAAAAAGAAGCACCTAGCTGGTGTTTAATTTGTGGCTTGTCCAACCGCATCTCAACTCTTTCTTCGTATATATATGACCAAGATAGATAACTTGAGCGCCTTGCCTCGTATATATACTGTGCTTACAAATGAAATCCCAATCGATAACACGGTTCTTTTTTCCGAGAATCACCATCGCCAATTTATTCCAGCAACCAATAACTGTGACTACAAGTCTGGTTGATCAGGCCCAATCAGACAATCGAGTTCAGCTCGAGATTGGTTGGTTGATATCTGAAAGCTGAGGTGGCTATTTTACAACATTCCAAAATACATTTCCCAGCTCAAATGTAGACTAAAAAGCACATTGTTGTTCAAACACAAAAAGTTGAGCAGCCAGAGATGATTTGATTTGCACCACTAGGGTACCAAACCACTCAATATCACATCTTAAACCCTAGTCACTAATAAAAATCAAGTGACCAACTAACAAAACATAAGACATAGGATCCTCTCATGGTCCAAACACCAAAACTACTACATGGTTGCGCCCCTTTGGACAAGGGCAATACTCCGTCTCACTCAGCAGCTCCTTGTCGAGATTGCCTCTGCCTCTATGATAGATAGCGATTCGCACATTTGCAGGAGAATTGCCTGCTTCCGAAGGGCTTTCAATGGTCGTGATTTTCGCCTTGATTTCTTCGGGGAAACTCTCAATTTTCGCCTAGATTTCTTCACTGTCAAGCATAAAACAAGCGTCAATTCAGCAACACTTTATTTACTTGACAAATCGCACAAATGTAGAGAAGATATATATCAAGGCGTGCAACAAGCTAATCGGAAATCTGGTAAAGCAATCTGCGCCATCAGAAAGGAACATCATCGAGAACACCTTAGTCTACACCTTAGTATAGCTACTAATACATGCAACAACCAAAGGGAGATCATCAGCAACCATCTTCTCGATTCCAAGCATTTTCATATTATGTCTTGTATAACTAAAACAGCAGGGAATGAGACATAGGTCATCGTTGAGCCAAAGGTATGGACAGGACCATGTAACTTTGCTAGATTGTAAAAAAAACTAAAGGCTACAACTTTCCTGAAAACCATTAGCAGCTTGATCAAAGATAAACCGCACTTCATACAAGCATACCAAGGCTAACAAAATTCTTCAAATAGAATCTATACAGGATTACGGGGTAGCCATCAAAGCATGCAGGACATATTGTTTCTTGGCAGCTATGAGGATAATCCTCAGGTACAGGACCCAGTCCGAATAGTTGCTGCCATCATCTTTCGACTTGGTTTTCTCTAGGAGCAGCGTTGAAGTTCATGGTGACATTAGCGTTGGCCATTTGATCTACAAGACATTTTGCAAAGATTTTAGACTATTGTTCATGATAATAAAGTTCATCTAATCAAATTATTTAATGAACTCCCACTCAGATTTGACATCCCTCTTGTCATCTAAGTGATACATGATCCGAGTCGACTAGGCCGTGTCCGATCATCACGTGAGACAGACTAGTCATCGTCGGTGAACATCTCCATGTTGATCGTATCTTCCATATGACTCATGTTCGACCTTTCGGTCTCTTGTGTTCCGAGGCCATGTCTGTACATGCTAGGCTAAATCAAGTTAACCTAAGTGTATTGCATGTGTAAAACTGTCTTACACCCGTTGTATGTGAGCGTAAGGATCTATCACACCCGATCATCACGTGGTGCTTGAAGCAGCGAACTTTAGCAGCGGTGCACAGTTAGGGAGAACACTTTCTTGAAATTGTTATGAGGATCATCTTATTTACTACAAATGCGTTCTAAGTAAACAAGATGCATAAACATAATAAACATCACATGCAATTATATATAGTAGTGACATGATATGGCCAATATCATATAGCTCCTTTGATCTCCATCTTGGGGCTCCATGATCATCCTGTCACCGGCATGACACCATGATCTCCATCATCGTGTCTTCATGAAGTTGTCCACGCCAACGACTACTTCTACTTCTATGGCTAACGCGTTTAGCAATAAAGTAAAGTAATTTACATGGCGTTCTTCAATGACACGCAGGTCATACAAAAATAAAGACAACTCCTATGGCTCCTGCCGGTTGTCATACTCATCGACATGCAAGTCATTATTCCTATTACAAGAACATGATCTCATACATCACATATATCATTCATCATTCATCACAACTTTGGCCATATCATATCACATAACACTTGCTGCAAAAACAAGTTAGACGTCCTCTAATTGTTGTTGCAAGTTTTACGATGGCTGCAATAGGGTTCTAGCAAGAGCGTTTTCTTACCTACGTGAAAGCCACAACGTGATTTGTCAACTTCTAGTTACCCTTCATAAGGACCCTTTTCATCGAATCCGCTCCAACTAAAGTGGGAGAGACAGACACCCGCTAGCCACCTTATGCAACTAGTGCATGTCAGTCGGTGGAACCAGTCTCACGTAAGCGTACGTGTAAGGTCGATCCGGGCCGCTTCATCCCACAATACCGCTGAAGCAAGATAAGACTAGTAGCGGCAAGAAAGTTGACAACATCTCGCCCACAACAAATTGTGTTCTACTCGTGCAATAGAGAACTACGCATAGACCTAGCTCGATACCCTTTGTTGGGGAACGTTGCAGAAAATTAAAAAATTTCCTACGGTTTCACCAAGATCCATCTATGAGTTCATCTAGCAACGAGTCATGGGAGAGTGATTGCATCTACATACCACTTGTAGATCGCGTGCGGAAGCGTTCAATGGAATGGGGATGATGGAGTCGTACTCGCCGTGATTCAGATCACCGATGACCTAGTGCGAGCGGACAACACCTCCGCGTTCAACACACGTGCGGGCGGATGGCGTCTCCTCCTTCTTGATCCAGCAAGGGGAAGGAGAGGTTGATGATGATCCAGCGACCAGGCGTGGTGGTGGATGCAAGAACTCGGCGAGGCTTAGCTAAGCAACTACGGGAGGAGGAGGATGTGTTGCGAGGGAGGAGGAGGTGCCAGGCTTTGGGGTGCGGCCACCTCCTCCCTCCCTCCCTATATATAGGTGCAAGAGAGAGGGGAGGCGCAGCCTTGCCCCTTCCTCCAAGGAAGGGTGCGGCCAAGAGGGGGAGGTCCATCCTCCCCAAGGCACCCTCGGAGGTGCCTTCCCCTTTAGGACTCTCCTTCTCTCTTATCTCTAGGCGCATGGGCCTCTTGGGGCTGGTGCCCTTGGCCCATATAGGCCAAGGCGCACCCCCTACAGCCCATGTGGCCCCCGAGCTGGTGGACCTGGTGGACCCCCGGACCCCTTCCGGCACTCCCGGTACAATACCGATAGTGCCCGAAACTTTTCCGGCGACCAAAATAAGACTTCCCATATATAAATCTTTACCTCCGGGCCATTCCGGAACTCCTCGTGACGTCCGGGATCTCATCGAGACTCAGAACAACATTCGGTTTGCTGCATACTCATATTCATACAACCCTAAGCGTCACCGAACCTTAAGTGTGTAGACCCTACGGGTTCGGGAGACATGCGAACATGACCGAGACGGCTCTCGGGCAATAACCAACAGCGGGATCTGGATACCCATGTTGGCTCCCACATGCTCCTCGATGATCTCATCGGATGAACCACGATGTCGAGGATTCAAACAACCCGTATACAATTCCCTTTGTCAATCGGTATTTTACTTGCCCGAGATTCGATCGTCGGTATCCCAATACCTCGTTCAGTCACGTTACCGGCAAGTCACTTTACTCGTACCGTAATGCATGATCCCGTGACCAGACACTTGGTCACTTTGAGCTCATTATGATGATGCACTACCGAGTGGGCCCAGTGATACCTCTCCGTCATACGGAGTGACAAATCCGAGTCTCGATCCGTGTCAACCCAACAGACACTTTCGGAGATACCTGTAATGCACCTTTATAGTCACCCGATTCGTTGTGACGTTTGGTACACCCAAAGCACTCCTACGGTATCCGGAGTTACACGATCTCATGGTCTAAGGAAGAGATACTTGACATTGTAAAAGCTCTAGCAAAACGAACTACACGATCTTGTGCTATGCTTAGGATTGGGTCTTGTCCATCACATCATTCTCCTAATGATGTGATCCCGTTATCAACAACATCCAATGTCCATAGTCAGGAAACCATGACTATCTCATCGATCAACGAGCTAGTCAACTAGAGGCTCACTAGGAACATATTGTGCTCTATGTATTCACACGTGTATTACGATTTCCGGATAATACAATTATAGCATGAATAAAAGACAATTATCATGAACAAGGAAATATAATAATAATACTTTTATTATTGCCTCTAGGGCATATTTCCAACATTGTGTAGCGGCGCCTCAATGATAGACCAACAAAATAGAAGACTTCATAGTTATAGGGTCCTATCATGGTTCAAACACAACAATACCCATGCCCCAACTCTACCTCACTCAGCTTCTTGTCCAGTATTGTGTATGCGCTTCTATGATACATACCATTTTCGCATGTTTGCGAAGCACAAAATGCTAGTGCCAAGACCATTTTGTAAATCACACCCAATAGCAGGTAGCTCCTTGAATCAGTAGCGCTAGACATGAGCTACACTGCCTCTCTAGTTAGACTAACTTAATTGCTCACCGGCAATGCCGTCCGGTTCAAGATTAAGTGAGACAAGGAGCATCTCTCACATGCAGGGTACACCTGGACAAAGTACAACACTATTCTGACCTAATGCATGCTTGTGCTGATCACAGAGCATGTTACGGAAGACACATTGCCACTGCAACCTACTACTATGTGCAATCCGGTGACTCGGCATTAGAAAGATTGACAAGGCTTACCCACCGCAACATCATCTGGTGAGGATGCCTTCTTTGTCTTGCACAGCCATCATGGGGAAGCTTGGAGACTAGCTGCACACAAAACCATCACAACTATTAGATAGGGCCTAAAAGATGGCTAAAAGAAAGTCGTGAGGCGCGAAATACTAACCTCTCTAGAGCATCATCCTCGCTCGATGTACAAAGACTATGTTTTGGAAAATAGCAGGTTCACCCTCCATTCCTTGAGGCTCTAGAAGCTCCACTCCTTCAATAGCTCATCCCCGGAAGTACAGGTGTACAAACTTCTGAAAATAAAACATACACTTATCACCAACTATTGTTCTTTGGGGATCAAGAGGCTCCTTGACAAGGAAATTCAATTGAGAACAAGGCAACACACTGCCACATTTCTCTTTGGTGGCACATATAGTCATAATATAATGAACTAAAGACTTCTCTATGTAAAACAAATGTCACATAATTCATAGAGCCATCTCAATACTTTTGTGTGCATGTTACGCCAGATTAATCCTCGTAATAATCATGATCAGATTCATTTCAAATTTATGACAAGATATATGGAATCTAAAACGGAGGGGCCACATCAATTTCAATTACCTACAAGAAACATTCAGGGGGCAACCGATACTGAACTTTTCAAACTATAACTCATCAAGATCAAAGTAAGTCTAACAAAATTAAGAGAGCACAAATTATATCTTAAATGACAAGCTATTGTCCATGATCTTCTTGCAATTCATTTGTACAAAGGAAACATCAGAACCTTGTATTGGCAGGCTAAAGAAATAATGAATATCCTGAAGATACAAAAAAGAATTAGCCATAGTATCCAGCATGACATCTAGCAAGCATTGACAGGAAACAGATAGCTTGCAATTTATACATTTTTCCTTCTGCTGGTGAAAACATAAGCAACTAATGAAGTCTCGACTCTAAAGGCTCTCAAGATCTATAAGAAACAGTGGCCACCTTTCAAAAGATCAACAACTAAGAGGGGTGGAAACTAGCCACATCAAAAGCATCAGCTAAGAGAGGTATAGTGAGAGAAAACTGCAGGACAAAACGACACAAAACAACACTTGCACCACAGTTGCAATAAAACATCATCATCATTAACAGAGAGCAACTCACTAACCGCAACAACATAGCATCACGACCAGACCCAGTAAAGAAGCTAGGAACATATTATTATTTTAGTTAAAGAAGCGATCCCCACCAAATAAGCTCCCAAGATGTAAAAAAAATCACTTAGAAAGAAAGAACTCTATCAGAACCAATTGTTAAACCACATGAGAGATTACATAAAGAGTAACACTTGTGGTGTCATATTGTTTTAAACAGTAAGCAAGCAGACTAACTTGGATGTGATCCAGGACAAGTGATTTCAAGGCTAAATAGAGCAGATTGTGCAGGTAAATTATGCAACGACGTCGAGCAAAATAAAGTTCATCCTAAAATCAGTACTACACACCAACTGGTAGCAAGCAAACTGACAGACTGACATAGCTATCAAGTCAAAATTTCTGAAACACAAACTGTTAAGCTGTCCATGTAGCCACCATGACGCCTTATTGTAAAATAATAGCATCCCATATAAACCATCATCATACTAACACCACAACATCAGACTAATATCAATCTACAAATTGTTGAGGAGAAACATTTTATCAAGGTTCGGGATAGCACAGAGATGAACGGATACCTAGAATTCAGAAGTTGCTGCACACAGGGGAAGCTCCAGGGGTACAGGACAGGGTCATACGAGATCTGCAACTGCCTGATGGAGCTTGAGCACCTCAGGGCAGGAACGAAACCTTGTTGAGGTAGCCAATCCACGACGGTCAGTTCTGGATCCATCCACATTGCACGCCGGTTGCGAGCTTCGGACGGCCGGCGTTGACCACTCCTCCGTGCCTCCTATGTTGTACCTCCGTGGATGAGGCGTCGGCTTCGGCGTGGAAGGGAGAAGATTGATGAAGAGGAGCTGCTTCACCACGGAAAAAGCGTGAATTCTGAGACAAAAACATAAACCGTGTGCAAATTTCATAAAAGTAAATTTGGTCCTTATCATGGAATAAAATGCATGATATTCCTGTATTAGACAAATAGTGAGATGAGATGTGTGGTGGTGATGAACTAGCTAATAGTGGTGTGTACTAGAAATAAATTTCTTTTCCTTGTTCATTTTCTGAAAACACAAGGACAGTGACAACTAGAGAGAAGCCGAAAATATAGATGGATCATGCAGTACATTGCAGCTATAAAAATCTATCAATTCAAGAAAAGGGTCTACTCTATTAGTGGCCTTGCTCTTAGGACAAGTCCATAGTCAAATTATCCATCAATGTCACGGAACTTGTAGCATTAGGAGAGAACACACACAGAGGGACTAAACTAACGGCCAGACATAAGCGAGAATGTACAACCATAGAAAAAAAAAGCCACACACATGGTTGCTTGTCACTAACTTTGACGGCACCCACCACCAAGATCGCCGCGCCTGCAGCAGCATACCTACGGTTTTGTTCGCATAATTAAGCCAATGGTTTGAAACAAGAAACTGACCGCTAGAAATATTTCTTGTTCCTAGAACAAAAACCAAAAGATTTATATGCCCGGAACAAAAATATGGAACTGGGTGTCCCATTCAGCAGCACCCTAAACCGTTGGCTCAACAGCCAACACCACGATAGGCCACGATTCGATGGCCGCACCATCTCAGTAGCACAATAGAGAGGAAGGAATCAGGAACTCATCAAAACCCCAGTACATGGACATGGAGGTTATGATGCAGCCACCTTCGTCCCGTAGGTGTCAGGAACTCATCAAAACCCCAGTACATGGACATGGAGGTTATGATACCCCAACTCCACTTAACATCCCAGTTACGAAGAGGGTCCAAGAACATCCAGGAGGCTGTGTCTCCCGTGCCGTCAGGAAACACCACTTGGGTCATAAGATTCCATAAGTAAGCCCTTGCGTACCTCTCCACAACAGCCGGACTGGCATTCTCTGGGCACTCGTAAAAATGTTCTTGTAGCCACGAGAACAAAACACCAGATGGCCTAGGATCCTTCTTTGTTTCATGAATCCATGGGGGAGGTTCAACACCAACCAAACCTGCAACCCTTTGTCGCCACCCTCGGACTTCACCTTCCCGGTAAGAGCCCTGCCCTCGATCGGAAGACCGGAGATCATCGCAATATCCTCCAAAGTGACGGTCATCTCACCAAGAGCAAGGTGAAAAGAGTGCGTCTCCGGCCTCCAACGGTCCGTAAGGGCGGTAATGGCCGTCGAGTTCAGCCATGGTGGTGTGCCTTTAAAGTTGAGCACAAACTGGAGAAGATCCATTCTTCTAAAATAAGGCTCGTAGCAACGGTCATACATCAGTGACTCACCTGGGTTGTGGCCTCTCAAATCAAGTAATCGAGGAACCTACAAAAATCACACACAATTTAAACTACTTCTCTAAACTACTCACAATATAATCACAATATGAGAATCGACAATATAGATACATAATTACCTCCCCTCTTTCCACAAGCACAAGACGATGCTTCTCCTCGTAATAATCATCAAGGCCGGATATTTATCAGGCTCAAACATCCTACAAAATAAGGTAAATGGATTTGTTATGATATATGCTTAAAATTATGACCACATCATATACAAAATTGTGTGAAACTACTACAAATTATCCCAAAGATATAAATCACGAACCACATTACCAACACCAATTCTTTTCAACCTATTTTATCCTAAACAATCTATCACAACTAATTATTAACAAATAATAGGTTCAACCTAATCCAAAAATGGTCTCTCTCTAAATCCAATACTAAACAAATTAACTAAAAATACTTCAACACAATGAGTACAAAGCCCGGCCCAGAGTATATGTCTTCTTTCTAAACAGTATATCCCCAAAATATTCATCAAACAAATCACTAATAACTCATCTTAGGGTTCCACCATGTTTGAAAAAATGCGTCTACAATAGCCAATCTTGACTGGAAATAAATGGAGGATTGGGAAGAGAATACCTCAAGCAACTCGGGGTGCTTGATCTACTCGCTTTGATGATCAAAATAGCAGATTTGGGGAGATTTGGTGAAGAAGAGGGAGGGCGGCCGCCAGTTCGGGACGAACTGCCCGGCGGAGAGATGGGCTGGTCAAGGCCATGACCCCTGCGGATTACTTAATACAGGGCAGAAATGCCAGGGCCATTGGCGTTTGACGTGCCACGCCAAATAAAACAGCGGGTTCGGATCGACGGCCGCTGTAAGAAACGCGAGCTACCACGGCGTTTCCCTGTTGGCCAGAAACACAAGCTTGGTCGGCGTTTCCATGTTCACCAGAAACGCCGCGGGCCCTGGCGTTTCTAAAATGGTCAAATCATGAAATACTTTCACGTCGGGTTCAGTTGTGGCGATAAACGTTGACAAGGTCAAACAGTGATTTCGGCCAAATATATGCATGAAATGGTGGTGTGATGCTTAAACATCCAACACTCAACTTTGGTGTGGCATTTTCCACACAAACACGACAATCTTGTAGGAAGGATATGCACCTACAGTGTTACCATGGTCTATCATAACACAAACCACGAGGTGTTCACCCTACCAAACCCCTCTCAAGTCCAAATCAAAGGTGTAGACCGTGCAAGCCTTGCAGATCGGTTCATCTCCGGAAGCTGTGGGAGGGAGGGTTGAACAACACACCCACCTGCATGTGGTCCAAATATATGTATTAAAGGGTGGTTTGATGTTTAAATATCCAATACACAACTTTCTTGCAACACTTGCCACACAAAACACGACAACCCCACGGGAAGGTTATCCACCTACGGTGCTGATGCCGCACTTGGCACCGCCGGGAGGGAATCTTCTGAAGTCGTGCGCTCAAAATTATTTTGGCATGTCACCATGGTCTACCGTAACACAAACCAAGAGGAGTTCACCCCGGTCAAACCCCTCTTGACCTCGGTCAAAGGCGAGATCATGCAGGCCTTATGAATCGGCTCATCTCCGAAAACCATGTGAAGAAGGGTCAGAAGAGCACACCCACCAGCATGTGGCCCAAATATATTTATAAAAGGGTGGTGTGATGTCTAAATACCCAATACAACACTTTGATGGGGCACTTGCCTCACAAACACGACATTATCAAAGAAAGGTTCTGCAACAATAGAGGTGCTACGATTAGTATCACCAAGTGGGGAATCTTGAGAAGGTATGTGCACAAACTTGGTCCGGCATGTCAACATGACCTCATCGTAGCACAAACCAAGTAGAGTTCACCCCGTTCAAACCCCTCTCGGTCCGATCAATGTAAAGATCGCACGGGCCTTGCGGATCGACTCATCTCCCAAAACCATGCGCTGGAAGGTCGAAGAGCACACCCACCTGCATGTGGTCCAAATATATGCATGAAAGGGTGGTGTGATGCTTAAACATCCAGCACTAAATTTTGGTGCGACATTTTCCGCACAAACACGCCAATCTTGTGGGAAGGATATGCACCTACAGTCTTGGTGTCGCACTTAGCGCCGGCGGGAGGGAATCTTGTGAAGGCATGTGCTCATACTTTCCAGCATGTCGCCATGGTCTACCATAACAACAAACCATGAGGAGTTCACCCCGGTCAAACCCCTCTCGAGTCCGGTCAAGGGTGTAGATCGCACAAGCCTTCGTGTCGGCTCATCTCCGAAAACCGTGTGAGTGAGGGTTGGAAGAGCACACCCATCTCCATGTGGTCCAAATATATGTATTAAAGGATGGTGTGATGTTTAAATATGCAATACACAGCTTTGGTGCGACACTTGCCACACAAAGCAGGATAGTCTGCGGGAAGGTTATGCACCTATAGTGCTGATGCCGCACTAGGCACCGCCGGGAAGGAATCTTGTGAAGTTGTGTGCTCAAAATTATTCCGGCATGTCACCATGGCCTACGGTAACACAAACCAAGAGGAGTTCACCCCGGTGAAACCCTTCTTGACTCCGGTCAAAGGCGTAGATCGCGCGGGCCCTACGGATTGGCTCATATCTGAAAACCATGTAAGGAAGGGTCGAAAGAACACATGAGAGAAATGTAGATTGCGGCGAGGAAGGGGCGGCGTCGCTGCAGTGCGGCCACATAAGTGTGGTAGTGGAGGGGAGTGGTGGCGCCCGATAGGGTTTGTCTGCATGACAAAGCAGAGATCAACCGGTTTGACCGGCTTTTAGAAAAGCCGACCGGTCCAACCGGTTAAAAAAAGAAAATACCAAAAAAATATGAAAGAAAAAAGTAAAGTAAAATAAAGAAAATAGTTGTAGTAAAATAAGAATGTAAACCGTGTAACACTACTTGACACTCGGCTTACATTTTCACGAGGCGCGGGACTTGGCAAAAATCACGCACGAAGCTGAAATCCTCTCCCCGCGCCGGCTGAAATCCCCCCAAATCCCCCACCTCACTCTGTTTCCCCCATTCCCATGCCGAAATCCTCTGTGCCCGCCCCGCCGCCTCCACCCACCCACCTGCCGCCGCGCCTCCTCCCGGCCGTTCCTCTCCTCCAGATCTCCCCGAGCATGCTCGGCGGCCGCCTCCGTCCCCCTGCTCGCTAGGGGTTGAGGTCGCAGGCCTCCTCCCCGTGACAAGGTGCTCAGCGAGGAGGAGAAGAACGCCGGGAACGCCTCTGCCCGCCCAAGGTCACCTACACCGGCGCCCGAGCACCTTCTCCTCAGCGTCGCCGCCCGTTCCTCTTAGACTCGACGCTGCCGCCACCGCACCCCATCCTCTTCAACTCTTCTCGCTTGCCGACGGTCGCCACCACGCATCGAGGCCCAAGGTAGCGCCCTCAACTCCTCCTATCCCTCATATGGGTTCGTGTTGTGCTGCGTCTCAAACGTGTCTGAACAAAGCTACCAAGCGAGGCCTGATACGATCAAGAAATAGAAATCGTACAATGTTGTACCAACAGAATAAAAAACAGTACAAGGCTTTATAGCATTATTACCATGGTCAAGTGAGCTACCCGACCAACAGACATGATCACTTTTCTAATACAAATATGCGTAGTTAGACACTGTCAAAGTAGTATTTTGATTCACTGTCTCGCATAATCAATTTTTTGTAGTTTCAGAAATTTGTAAAAATTCAGAAGTAAATTAAATTCTACCAATTTGCAGCCGTGATAGATACAATAACAGAGTACTTCTTAGTTAATAAAAGCTTTCGCTCATGACAGCAAGAAAAACTTGCATTCAGAGTAAAAGCTTTTAATGAGTACATATATATAATTCTTGCGAGACTTTTGATGAATCAAAGCTTGCATTCGTAGTAGTCTGCAACTTGTTATTTGCAACCTGTTATTTCTCGAGTAGTACATATGTATATAACAGTGGCAGCAAGATTTGAGCTGACTTGATGTTCTTGTCCATTTCGTGGGTTTGGAGGAAGAAGACTCGAGGACGCCTCCAACTAAATTGCTCATGGCCAATTATCCTCAAGCCCACATAGCACCTAGCACCGACGTGAGGGATCTCTGCCTTCCGGGATATTAAGTAAACTTTCTGGATCGACGTGAGGTGAGGATCTCTGCCTTTTTGAACTGATTTTGTTTTGGATATGAAGTTTTCAACATGAACTAATCGCGATATTGTTTCTTGGAGCAGGTGACTAGAAGATGCTAGGCAACAAAAAGAACAACAAAGTTGTGAGACTTGGCAATGCGATTGAAAGGTTAGGCAAGGCGACGGGGGTCATAAAGAAGGGCACCGCTGCGACATCGCCCACACAGGTAGGCAGGGCCAAACCCGCACAACGAGCCACGGTGGATGGTACCCGGGGTAGACGAAATGGTCGTACCCTTGTG
Source organism: Aegilops bicornis (assembly GCA_021605145.1). Classification (NCBI taxonomy): domain Eukaryota; kingdom Viridiplantae; phylum Streptophyta; class Magnoliopsida; order Poales; family Poaceae; genus Aegilops; species Aegilops bicornis. Next base: position 469,372 of record JAHIAL010000138.1, read on the forward strand.
CCCCGTGTTGCTAGCCCTATCCCCTCTGCCCATTCTGAGGAGGAGTCGGAGGAGGAGAGGGAGGATGAGCTAGTTGTAGAGGAGGAGAGGGAGGAGGAGAGGGAGGAGGAGCTAGTTGTGGAGGAGGAGAGGGAAGAGGAGGCAGAGGAGGAGAGGGAGGAGGAGCTAGTTGTGCAGGAGGAGGAGTTGGAGGAGGGAGAGTATGAGGTGGAGGAATCGGCAAAGGACATGGAATGGCCGGTTCCTCAGGAGACCAAAATCTGGTTGCGTGGGGTGTCCACGTCTTTACATTCAAGTTTTTGCAGATACTAACTTACTTGCCTTTCCATTGTGCGGGGCCTTGGTGGTTATTCCAAAGGCACAATCCTGCCATTTACGACCAAGCACCATCATTGGATGTCTTTGTAGGCATTATTACCCCGGCCTGGTTCCCATAGGAGACGGCGAGGAGGAGCCAGCTTGGTATTGGGAGCATAGGAAACGCGCTCCAGATACGAAAGACAAGTGGGATAGGGAGTATCTGCAGTTGCTGCTGGCGGGTGGTCAACGATTTTTGGGTAAAACTCTTTGTCAATTTTCTTAGTTATTTCTTTGCCAATATTCAAAATCATTGCATTGATAACTGTCTTATGCGAATTTATGCACTTTGGTAGGACTTCTTTACTTGCGTTGAGGGTATGGAGGATGAAGCTAATGAGGTCGTGGAGGAGATTGCCAAGAAGATTGTCCAAGACATGCCTTACGAGGCTCGCGCCAATGCCGTGGTAAAGTATTTCGCGATGAACGCAAGATGCTTCTCAAAAAGCCGCTTGCGGGAGAGTGCATCGACCCGTTCCATGTACATGAAGGTAGTTTCCATTTAATTGCTTGTGATTGCCTGGATTAAAACAACTTAGTTTCATTCCTAATTAAGTTGGATGTATTTCAGATACTTCAAAGTGTTCCCTCGTGGTGCAACAACAAGATTCCTTGCTACCAGCAAATCATATCCAGGTGGATAAACCCAGAGTGGAGGGCCACACACAGAGCAGCTTCGGAGCGACGCGCCTTGATGGGTGTCCGTTACACCTTCAAGGCAACCTCAACCTCCATGCTTACGTGTAGAAGAAGGTAATAATATATTTGGCTTATGAAGTTCAAGGAGTGCAACGGGCCCGACTCTGATCCAGCCTCACAGGACATTGATGTTATGGTTTCCCTCAAGTCGGGACACGGCAAGAAGCGTGGGCGGTTATATGTTGGTGATGGTTCCATCCGTAAGGACATTCCAAAACTTGCCCACATCTGTGCTACCACGTCGAGCTCGAGTCCCGCTTATTGAGCGTCGCCCAGAGCCTGGGCTGCACATGATGCATCAATTTCATGTATGTTTTGCTTCATTGATCTCCCTTCGGATTTATTCTTTGCATTGCAACGATGGTGAACTTGTTGTGATGGCATATAGTAGGCTCGCCTAGAGGAAGAAACCAGGTTGCGGCTAGAGGCTCAGGCCAATGCCCTACTTCAACAGGAGCAAGCCATGAAAATGCAGCAAGCCCTGTTTCAGCAGCAGGAATTCATGGTTAAACAGCAGGCAGCCTTGCAGGAGAAGTTCGCTCGGTTCAGTACTAATATGCAGGGTTCTACTTTGCCGGATCTTCCTCCTGTTCCGCCGCTTCCTACTTTTAGCTTTGTAAGTCTTCAACTTTTCAATCATGCATCTTACCATCATGCTTAAAGATCATGCATCTTACCATCTACCGTCTCATGCTTGAAGTGTCCTCGGTGGGGAGAAGGCTCCAATAACTTTGTGGTAGGTGGATCTACACCTGCCCAAGCAAGCCCAGTGACACCCACTGCGGCTCATGGTGCTTCAACCTCCACACCACAATGATCACTCGAGGTAGTTGTCTATGCTTGTGCACTATTGATGCTTGTGTCTTGTCGTTGGTTGTGCCTCTCAACTTGTAACTTGGTGCATTGTTGATGGTAGAGCCCACAAATGTTGATCGTTATATTATTCATACTTCTTAGCTTCGGTTTGAAATTTATATGTTGATGCTTGTTAAATCTTGTGCCTTATTGATCTGCAATTTAACTTTGGAAATTTATACTTGGCTTCAATTTGAAACTTATAGGTTTGCATCGTGGATGCCATCGATGGTGGGTATACATGCTGTGGTGGAAGCTGATTGCATCTTTTAGGCATGAACTCATGCTAGGTGTGAACTTGGAACTCATGATTCCATTTGTGGACTCATGTTACGTCTGTAGGTGAACCCTTGTTGAATATGTACACTTGTGGACTTTGAACTCATGGCCCTTATGTTTGTGAACTCTTGTTGCATATGTACACATGTTTTTGTGAACCTTCTTTGAATATGTATGCATCTGTGGACTACTCATGGTTGGTTTGTTATGTTGTCAACTTGTAGTATACCGTTGCTGTGAACTTTGCTGTATATATATATATATTGTTGGTGCTCCTGAAGCCATTTGTAGCATATAGTGGCATATGTACACAAATAAAATGCTACTAGCGCTTATAAGCCGTGTGTCCCAGCGGCAAGCACCCGGCTTATAGGGCATGTATATGCCCCTATGGGCTCTAAGCCGTGTGTCCCAGGGCACGGCACCCGGCTTATAAGCCATTACTGATGACCCCGCTAAATATAAGCCGGGTCAGGGCCCTCGGTTTACATTTATACCGTGTGCTTGCCTCAGCCCTTGGTTTACCTATAAACCGTGTGGCTCACCTCGGCCCTCGATTTACATATAAACCGTGCGGCTCACCTCGGCCCTCGGTTTACATGTAAACCGTGTGCTCGCTAGCACTCGGCTTATATAGACGGACGCGTGGCGCAGCTGTTAGTGTCCGGCTGCCGTTATATATAAACGGTGTGTTTATTGGTCCCCGGCTTAAGTAGATGTACTCGGCTTATATATAAACCGAGTGTTTTTCCTGTGGCTCTCGGCTTACCCTTGATAAGGCGGTCCTTAGTAAGCCGTGTCCTATAAGCAGTGAAAAACACTCGGCTTATATATAAACCGAGTGCAAACCGACATAAACCTAGTGTTTTGGGCACTCGGCTTATATTTTTTTTCCTGTAGTGCATGTGGGAATGCCTACGGTTGTCAGCTACGGCGAGAGATGGGGGAGGGGGTGACAACATGTTGGATGACTGGAAGGATGACAGATGATGGTCAACTATTGCATTCATACGCAATATGCACACATTTTCGACCAAAGCAAGCCATATAGAAAAAGCATACTAGGATAAATGTATATGAAAGAAAAGTAACTCCAAATTTTGCATGAAAATTCAAGCCAACAATGTTTCCTTCCATTACATAGATTGGTTACAAAACTCGACTGGTTACATCAAGGACTTGCTTACGCTCAAAGCTTCACCCACACATGCACACAATAGTTCAATAACCCGTGTCGGGTCGAGAAACTGCAGGTTTAACTCAAAGAAGACACCAGTGCCAAAGAATCTAGATCAACCAATATTAATTTTACAGAACTATTAGCACAGTCTCCAGACCTTTAGGCAGCTCACATTATTACGCCACAAGATCAACAAGTTCAATTCTACTCCCAATCCTGCTACAAGCCGGGTAGCAAACGGCTGCTTTTACATTTTTTTAGCAACGAGTGCGTTTTACGCCCGTCATTCCGTGCTTGCTTGCAGTACATAAACGAGTTTTCCTCAGTTATCTGCTTTATTTTACTTTGTTATTGTAAAGGCCCTTTATTTACTTAAACCCTTTAGCTTAGGACCAGATTAATTGGGATATAGTGAACTATGTTATGCACGTCATTTTGGGGTTTTGCTGCCCGGCTGGAGACTTGCTAAAGCTCTAGTAAAATTAATAGTGGTTGACGGAGATTCAAAGAAACTAGAATCATCTCTAAGTGTAGTAACTGCAGAACCTAGTAGAGAGACAAAGGATAAAGAGACTATTGTGTGCATGCATAGTATGGAAAGCTTAATGAGTACGTAGCAAGGAATACTAACACTGCATCTGCATGGAGTGTGGCACCCACTCAGAGCGTCGGCTGACTGGTGTCATCATCATGTTGGTGCTGGCCGGAGTCGCGGGTATACGACGTCGTGACGGTCGTCCTTGGCCTTGGCCCAAACGGCCGGTGGCGGCAGCTCGGAGTCGCGGGTATACGACGCCGTGGCGATCGTCCTCGGCCTTGGCCCAAACGGCCGGTGGCGGCAGCTGATCCATCTTCCACACGCCGGGGCATCGATACGCCTGGTGGCAGAGGGTGTCCGCCACTTGGTTGCCTTCACGGTACACATGCTGCACCTCATACTCCCGGAAGCAGGAAAGAAGCCGACGGATCTCCGCGTGCATGGTGCTTGGGATACGTGTGTGCTTTGACTTGCCCAGGAGCAGCAACACCAAGGTGAGATCGTCGCCTTCCACGACGAGTCGATCGTATCCGCTCACAAGAGCGAAGCGGAGGCCATGGATAAGTGCCCTTGCCTCGACGACGCCAACACCTGCGTGCGGCGTCCTCTTGGCGAACGCGAGCACGACGCGGCCGTAGGAGTCTCTGATGACTCCCCCAGTGCTCGCACGCCCGGAGCCGTCGTGGTGCACCGACCCGTCGAAGTTGAGCTTGTGCCATCCTGGATGAGGGCGGCTCCACTGGACGAGGGCGACGACGCGATAGGCGGATGGGCAGGCAACATCTGGTAGCGGCAGCAGAGGCACGCACGGCGACGGCATAAGGGCGTGAAAGGGAGCAGCTGCCGGCGGCACGAACATGGCGACGCCGGCGAGGGGGCGGGAGAAGATGGAGACGGGGAGGGAGAGAAGAGATGGATCCAGAAAGTTGTGTGTGGAGATCATCGTGGCTGGCGAGTATATAGGTATAGGTAGTAGAGATCATCGAATCTGAAAGTATACGGACTGACACTGTGAGCTGTGTTTAGCTCACCGGCCGGACACGGCCACGTATTGCTCTCGAGTTGTAACTTACTAGCTTGAGAAGAACGCAGCGGTACTATAAATCCATGCATGCATCGGATTGCTTGGATCGTTCGATCCAGTGCACGTGAGAAACGGCTCCGTTCCCGCAGCGGCGCCATGTACAGGTGAATTCTTTCTGCCCTGTATAGGTGGTTGTCACCTTCGTGGCGCTGATCAGCGCGTGGCGGCGCCGCTCAACTCGCGGGAAGAATTCCGGTTCTACGCCAAGCTCGTTGACTCACCGGCGACGACTGAAACGCTGCCGCCGCCTACGCCAAGTTCGCCGACAGTCCGTGGTGAGGAGACCTCTCCGTCGGACGTGTTGCCCTTCACCTACGTACATGAGCCATTTCGATCGAGAGGAGTACAACACTCACGTGCATGGATCAGCTACAAGCTACAGCTACGTGCATGCGTGTGCATGCATGGTGTCATGCAGCTAGCTAGCTTTGAATCGATCAACTACGGCGTGCATGATCTGGCTTCCCACTGCTTCTTCAAGCAGGGGCACATGCATGCATAAAATATACTCTCGTTCCTAAATATAAGTCTTTTAGAAATTTCAATAAATGACTAAGTACATTCAGATGTTTGTTGTTCATTTGAAATGTCTAAAAAACTTATATTTAGAGTGCGGAGGAGTATAGCTCATGCACACGTGGACAAAAAAAATAAAAACCCGGGCACGTGTGTACGTATATACATGTACCTACTGGTTTAGCTAGTACGTATATCAACGTAGTAGTCCTGTAGTTGCCTAGCTTTAGCGTGCCCGATTGAAAATACATGCCACCACCCATGGATCTCACTCATAAATGAGAAAGCAAAGTGATCAGCACCTTATAACATCTACAGCCGGAATTTGCAAATCCCGCTCATCCTCCTCCTGCTCGACCTCATCCATGTAGGCGAGTATCTCCGCCTCCTCCGCGGCCTCCATCTCCTGCCAGTGAGGGCGCCCGCCTCAAAGCTGACTCGAGCGAACGGAACCGAGGATGGCCTGCTGCCCTGCCTCTGATTCGCGTCGCCAGCTGCATTCTACATCCTCCTCCTCCTCCGACTCATCCTCCTCCTCCTCCTCCTCAACTCCTCCTCCGGATCCAAAGCACCAGGAGGTAGCCCCGCGGCGATCTGAACTTCGGGCCTTGCTTCGGACCGCCGGGTTTCCTGACAATTCCGCGTGGGGCCCCGCCATCAGTCCGACGTGACGGGCGCGCCGTCAAGACGGGCCTTTGAGACCCGTTTGAGGCGCTTATGCAGGTCGGATTTTCGTGATCGGTCGGTCGATGACGGGTGGGCCGTCCGGGCGTTGACCCGCTTGAGGTGCTGGCTATAGATGCTCAGATACAACGCAACATACACGCATGCATGTATGAAATATATACATTTGATTGATACGTTAGTTATGTCACCACCAAATAAGTGGCCGCTTGGGTGATCGGTAGCGCTTAGGGCAGCACCGTTGCCACAATGAACAACGAAGTCGCCGCCTCATGGATGAAGATGGTGACGTGCGGCTCCTCGTGAGCATCTCTCGGCAGTTGTTCGGCCCCGAGCGCCGAAAAACTGCGCTCTGGGGGTGAGCCGGTGCTAGTTCGGCCCCGGGGGCGGCCTATCTCCCAGCCACGCCCCCAGGCACCCCCCCAGCCTTGGCAAATTCAAACGTAGTTCATTCCCGCGCCCAAAAATAAACGCCATAATCCGGCGATCAAGCGGTGATCGGCGATCGATGAAAAGTTCGGCGTACAAAAATCAGAACGGAAGCGCGCATTAGACGGCGAGGTCGGCCTCCGGCGTCGGTGGAGTCGGCGTGCGCGGGCTTGACGGGGTCTCTGTGCTTGGCGGCGTGGCTTCTGCGCTGCGGGCAGTCTCGGCGGCATCATTGGTCGGGCTTGGCGGCGGCGGCGGCGTGTGCATGGGCGTGGGCGTGGGCGGCGTCGTTGAGGGAAGCTGGTCCAGGATGAGGCCGACATGCGCCCTGTACCACGCCTTGACCGCCTCGCCGGTGCTCGAGCATGTCCGCCTACCTTGATGGGAAAGCCTGGTCGGCGTTCCTCTTCTTCGCGGCGACGTTGGTCCGGAGTAGGTCGAGCTTGACGGCGTTTGTCGACATCAACGCCGACCACCGGGCCTCGGTCTTCTCTTCACGAAGCACGGCCCGGGCCTGTGCGTCGGCGAGGCAGTGTGATGCGGAGCATCCCTCGACTACTCGCACCGACACTCCATCACCACCGCAAGCACCAAGTGGACCAATGACAAGAGCACGTGTACGCGCCATCGAGAACGAGGTGAACTCTTTCCTATTCAAGTCTCGTTTGGATTCATGTGAGGATTGGATTCTACCTCAAACGGAAACGCGTTGCTCACTCTTAGGTACGAGGAAGTTGATCACGAGAAGGAGAAGACGGAGATGCGAGCCTCCACGGAGCAAGAGAAGGAAGGAGAGAGCAAGAAGAGTGAAGAAGGAGGAAGGAAGGCAAAACCCCGAGCACTCCGGGTGCCCGGCCTCCCAGCCACTGGGTGCCCGGCACACCACTGGAGCTGCCCAGGCCTGGCCCGGTGCGGCTCCTTGCCACCCGGTGCAGGTCCTCCTCTTCCAGCCGGCGGCACTTCCAGTGCCCGGCCCGACCAGCCGGCCTCCTGGCGCCACCCCGGTGCCGGGCTTGGGACCCCGGTGCCCGGCCAACTCCTGGGCCGGTCTCGCCTGTGCCGGGTGCCTGCCCCTCGCGCCCGGTGCCCGGCCGAACCTGGGCGTCCTCCTGACTGTCCGGGTGCCAGTCCCGTGGCCCCGGTGCCACAGCGACACCGTGGGCCTGCGTGCCTCCTCGGGCTTTGCCCTTATATCCCCACCTCTCTCATTTCGGTCCCCAAACTATATAAGGGCATCTCCTAGTTCATTTGTAGGGTTAGCAAAGATATTAGAACACAAAAGAGGGCTTTGCTCATCTTCCTCCTTTAGGAGATCTAGACCTCCACTTGGAGAAGCTCCTCTTGGAGATCAAGCCCTCCTCTTGGAGAAGATCCTCTTTGGATGCACGACCTCACCTAGTGAGAAGACCTTTACCCTAGTGTTGTTCCCCTTGGATTGATCTTGTAATCTTGTGGATCTCATGTATGCTACTCTAGTGGATGTATTATTTGGGTTTGTTTGAGAGTTTTGTTCTTGTGTTCTTGAGTGTTTTTCCTCCTTTTCCCCCTTCAAGTGTGAAAAGATCCCACCTAGGGTTTGACCCTACAACATCTTGGTATCATGAGCAAGGTTTATTCACATCTTGGAGTCCCATCCCCCCATTTGCTAGCTTGATTTTGTTATTTTTCGTCCAAATCCGAAAATCCCCACAAAAATAGACCCAAAAATAGATCGTGTCCACGGACAGTGACTGGTCACGTCTTAAGTTAGCTCCACTGCATTCGAGTCTTTCATATTTGAACCCTAGATCCATATAAAGCATGCAAAAATAATAATATGTACCACATGCTGCGTACTACCTTAGTTAATCTTTGTTGTCGGAGATGTCCACGACGATAGTGTCGGGCGCCGGCTAGAGGGCTTCGACTCATCCTCCTCCTGCTCGACCTCATCCATGTAGGTGAGTATCTCCGCCTCCTCCGCGGCCTCCATCTCCTGTCGGCGATGGCATCTGGCCTCCGCAGCCGACTCCGAGCGAAGGGAACCGAGGATGGCCTGCTGCCCTGCCTACAGATTCGCGTCGCCAGCGTCCCCCACATCCTCCTCCTCCTCCTCAACTCCTCCTTATGATGCACTGCACCCAGGAGGTAGCCCCGCGGCGATCCGAGCTTTGGGCCTTGCCCGGATCTGTTCAAGGAGCTCCAGCCGGCGGTCCGGCATTAGAAATGGGTGGCTCCTCACCCGGTGCCGCAAGTAACATGGTTACTCGACGGGCGGGGATGGAAAGTGCCAGCAGCGGCGGTCAGGCGGAGGAAAATGTGGACGGTAGGGTTTTTGTACCGGCGGTCGATTTAAATAGTCGGGCTAGGCACTACGCGGCCCGCCGGTGGGATGCCACGTGACGACATCGGTCCGACAGAGAAGACAAGCTTCGGACCATCGGGTTTCCTGACAATTCCTGCTGCGGGACCCCCATTGTCGGGCCCGACGGCAGCGCGCTTCGAAGCGCCCGGTATCCCCATATATGGGTTGGATATGAGGGGTGCCGGTCAGCACGGGCCGTTTGAGGTGCCTATCTGGGTCGGATTTTCGTGATCGGTCAGTGACCGGGTGGGCCGCCCGGGCGTTTGACCCGTTTGAGGCGCCTGGCTATAGATGCTCTTAGACAACGCAACATACATGCATGCATGTATGAAAAATATACATTTGATAGATACGTTAGTTATATCACCACCAAAAAAGTTGCCGCTTGGGTGATCGGCAGCGCTAGGGCAGCATTGTTGCCACAATGAACAACGTGCCGCTGCCTCATGGATGAAGATGGTGACGTGCGGCTCCTCAACACACTGCAGCATGAAGATGGATGCCCTACTTGGGCTCGGGCGGCTTGAGGTAGAGCGCAATGTTGATATCGCCGTTTAAGGGCAACACATAGTTCGGCTCGCCGGAGCCGTAGTTCAACCTGACGTGGCTATAAGTGGTGACAACCAGCGTGTCATGGTTGAGTGACCCATTGTAGTGGTTGTCCTTGGCATCGCCGCCTAGCCAGTCTAGGAACCACTATATGACAACGCATCATTGGCCTCCCGGAACGCCACCACGCATGATATCCATCTTTTTGAATATTCAAGACTCATAACTAAAATTATGCAATATGTGACCAAATATTTTATGTGCAATAAGATTTTACTGTGGTGACACATTTTGCAACTATCGAGGTTGACTTCCCGACAGAAAAGAACTTTCCCGCCGTGCGTTTTTCATTGATATCTCCCGCCTAATTTCTCACAAAATGTGTTTTCTGAAAGTTTTTAACTCAATTTCTTACACCTAGTGTTTTTCCCGATATCTCTTGCCCGGATTTTTCCCTCACAATTCCTCGCTCTGTATGTTTCTCGCCCATTATAATGAAAAAAAAAAGTATTTTCAACATTGTTTAAGAGTCAACGGGACAGAGCCATCATTATCAGAAGTATGATATACATGTCACAAAAAAATAGTTCTTCAATATAGCCCCGAATACTCCTAGAGTTTTCAAACTTAGATTTTTCATTAAAAACATTTTGTACTTCTATATTTTTTTATATCTTCTACAATTTCTTAGAAATGGCCAGGCCACAAATAGGTCAAGTGGCGGCCAAGAGCTTCAGGGGGGCGGGGAGGGGAGGTCCGCCGGAGTCGAACAATACCAGGCCTTGCAAAGAGCTCACTAGGCAGGACGAAGAAGCTTCGAAAGCACGACGTACATAGTAGAGGGATTGGCAGGATGTCCTTGTGGGCAAGTTTGCCTGTGTTGGGGCATTGCTGACTCAGTGCACGATTGACATTCTGGTGGAGTGGAACATATATGGTAACCCATCGATGAGTGGGCCCCATGTGGTCGAAAAAAGTGGTTGTAGTTTCCATGAGATTACTAAGACTTAATAAAGAAGTGGATTCTACAAAAGAAATAGGGGAAATAGTCTTGTGGCTTTTGGATCGCGAGGAAATGAGAGTGGAAACGACACAAAATAATGGCTTGATCAATAGTGTTATATGGCCAGTACTGACATGGCCGCTCATTTTTAATCATCAGATGATAATATTTATATTACCTCTTGGGAGCTAAGATGATGTTTATGACGCTCAAGGGCTAATATGGACACTTTACTTTCATAAGCAAGGAAAGAAATAATATGACAACTAAAACACAACTAAATAAGGAAATGTATAAAAATCCAATTAATTCTATCGCTATCTCTTAGTTTTGGTTGTGTATAATATATTTTTGTATTGGCACGCATTTATAAATGCTAGTACAACAAATATTGTTGAAAATATTCGAAAAAATAACCATGCAAGTATTTTAGACCCAAAACTATGACATTAATACACCTATAAGATTTCATATACCCGTTGTTTAACACATAAAATTAAGTATTTATTACTTCTTTAAGTAATCTACAAGCTTATGCTCATCATTTTTACGACGTACGCTTATAAGATACTCCCTCCATTCCATTATATTAGGTGTATTTATTTTTCTATAAAATTCCATAATGTAACATACATTTTTCATAATTCTTTGTAATTCCCTTTTTAACCCTCCGAAAAATCAAAGTACCTTTCCCACGATTGCATATATCTCTCCCTGCAGCGATAAAAGAAAAGTATCTCTCTCCTGATTGCGAGTATCACATATGCGTACTAACTACGCAAATATAGTCATGAAATATTATCTTTGAGCATTTATATGGTAAACGTATTAAATACAAAATATAGTCATTAAATATTAAAATTTACATGTCTCCATGATGCGCATAATATTTTTCTTCTACAACAGTAGAATGTGAAATGAGTACGTGTGTGGTAATATTTCTTTCATCAAACACGTAGTATATATGGAAGACTATGTTCCAAGGAAAGGATTGAATGCGCTAAAATTATTTGATTTTAAACATATTATACTTCCTCACTCTGTTTTTATTTAGTCCGCATATTAGCTTTGACCCAAGTCAAAATTTATAAACTTTGGCCATGTTTATCGAAAATAATATAAACTTTCACATTAACAAATACATATATTATGGAAAATATATTGGATGTTGATTCTAATGGTATTGATTTTGTATGGTGGATGTTAATAATCTTTTTGTATATACTTGGTCAAAGTTTGGAAATTTTGACTCGAGACAAAGTTAATATGCCAAGTAAAATAAAAACTAAGAGTACTTTGTATACCCCAGTTTACCCCCAATTTGACGGCTGACATTAAATAATCCTCTCAAGTGGGGAGCTTACCATTTTTTTTCCTGCTCATAGCAAAGTACGGGCACATATATACATCTTAAAAATAAAAGTACGGGCACATTTTATTGTAAATGAAATTTATCTTGCTTGCGACAAAGAAAAGTGCAGATTGTTGGAGTTCTCCGAATATTGTTCCGTTGATAATTGCCCGAAGTCAGAGACGCATATATAGTTCGGTATCATTGAGGAGCAAAGGAATAGGTCATCTTGTTGACATCTTAACCCAACAAATAGGATCTTCAGGTGCAATCATTTTTTTATTCTTCAGGAGCGTTAACTCAACTAGATTACAGCAATTTGCACGAAAGAAATGAAATGAAATGATGAGTATTACCATGCATGCAACATAACGACTCAATCTCAATGCATGGTGAATGCAGATCTGTAATGTAAACCTGATGGGCGTACGGAGCATGCATGTGAGATGTGTGTGATGAACAAGAACAAAAGATATCAAGCGCCTCCGGTGACCCTGCCGTTGAAGATCTCGATGGTGTCGCCGGTCTTGACGTCGTGCCAGCGCAGCGTGCGCTCCTCCTCCATGACGTTCTGCTTGTAGATGAAGAAGTAGGCGCCGTCGTTGGGCAGGAGGAGGTGCGGCGCCGCGCTGCCCAGCTCCGCCCGCAGCTCCTTGACGGCGTCCATGTCGCTCACCTCCAACGTCGCGGTCTTGGCGCCCCACTTCACCTCCACAGACATCCGCTGCTGCAGCTTGTTATTAACCTTGGCCGCCCCGTTCCCGTTGTTGCACGCTGGCGACGGCGGCGGCTGGCGCACGGCCACGCGCACCTCCATCTTCATCCCATCGGCCGGCGGCTCGAACTCCGCCAGGGCCTTGTCATCCTCCATCTCCGCCTTCTCCAAGAACACGCTCACCTTGGCGGCCGGCACCGCCCCGTCCGTGCGCTCCTGGAGCATCTCCTTGAGGCGGGCGACCGTGGCGGACGCGTCCAGTTCGAGCGCGACGCTGCGGCCCTGGCCGATGGCCGGCCCGGAGGCGACGATGTGGACGACAGCCCCGTCGGGGGCGCCTGCGGCATGGCCGTCAGCGGCGGCGGCGATGGCGGCGGCGGGAGAGCCATCCGGCAGGACGATGAGCACGTGGGATCCCTCCACGATGGGGTAGTGCTCGGTATCGCGGTCGTCCTCGAGCTCCTTGCCCTGAAAGAAGAGGCGCTGGGACTCCACGGGGATGCCCTCCTGCTTCAGGATGCTCTCCTTGATCCTCCGCACGGTGGAGAAGTACCAAATCTCGACGATGAATCGGCGGCCCTGCGTCGTCTCGAACGTCACCTCCATCGCGACTCCGATTCACTTTCCTGTGTGATTTGTGAAGAAAACGTGCGGCCGAGCATTTTATTTATACACACACAATATATGGCATTGCACATCCATCATTTACTCACATGTTATTATTCTCAGATTTCTTTTGACCGCTTAAAGTGCCTCCTTATATTTCATTAATATAATTATTATTAAGGTTACATCTTTCACCACCAGTAGAGGAGCAATATATATAGGCATTTATAACATATATTCTCAGATATAGCATACCATATGTGTGAAAATTAATGTACGTGCATTTATAACAAAATTTGCATCCATTTTTTTTACTCGATGATATTCTGATATCTGCAAAATTATTGTGCAAGCATTTATGAAAATATATTCTAAGATATGTGCATGCGTGATGCATCGATCCATGCATGATGCCACATTTCTCGGATAAACTTGGGCATGAACAGCCGGCCGGATGGTCGGGCCGCGCTTGGGCTTCAGATATAAGCGCGATGGCGTGGCCCAGAAGCCTGAATTATCTTAAAATACATAGTTTAATTGAACTACAGCGATCCTCAAAAAAATTGAACTACAGCTATAATGCACAAAAATAATTAAAATAATTTCTTTTAATAGGAAAAGTGCTAGTTCAATTGTTTATGACCGAGTTCGGGTTTCTGCGGTCCAGTTTTATATAGGCCGCCCAAGTAATATGTTGGTTTAGTTGAAGAGTTGCTGCCAAAGTCCTTCTAGCAAAGACAATAGGTAGTGGCTCCCGCTCGCTAGTAAGAGGTCATCACATACCAAAGCAGGTTTGAAATAGTGTATTGTCTTTTTTCATATTGACATAATGATTTTTGGTATTGGCTACAAACATCAAATAATATACTTTGAGTAATGATATGTGTACAATATGTCATGTGCGAATTTTGTATGACACATCAAGCGAATCGTTAGATCACATCAATTTTCTAATGTACGTCGCTGATAATAAAATCTTATCAAAATAATGCGTGCAATATTCTAATATATTATGTATAATAAAATAATAAAAATATATAATTGAACGACTTTCCAAAAATCAAAATAATTATTTGTGAGGCTATTTCCAAAAGAAAAAACAATAAATCAACACATTTCAGAAAAATAATTTTGAATAAATCCAAAACATATATTTCGGAATTTCCAAAACAAGATGTTTTATTGTGGTGACATTTCAAATATTTATGAAATGCATATTTAAATGTCATTAACTATTTAAATAATTTCAGTGATCTGAAAAAATAAATATCACATGAGTTTCAATAATTTTAATTAGTGTGCTAATTTTAGAGACAATTAGTTTGATAATTTCACTTGTTTTCACATATCACAATCCATATTTTCGAAATCATATCACGAACCATATTTTGCAAGCTGCAATAACTGTTGAACATAACATAAACTAATGAAACAAATATGTTTCACACAAATTTCACAAACTAAATACATGTTTTCAACAATTAATGAAACAAAGATTCATAAGATGAACCAATAGATATCAACTAGATTTCACAACTTAGATTTCAATCCCTTATCTGAATTCCAAGATAGGGACCTCGCCGCTTGGCCATACCAAGGAAAGAGGGGAGGAACCCCGTTAATTCTTTAGAGGATAATGACAAGAATGTACATCACCACCACGTCCGTAGAGGGGGAGAAGTCGGGGAGGTCATCCATCTGAGGGAGAAGCTCAGGGAGCAGGAAAAGGACCTCATCGAGTGGATGATGCAGCAACACCTCACCCGTGGCATCCAAGGGGGCGACGAGATCCACCAGTAGTGGGATTGCCCACCACCTGCTCATCAACCAAAAGAAGGACATGGCGGGGCCAGGCTGGTCTTGGAGGAGAATGGCAAGGATGAAGATGAGCATGGGGTGGTGGTCACAGTCAATGGATCCGGATTCGGTGTGGTCTTACAAATCATGGGGAGTAGGGAAGACCGACCCGGCAGTGGCTAGCATTGGTAGATCTCTCCCTCTCTCTCATACACACATAGAGGACGGTTTCTCCTTCAGTTTTATATGGAACGGTTTCTGCCTTTTATATATATAAATGCTAGTAGTCCCACCAATCCCAAAGTACGGACACATGGTTGATTTGGCTCTGCTACGTACCGGACTCGATAGAATCACCAAGCTGAAGAGTTCATGTGTAGAAAAGATTGCAACAAGGAATAAATGTGTTGACGATTTTGGGGCTTAGACATTAATAGATAAACACTCATTAAAACTGTAAACATTGACGGTGGTGGGTTAATGATATCTTTAGTTTTAAATCAATTTTGGTCTATATTAATAGAACATTGAATCCAACCATATATAGGATGAATATACCCAAAGATACAAATTGCACCCTAAACAAAGGGGATATTACAACAACGAGAAATCCAACCACTAAAGTACTTGCAAAGATCTGTAGAGGAATACATTTTAGGTTAATAAATGTAATAGTAGATCGACGCATATGCTGGACAGCTAGAGATTGATCACCCCGGGGACATTGAACAATCACATGAAGAATATTGGGGGTATCACCCCGGTCTAGGAAGCCAAGCACAATATTATCGCTAGACCAAGCTGACGACCTTGTGTGCAAAAAGGCTCGAAAGGAGAGGGTGTACATAAATACAACCGAGTTTGATATCCATTACGTTCTGACGATTTATGTGATTATTATGAATGCGAATTTGACTAATGGAACTTAAAATTA
The DNA here is from genome assembly GCA_021605145.1 of Aegilops bicornis. NCBI lineage: Eukaryota > Viridiplantae > Streptophyta > Magnoliopsida > Poales > Poaceae > Aegilops > Aegilops bicornis. Next base: position 485,292 of record JAHIAL010000138.1, read on the forward strand.
GCAAGTGTTTGATACATATTGCACAAATTCTAGAAAACCGGTAGTGTCAGCAAAATCTAATATTTTTCTCGAGTCTGAGTACCCATGTTGGTGTAGTGCGAATATTTATCTTGAGTTCCTTGTTGATATGCAAGATCTATTAGTATTAGGGGCTACCGGACCTTCTGGGGCAAACTGGAGGAGACAATATGTTAAATATTATTAGGATGGATGTAAAAACAACTATCACTACCGGGCAAGGAGATAATGTTGAAAGTTGTTGTCAAAGCATCCTTATGTGTGTGCCATGTCAGTCTTCAAACTTCTAAAAAGGGTACGCAAGGGCGTGACTTGTGTTACATAACAGTGTTGGTTGGGAGATGATGAAAAAGCAGAAATATAATTGGTTCAACCGGTGGAAGTTGTGATGCCTGAATATAATTGGAGGGATGGATTCAATGTATTTGCAGTCTTTTAATTTATGCATGTTGGCAACCTAGTGTTGGATATTAGTGACCTATTGCAACTCATTGTGTGGTGAGGTATTGAAAGTTAGATACTGGCCAGAAGGGAACTGACTGAAAGCTAGCCCAAGAGCTTCAGGTGGCAAATCATTTTGGCAGGATTCACACGTTTAAAAGAGGAACTACTCGGTGTGTGAGAAATGGAGCGGATATGAAATTCCCGGAGGACCCTTAGATCCAATCGAGCCCAAAGCACAATGTTATCTCTCCGTGGCGAGGAGCAATTTGTTGGAAATATGCCCTAGAGGCAATAATAAAAGTATTATTATTATATTTCCTTGTTCATGATAATTGTCTTTTATTTCATGCTATAATTGTATTATCCGGAAATCGTAATACACGTGTGAATACATAGACCACAATATGTCCCTAGTGAGCCTCTAGTTGATCGCTCGTTGATCAACAGATAGTCATGGTTTCCTCGACTATGGACATTGGATGTCATTGATAACGGGATCACATCATTAGGAGAATGATGTGATAGACAAGACCCAATCCTAAGCATAGCACAAGATCCTGTAGTTCGTTTTGCTAGAGCTTTTACAATGTCAAGTATCTCTTCCTTAGACCATGAGATCGTAACTCCCGGATACCGTAGGAGTGCTTTGGGTGTACCAAACGTCACAACGAATCGGGTGACTATAAAGGTGCATTACGGTATCTCCGAAAGTGTCTCATTGGGTTGACACGGATCGAGACTGGATTTGTCACTCCGCATGACGGAGAGGTATCACCGGGCCCACTCGGTAGTGCATCATCATAATGAGCTCAAAGTGACCAAGTGTTTGGTCACGGGATCATGCATTACTGATGCAGTAAAGTGACTTGCCGCAGAACGAGATTTAACAAGGTATTGGGATACCGACGATCGAATCTCGGCAAGTAAAATACCGATTGACAAAGGGAATTGTATACGGGTTGTTTGAATCCTCGACATCGTGGTTCAACCGATGAGATCATCGAGGAGCATGTGGGAGCCAACATGGGTATCCAGATCCGCTGTTGGTTATTGCCCAAGAGCCGCCTCGGTCATGTTCCAGATGTCTCCCGAACCCGTAGGGTCTACACACTTAAGGTTCGGTGACGCTAGGGTTGTATGAATATGAGTATGCAGCAAACCGAATGTTGTTCGGAGTCCCGGATGAGATCCCGGACGTCACGAGGAGTTCCGTAATGGTCCGGAGGTAAAGATTTATATATGGGAAGTCTTATTTTGGTCGCCGGAAAAGTTTCGCGCGTTATCGGTATTGTACCGGGAGTGCCGAAAGGGGTCCGGGGGTCCACCAGGGGGTCCACCTGCCCCGGGGGGGCCACATGGGCTGTAGGGGTGCGCCTTGGCCTATATGGGCCAAGGGCACCAGCCCCAAGAGGCCCATGCGCCAAGGAGACTTGGGGAGGGGAGAGTCCTAAAGGGGGAAGGCACCTCCTAGGTGCCTTGGGGAGGATGGACTCCCCCCCCCCCTTGGCCGCACCCTTCCTTGGAGGAAGGGGCAAGACTGCGCCTCCCCCCCCCCTCTTGCACCTATATAACGGGAGGGAAGGGAGGGCAGCCGCACTCAAGGCCTGGCACCTCCCTCTCCTGCTACACCTCCTCCTCCTCCCGTAGTTGCTCGGTCAAGTCCCGCCGGAGTTCTGCTGCATCCACCACCACGCCTGCTGCGTCTTGCTGGATCATCATCAACCTCTCCTTCCCCTTGCTGGATCAAGAAGGAGGAGACGTCATCCGCTCCATACGTGTGTTGAACGCGGAGGTGCTGTCCGCTCAAAGACTCGGTCATCGATGATCTGAATCACGCCGAGTACGACTCCATCATCCCCTGCTCCATTGAACGCTTCCGCACGCGATCTACAAGTGGTATGTAGATGCAATCACTCTCCCATGACTCGTTGCTAGATGAACTCATAGATGGATCTTGGTGAAACCGTAGGAAAAATTTTAATTTTACGCAACGCTCCCCAACAAAGGGCATCATGAGCTAGGTCTATGCGTAGTTCTCTATTGCACGAGTAGAACACAATTTGTTGTGGGCGTAGATGTTGTCAACTTTCTTGCCGCTACTAGTCTTACCTTGCTTCAGCGGTATTGTGGGATGAAGCGGCCCGGACCGACCTTACACGTACGCTTACGTGAGACCGGTTCCACCGATCGACATGCACTAGTTGCATAAGGTGGTTAGCAGTGTCTGTCTCTCCCACTTTAGTTGGAGCGGATTCGATGAAAAGGGTCCTTATGAAGGGTAAATAGAAGTTGACAAATCACGTTGTGGCTTTCACGTAGGTAAGAAAACGTTCTTGCTAGAACCCTATTGCAGCCATCGTAAAACTTGCAACAACAATTAGAGGACGCCTAGCTTGTTTTTGCAGCAAGTGTTTTGTGATATGATATGGCCAAAGTTGTGATGAATGATGAATGATATATGTGATGTATGAGATCATGTTCTTGTAATAGGAATCACGACTTGCATGTCGATGAGTATGACAACCGCCAGGAGCCATAGGAGTTGTCTTTATTTTTTGTATGACCTGCGTGTCATTGAAGAACGCCATGTAAATTACTTTACTTTATTGCTAAACGCGTTAGCCATAGAAGTAGAAGTAGTCGTTGGCGTGACAACTTCATGAAGACACGATGATGGAGATCATGATGATGGAGACCATGGTGTCATGCCGGTGACAAGATGATCATGGAGCCCCGAAGATAGAGATCAAAGGAGCTATATGATATTGGCCATATCATGTCACTACTATATATAATTGCATGTGATGTTTATTATGTTTATGCATCTTGTTTACTTAGAACGACGGTAGTAAATAAGATGATCCCTCATAACAATTTCAAGAAAGTGTTCTCCCTAATCGTGTGCACCGCTACTAAAGTTCGTCGTTTCAAGCACCACGTGATGATCGGGTGTGATAGATCCTTACGCTCACATACAACGGGTGTAAGACAGTTTTACACATGCAAAACACTTAGGTTAACTTGACGAGCCTAGCATGTACGCATATGGCCTCGGAACACAAGAGACCGAAAAGGTCGAACATGAGTCGTATGGAAGATACGATCAACATGGAGATGTTCACCGACGATGACTAGTACCGTCTCACGTGATGATCGGACATGGCCTAGTCGACTCGGATCATGTAACACTTAGATGACTAGAGGGATGTCAAATCTGAGTGGGAGTTCATTAAATAATTTGATTAGATGAACTTTATTATCATGAACAATAGTCTAAAATCTTTGCAAAATGTCTTGTAGATCAAATGGCCAACGCTCATGTCACCATGAACTTCAACGCTCCTAGAAAACCAAGTCGAAAGATGATGGCAGCAACTACTTGGACCGGTCCGGAACTTGAGGATTATCCTCATAGCTGCCAAGAAACAATATGTCCTAGAAGCACCGCTAGGTGATGCACCCATCCTGCAGAACCAAGACGTTATGAACGCTTGGCGATCACGCGTCTTGATGATTACTCCCTCGTTCGGCGGCATGCTTTACAGCTTAGAACCGGGCTCCAAAAGCGTTTTGAGCGACACGGAGCATATGACATGTTCGAGGAGCTGAAACTAGTTTTCCAAGCTCATGCCCGGTCGAGAGATATGAAGTCTCCGACAAGTTCTACAATTGTAAGATGGAGGAAAATAGTTCTGCTGCTGAGCACATACTCAAAATGTCCGGGTTGCACAACCGCTTTGTCCACTGGACATCAACCTCCCGGACGAGGCGGTCATTGACAGAATCCTTCAACCGCTCCCACCGAGCTACAAGAGCTTTGTGATGAACTACAATATGCAGGGATGGTGAAAACTATTCCTGAAGTATTTTCAATGTTGAAGTCACAGAGGTAGAAATCAAGAAGGAACATCAAGTGTTGATGGTCAATAAAACCACTAAGTTCAAGAAGGGCAAGGGTAAGAAGAACTTCAAGAAGGACGGCAAGGATGTTGCCGCACTGCAAGCCAGTTGCCGTGAAGAAGTCAAAGAATGGACCCAAGCCCGAGACTGAGTGCTTTTATTGCAAAGGGAAGGGTCACCGAAGCGGAACTGCCCCAAATACTTAGCGCATAAGAAGGCCGGCAACACTAAAGGTATATTTGATATACATGTAATTGATGTGTACCTTACTAGTACTCGTAGTAACTCCCGGTATTTGATACCGTGCCATTGCTTATATATGTAACTCACAGCAGGAGTTGCGGAATAAACGGAGATGGCGAAAGACGAGGTGACGATGCGCGCCGGGAATGGTTCCAAGGTCGATGTGATCGCCACGGCACGCTACCTCTACATTTACCTACGGGATTAGTTTTAAACCTCAATAATTGTTATTTAGTGCCAAGTTTGAGCATGAACATTGTATGAGGATCTCGTTTAATGCGAGATGGCTACTCATTTAAATCCGAGAATAATGGTTGTTCTATTTATATGAGAGAAATGTTTTATGGTCATGCTCCGATGGTCAATGGTTTATTCTTAATGAATCTCGAACGTAATGTTACACATGTTCATAGTGTGAATACCAAAAGATGTAAAGTTGATAACGATAGTCCCACATACTTGTGGCACTGCCGCCTTGGTCACATTGGTGTCAAACGCATGAAGAAGCTCCATGCTGATGGACTTTTAGAGTCTCTCGATTATGAATCATTTGACACATGCGAACCATGCCTCATGGGCAAGAATACCAAGACTCCGTTCTCTTGAACAATGGAGCGAGCAACCAACTTATTGGAAATCATACATACCGATGTGTGCGGTCCAATGAGTGTTGAGGCTCGTGGAGGATATCGTTATGTTCTCACTCTCACTGATGACTTGAGTAGATATGGGTATGTCTACTTGATGAAACACAAGTCTGAGACCTTTGAAAAGTTTAAGGAATTTCAGAATGAAGTAGAGAATCAACGTGACCGAAGATAAAATTCTTACGATCAGATCGTGCGGAGAATATTTGAGTCACGAATTTGGTACACACTTAAGGAAATGTGGAATCGCTTCACAACTCACGCTGCACCGAACACCTCAGCGTAACGGTGTGTCCGAACGCTGTAATCGCACTCTATTGGATATGGTGCGATCTATGATGTCTCTTACTGATTTACCGCTATCATTTTGGGGATACGCCTAGAGACTACATTCACTTTAAATAGGGCACCGTCTAAATCCGTTGAGACGACACCGTATGAATTATGGTTTGGGAAGAAACCTAAGCTGTCGCTTTCTAAAAGTTTGGGGATGCGATGCTTATGTCAAGAAACTTCAACCTGAAAAGCTCGAACCCAAGTCGGAAAAATGCGTCTTCATAGGATACCCTAAGGAAACCATTGGGTATACCTTCTACCTTAGATCCAAAGGCAAGATCTTTGTTGCCAAGAACGGATCCTTTCTCGGAAAAAGAGTTTCTCTCGAAAGGAGTAAGTCGGAGGAAAGTAGAACTTCGATGAAGTACTACCTATTGAACCGGAAAGTAGTGCAGCTCAGAAAATGTTCCTGTGGTGCCTACAATCGATCGGAGAGGAAATTAATGATGATGATCAAGGTACTTCGGATCAAGTTGCTCACGAACTTCAGAGGTCCACTAGGACACGATCCGCACCAGAGTGGTACAGCAACCCTGTCCTGGAAATCATGTTGTTAGACAACGGTGAACCTTCGAACTATGAAGAAGCGATAGAAAACAAATGGATCTTTAAGAAGAAGACGGACGCAGATGGTAATGTTACCATCTATAAAGCTCGACTTGTCGCTAAGGGTTATCGACAAGTTCAAGGGATTGACTACGATGAGGCTTTCTCTCCCGTAGCGAAGCATAAGTCCGTCCGAATCATGTTAGCAATTGCCGCATACTATGATTATGAGATATGGCAGATGGACGTCAAAACGGCATTCCTTAACGGTTACCTTAAGGAAGAGCTGTATATGATGCAGCCGGAAGGTTTTGTCGATCCTAAGAATGCTAACAAGGTATGCAAGCTCCAAATGATCCATTTATGGGCTGGTGCAAGCATCTCGAGTTAGAACATTCGCTTTGATGAGATGATCAAAGCGTTTGGGTTTATGCAGACTTATGGAGAAGCCTCGTTTACAAGAAAGTGAGTGGGAGCTCAGAAAGCATTTCTCATATTATATGTAGATGACATACTTTTGAGGGGAAATGATATAGAACTTTTGGACAGCATTAAGGCCTACTTGAATAAGAGTTTTTCAATGAAGGACCTTGGAGAAGCTGCTTACATATTAGGCATCAAAATCTATAGGGATAGATCGAGACGCCTCATAGGTCTTTCACAAAGCACATACCTTGATAAGATTTTGAAGAAGTTCAAAATGGATCAGTCCAAGAAAGGGTTCTTGCCTGTTTTGCAAGGTGTGAAATTGAGCTCAGCTCAATGCCCGACCACGGCAAAAGATAAAGAAGAGATGAGTGTCATCCCCTATGCCTCTGCCATAGGATCTATTATGTATGCCATGCTGTGTACCAGACCTGATGAAAACCTTGCCGTAAGTTTGGTAGGTAGGTACCAAAGTAATCCCGCAAGGAACACCGGACAGCGGTCAAGAATATCCTGAAGTACCGAAAAGGACAAAGGACATGTTTCTCGTTTATGGAGGTGACGAAGAGCTGGTCGTAAGGGTTACGTCGGCGCTTAGCTTCGACACACGGTCTGGATGACTCAAAGTCACAAACCGGATACGTGTATATGTTGAATGGTGGAAGCGATGGTTTGCAGCATGCAAGCAGCGTCGTGGCGGGATCTACATGTGAAGCGGAGTACATGGCAGCCTCGGAGGCAGCACATGAAGCAATTTGGGTGAAGGAGTTCATCACCGACCTAGGAGTCATACCCAATGCGTCGGAGCCGATCAAACTCTTCTCAGTGACAACACCGGAGCTATTGCACATGCCAAGGAGCCTGTGTTTCACAAGAAGACCGTATACATCAAGCGCCGCTTCAACTCCATTCGTGAAAATGTTCAAGATGGGGACATAGAAATTTGCAAAGTGCATATGGATCTGAATATCGCAGATCCGCTGACTAAACCTCTTCCATGAGTAAAACATGATCAACACCGTAACTCTATGGGTGTTCGATTCATCACAATGTAACTAGATTATTGACTCTAGTGCAAGTGGGAGACTGTTGGAAATATGCCCTAGAGGCAATAATAAAAGTATTATTATTATATTTCCTTGTTCATGATAATTGTCTTTTATTTCATGCTATAATTAATTGTATTATCCGGAAATCGTAATACACGTGTGAATACATAGACCACAATATGTCCCTAGTGAGCCTCTAGTTGGTGGCTCGTTGATCAATGTGATAGTCATGGTTTCCTGACTATGGACATTGGATGTCATTGATAACGGGATCACATCATTAGGAGAATGATGTGATGGACAAGACCTAATCCTAAGCATAGCACAAGATCGTGTAGTTCGCTTTGCTAGAGCTTTTACAATGTCAAGTATCTCTTCCTTAGACCATGAGATCGTGTAACTCCCGGATACCGTAGGGAGTGCTTTGGTGTACCAAACGTCACAACGTAACTGGGTGACTATAAAGGTGCATTATGTATCTCCGAAAGTGTCTGTTGGGTTGACACGGATCGAGACTGGGGTTTGTCACTCCGTATGATGGAGAGGTATCACTGGGCCCACTCGGTAGTGCATCATCATAATGAGCTCAAAGTGACCAAGTTTTTGGTCACGGGATCATGCATTACGGTACGAGTAAAGTGACTTGCCGGTAACGAGATTGAACGAGGTATTGGGATACCGACGATCGAATCTCGGCAAGTAAAATACCGATTGACAAAGGGAATTGTATACGGGGTTGTTTGAATCCTCGACATCGTGGTTCAACCGATGAGATCATCGAGGAGCCTTGGCCTATATGGGCCAAGGGCACCAGCCCCAAGAGGCCCATGCGCCAAGGAGACTTGGGGAGGGGAGAGTCCTAAAGGGGGAAGGCACCTCCTAGGTGCCTTGGGGAGGATGGACTCCCCCTTGGCCGCACTCCTTCCTTGGAGGAAGGGGCAAGATCGCGCCTCCCCTCTTGCACCTATATAAAGGGAGGGGAGGAGGGCAGCCGCACTTCAAGGCCCGGCACCTCCCTCTCCTGCTACACCTCCTCCTCCTCCCGTAGTTGCTCGTCAGAAGTCTCCTGCCGGAGTTCTGCTGCATCCACCACCACGCCTGCGTCGTCTTTGGATCATCATCCACCTCTCCTTCCCCTTGCTGGATCAAGAAGGAGGAGACGTCATCCGCTCCGTACGTGTGTTGAACGTGGAGGTGCTGTCCGTTCAGCACTCGGTCATCGGTGATCTGAATCACGGCGAGTACGACTCCATCATCCCCTGCTCCATTGAACGCTTGCGCACGCGATCTACAAGTGGTATGTAGATGCAATCACTCTCCCATGACTCGTTGCTAGATGAACTCATAGATGGATCTTGGTGAAACCGTAGGAAAAATTTTAATTTTCTGCAACGTTCCCCAACACAATTCGTATGTGTGATTTATCTTATTTATCCAGGTACTACTGGTTGGGATAAAGATTGGACGAGACTTTACATATAATGTTAATGCTCAACGCATACTGCAAATTCCTCTAAATAACAAATCTTTCGATGACTTAATTTCATGGAGTTGTATGAAGAATTGTTGTTTGCCTGTAGCTCACCACCTCGAGTGGCATCACCAGTTTGGAGGTACGACGTGCAGTTCTCTTCGAACTCTGTTTGGAAATTGGTGTGCGTCAATTAAAAATCCCAAGCAAAAATTTAAAATCTGCTGGCATGCACTTATGATATTATCCTTCTAAAAACTACCCTTGGAAGCCAGAACATAGGCGCGTTTAATGGATGCCGCTATTTGTGATCCTTCAAATTCAATGCCTAGCAACAACTTATATCTCACAGAAGCTCAACCTAATTGGAACCATAGAGTCTCCTGCTTTGGTGGATAGATAGAGGTCTAGCACTCTGGAGGAACTACTCCAATTGTCCGAGAAACTAATGTGGTGGATTACCCATGTTGGGTTGTAGGTGGCCATAGCTATTACAACAAGGTATATGTTGGGATTAGTTGCCAAGAAAATCACGGAGAATGGTTTCCACCATTGGATCATTGATAAGAAGGGGGTGTTTTGTTAATGGGGAACAAGAAACTATTTATAGTTGTCGCGATATAATAACTATACTTATCCGAGCCACAGGAACATGTACATACGAAATATGAGAACTTCCACCTCTATTTTTTGACAAAATAACGACTTTATTTAGATAAGGACATAACAATTGTAGTTTTTACAATGCAGAACATGCAAGACAGAAAAAAACAAAACTTCCCACACGGAGAGCTCCTGTATGGCGCCTTTTTTTTAGGGAAATCATGGTCTCTTTATTGCATTATAATATATGGTACAATTGTAGTGTCATTCGGCTGCAGCAGCCAGTTATATCGACCATGAGCTAATGATACAACGCTTTTTACAAAATTGTGAGCCTCCATATTGGACATTCTGCATTCATGAATAATCTGGACCACTTCGAACTCATGACGACGAATGTTGATCTCACGTATAATCTGGCTGTAGATAGCTTTACTTCCTCCATTAATCTGTTTAACTACCGCTTCCGCGTCGCATGCAATAATAAGCCTTCGAAGGTTCAGATCAGCTGCGAGGGAAAGAGCCTCCAAACATGCCATTGCTTCAAGCGTTCCGGGGTCATCACAATTGTCAATGATGCGTGCAGACGAGCCAAGGTAAACTCCTTGGGGTCTTCGGCACCGGCGTCAGCCGCACCTTGCAACTGTTCTTTGCTATTCCTCCATCTACATTAATTTTGACCATACCTTCCATTGGAGGGATCCACTTTGGCACCTCGTGACCGACCGTGGCATAGTTGTACCTTGCTTCGTGAAGCGTCTGCGATGATGTCCAGTTCGCCAGATATCTCATGATGAAACCATGAATTGCCTCCGGCTCTGGAAGATCGATTCGTGGATTGCTTTCCGTCTTGCGCTCCAAATTGCCCACAAAGTAATGATGAGCTTTGTAAATTCTGCATGTGGTAGCGTTTTCAGCATGTGAAATAGCCATTCCTTCGCTTCCGGGCATGTTGTCATGCTCATATGCTCTGTAAGTGAGTCGTCGACGAGTGCCCACACGCATCTCGCCATGGTGCAGTCAAGTAATGAGTGTCGCCATGTGTCGTTCTCTGCACCACATAGTTCACACCTTGCTGAAGTAGCCATCTTCCGGTGGTGCAGCACTGCTCCTGACGGCATGGATCGCTGGGCTAGCCGCCACACAAACACACGTATTTTTGACGGAACTTTTATCTTCCATAAGGTTGTCCACGCCTTCTCTGAGCGGCTCGAGCTTGAACTTGGCCTACCTTCTAACCAATCCTCTCGCACTTTTTTCGTTGTAACCAACATACGTAACATGATCTTAGCGAAAATACTCCTGTTTTCTCATGATGCCATGCCCAAAAATCCTCCCGCCGAACCAAACTGATGGGAATGCGTAGTATTGCTTCAATGTCCATGGGAAGGAAGTGCCTGGCAAGCTACGTACTGTCACACCATCCCGATGTTGCATCAATTAACTCTGACACGAGCTCGGTGGAGAAGTCGAAATTACCATAATCGAGTCAAGCGTTGCAGACGGGATCCAATTTTGTCGCCATACATATGTGGAGTTCCGTTTCCAATCCTCCCGATGAGGCCCAACTTGAGAATGTCTCGCCTCCACTAGTGCCCGCCAAATTTGCGAGGGTGAAGACCCAAGGTTGGCTTGCAAAATGTCTGTTTCCGGGAAGTACACAGACTTAAGAATTCTCGCACTTAATGATTCCGGTGTAATCAATATTCTCCAGACTTGCCGAGCCAACAAAGCCAAATTGAACAACTCAAAATCTCGAAACCCTAAGCCACCCATATATTTTGGCATCGTGAGAGTATCCCATGACACCTAGTGAGGTTTCCGTTTGCCCTGCTTGCTGCCCCACCAGAAGCTCCTGATCATACTGTTATGTTTTTCGCACAAACCTCTTGGTAATTTAAAAACAGCCATTGAATATGTGGGGATCGCCTGGGCCACAGATTTTATAAGTACATCTTTACCCCCTGCTGACAGGAGTTGTTCAATCCATCCATGTATCTTGTTCCATACCCTGTCTCTCAAGTATTTGAAAGTGCCATTTGTATTCCTTCCTACTTCAGACGGTAAGCCCAGGTAGCGATCATTGAGAGCCTCTGTTGGTACCTCAAGTGTTATTTTCATAGCCTCCCTTATATTAATCGGGCACCTCATCAAGTGAATTGAGCTCTTTGCCAAATTAACCCGTTGACCAAGCCCCGACAATAAACATCTAGAACTTCTCCGATCTCTGTTGCTCCTGCCGTCTTGGCCTTTGCAAAAAATCAAGCTGCCGTCTGCAAATAAGAGATGATTGACTGGGTCTTGTGGCGCCACTGCCATGCCCGATAAGTTTTCTGAATTCCCCGCTCCTTAACAGCAAGACAGACCTTCAGCTGCTAGCAAAAACAAATACGGTGATAGGGGGTCACCTGGCGGATTCCCCGGAGGGCTTAAACGCCTCCGTCGCTTCCCCATTAAAAGTACCGAGAAAGATACAGATGTGACGATCCTCATTACAGACATCACCCATTGCTCATCGAAACCCAACTTCAACATGATAGATTTCAAATAGCTCCACTCGACCACATCATATGCTTTCATCATATCAAGTTTCAAAGCACAATCTTTGGGAAGTCCTACCTCTCTTCTTTTTCATGAAGTGCAAGCACTCATAAGCAGTCAAAATATTATCTGTAATCAATCACTTGGCACAAATGCTGATTGTTCCTCTGAAATAATTTACGCAAGATTTCCTTCAATCTGTTAGCTTGCACTTTAGACACAATTTTGAGAACAACATTGCACAAGCTAATCGGTCTAAATTGATATAGAGAGGATGCCCTCAAGACCTTTGGGATTAAGATGAGCAGAGTTTGGTTTACCTCTCCAATCTCCTCCACACCATTCAGGATATTAAGAACTGCGTTCGTTACCTCTTCACCACACACATCCCAATGACGTTGAAAGAACTGAGCCGGGAACCCATCTGGCCCCGGTGCCGTGGTCGGATACATCTGAAAAAGTGCCGTCTTGACCTCAGCAGCTGTGGTACGGTGAATCAAGGCGCTCATTCATCGGTGCTGTCACTTTGTGACAGCACACAAGACAGAACTCTATCCATCCCGTTGTTCCTTCGTAAGTATATAGAGTCTTGTAGAAATCGACCGCATGTGCCTTCAGCTGTTCCAACTCCTCACATGCAGAGCCATCGTGCGTAACTAGACGCTCAATTTTAATTTATTCCTTTTGCCTCCCGTGTCGCCTTTGTTGCTGAAAAAAATTGTATTCTTATCTCCGCCGACAGCCATCAGATATCGCTGACGCTGTCGCTGCATGATCTCCTCCCTGCTATACCATTCAGCTTAACTTGTCAACTATCTCCTTTTCTTCTACCGGCGATCTATTCTACCCGGCGCGCTTGTAAACATTCCAGCGCCCTTGTAGATTTTTGATTTCTTTCTTCACGTGGCCCAACACATCACCATCCCAGCCCAGTAGCTTGCGTGATATTGTATTAAGCTTTGCTCCCCAAAGCATGCATGGAACCGTAACGTGCCATCAACTCCGTGATCGCCGCATAAAATCATGAAAAGCGTGATGCGTCTCCCACATCAGTTCATAGCGGAACGTCTGCGGCGCTTCCCCGCTTAGCCACCCGTTCTTCAAGTCTGTAGCAAGATGGGGTTGTGATTCGATCGCTGCCGTCGGTGTCTCCATCAGCCGCTGTCGGAAGCGGGCCATCCACGACGGCAAGGCGAAGCGCCTGTCGGCTGACTCTAGTGAAAGTACCTCCTCGCATCTTTGTTTCAAACGCCCGGATCGGTCCAACGAACCCTAGATCACATAAGCCAGCCTACATCCATCGCTTCTTTAAAGCACGCCATCCGCCTCGCACACCTCTCTCCCATTCCAGAGTGTTCCTCCGAGATAGCACTTCATTATAATCACCGATGCAGACCCAAGGCAATTCAGATTCACTTCTTAAAAATCTCAGCAGGTCCCATGTTTTCTCTGCTCTCACTAACTGCCGCTTCACCATAGATGTTGGTGAGCCTCCATGGTTCCTCTCCATTGTTCTTCACAATCATATCAATGTGGTATTGGGAGTAATGAATCAATTCAAGCGATAAATCATCTTTCCAAGAGATAGCCGCACCTCCACTTCTACCATTACTACCAACAAAGGTAACATCTACTAAAACCGAAAGAAAAAGCTAGGTTTCTAGGCCCGTAACCCTCCTACTTGTGTTTCTTGCAGACATAGCACGGAGGGCAAACCGTTGCACTAACGCAGGAGCTCTCGAACCGTCGCGTCGTTGCCAATCCCGCCGACAGTTCCCAAATAACGATATTCATGATGATCGGCGGCGCCCGCCCTGAGCCCGCCAAATTCTTATTTGCATCCTTCTCCACACCCTTCGACTTGGACGACTCATCACCATCCGCCATACCGAACTCGTAGCAAAGGCTTCCAAGTCAAACAGAACCAGAAAAACAGATGAGATCCGACACCAACATCTACTCCATGGTGGCTAAACCCCAAGGCAGGCGGACGGGCCACCGTCCCCTTGACCAGCCCGAGGGAAAGTGCTAGGAGGAAGACGTGGATCGAACCCCATCCTGGTAGGTAAAACTCGACGACGGCAGGGTGCCGCCGGAGTAGTTAAACCCTAGTCGCCAGAGGCGACGGGTACGTGATACAGGCGTCTAGGCTTCCGACTCCTGTATGGCGCCTATAGCGCCACATTTCCTTCCTGGCGCTCACGCGCCTAGGCCTGGCCCAACCAAAAGTGACCTGACCTGTCGCTCGGAGCGCATGTCTCCCTTTCAATCACATCGTTCAATCGATGCTTGCCTGTTAACCGTTGACCATTTGACTTTTTGTAAAATAATTAATTAGAGAAATTCGTAAAAAAATATTTGGACTAAAAAATCATGGATTTGACATAGTCACAGATTTAAAAAAAGTTCAAAATTTTGAAAATGTTCATGAATTTAAAAAATCATCAATTTCGCAAAAGGTTCATCAATTTGAAAAAAATTCATCGGTTTTGAAGAATAAGTTCAACAATTTTGAAAAGAAGTTAACAAAATTGATTTTTTATCGAATTAGAAAAAACATTAATCGTTTGTGAAAAGGCATTCATCTGTTTTGAAGAAAAGTTCACAAATTAAAATTTTTGATCAATTTTAAATAAAGTTGGTGAAATTTAAAAATAAATGAAAATGAGAAAAAAAACTGCCAAAAAACTAGGCTTATTTTGGAAGGTTTTTTTTTTTTTGAGACACTTTGGAAGGTTTTATAGAATGAAAGAAAAAAGTATAAGATGGGCCGGCCCAGCGTCGTGGGGGTGTGCGTCCGTTTGGGGATATCAAAGCGGGCGCTGAAGGCGCCGAATAAGAAATGTGCCCGTGCAGAGTGAAAAAGAAAATCCGTATATATACAATGTTTGGACAAGGAAAAACTACAATAGACGTAGCCAAAGTCGCGGCATCGTCTGGAATCTGACGAAAGAGCATGAATGTGCAAGCTATATCTCTAGCTTTGTCCTTGCATGGAAACAGACATAAATGGTCACATGGCCAAACCGAAATGGTCCCGAAATACCACAGGCGAACTATCTATTCTACTAGCTAGCTCTCTCCATGTCTTGGCTGCACGCCGACGCTATGGCCCGCGGTTCACGGATTCTTCGCGGCGGCGGACTGCGGCGACGTGCGGCAGAGCGGGCAGCTGGGCCGCCGGCGCAGCCACTCGTCGACGCACCGCCGGTGGAACGCGTGCCGGCACCCCGGCAGCCGCCGGAGCTCGTCGCCGTCCGCGTACTCCGCCAGGCACACGGAGCACGTCGTGTCGTCCCGCGACCGGTCGCTGTCGTCGGTCGAAGGCGCGGCGGCAGGCTGAACGTCGTCGTCTACGCGTGTTGGCGAGGAGTACACCGACGTCGGATACGCGGCCAGCTCAGCCTCATCGATCCCCGCGGTGGCGCACCGGCAGCCGAGCTCGATGTCCTCGCCCGGGTGCGACGACGATGAGGAGCCGTGTCCCTGGCGCCGCCGGCTGGAGCAGAGGAAGGTGAAGACGGAGAGCACGACGAGCGCGGCCACGGAGGCGCAGATCAGCACGGTGTCTCTAGACATGGTGATCACACCGTCGCAGCGGCAGCCTGACCGTCCCACCACACATATATAGTCTACTTTTGCCCGCGTGTCAACACTGTCAACGAATTAGCCCCAAACTATAATTAACGCGCCAATGACCAAATCTGCCAACACGTCTTCTTGCTGTTTCTTGGTCAACGTATTCTTTGCCTTCTGCTTGAACTATTCCGGTTGAGATATACAGGGTTTTTATATGCCTGGGACTTTTTTATGAATTATTTTTCAGACGGTATCGACCTTTAGGCTTTGATTAATTTATTTTCAGAAAAAGAAAAAAGCCTGCACATTTGCACCAGTACATTAAGAACGAGATCTCCTTTATGTTCCTAACTTGATATGACAGAAATGCACATTGACTCCTTTACTAATGGTTTTTGGGAGGAGAGGATTCTGGTCGGCGGCCGGCCATCGCGGGAAGGATCTGGATTAATGGTGGCTAATTCTACATTGGCCACGTGTTGTTCTTCGTTTATGCTGTGCTGTGTCGTGCATGCCGCGCCGTGGAATTTATGATTTTTACCCCATTGTTTCATTGAAGGGACAGAAGTAACAAGTCGGCCTAGACCAATTCAAGCTCGTAAGAGAACTCTCTAAGCAGACTCGTGATTCGGGCTGGCCTCAGAAACACGTCATAGTTCGCGGAAAAAAGGTTTTGTGGGCCGGCGTAGACGGTCGCAGATGCAGACTTTGCATAACGGACCCGTAAAAAAGGATATTCGAGGAATATTTTCTTTTACGGGTCGGCTTTGCGGGGTTTGATCTGGTGCAGCTTCTCCCGGCTTGGAAAACCGAAATTTGCAACTTAATTTGATCCAACATAATGCATTTCTTTGCTTTTTCAACAACATTGGATATATAAGATATCACCAAATCTTGCTAGAATAGTAAGACCAAAGAAAACAAGAACCACAAGTATGCATTGTTGATCTGCGGATTCTTGATTTTGCATTCTTCTTTCTTGATCTTTGGTTCGATAGAAGTAGACGTTGCTTCCCCTGTAGTTGCACATGCAGCCACATCATTTCCTTCGATTCTACTAAGGAGTGCATAAACATCTATTAAGTTTCTTTCTATCAATAAATCAATGTATTCGCTTTTCCAAAATCAAAATAAGCATCCATCTTCCTACACACATGAATGAGCATGTTCGAAATTAGCTACCGCAATTGAACCAAAGAATGAGCTATTAAAATGAGCTGCCGCAGTGCACGTACCCGTCGTTTTCGCATTTGAAGAACATCCATCCGGGTGCTTTGCGTGCCAGTTAGCCGCAAGATCGTCCGGATGCAGCCGTCGCCAGAGTGAGCGGCATCGGCGAAACCATGAGCCGCCACATGGCGCCGAGCCCAGTGGACAGCCGGACGAATCCATGCCCGCAAACAGTCGGCGGCGGTGGGAGGACGAGCCCGTACCTGCATGCGGCGATGCGACCTTGCCGGGGCTGCGGGAGATGCTCCCCGACCATTCCATCACTTGGCATAGCCTCCGGCGGCCGGAAAAGCCAAATCGGGCGGCCCGCGATGAAGGGCCGCAGATCAGCAACTTTCCGACCTACCGACGCAGGAGGGGGGAGGGGAGGCCTCGTGTGTGTGGTGTCCTTCCGGTGTGCTCTCGCCGGCTGCTTTCGTCGGAATCTTGGGCGCGGCCCGTGGTAGGCGAAGGGGAGAGGGAGGTGGTTGGTGGGAAAGCGGGCTGAAATGCCCCCCCACACCACCAACCGCTTCGCTTATATGCAGGGCACCGCGGCGAGGGAGAAAACCAGCGTATTCGCGGGTTAGCCGAGATTTTGCCGCTACCATAAAATTTTTTTACGGGCCGGCCGCCTTTGCGGGTCTGTTCAGGCGGGATTTTCCGCACATACCCGTATTTTGGCGATTATTTTGCGGGTCGGGGCCGGATGTGAGGTCTGCTAGAGTTGCTCTAACCTCGTGGATGAGCACCTATCCTGCGCCGCACCCGGACCGGGCGCCTAGAAAAAACATATGCTCTAGTTTGTCCACCATTTCGTATTAGCACATAGTACCTCCGTTCTAAAATACTTATCGTAATTTTAGTTCAAAATGTGTGATGTGTTTTTACTACGAACTGAATTCATTTGTGCACACGATTCATTGAAATCTGGTATGTTCACACCCCGATTAACCCACTCAAAATAAGCATCCTCTGTCACACTATATTTTCGACCAATTGTCATCCTCATTATATTAAGTAGTAGTAAACACAGAACCAACTCAACCATATGTTTGATTGGACGCTAAAAAATCATATGTTTGACTCATTAAACATTGGTTAGTACACATCTTGTATTTAAGGTTCGTTTAGTACACATATTTTTCTTAAGATTTGTTACAGCATCTCTAGCCATTCTCCTATCCTATAAGAGCAACTCTAGCAGACCCCGCAAAAACTTGACCCGCAAAACGTGTTTGCAGTTTCACGAAGATCGCGTTTGCGGGTAGAAAACTAGCGCAGCCGAACAGATACTGTAAAACAAACTGTAAAACTGGAATAAAGAGCTCCTTCCTCCAGTCCGGCCGTTGCCGTCCCTTCCTCCAGCCGGCCGCGCCGGCCACGCCGGCCGCGCCCAACCCCGTCGGCCGCGCCCCGTTGACCGTCGGCCACGCTCCATCGCCCATCGGTCGCGCCCGTCCCCTGCCGGTCACGCCCCATCATCGCGCCGGTTATGCGCCTAACCTCGCCGCCACGCCCTATCGCCGCCTCCGTCTTCCGCGCCCAGCCTTGCAGCCACGCCCATCGCCTCCGTCGTCCGCGCCTTGCTCTATTGCCAGCGAGCGTGCCTTTGCTGCCGCGTCGGGAGGATTCCGGCGGCCAGGCTGAGGTCATGGGAGGCCACGACGATGTCGAGCTCGTTCAATTCGAACCGGCGGCGATCGATTGCGGCGTCTAGCGGCTTTTTCCGATATACGGTGATAAATTCTGGCGAGTTTATGGCGGATTCCGACAAACTCCGCGGCGGCGTATTTGCTCCGACGAGGTTTGACCGGTATACGGGGCCCCCTATATACGGCCTTCCAACCCCCAAAGATAAGGGTTTCGGGTGTGCATTTGATGTGGCCCTTAAAAAATTTACGGGTTGGACTACTTTTACGGTTTCTGTTCTGGACACATTTTTCGCCCAAAACTGTAAAAACGCGAAATTTTTGCGGGTTTGACCACTTATGCGGGGTCTGCTAGAGATGCTCTAACTCCTAAAAATGAACAAATCGAGCATCACCAAAATTCATCCATAAAAAGAGGGGAAAGGAAGGAATTTTACATATTCGGCATTGTGTTGGGCACGTGATGAGCATGATCATCTCTGCCAGCGGCAATGGCCGTAGGGAGTGCCGGAGAAAGTGTAGTGGTGACCAAAGGTGGAGGAGATAGCGTCGGGACGACCGAAGGTAGAGGAGGTGTAGAATTGGTCCTCGTCATGGCCATTTCTTCACTGTCGCTTCCTAAAGAACCTTGGTCGTCACTGTCCGATTGCACTTACTCTTGTCATCGGCCAACAGAACTAGGGCGGGCGGCCGCGAAGGAGGGGTCGGGGATGGTCGTGGCCTTGCCACCTGCTCACGGAAAATGTGATACACCACATAACCTTCATCAGGGATGGTCATGGCCTTGCCACCTGCTCAGGGAAAATGTGATACACCACATAACCTTCATCCCTAGTTGCTTATCTTGTGGGGTCGTCGACAGTTGTAGCATTGTCGTCGGTGAGGTACCGACGATTGGAGGCGTGTCTAGGGCTAGGGAGGGGTTAGAGCATCCATTCCGTAGGCGAGCGGGGGCGGTGCCGGGTGCAGCTTTTAAATCTAGGCCTACGACCGATATATCACTTTTGCGACTCTGTTGATATAAACATAACTATCATTTTGTTAATATCATATTTTCAAACATATCATCCAATATGGATCGAAATATCGCCCGATACGGCCGATATCTAGCCCGATATGTCAACCGATATAGAATGATACATACATAACTACAATTATTTATCACAATGTAGTGAAATACGATTATGCATTTACAGCTTCATTATATATTATCAAAGTCACGCAGAATGTTTTGTACAAATGCATATATACTGTATTGTTTCTAATTATAGAGTAAGGATTTTGTGAATCTTTCCTTAATAGTTTCTTAAGCAACAAGTTAATAAACAAGGATGCTCTAGGAGTTTCACACCCTCGCGGGGATTAAGACAAGGTGACCCGCTCTCACCGTAGTTATTCCTTTTTTGTGTTGAGGGGTTTTCGGCCTTGTTGAAAAGAGCGCAGGAGGAACAGAGGATCAAGGGAGTTTCGTTCGGGGGCACCGGCCCCCACGTCACTCATTTGCTGTTCGCCGATGACAGCATTGTTTTTCTTGAGGGCTCAGCCGAGAGTATGACTGCGCTTAAGGAAATTTTGGTGACATACGAGGAGGCCTCGGGGCAGCGGGTGAATATGCAAAAGTCCTCCATTTTCTTCGGTAAGGGTTGCAACGATGAGATCAAACATGAGCTCAAGGAGGCGGTGGGCATTGATAGTGAGGCGCTAAGTGAAAGATACCTCGGTCTGCCAACACTGGTTGGGCGATCGAAGAACGGTACGTTTACGTATGTCACCGAGAGCTCTAAGGGTAAGGTGACAGGGTAGAAAGGGCAGGGTTTGTCCAAGGCTGCCAGAGAAGTTCTTGTTAAATCAGGATTACAATCAACACCAACTTTCACGATGAGTTGCTTTCACCTCACAAAGAAGATATACCGGAACCTGACATCCATCTCTTCAAAATTCTGGTGGGGGGCAATGAATGGTGAAAGAAAGGTGCATTGGATCTTCTGGGAGAAGATGTGCAATTCGAAGAGGGAAGGGGGCCTTGGGTTCAGAAATCCGGAGGGCTTCAACCTAGCACTTTTGGCCAAGCAAGCATGGAGGATCCTCACTACTCCATCTTCTCTTTGTGCTAGGGTGTTGAAGGCCAGATATTTCAAAGATGACTCGATCTTGAGTGCTACTTGCCCATCCAACTCATCATACACATTCAGAAGCATATTGTATGGGAGGGACCTTCTCCGGGAGGGGCTCGTGTGGAGGGTGGGGGACGGTTCGAGGATCAATATCCACCATGACAATTGGATTCCAAGGGAAGGCTGTTTAAGACCACTGGGTCAGATTTATGTTCATGGTGTGATTTAAGGTGGCTGATCTTCTCGATCAGTGGTGCGGCTTGGGATTTAGGTAAGCTTGCAACTATGTTTACAGAATCTGATGTTCATGACATTATGCAAATAGCAGTGGGAGGGCCCGGAACCGAAGACTACCAGGCTTGGAATTATACCAAGAATGGTGTCTTTAATGTCAAGTCATCATATCATCTTTGGATGGCAAAGAGGAAGGCGAGGACGGGCCAGCAGGAGACTTCAGACTCGGTACAGCAGCACAAAGGTTATATGGCGATGTGGGGTACGAGTGCTCCACCGAAGGCAAAAATCCATATGTGGCGCATGATCAGAAATGGACTAGCTGTAGGATCGGAACTTCATCGGGGACGGATCAAACCGGGTGTTTTTTGTGTTGCATGCGGCAGGGAAGAAACCATACTTCATCATTTTTGGGCATGTCAGCATTCAGCAAGATTACGGCAACTTTTGCGCTCGGAAAAAGGTATCGCGGTGGCAGCCCCGCCGTGTCAGATAGATACCCAGGGTGCATTAGCGCGTTGGCTACTAGGCTGGTTCTCTGGAGCGTCCGAGGAAGAGAAAGAAGTGATGATCCAAGCTACATACAGCCTTTGGCTAGCAAGAAATGAAACGAGGGAAGGGAAACGGATGGAGATGCCACATGCGATAATGGAATCAGTGTGCGCACACATGCTGGAGTGGACCAACTCACATCCTACAACGGTAAGTGTACCGGTCCTGAAGATAACTCAGCAATGGTCTGTACCGGATGAGGGCTGGGTGAAGATTAACACTGATGGTGCTACTTCGAGGGTGGGAGACAACGCAGGAGGCGGGGCAGTTATGTGAGATCATACCGGTGCCTTCATAGCTGCGATGTGCCATGTTTTTCCACATATACAGGACCCAGAAGCTGCGAAAGTGTTGGCATGCAGGAGAGCTTTGCAGGTGGCGGGCGAGTTGGGAGTGCAGAATGTTCATCTTGAGTTGGACAGCTCGAAGGTGGTTCAGATGATCCAGCAAGAGGGTACAAACTACACGACGGTCGGTCACTGGATTCAGGAAATCAAGCAGTTGTTGCAGGAGAAGCAAGGTGCCAAGGTGTCATGGGTTAAATGCTGCTCAGCAATGTCGCCGCCAAGATAAGATGGCTAGAGTAGGTGTAGGTGATAATTTATGTAAGGTGTGGATGGGGGTTTCCCCTGACTGTATTTTGGATGTAATCTCGGATGACATTCCGAGCTTTGCGGAGACCTAAATAAAGCGGCGGCATTAACCCTCAAAAAAAACAAGGAATCAAAAAGTGTCATGTTAAAGCATTGGGATCATACATTTTGTTTTACTAAAAATATTTTTTTAACAAGAATAATGAAAAAAATAACTAGACAGGTTTTTTTCAAAATATCTACATATCGTCCGATATATCATCCGATATCCGACATCCAATATGTCGAAGCCAAAACAATACGAACCCGATATCTGATATTTTGAAGCTTGATGCATCAGCAGCATGGGAAGAGGATGAGATGCTTGCGGAGAGAGAAAGGAAAGAGGAAGAATTTTGATGGTGCTATGCCGTGGAAATGTTTCAGTGTTAACTCTTTAAGTTTTGATGAGGAATTAAACGTTGGTGGAAATACTAAACATGGTTTAACTCCTCAAAAAAGACTCCATCTAGGGGTTAAATGATTTTTTCGAGGAAAACAGCTAGAGATTCTCTTAGTACAGGACTTTGTCCAAATGAAGGCCCCTAAAATACTCACTCCAGTCCCAAATAAAGGGTGAGCATGTTGTTTCATCAGTACCAATACCAGTTAAACCAAACAATTTTCCTTATATTTATCCTCTTATCTTGGATTATGATTGGCAATAAATCACAATAGCCTCTATTGAGAAAGAGAGAGGGAGCGAGTGGTGGTGGTGGGCGCGGGGGTATGTTTTCAATTGGCCCGAAGAAGCGACCTAGTGGTACCCATGTATGCAGCGGGACGCCCCCTATTTTTTCGTTTCATTTTTTTCTTTATCTTCTTTTCTTTTTAATTTTTTCTTCACAAAAGTATTTTTCTAAAAAAATCAAGACATCATAAAATGTTCATGAATTAAAAAAACGTTCCTAATTTTGAAAATTGTTTGGATCATTAAATGATTGTAGATTCAAAAAATGTTCATGATTTCAAAAATAATGAAGGGGGAATCAAAGAATGTTCATGATTTTAAAAAGGATGTTCGTAAATTTGAAAAACAATCGTGAATTAAAAATGTTATTGGAAATTTTATAAAATATTCAAAAAACTACAAGTAATTGTTTCCAAATTTCAAAAAACAAATCATCACTTAAAAGGTCCATGAATCTGAAAAATGTTCAAGCATTTAAAAACATTTGTGAAAATAAAAAAGTCCTCAAATTTAACAAATGTTTGTCAATTCAAAAATTGTTCATGATTTGAAAATGAACACGAGTTTACATAAAATGATTAAATATTCAAAAAAAGTTCACGATTTTTAAAAATACATGAATCTGAAAATTGTTGAAAATTTGAATAAAATATTCATGAATTCGATTTTTTTCATGATTTAAAAAAATCTTCATGATTTCCATGAAATTCCCCATTGTTGCTTGTCTTGCGTGAGAGTCTGGGCCGTGTCTTAGTACCAGTGTGGTTGATCATCGTCTTAGATCAGGTACTGATCATCACCTTGGTAAGTTATTGTCTCACCAACTAGCTAATCAGACGTGAGCCCCTCCTTAGGTGGATTTCTCCTTTTGCTCCCTAACCTACGGGTTATTGTTTTCAGTTGTTGTTCCCCTCCAAGGGCAAGTTCTTACGCGTTACTCACCCGTTTGCCACTGGAAACACAACTTCCCATTCAACTTGTAGTTGTATGTGTTAAGCATGTTGCCAGCGTTCCCAAAAAATTTCTTCACGAAAATAATTTGGTTCAAAAAAAAATTGTGATTTTTTTAAAAACGATCAAGAAATCACAAAAATTTTGTGGATTAAAAAATTTCCATGACTTTGAAAATATTTGGGATCATTAAATGATTTTAGATTCAAAGAATGCTCATGATTTCGAAAAAAATGGAAATAAGAAAATGTTCATTATTTTAAAAAGGATATTCGCGTATTATTTTTTGTAGTCAGAAAAAGCTCATGAATTTGAAAATGTTCTTGGAAATTTTATTAAATGTTCAAAAAATATTCAATAAATTGTTCCCAAATTTTTAAAACATTTCTTGAATTTATAAATATTCATGATTTGCAAAAATATTTAGGCATTTAAAAAAGTATTGTAAAATATTAAGAATTTAAAAATGTTCCCAAATTTTTAAAAAATCGCCAATTTAGAAAACTTTCATGATTCAAAAAGATCATGAGTTTCCCAAAAATTTACGCAAATTTGAAAATAATTCATGATTTTTTAAAATTCCTAAATTTGAAAATTGTTCATAATTTGAATAAAATATTTATGAATTCAAAAAAATTGCGATTTCAAAAAATCTTTACGATTTCCATCAAATTTAGAAATATGAAAGATATATGAAAAGAAAAGGAAAAATGAAAATAAAGGAAAAGAAAAGAAAAATGAAAATAGAAGAAAAACAAACATGATTTTTCTTAAATATCTTTAATACCGCCAAATAGGACCGGCCGTCCTAGTGGGCTACATTGGGACGAATCACAGCAGCACCACGTTTCCTTTAACCTGTTTAGGGCTGTATAGTGATTGATAATGCAGTCTTATCTTAAAACTGCCACGTAATCTAGAAGACCATAAAAAAATATTATCCTATGAATTATTTCTAAGTTTTCATCTTTAATAACTAGATATCTCTAAATATGTGGTGAGACAATTGTTACTAAAAGATTATCTCTTAATTAGGAGAAGAGAATTTTTTCTGACGATTACTCTCTTCTTCATCTCAACATTTATTCTATTTTTTTTGAAACGGACATTTATTCTATGAGCACTACTAAAATAACATAATCGTACATGCCCTTAGTTAACCTTTTGTCACGCGGTTAGATAGAGGGTTGTATACGGACATCGTTTTCTTTCCCCACTCGCAAGGTGACTAGGGAAAGCTTTTTCCTTCGATCCCCGCCAGTGAGCTCCGTGGATTCGCCTCCCTCTACTTGCCGCTCCAGCGATCGGTGTGACGGAGAGGGTATTTCGTGCCTCGGCTTAGATAGATAGAGTTTTGGTTCTCACAAGGGCGGCGCTTCGGACGGATGGCGGCACGCTTCTTTTCAAAGTCAGGTCTTCACGGGCTCTGATCCTCCTCTAGTTTGTTCGTCGGGATGGATTAGACGGAGCTCCGGTGTGAATTCATGCCACCTCCTCAGAGGGCAAGTTAAGGGCTTGTCGTCGTCCATACGCAACGGCGAGATTTGATGTCAGACTCTTCAGATCGATTCAAGAATTCAATGGCGACGACTGCGGTTCCCGAACGCTGATTCTTAGGGACACGTGCATGAAGACTTCCGAATGTCATCGACAAGGTCAGGCGTGTCGGCGGCTCGTTCTGGCGGCAGCAATGGTTGTTTGGTTGTTCATGGATCTTAATGTAATTTTTATTATATTTGAGATGATTTGTACTTTCGACGAATCTTTATAATAGATCTGGTACTTTTGTAAAAAAAAGCTGTTAGATAGAGTACGTACCAAATTCGGGAAGCTTCTGTCCTTATGACAACCCAGTCTAGTCTAGGAATAATAAGTCTCCGAGCTAGCTTCCCAGTTTAGCAGTTGTCTTTTCAGAGGGAACGACTCATGGTCACATGGTCATGAGGTCCAACCTAGCTTAGCTACATACTCTGCCCTAGGTACATGGCGGCTCCGTACAGGACATCTTACATCTTCCGGCACGTAGATGGTCACGAATTGCTCCGTACGAGGTATCGAGCACGACACATTTTGCCGCTATCCGGCCGGAAACGGTCCCGACTCTCGACAGGCTACATCGGCAAGCTGATGATCTGACGGTTAGCATGCGCCGGTGATGCTCTGCTCTGCGGCGAAGTGCGGCAGAGCGGGCAGCTAGGACGCCGCCGGAGCCACTGGTCGACGCACCGCCGATGGAACGCGTGACTGCAGCCGGGCAGCACCCGCAGCTCGTCGCCGTCGGCGTACTCCGCCAGGCACACCGCGCACCCGCGTTCCCCCTCTTTCATTGTCCGCTCACTAGTAGCCGCCGCCTGATGCTGGATGGACGACGAGTACACCGTCGTCGGGTACGCGGCCAGGACGGCCTCGTCGAGCCCCGCGGCGGCACTCCTGCCGTGCCCGAGCTCGGTGTCTTGATTGTCTTCTACGCCCCGCGGCGACGAGCTCTGCGCCAATCGGCGTCGGTTGGAGCAGAAGAAGGTGACGAGGGAGAGCACGACGAGCACGAACATGGAGGCGCCGATCAGCACGCTGTCCCTTGACATGGTTGCAGATTGCACCGTACGTCACAGCAAAGCAGGGACAACCTGGCCGTGGCACATACGTATGTATATATATACTTTCTACGTGTATTAAGATTTGCGCCAATTGCCACCTCACGGTCAGATCAAATCTCCGTCGTCCACCACTAAGACAATGGTAATGACGATGACCAAGCCTCGCATTCCAACTTTTACCTTTTCCTGTCAACATATTCGTTGCTTGCTGCGTGCACGATTCCCTGTTGAGATACACAGTTGTATTCATATTCCTGGGACAGTGGGACCTTTCTCTCAATTTTTTATGACTATCGGCTTTTTTGCTTTGATTTGACTGAGAAAAAGAGCCTGCAAATTTTAGCCAGTAAAGAAGAGGGTGCCGTGGCATGTTCGCTAATGCAAATGCTGACAGTTAGAAAGAAATGTGTATCTGCTGATAGTATACTAAGGCTGGTTGTAATAGGAAGTATCATATACTAAGCATCGTATACTAAATCACAGTATGATACCATCTCCCTAATGCATAGTATCATATATTAATATTATATACTACTTTATTTATTGTCATGCATGACACATAGTAGCATAGTATTTATTATGATACGGTATCATGATATGATACTCAACCCTCTCTTTCTTTATTTAATTCTTTGACACCTCATCAAAATTGCCCAGTTGGCGCATGATACTAGCTATGATAATACAATTACGACCAGTCTAAACAATTACTAGTAATGATGTAGGAACATGATGCTAAAGTAGGCGATTAAGACGGCGAAGCGTGCACTTAGTTGATCGTTTATACTATGAATGATGAAGCTAGGTAAATGAGATATTTGACTGCAGTTTGATGTGACAGGATTAGGGATGCAATTTTATGACCCAAAAGTTATACTCCCTCCATTTCATAATGTAGTGCGCACATGCTTTTAAAGATTTAAATTTAATCATAAATTAGACCAATAATACATAAATTATGTTACTGAATAATTATATCATTGCAAACTTTTTTTGAATACGAATTCAATGGTACCATTTGTATGAAACATAACCCGCATTTCATTGGTTAAATTTATGTTCAAACTTAAATCTTGAAAAACGTGTTCGCACTACATTATGGAATAGAGGGAGTACTGTGCAAGGTTGTACTAAACAAGGTTTGCCCGGCTGGAGGGGCGATGAAGGCGGCGCGTCTTCGGCTCGCTCCAATGCTTGTAGTCGTCGCTAGTTTGTCCATGGACATGGTTGTAATTTTTATACCTCTGTTGTTCTTTACACTGCCATTATTGAAGATGAATGGATTGAAAGTTTCTAAAAAAAGGGTTAGAGAATATCCTAAAGGATACCCATTTGCACCAAACTGACTCTTTAGTTATTCCAGACGAGGATTCTAGTCGATATCCAACTTCAAAGAGTGGAGACTAAATTGTTAACATAAGAAATCACTTCATATAGTCGTTAGTTATACACAGAGACTTTTTTTTTAAGAAATGGAGGTATACCCCCCGGCCGCTGCGTCATGATGATGCATGCGGCCCTCTTATTAAAACACAGAGACTTAGATGGAATTTTGTTTTGTAGCTCGAACTCCTTTAGCCTCTTTAATGAGATTTTCAAAAATCAGTTTTCCAAGTCTTAACAAATGTCGGGAAAAAAGGTCCAGATGTCATTTGACTGCTGAAAAAACACGTGTGTAAATTTGTATAATGAAGGAGCCAACACACAGAGTAGTACTACTAGCACATTCCAGAGTGTACAAGGGGAGCTAGCCAACAGATGGCAAAATTTCGTGTTTTGACCCTTTTGACAAAGAATTTCAGGATCTAACCCCGGTTGCAAAAAAAATCGGGATTTGACTCTTTTGCTACCGCCAGGGGCTCTGGCGGTAGGGTTAGACAGCCTACCGCCACGGCCCATGGCGGTAGAGTGCGACGGAGGGGACGGCCGTTTGATCACTGCCGACATGGATAGTAACTACCGCCACGGGCCGTGGCGGTAGGTTATCTAAACCTACCGCCAGAGCCTGGCGGTAGGGTGTGGCAGGTTTTGCCGTACAACCCTTCAGAACGAAATGTGCAAAGTGGACTGGCGGTAGAGTTCACCTACACGCCATCGAGCCGGGCGGTGAGTCAGGTGACCCTACCGCCAGATCCCATGGCGGTAGGGTCTGTGTTTTTCAAAGGTAAAGTTTCAGTAACGAAAAATGCTAGGGCCTGGCGGTAGGCGACCTACACCGCCATGGGGATGGCGGAGTTGCTGACCCTTACCGCCAGCAGACCTGGCGGTAGGGTCCTCTCTTTTATTGTTTCTAGTCCATTTGGTTGCTTGTTTTCGAATTCAATATGACAGCAATATCACAGCAAGTTTCACAAATATCACAGCAATATCACAGATTTTAAACAATTAAACTTGGGCATCACATAACATTAGATAACTTGAAGTGCATATAACATTTCAAACGAACTTCAACGGAGTTCCACATAGTAGCAAACACATAGATCCACAAATACCAAACACATAGTTCCACGTGAAGTTTCACAACCACTAGACAAGTTCAACCAAACTAAAAGAGCCAAGTATCAAGAGCATAATCACTTGCTCCTTCCCTCTTGGAACGAGTCTCTTGGTCTTCTTCTTTGGCCAGCGAGGAACCGGTCTCTGGAAAGGGTCCGGACTCAACAAATCCTTCTTCTTCAGATTCCTCTTATTCGGCAAATTTGAGATGGTTGAGATGTTTGAGTTGGTGGAGGTCCATAATCTTCGTCGTACTCCTCCTCCCCGTTGCTCTCATCCTCCTCCTCCCCTTCTTCATATGTGACCTCCTCCTCCTCCTCCTCCTCATCCTCCTCCTCCTCCCCAACCAACCTAGACGACGAGGGAGAATGGCTCGATGAGCCAATGAGACCCTGTGTGGCTACAGTCGATAAGCTTCAACTGAGTCAGCTCCAGACACCCAAGCAGCCCTACCACCATGGCATAACGCTTCACTTAACTTCTGCACTCACAATTAAACAAGGGTATAATAAGTATCAGATCGACTGATTGCAAGTGAACAAGATGTATCTGTTCTGAGGAGGCTGAAATTATACCTTCATCGTCCCCCTCATTTTGTTCTCGGACTGTACGCTCCCGGGGAGAGCACCTAGTGCATCTAAGGCTTCAAAGATGCATCTGTTCAGCTCACCAGACTGGAAAGCCATAAGTCAGTCACGATGACGAATGAACTAATTTAAATACAACCGTCGGTTCAAACTTACCACTCTGTTGATAAGGGGTGCAAACTCCCTAAATCCACTGTGCATGTCTCTGATGCCGGTCAGTAGGCCTCTTTCTCGGTCATCCCTCTCCAAATTTCCGCGATGTCTTCCGCCGTCCACCGAGGCTCGAGACGAAGATTTGCTTCCGCCATCATCGTACCACCTCATGTGTCGGTCCGTAAGCATTCCAGTCATCACTTTCCTC
The DNA here is from genome assembly GCA_021605145.1 of Aegilops bicornis. Taxonomy (NCBI): domain Eukaryota; kingdom Viridiplantae; phylum Streptophyta; class Magnoliopsida; order Poales; family Poaceae; genus Aegilops; species Aegilops bicornis. Next base: position 515,171 of record JAHIAL010000138.1, read on the forward strand.
TCCACGCCTTTTCCGGTACCTCCGTCGGTTCCACTCCGTCACATGCGCTTTTATGCTCCTCTCCCGATCTGTGATCGACCGATTCTTCGCCGCTCATCCTGCAAGGCATAGGCCACAAGAAACATCATAAGCGCAATGAGATCATCATAAGCAACAAGAAACATGATAAGTGTAATGAAATCATGGGCACGGAGAACAAAGCGCTCATAGGTGGAGTGCGTGGCCGCCGGTATCGGTGGGCTGGCCTGGTGGGGTATGCTGATGATACGTCTCCAACGTATCTATAATTTTTGATTGCTCCATGCTATATTATCTATTGTTTTGGACTATATTGGGCTTTATTTTCCACTTTTATATTACTTTTGGGACTAACCTATTAACCGGAGGCCCAAATTTTAATTGCTATTTTTTGCCTATTTCGTTGTTTCAAGAAACGGAATATCAAACGGAGTCCAAACGGAATGAAATCTTCGGAAACGTGATTTTCTCATCGATAAGATCCGGAGACTTGGACCCTCGGTCAAGAAAGGAGGGAGGCGGCCACGAGGTGGAGGGCGCGCCCCTAGGCGCGCCCGCCTCGTGGGCCCCAAGCTCCACCGACGTACTCCTTCCTCCTATATATACCTACGCACTCTCAACAGATCGATACAGAGCCAAAAACCTAATTCCACCGCCAAGAACTTTCAGTATCCACGAGAGCCCATCTTGGGGCCTGTTCCGGAGGTCTGCCGGAAGGGTATTCCACCACGGAGGGCTTCTACATCATCACCATAGCCTCTCCGATGAAGTGAGAGTAGTTTACTTCAGACCTTCGGGTCCATAGTTAGTAGCTAGATGACTTCTTCTCTCTTTTTGGATCTCAATACAATGTTCTCCCCCTCTCTTGTGGAGATCTATTCGATGTAATCTTCTTTTTTGCGGTGTGTTTGTTGAGACCGATGAATTGTGGGTTTATGATCAAGATTATCTATGAGCAATATTTGAATCTTCTCTGAATTCTTTTATGTATGATTGGTTATCTTTGCAAGTCTCTTCGAATTATCCGCTTGGTTTGGCCAACTAGATTGGTAGTTCTTGCAATGGGAGAAGTGCTTAGCTTTGGGTTCAATCTTGCGGTGTCCTTTCCCAAAGGATGTGAGGGGCAGCAAGGCACGATTGTATTGTTGCCATCGAGGATAACAAGATGGGGTTTTTAACATATTGCATGAATATATCCCTCTAGCTACATCATGTCATCTTGCTTAAGGCGTTACTCTGCTTTCATTAACTTAATACTCTAGATGCATCTTTGGATAGCGGTCAATCGCTGGAGTAATAGTAGTAGATGCAGCAGGAGTCGGTCTACTTGTCTCGGACGTGATGCCTATATACATGATCATACCTAGATACTCTCATAACTATGCTCAATTCTGTCAATTGCTCAACAAGAATTCGTTCACCCACCGTAAAATACTTATGCTCTTGAGAGAAGCCACTAGTGAAATCTATGGCCCCCGGGTCTATTCTCATCATATTAATCTTCCTACGCTTTATTACTTCTTTACTTTTTTACTTTGCCTTTTATTTTAATTTGCATCTTTATACCAAAATACCAAAAATATTATCTATCATCTCTATCAGATCTCACTCTCGTAAGTGACCGTGAAGGGATTGACAACCCCTATTCGCGTTGGTTGCGAGGAGTTATTTGCTTTGTGTAGGTACGAGGTACTTGCGCGTGACCTCCTACTGGATTGATACCTTAGTTCTCAAAAACTGAGGGAAATACTTACGCTACTGTGCTGCATCATCCTCTCCTCTTCGGGGAAAACCAACGCAAGCTCAAGACGTAGCAAGAAGGATTTCTGGCGCCGTTGCCGGGGAGGCTTACGCAAAGTCAAGTCAATATTTGCCTCCCGACAACGAGCCATTTCTGGCGCCGTTGCCGGGGAGTCTACGCAAAAGTCAACATACCAAGTACCCATCACAATCCCTTATCTCTCGCATTACATTATTTTCCATCTGCCTCTCGTTTTCCTCTCCCCCACTTCACCCTTGCCGTTTTATTCGCCCTCTTTTCCGCTCGTCTTTTAAATCGCCTCGATGTGTTACTTGGCTCGTTTGCTCGCTTGGTTGAAATAGTTGAGTATTTATTCCTAAACAGAGAAGCTAATATCTATGGATCCTCATCCGCTTGCCAATCTTTTTAAGAGATCCAATTATGATGAACCAATTCCTAGTGATTTGGATGCACTAGATTATCTTTATAAGGTTTTGCCTGAAATCCGTAAATCTGAAAATTGTGATGAAGTACTTTATGAAGAGATTCATGATAGCTCCTTGAATAAAAAGTATGATTGCAATGATTTTACTATAAATTCTCTTGATGTCAGTTGTGCTAATAATATGCAAAACCCTAAGCTTGGGGATGCTAGTTTTGCTATGTCTACCACTTGTTGCAATGATCATGATTGGGGTGATTCTTCTTATGATCTTGAAAATTTATTTAAGCCCCATGATGAATATAAGATTGATAATAGTGTTTGCAATAATATTGAAAGTGGGTTTGGAAGAGTGTCAACTTTAGATCCCACATATTTGGAGAATATTCAATCTTATGAAATTTTTGATAAAAGTGGGTTTGGAGAGGTCATGACTTTACTTAATGTTAATCCCACTATTTCGGAAGACTATCAACTTTACATGCATGTGGATCGTGTTGAAAATATTTTATATGATAGCTATATTGTTGAATTTTCTTATGATCCTACATGTAATTATTATGAGGGAGGAAAATATAGTTATAGAAATTTTCATGTTACTAAATTACCTCTCGTTATGTTGAGATTGCTACTGTTTCTTTCCGCTTCCTTGCATATGCTAGTTGCTTCCCTTGATTTGTTTGCCTATAATATGCCTATGCATAGGAAGTATGTTAGACTTAGATGTGTTTGTCACATGGTTTATGATGCTTTCTTTGTGCTTTAATTCTTGTCTTTTATGTGAGCATCATTGAAATCTCAATGCCTAGCTAAAGAGGCTTTAAAGAAAAGCGCTTGTTGGGAGACAACCCAATATTTATCCTTGCTGTTATTCAATAAATAATTCATCTACCTTCTGTTTAGATGTGGTTTTATGTTTTAATTAGTGTTTGTGCCGAGTTAAACCTATAGGATCTTCTTGGATAATAGTTATTCGATCTTGCTGTAATTTCCAGAAACTTTATGTTCACGAAAACAATTGTTAAAAATCACCAGAACGTGATAAAATACTGATTCCAATTGATGCTGATCAATAAAAAAATTTCCTAGGTCGTCCTATTTTGGCTGAATGTTTTGAGTTCCAGAAGTTTGCGTTAGTTACAGATTACTACAGACTGTTCTGTTTTTGACAGATTCTGTTTTTCGTGTGTTGTTTTCTTATTTTGATGAATTTATGGCTAGTAAAATAGTTTATAATCCATAGAGAAGTTGGAATACAGTAGGTTTAACACCAATATAAATAAAGAATGATTTCATTACAGTACCTTCAAGTGGTCTTTTGTTTTCTTTCGCTAACGGAGCTTACGAGATTTCTGTTGAGTTTTGTGTTGTGAAGTTTTCAAGTTTTGGGTGAAATCTTTTGATGGATTATGGAACAAGGAGTGGCAAGAGCCTAAGCTTGGGGATGCCCATGGCACCCCCAAGATAATCCAAGGACACCAAAATTCAAAGCTTGGGGATGCCCGGAAGGCATCCCCTCTTTAAATCCACTTCCATCGGTAACTTTACCTGAAGCTATATTTTTATTCACTACATGATATGTGTTTTGCTTGGAGCGTCTTGTATTATTTGCGTCTTTCCTTGTTAGTTTACCACAATCATCCTTGATGCACACACCTTTTGAGAGAGCCATACATGAATTGTAACTTGTTAGAATACTCTATGTGCTTCACTTATATCTTTTGAGCCTTATAGTTTTGCTCTAGTGCTTCACTTATATCTTTTAGAGCATGGTGGTGGATTTGTTTTATATAAACCTTTGATCTCTCATGCTTCACTTAGATTATTTTGAGAGTCTTAAATAGCATGGTAATTTGCTTAAAAATAATAATATGCTTGGTATTCAAGATTTGTAAAACTTTCTTTTGAGTGCGTTGAATACTAAGAAAAGTTTGATGCTTGATAATTGTTTTGAGATATGGAGGTAGTAATATTAGAGTGATGCTAGTTGAGTAGTTTTGAATTTGAGAAATACTTGTGTTAAAGCTTGTGATTCCCGTAGCATGCACGTATATGGTGAACCGTTATGTGATGAAGTCGGAGCATGATTTATTTATTGATTGTCTTCCTTATGATCAAGCGGTCGGGGGAATGACGATGGTCTTTTCCTACCAATCTATCCCCCTAGGAGCATGCGCGTAATACTTTGCTTTGATAACTTGTAGATTTTTGCAATAAGTATATGGGTTCTTTATGACTAATGTTGAGCCCATGGATTATACGCACTTTTCTAACCCTTCCACCATTGCTGGCCTCTCTAATACCGCGCACTTTTCGCAGGTATCATACACCCACCATAAACCTTCCTCAAAACAGACACCATACCTACCTATCATGGCATTTCCATAGCCATTCCGAGATATATTGCCATGCAACTTTCCACCGTTCCGTTTATTATGACACGCCCATCATTGTCATATTGCTTAGCATGATCATTTAGTTGACATCGTATTTGTGGCAAAGCCACCGCTCATAATTCTTTCATACATGTCACTTATGAATCATCGTGATATCCCGCACATCACCGGAGGCATTCACATAGAGTCATATTTTGTTCTAAGTATCGAGTTGTAATTCTTGAGTTGTAAGAAAAATAAAAGTGTGATGATCATCATTTTTAGAGCATTGTCCCAAGTGAGGAAAGGATGATGGAGAGTATGATTCCCCCATAAGTAGGGATGAGACTCCGGACGAAAAATAAATAAAAAAGAGAAAAGAAAAGTGGCCATAAAAAAGAGAGAAAAGGCCCAAATAAAAAAAATGAGAGAAAAAGAGAGAAGGGACAATGTTACTATCCTTTTACCACACTTGTGCTGCAAAGTAGCACCATGATCTTCATAATAGATAGTCTCTCATTTTGTCAATTTCATATACTAGTGGGAATTTTTCATTATAGAACTTGGCTTGTATATTCCAATGATGGGCTTCCTCAAATTGCCCTATGTCTTCGTGAGCAAGCGAGTTGGATGCACACCCACTTAGTTTCTTTTCTTGTGCTTTCATATACTTATAGCTCTAGTGCATCAGTTGCATGGCAATCCCTACTCACTCACATTGATATCTATTGATGGGCACCTCCATAGCCCATTGATACGCCTAGTTGATGTGAGACTATCTTCCCTCTTTTTGTCTTCTCCACAACCACCATTCTATTCCACATATAATGCTATATCCATGGCTCACGCTCATGTATTGTGTGAAGATTGAAAAAGTTTTGAGAATGACAAAAGTATGAAACAATTGCTTGGCTTGTCATCGGGGTTGTGCATGATTTAAATACTTTATGTGGTGAAGATAGAGCATAGCCAGACTATATGATTTTGTAGGGATAACTTTCTTTGGCCATGTTATTTTGAGAAGACATAATTGCTTTGTTAGTATGCTTGAAGTATTATTATTTTTATGTCAATATTAAACCTTTGTCTTGAATCTTTTGAATCTGAATATTCATACCACAATTAAGAAGAGTTACATTGAAAATATGCCAAGTAGCACTCCGCATCAAAAATTCTTTTTTTTATCATTTACCTACTCGAGGGTGAGCATGAATTAAGCTTGGGGATGCACGATACGTCTCAACGTATCTATAATTTTGATTGCTCCATGCTATATTATCTATTGTTTTGGACTATATTGGGCTTTATTTTCCACTTTTATATTACTTTTGGGACTAACCTATTAACCGGAGGCCCAGCCTAGAATTGCTGTTTTTGCCTATTTCAAAGGTTTCAAGAAACGGAATATCAAAAGTAGTCCAAACAGAATGAAATCTTCGAATGTGATTTTCTCATCGATAAGATCCAGGAGACTTGGACCCTCAGTCAAGAAAAGGAGGCGGCCACGAGGTGGAGGGCGCCCCCTAGGGCGCACCCTTGCCTCGTGGGCCCCAAGCTCCACCGACGTACTCCTTCTTCCTATATATACCCACGCACTTCCAACAGATCGATACGGAGCCAAAAACCTAATTCCACCCCGCAACTTTCTCAGATCCACGAGATCCCATCTTGGGGCCTGTTAGGAGCTCCATGGGAAGGGAATCCACCATGGAGGGCTTCTACATCATCATCATAGCCTCCGATGAAGTGAGAGTAGTTTACTTCAGACCTTCGGGTCCATAGTTAGTAGCTAGATGGCTTCTTCTCTCTTTTTGGATCTCAATACAATGTTCTCCCCATCTCTCGTGGAGATCTATTCGATGCCATTTTCTTTTTGCGGTGTGTTTGTTGAGATCGATGAATTGTGGGTTTATGATTAAGATTATCTATGAGCAATATTTGAATATTCTCTGAATTCTTTTATGTATGATTGGTTATCTTTGCAAGTCTCTCGAATTATCCGTTTGGTTTGGCCAACTAGATTGGTAGTTCTTGCACTGGGAGAAGTGCTTAGCTTTGAGTTCAATCTTGCGATGTCCTTTCCCGATGTGAGGGGCGACAAAGGCACGCATTGTATTGTTGCCATCGAGGATAACAAGATGGGGTTTTATCATATTGCATGAATTTATCCCTCTACATCATGTCATCTTGCTTAAGGAATTACTCTGCTTTCATTAACTTAATACTCTAGATGCATGCTTTGGATAGCAATCGATGAGTGGAGTAATAGTAGTAGATGCAGGCGGTCGGTCTACTTGTCTCGGACGTGATGCCTATATACATGATCATACCTAGATACTCTCATAACTATGCTCTTGCTCAACAGTAATTCGTTCACCCACCGTAAAATACTTATGCTCTTGAGAGAAGCCACTAGTGAAATCTATGGCCCCGGGGTCTATTCTCATCATATTAATCTTCCTACGCTTTATTATTGCTTTGCTTTTTTACTTTTCCTTTTATTTTACTTTGCATCTTTATACCAAAAATACCAAAAATATTATCTATCATCTCTATCAGATCTCACTCTCATAAGTGACCGTGAAGGGATTGACAACCCCTATTCGCGTTGGTTGCAAGGAGTTATTTGCTTTGTGTAGGTACGAGGGACTTGCGCGTGGCCTCCTACTGGATTGATACCTTGGTTCTCAAAAACTGAGGGAAATACTTACTCTACTTTGCTGCATCATCCTCTCCTCTTCGGGGAAAACCAACGCAAGCTCAAGACGTAGCAGCTGATAAATCCAAACTGCATGGCCACGCGGTGTGGCAAGTGCCACTCGACGGCGTACACACAGATCATGGGCACGATGCACCGCCAGAGACCTTTGTCGGCCTCGCACATCACGTTTAGATCGAAGGCCCGCTCTCGGTCATGATACGGCCACCAGTTTACCTATTACATATACATTGGTAAGTTCCCACTATCGTTGAAAAGTGTAATCAAAGAGAAAGGTGTTGAGCGAGTTCATATACCTGCGTATGTGTCAAAGCGTCCAACTCGTTGGTGTAGGTCTTGTACGAAGTCTTGTTTAGGCCCGTGTAGAGTTTGACAACGTCCCACTGCTACCTCTTGAGCACTGCGTTGGATTTCCCCGAAGAGGAGAGGATGATGCAGTAAAGTAGCGTAAGTATTTCCCTCAGTTTTTGAGAACCAAGGTATCAATCCAAGAGAGGAGACCACGCACAAGTCCCTCGTACTCTACACAAAATGATAGCAACTCGCAACCAACGCTTAGGGGTTGTCAATCCATTCACGGCCACTTACGAGAGTGAGATCTGATAGAGATAATTTTTTTGGTATTTTTGATAGATAGATGCAAAGTAAAAAGTAAAAGGCAAAGTAAAACAAAGCAAGCAAATAAAGTGATATAGATTGATATGATGAGAATAGACCGGGGCCATAGGTTTCACTAGTGGCTTCTCTCAAGAGCATAAGTATTCTACGGTGGGTGAACAAATTACTGTTGAGCAATTGATGTAATTGAGCATAGTTATGAGTATATCTAGGCAATGATCATGTATATAGGCATCACGTCCAAAACAAGTAGATCAAAACGATTCTCGCATCTACTACTATTACTCCACTCATCGACCGCTATCCAAAGATGCATCTAGAGTATTAAGTAAAACAGTAGTAACGCCGTAAGCAAGATGACATGATGTAGAGGGATAAATTCATGCAATATGGTAAAACCCCATCTTGTTATCCTCGATGGCAACAATACAATACGTGCTCTTGCAACTCTTCTCACATCGAGTAAGGACACCGCAAGATTGAACACAAAGCTAAGCACTTCTCCCATTGCAAGAACTACCAATCTAGTTGGCACAAACCAAAAAGATAATTCAAGAGACTTGCAAAGATAACTCAATCATACATAAAAGAATTCAGAGAAGAATCAAATATTTTCCATAGATAATACTGGATCATAAACCCACAATTCATCGATCTCAACACACACACCGCAAAAAGAAGATTACATCGAATAGATCTCCACGAGAGAGGGGGAGAACATTGTATTGAGATCCAAAAAGAGAATAAGCCATCTAGCTAATAACTATGGACCCAAGGCCCAAGTAACCATCGACACTTCATCGGAGGGGCTATGATGATGTAGAAGCCCTCCGTGATGACGGCCCTCTCGGCATGGAGCTCCTAACAGGCCCCAAGATGGGATCTCGTGGATACGTAAAGTTGGGCGGTGGAGTTAGGTTTTTGGCTCTTGTTCGACTGCTCAGGATACGTAGGTATATATAGGAGGAAGGAGTACGTCGGTGGAGCTCCGAGGCCCACGAGGTAGGGGGCGCCTGTGAGGGCGCACCTCCACCTCGTGACCGCCTTTGGCACTGCTTGAGTATGGTCCAAGTCTCCTCGATCACGCTCGTTGGAAAATCACGATCCCAAGGTTTCATTCCGCTTGGACTCCGCTTGATATTCTGCTTTTGAAATAATCAAAAGGAAAAAAACAGCAATTTCGGGCTGGGCCTCCTGCTAATAGGTTAGTCCCAAAAGCAATATAAAAGTGGAAAATAAAGCCCAATATAGTCCAAAAACAAGAGACAAAGTAGCATGGAGTAATCAAAATTATAGATACGTTGGAGACGATCAAGCATCCCCAAGCTTAATTCCTGCTCGCCCTCGAGTTGGTAAATGATAAAAAGAATTTTGATGCGGAGTGATACTTTGGCATAATTTCAATGTAAATCCTCTTAATTGTGATATGAATATTCAGATCCGAAAGATTCAAGACAAAAGTTCATATTGACACAAAAATAATAATACTTCAAGCATACTAATCAAAGCAATCATGTCTCTTCAAAATAACATGGCAAAAGAAAGTTCATCCCTACAAAATCATATAGTTAGGCTATGCTTCATTTCCGTCACACAAAGATGTTCCCAACTTCTATACCCCTGATGACAAGCCAAGCAATTGTTTCATACTTAAATAATCTCAAACTTTTTCAACTTTCACGCAATACATGAGCGTGAGCCATGGATATAGCACTATGGGTGGAATAGAATATGATGATGGGGATTGTGGGGAGAAGACAAAAGGAGAAAGTATCACGTTGACGAGGCTAATCAACGGGCTATGGAGATGCCCATCAATTGATGTCAACATGAGGAGTAGGGATTGCCATGCAACGGATGCACTAGAGCTATAAATGCTCAACTAAAGAAAACTAGTGGGTGTGCATCCAACTTGCTTGCTCACGAAGACCTAGGGCATTTGAGGAATCCCATTGTAGGAATATACAAGCCAAGTTCTATAATGAAAAATTCCCACTAGTATAAAAAGGACAACTTATGAGACTCACTACATGAAGAACGAGGTGCTACTTTGAAGCACAATATATGAGACTCACTACATGAAGAACAAGGTGCTACTTTGAAGCACAAGTGTGGAAAAAGAGATAGTAGCATTGCCCTTTTTTTTCTTTTTTTGGGCCTTTTTTTTCTTTTGGCCTTTCTCTTTTTTTATTTGGGCAATGCTCTAATAATGATGATCATCACACTTCTATTGGTTACAACATAAGGATTACAACTCGAACTTAGAACAAGATATGACTCTATATGAATGCCTCCGTGTGTACCGGATGGTGCAATGAATCAAGAGTGACATGTATGAAAAATAATGCATGGTGGCGCCACAAATACGATGTCAACTACATGATCATGCAATGGCAATACGACAAAAGTAATGTATGTCATGATGATGATGATGGAAGTTGCATGGCAATATATCTCGGAATGGCTATGGAAATGCCATAATAGGTAGGTATGGTGGCTGTTTTGAGGAAGATATAAGGAGGTTTATGTGTGATAGAGCGATCGTATCACGGGTTTGGATGCACCGCTAAGTTTGGCGCCAACTCTCAAGGTGAGAAAGGGCAATGCACGGCAATCAAGAGGCTAGCAAAGGTGGAAAGGTGAGAGTGCGTATAATCCATGGACTCAACATTAGTCAAAAGAACTCATATACTTATTGCAAAAATTTAGAATTCATCAAAATTCAAGTACTACGCGCATGCTCCTAGGGGATAGATTGGTAGGAAAGACCATCGCCGTCCCGACCGCCACTCATAAGGATGCACAAGCCGTGTACACTTCATGTTTCAAATTTGTTACACAACTTTAACCATACGTGCATGCTACGGGACTTGCAAACTTTAACACAAGTATTTCTCAAATTCACAACTACTCAACTAGCACGACTTTGATATTATCACCTCCATATCTCAAAACAATTATCAAGCATCAAACTTATCTTAGTATTCAATTCACTCAAAAGAAAGTTTCACATATCTTGAACACCAAGTATATTAACATTAAGAAAATTACCATGCTATTAAAGTCTCTCAAAATAATCTAAGTGAAGCATGAGAGATCAAATAGTTTCTTTAAAACAAATCCACCACCGTGCTCTAAAAGATCTAAGTGAAGTACTAGAGCAAAAATTATCACTCTCAAAGATATAAGTGAAGCACTATGAGCAAAACTATCAAGCTCAAAAGATATAAGTGAAGCACAAAGAGTATTCTAACAAATTCCAAATCAAGTATGGCTCTCTCAAAAGGTGTGTACAGCAAGGATAATTGTGGTAAACTAACAAGCAAAGACACAAATAATACAAGACGCTCCAAGCAAAACACATATCATGTTGGTGAATAAAAATATAGCTCCAAGTAAATTACCGATGGAAGTGGATTTTAAAGAGGGATGCCTTCCGGGCATCCCCAAGCTTTGACTTTTGGTGTCCTTGGATTATCTTGGGGTGCCATGGGCATCCCCAAGCTTAGGCTCTTGCCACTCCTTGTTCCATAATCCATCAAAAGAATTCACCCAAAACTTGAAAACTTCACAACACAAAACTCAATAGAAATCTCGTGAGCTCTTAGAGAAAGAAAACAAAAGACTACTTTAAGGTACTGTAATGAACTCATTATTTATTTATATTGGTGTTAAACCTACTGTATTCCAACTTATCTATGGTTTATAAACTAATTTACTAGCCATAGATTCATCAAAATAAGCAAACAACACACGAAAAACAGAATCTGTCAAAAACAGAACAGTCTGTAGCAATCTGTTACTAACGCAAACTTCTGGAACCCAAAACCTTCTACGAAAATTAGACGACCTGGAAAATTTGTTTATTGATCAGCATCAATTGGAATCAGTATTTTATCACGTTCTAGTGATTTTTAACAATTCGGGCACTGAGCACAAAGATTCTGGAAATTACAGCAAGATCAAATAACTATCATCCAAGAAAATCCAATAGGTCTAGCTTGGCACAAACACTAATTAAAAGATAAAACCACATCTAAACAGAGGCTAGATGGATTATTTATTCCTAAACAGAAGCAAAAACAAAAAAACACAAAATAAAATTGGGTTGCCTCACAACAAGCGCTATCGTTTAACGCCCCTAGCTAGTCATAAAAGCGAAGATAGATCTAGGTATTGCCATCTTTGATAGGCAATCCATAAGTAGCTCTCATGATAGATTCATATGGTAATTTTATTTTCTTTCTAGGAAAGTGTTCCATACCCTTCTTTAAGGGAAATTGGAATCTAATATTCCCTTCCTTCGTATCAATAATTGCACCAATCGTTTTAAGGAAAGGTCTACCAAGAATAAGAGGACATGAAGGATTGCAATCTATATCAAGAACTATAAAATCTACGGGCACATAATTCCTATTGGCAACAATAAGAACATCATTAATTCTTCCCAAATGCTTTTTAATAGTGGAATCCGCAAGATTCAAGTTTAGGGAGCAATCATCAAAATCACGGAAATCTAGCAAATCACATAAAGTTTTGGGGATAGTAGAGACACTAGCACCCAAATCACACAAAGCATAAAACTCAAAATCTTTAATTTTAATTTTAATAGTGGGTTCCCACTCATCATAGAGTTTTCTAGGGATATAAACTTTCAACTCAAGTTTTTCTTCATAAGATTGCATCAAAGCATCAACAATATGTTCGGTAAAGGCCTTATTTTGACTATAAGCATAAGGAGAATCCAACACGGATTGCAACAAGGAAATACAACTAATCAAAGAGCAATTTTCATAATTAAATTCCTTGAGATCCAAAATAGTGGGTTTAGCAACATCACGGTTTTTATTTATTTCAATCCCACTTTCATCAATTTCATCATCAAGATCTCGAAACTCCTAATTCTTAGAACGCCTTTTAGGTAAAGGAAGATAATCTTCAGATTCATCAAGATTCATATTGCAAAACAAAGATTTAATGGGGGACACATCAATAACTTTTAGATCTTCATCTTGATTTTCATAGGGATTTGGTTTAGCGGCCATCTTATTGACTAAGGTAGCTTGCATATCCGAAATTTTAGCAGTCATCTTTTCAAGATGAGCAATTTGAGTCTCTATACCATCAAATTCTTTAGACATATCATCAAGTTCTTTATTCATAAAGCTCACAAAACTTTTTTGTTCCTTAAGTTCGTTTCTAAAGAAATTATTGTGCTAAAATTGTAAAACCATAAATTTCTAACATTGCTTTCGATCTCCTCTAGCCTTTTAAGGTGAAGGTCACCAAATCTAGGTAGAGCCATCGCAACAAAAAGACAAACTAACACAAGAGCAGCAGGAAGGCAAAGGGAAAAAGGCAAACGGGGAAGAGAGGAAGAGATTGGGAAAGAGAGGGCAAATAAAACGGCAAGGGTGAAGTGGGGGAGAGGAAAACGAGAGGCAAATGGCAAATAATGTAATGCGAGATAGGGATTGCGATGGGTACTTGGTATGATTGACTTGCTTGCGTGAGCCTCCCCGGCAACGGCGCCAGAAATTCTTCTTGCTACCTCTTGAGCACTGCGTTGGATTTCCCCGAAGAGGAGAGGATGATGCAGTAAAGTAGCGTAAGTATTTCCCTTAGTTTTGAGTACCAAGGTATCAATCCAAGAGGGAGACCACGACAAGTCCCTCGTACCTACACAAAATGAAAGCAACTCGTAACCAATGCTTAGGGGTTGTCAATCCCTTCACGGTCACTTCATTTAGAGTGAGATCTGATAGAGATAATATTTTTGGTATTTTGATAGATAGATGCAAAGTAAAATGTAAAAGGCAAAGTAAAACAAAGCAAGCAAATAAAGTGATATAAATTGATATGATGAGAATAGACCCGGGGGCCATAGGTTTCACTAGTGGCTTCTCTCAAGAGCATAAGTATTCTACGGTGGGTGAACAAATTACTGTTGAGCGATTGACAGAATTGAGCATTGTTATGAGTATATCTAGGCAATGATCATGTATATAGGCATCACGTCCAAAACAAGTAGATCAAACGATTCTCATCTACTACTATTACTCCACTCATCGACCGCTATCCAAAGATGCATCTAGAGTATTAAGTAAAAGCAGTAACGCCGTAAGCAAGATGACATGATGTAGGGGATAAATTCATGCAATATGATAAAAACCCCATCTTGTTATCCTCGATGGCAACAATACAATACGTGCCTTGCAACTCTTTTCTCTCACATCGACTAAGGACACCGCAAGATTGAACCCAAAGCTAAGCACTTCTCCCATTGCAAGAACTACCAATCTAGTTGGCCAAACCAAAAAGATAATTCGAAGAGACTTGCAAAGATAACTCAATCATACATAAAAGAATTCAGAGAAGAATCAAATATTTTCCGTAGATAATACTAGATCATAAACCCATAATTCATCGATCTCAACAAACACACCGCAAAAAGAAGATTACATCGAATAGATCTCCACGAGAGAGGGGGAAAACATTGTATTGAGATCCAAAAAGAGAGAAGAAGCCATCTAGCCAATAACTATGGACCCGAAGGTCTGAAGTAAACTACTCACAATTCATCGGAGGGGCTATGATGATGTAGAAGCCCTCCGTGATGACGGCCCTCTCCCATGAGCTCCTAACAGGCCCCAAGATGGGATCTCGTGGATACGTAAAGTTGCAGCGGTGGAATTAGGTTTTGGCTCCTGCTCGATCGCTCGGGATACGAGGTATATATAGGAGAAAGGAGTACGCCGGTGGAGCTCCGAGGCCCACGAGGTAGAAGCGCGCCAGGGGCGCGCCGAAGGCGCGCCCTCCACCCTCGTGACCGCCTCTGGCACTTCTTGGAGTAGGGTCCAAGTCTCCTGGATCACGTTCGGTTGGAAAATCACGATCCCGAAGGTTTCATTCCGTTTGGACTCCGTTTGATATTCTGTTTCTTCGAAATACTGAAAAAGGCAAAAAACAGCAATTCTGGGCTGGCCCTCCGGTTAATAGGTTAGTCCCAAAACTAATATAAAAGTGGAAAATAAAGCCCAATATAGTCCAAAACAGTAGACAAAGTAGCATGGAGTAATAAAAAATCATAGATACGTTGGAGACGTATCACCCACTCGTAAGCTACGGTGGGGTTTCGAGTCTCGTCGCCGTCTTCACTATAGTCTTCCCATGGGCATCTTGGCATCTTCTCCGGACGCCCCACCGGCAGCCGCTCCCACATCCAAATGGGGAAGGCCTGCATAAAGCCACCCATGTTGGACTTGTCTCCCGTCCTCTGCGTTGCATCGTCAAGCTGCAAAACATCAAATGAGGATCGATATAAGAAAATGTCATGGACATACTTTCCTAGTTAGGTAGGCAATTTGACACTCTCTTACCGAACGGTATAGGTAGGCGAGAGATGCGGTCCCCAACTGCACCTCGCATCCTACCGGCTAGGAAGAACAAATACGACCAGTTATGGTGAGTTCCCGAGCTGTCTGGAAACACGAGCTCCGTGAGAAGATACCACATGTAGGCCCTCGCGTACCACTCCACGATCGCCTCGTCTGCGCCTTCGGGCATGTCTTCCCGTGCTCGAGAGCCAGATCAACGGCACACCGGATGTACGGTTACTCTTGGCACCGGGCAGCCGCCGATGAGGGTGGTGACCTCTCCTCGCCAGCTTGGTCCTCTCCACTCGACCGGTGAGTGCATGACCCTCGATCGGCATGGTAGTAATCATCTCCAGTCCTCGAGGGTCACCGCTATCTCCCGCATGGCAGATGGAAAGAATGGGCCTCCGGTCGCCACCGGTCAATCAACGCTGTCAGAGCTGCGTGGACAAGCGTCGGCGGCTGACGCTTGAACTGCAACACGAAACCCAACAGACGGGCTTTCTTGAAGAACGGCGCGTAACGATCGTGGTAGCCCATATGCCCATGAACCCCGTGACCCCTCATGCGCAGTGGCTGGAGCATCTGTCAAAAAGTGAATGCCAAAAGTTAGGAAATTATTTTCATCAATCCGAAAACTTTGATCGAAATTTCATTCATATAACTTACCTCTACGTTCTCTATGAAACGGGCACGATGAGCCTTGTCGAATGCCCAGTCCAGCATGCAAGATACCGCTACGATGTTGTCCGCAAGAGGTGGCCGCCTTAATAAAATTTCACAAACAAAAGCACCATAAGCATAAAGCATATATAAACAAAAATGAACTCAAATCATATCAACATGCATCATATCAAAATAAAATCTTAAGCATATTTCTCCAACAACATCTACTACACATGATGGATCAAATCATATCAACATGCATCATTTCAAAAAAAAAAAAATCCTCCGACATACATCATATCATCATATTTTTAAATAATTTTTTCCAAACAACATCTTCATATCATCATATCAACATGCATCATCAAACTAGGGTTCATCTTCACACTAGATCATATCATCATATCAACATGCATCATCAAACTATGGTTCAACCTCATATCAACATTACATCATAATTTTTTAACAAAAAAATTATGAACTAGGGTTCATCTTCACACTAACATATGAACTATTGATTAGAGTTCATATCCAATACCACTAGTTACTAAAGAACTAAGAACTACAACTACAATTCAATCTTAGGTGAAAAAAAAATCCAATCTAAGTTAAAAATATGAGGGATTTCAAGCAAATAATGCATCGAATCGGAAACAAGTTTACAAAAACGAATTGGAGGAGCTTACGTTTCTCTCTTCGGGGTCATCTCGATCCGCAAAAACGGTGAAGAATCGGTGAAGATCCAAGGGGGGGAGTGGAGGAGAGGAGAGAGGGAGAGAGGGGCGACTTGGGGGAGAAAATGAGGAACCGCCGACCGGGTGGGGGGAGGGGAGAAGGGAAGGGCGCGAGGGTCTCGGGCGAAATCTTGCCGGACCCTACCGCCAGAGGCTCATGGCGGTGAGATTACCACAGCCTACCACCTGGCGGTAGGGTGCGACGGAGGGGACGGCGCGCCGTCTGCCACGACGTGGATAAGTTTCCTACCGCGCCAGACCCCGACGATAGGTTAGTGCTACCGCCAGAGCCTCTGGCGGTAGGAAAAAGGGTCAAATCTCGAAAAGATTTCAAACCAGGATCAGATCCTGAAATTCTTTGTCAAAAGGGTCAAAACACAAAATTCGGCCCCAACAGGTCACGAACAGCGGAGAAACTAAGCACACGAAGCTACGCTGCAGGCACGCTACTGGCACGTGAATCATCGACGCATGCAACAAGCAATCGTAAAAGAGTATTACTTTGACGAGAAACTGCCGGTAATTAACTAGAGTAGTCAAGTAACGTGACGCCTAATTAGCTTGCCAATTAGAACGACCACGTTAATTTGGATTTGGACTGAGCTACTACAGTTCCTTGGCAGTGTCCGGGGCTGATGCCAGAGATCTGGTTTGATCTCGACCGTCTCGACCGTGACGTGGCCGGCAGCTCGACGCACGCACAAATCACAAACCAATCAAGCTGCACGGCCAGGTTGTAGTATATGCTCCTGTGGCCACCATGCCCGGCTCCACCGTGCTGCGGATCGGCGCCTCCATGGCCGCGCTCCTCGTCATCTCCCTCTTCACCTTCCTCTGCTCCAACCGGCGCCAGGCGCACCGCGCGCCGCCGTCGCAGTCAGAGCGGAGCGTCGTTGACGTCGAGCTCGGCCACGGGTGCGGGGCCACAGGGATCGACGACGCCGTCCTGGCCGCGTACACGACCACGGTGTACTCCTCGGTGGCGACGCGACGGGAGGAAGATCAGATGGCTGCTGCCGAAGCGTTGGCCGACGGTGACCAGCCGCCCGACGACACGGACACGGACACGCACACGACGTGCGCGGTGTGCCTGGCGGAGTACGCGGACGGCGACGAGCTCCGGCGGCTGCCCGGCTGCAAGCACGCATTCCACCGGCTGTGCGTCGACGAGTGGCTCCGGCGGCGGCCGAGCTGCCCGCTCTGCCGCACGTCGCCTCCCGCCACGCGCGCGCCGCCTGCGGCCACCACCGATGACTCCTGAACCGCCACGGCGCAAGGTAGCATGCCGATCGGGACCATGCATGCATGCCGTTGCCGTATAGCGGCGAAACCGAAATGCGGCCTAGTACAATGCCATGTCTCGTACGAACCCAAATGCTGCCGTTGCCATGACAAAGACATGTAGTACGTGGCAGAAGAAATGTTCCGTACGAAGCCGCCATGAATGCTCTAGAGCAGAGTCCGTGGGTAGGTCGTCATGCATCGTCGCATCGGCATGTGCCCATGTGAGACCAAGTCCCAGTCAGCTAAAACAAGCTTATTAGAGCAACTCTAACAGACCCCGCATCCGCCCTCAATCCACAAAATAACCGCCAAAATGCGGGTGCGGGCCGGAAAGGCTGCCGGACCAGACCCCGCATCCTGCCCCGGCCTGCAAAAACTTTTAGGAGGCGCGGCAAATTTCCGGCCCCAACCCAGGAAAACGCGGGTTTACCCCTCGCGGCTGCGGTGCCCTGCATCACAGAGAAGCAGTTGGCGGGAGGAACATTTCAGCGAATTTTTGTCAAAAGAGACTACATGTCCAACAAAATTGGCAAAAAAGACCCCTTCTAAATGAAATTGACAAAAAAGACCACCTGGACCGTGGCGACAGGCGCGCGGGGCGACTCGTGGCACCTGCCGCCACGGTACGAGGCGGCAGCCCCTGCCGCCACGGCGCCAGGCGGCAAGCCACGGATTACGTGCAATACCGGGCGCGATTTAACGGTGTGTTTGGGTGAGCCCTCGCCGCGGGAGCTGGCGGCGAGGCAATCTTGTTGGACCCGACCGCCTGGTAGTGGCGGCAGGAGCTGCAAGTATATATCCACTGTACAATAGTAATCGTATATAGTGCCGACGACTCCTCACTTGTCATTTATTAAGTTAGAGCGAGCTAATGCAGGCCACGAGGGCATCACAAATGCCAAGTTCCAGGATAAATCATGATGATGACCATATCAGGTTAATGAACAAACATATCTAGTCGTACAAGCTACAATCACAAGCAGGATGAACGATTTAGGGCACAGCACAACACCCGCCGCCAGCTCAGCGGCCGGGCCCACCCCAAAGACACCGTTCATGCCGTTGTTGCACCGTAATCCGTGGCCTGCCGCCTGGCGCCGTGGCGGCAGGTGCCACAAGTCGCTCGGGAGCGCCTGCCGCCACGGTCCAGGAGGTCTTTTTTGCCAATTTTATCCGGAAGGGGTCCTTTTTGTTAAATTCCGTTGGACAGGTGGTCTCTTTTTACAAAAATTCCATTTCAGCCCGCGCTCTTTTCCCCCTTCCTTTCGCCGCCGCCCGCCCTTGCTTCCGCCCGTCCGCCGAGCACACCACCGGTTAGTCCCTTTTTTATGATTTTCGCGAGCTGTGTAGTAGATTGACGCACCGGCGTGCGTGTAGATGGAGTTGACCCCGTGCGAGAAGTTCTTGCTATCCGATTCGTTTGATTCGGATGACTCGGATGTGGAGACCATGATTGCGAACTTTCGGCAGCAAACATTGGTCATGGCGCTTGCCGTGAAGGAGCATGAAGACGAGTACCGAAAGAGGAGGCGAGGATCTACTGTCGGGCGTCTGTGCATTCCGCGGAATCGCCATATTGGAAACGAGATGTTGATGCAAGATTATTTTTCGGAGAATCCTACGTATCCTGCATACCTCTTCCGCAGAAGGTACCGAATGCGCCGATCCCTTTTTGTGAAAATTGTTGAAGCTTACGAGGCAAATTGCCGGTATTTCACTCAGAGAAGGAATGCCGCGGGCTTAAAGGGATTTAGTGCATATCAAAAAATCTTCGCAGCTATGCGGGTGATTGCATATATGCGTTCCTACTGACTATGCCGATGAATATCTCCGCATTGGTGAAGATAGCACAATTGAGTCTGTGCGTAGATTTGCGATAGTGATCGTCCGTGTCTTTGGTCCCGAGTATCTTCTGGCACCAAATGAAGATGACACAAAGAAATTGATGGCAGCTAATGAGAGGAGAGGTTGGCCTGGGACGCTAGGTAGCATTGATTGTATGCATTGGAATTGGAAAAATTGCCCCAAGGCTTGGCAAGGAATGTATTGTGACAAGTCTCGTGAGGCAACAATTGTGCTAGAGGCCGTAGCATCCGAGGATTTATGGATTTGGCATTGCTTTTTTGGTATGCCCGGCACACTCATTGATATCAATGTGTTGCAACGCTCTCGTTTGTTTGCTAGGTTTGCTAGTGGTGATGCTCCTGCTTGCAACTACACTATCAATGGGCATGAATACACAAAGGGGTACTGAGGGAGTCCTAGGTTAGGGGGTGTCCGGATGGCCGGACTATAGCCTTCGGCCGGACTCCTGGACTATAAAGATACAAGATTGAAGACTTCGTCCCGTGTCCGGATGGGACTTTCCTTGGCGTGGAAGACAAGCTTGGCGATACGGATATGTAGATCTCCTACCATTGTAACCGACCCTGTGTAACCCTAACCCTCTTCGGTGTCTATATAAACCGGAGGGTTTTAGTCCGTAGGACGAACAACAATCATACCATAGGCTAGCTTCTAGGGTTTAGGCCCTGTTTGGTTCAGCTTTTATCGACGGATTCCGTTGCCGCGCAGCAGAATCTGAACCAAAGGACAAACCCAGCAGAACCCGATTCTAGAAATCACGCCAAAATCTGAACCAAAAGCGAAGCAGTTTAGGACGTGCTTTCCAAAATCTGATGTCAAGGCCAAAATCTGAAAAAGTTGTATCAGCTGGTTTGCCAAATGACCTACATCTTTTTCACATCAGATTTTCCACAGCTATTTTTCCACAACAGATTTTTCACAGCTGCTTTTAGATCTACTCTTGTACTACCCATATCATCAATATTAATCAAGCAGGAGTAGGGTTTTACCTCCATCGAGAGGGCCCGAACCTGGGTAAAAACATCGTGTCCCTTGGCTCCTGTTACCATCCGCCTAGACGCACAGTTCGGGACCCCCTACCCGAGATCCGCCGGTTTTGACACCGACATTGGTACTTTCATTGAGAGTTCCTCTGTGTCGTCACCGTCAGGAAGGATGCCTCATCCCGTCTTTAAAGACGACACTCTTGCTAAAGAAGCTTTGGCTGTCGGCCAAACTCTCCTACCGGGCGATTTTCTTATGACCGCTGTTCGCCGCCACCGATGATGACTTCTCGGTCATCGAAAGCAATCTTCACGTTAACTCGGAACTCGCCGAGCAGTTAGATCCGATGGAGCTCTCTTCCTTAAACGAGCTCTTGGATCGCATCGCCGCCTCGAGTCGCTTCATGCACTATGATCAGATTGGGCCTAAACCCGATCTGAGAGAGATTAACTCTCCCCAGGTTACCCACCACGTTGTCGTGGTAGAGGAACAATACGACGACCCTTCTTCTATCTTAAGGACTAGCTACGTTCGGATTCCCGATCCCTCCATGCCGGATTCCCGCGGAGGAGGGGACGTCACTCAAGCCCTGAACCTAAAGTCAGCAAATGAGGCTAGATTCATTGGACAACATCCAAGAATCCAAGCTTCCAAGTTCGGAAGCTCCTTGGCCCTTAAGTCTCAGATCGGGCGAGGTTCCGGATTCAATTCCACCCGCCCACCCAAACATAAGCGACCTATCTCAAATTCGGCAAGAGCCCGCAGAAACAGTACACCATTACTGGGCCAGATTCCTCCTGGTTATGGACAGGATAAAGGACTGCCGCGAGGAGGAGCAATCTCATTTTTCTGCAATAATTGCACGGACAATGGGGTCCTCAAAGCTATAAGTCGCCGTGATATTACACGCTTTGCTGACTTGGCGTCCATAGTACGAAAGTACTGCGCGATGGAAAGCGCCTGGAAAACCAAAGCAAGATTTTGGGACAATCCGACCTTGAATACAACCCCAAATTCAAATAAAAGGGTGCATCATCACTGTGCACCGGGTTAAATACCAAAAAGCAAAAACCTCTATAGGGCATGGAACCAGATCGAGGGATGGCTCAATGGACCTCGTAAAATTCATAGTACAGAGGGCGCCACTCCAACTCATAGCCTTAGAGCATGTTGGATACTACGGCAGTGGCCAAAAGGGCGAAGAGCTTCTAGCTCAAGAGCACCAGCCTGTGGATACCAAGACGGGTATTAATAGTCTTCGAGACTTTCGCATCAAATAATATGCGGAAAAGAACACTCACAGCCTTGCCAAGTCTACCAAGTAGCAACAATAAACCCATGGAGGACACGGCTATTACCTTTAATGCCAAGTGATTTAACCTAAATTCGAACCGCCCGAGCACCAGCCGCATTGGTCCTCAGTCCGATAGTGGACGGCTTTCGCCTTACCAAGGTACTCATGGACGGTGGCAGCGGATTGAACCTCATTTACGAGGAAACCCTCCGAAAAATGGAAATAGACTGGAGCCGCATTGAGCGAAGCAGCACAACCTTTAGAGGAATAATCCCTCACGGAAGTATGTTGTACAGGAAAAATCACACCGGATGTGGTGTTCGCACGCAGGATAATTACAGGTCCGAGGAGGTCACGCTCCAAGTGGCCCCGCTCGTAAGCGGATACCACGCTCTATTAGGGCGAGAGGCATTCACAATTTTCCAAGCTATACCCCATTACGGGTACATGAAGCTCAAAATGCCCGGCCCAACGGGATCATCACTCTTGCTAGTGACCCGGACATAGCACTCCGCACCGAAAATAAGATAGCCATGACCGCCCTTGAGGCACTATCCAAGCCCTAGCGGCCGAGGAACTCATCACACAAGCGCCCATGGTGGATAGGGACGATGTGATACTCGATAAGAGATCCAAGTCCACCTCCTTTAAACCGGCGACGAAATAGTCAAATTCCAAGTCCATCCAACGGACCCTAAAACGGCCTCCATCGGGCACAATTAAATCCCGATGTAGACGCCAGACTAAGAGAATTCCTACGCGAAAATTGGGACATTTTGCCTCGGCACCCTTCGCACATGCTAGGAATACCACGCCGGCTGGCCGAAAGCACAGCCTAAACATCCTAAAAGGATTCAAGCCACCAAACAGGCTCTTCGGCATTTCTTCGAACCCAAGAGACAGGCCATGGGAGAGGAGCTAGCCAAACTATTGGAGGCCGGATTCATCAGAGATATAAAACATCCGGACTGGCTAGCAAACCTGGTAATGCTACCAAAGAAGGAGAAATCCTGGCGCCTATGCGTCGATTTCAAGGACCTCAACAAGGCTTGCCGAAAGGATCCCTTCCCCCTCCCCCGCATCGATCAAATTATCGACGCCACCGCAGATTCATTGTGCTTCCTCGACGCATACTCCGGCTACCACCAAATTAAGATGGCAGAGCCTGACCAAGCCGCAACGGCATTCATCACTCCATACGGCCCATTCTGCTTCAACACAATGCCCTTCGGCTCAAAAACGCCGGCGCAACATATCAGCGCATGATTCGTATATGTTTGGCAAACCAGATCAAGAAAACAAGAGAAGCATACGTAGACGATGTGGTCGTCAAAAGCAAGCATGTCAAAACTCTAGTAGACGACTTGAGGCTCACATTCGATAATCTCCGAACATATGACATCAAGCTCAACACGGAAAAATGCGTTTTCGGCGTACCAGCAGGAAAGCTCTTGGGCTTCATTGTGTCCGGTAGAGGAATTGAAGCAAACCGAGCCAAGATCCGAGCTCTGTCACAATTGGATATCCCAAAAGACCTCAAACAAATACAAAAATTGAGTGGATGTGTGGCAGCTCTAAGCCGCTTTATCTCCCGTTTGGGAGAAAAGGCATTACCCCTTTATCGCCTCCTCCGGCGCACCGAACACTTCGAGTGGACGGATGCCGCCACGGCCGGACTCGAAGAAATAAAGGCCATATTGGCAACAAACCCGGTCCTGGCCGCGCCCAACACGGGCGAACCAATACTATTATATATCGCGACAACTCATCAAGTTGTAAGCGCGGTGCTCGTTGTCGAACGAGAAACGGACGAACACAAGTTCCCCCTTCAAAGGCCAGTTTACTACGTGTCCACTGTCCTAACTCCATGCAAGTCACGGTACCCGCATTATCAAAAGATAGCGTACGCGGTGTTTATGGCATCCCGGAAGCTGCGACACTACTTTCAAGAGTGTTCGATAACAGTAGTCTCCGAAGTACCTCTTAACGACATTATGAACAACCGCGACGCGACGGGCCGGATTGCCAAATGGGCCATTGAGCTCCTCCCGTTCGACATAACCTATAAGCCACGGCGAGCTATTATGTCGCAAGTTTTGGCCGCCTTCATCGCCGAACGGACCGAAGACGAACTCCCTAAAGAGTACGTCGCATATTCCAACTGGATAATGCACTTCGACGGCTCCAAAATGTTGGTTGGCTCGAGCCGGCGCTGCTCGACGTCCCCCAACCGGAGATACAGTTCAATACGTACTCGAGATAATGTATACGGACTCCAACAACGCAGCCGAATACGAGGCCCTTCTACATGGTCTCCGGATGGCGCCTCCATGGGCATTCAACGCCTAGAGGTGCGCGAGGATTCGAACCTCGCGATATCCCAAATAAATGGAGACTTTGATGCCAAGGATCCGAAAATGGCAGCGTGTCGCAATGCCGCCCTAAAATGTCAGCTCGGTTTGAGGGGCTCGAATTTCACCACATAGCCCGGACAACAACCAGGCAGCAGACGTGTTAGCGCACGCATCGGGCGCAAAGCGCGAGGCCGTCCCCCAACATCTTCCCGGAGAGGCTGTTCAAGCCATCTCAGATATCGGAGGGAGAGTCCGGAAATAACATCCCGGACCCAACCGCACCGCCCCACAATCGAACATTCTCGGCACAGCTTGGTGGTTCTCGCCAACGAAATAACACCCTCAAATTTCACGTAATAATGGCAGTCATTGCTCGTGGACGTAACCATTCCTAGCCTACCTAACTAGGCAGAAACTTCCCGAGGACCAAAATGAGGCCCGCTGCATAGTGCGGCGATCTAAGCCTATAAGGTCCATGAGGGAGAGCTTTATAAGAAAAGCACAACCGTAGTCCTTCAAAGGTGTATCTCCGAAGAGGAAGGGCGGAATCTTCTGGCTGAAATTCACGCCGACTCGGGTGGCACCACGCCGCAGCCCGGCCCTTGTAGGCAAGGCCTTCCAGACAGGATTTTATTGGCCGATGGCCCGGCAGATGCTCGTAACTTAGTCCAACGATGCGTCGGATGCCAGCTCTTTGCTAATCAAAGCCACATGCCACCCAATCGCCCTCAAAACTATACCCATCGCCTGCCCTTCATGTCCGGGGCTTGACATGGTTGGACCCCTTAAAGGGGAACCCACAAGCAAAAATACCTCACCGGGTCATGGTGGATAAATTCACCAAATGGATAGAGGCTGCTCGTTAAGACGGCGAATCCGGACCGTGATAGACTTCATATCGTGGGTCGTACACCGCTACGGTGTCCCCCACAAAGATCATCACCGATGACGGCATCGAACTTTATGGCCGACGAGGTCAAACTCTCGCGAAAACATGGGCATTAAGCTCGACTACGCCTACCTATCACCCTCAAACTAACGGTCAAGTCGAGCAAGCAAATGGCCTAATTATGAGCGGCATCAAACCCAGATTAGTGCGGTCCCTCAAGGAATCTAACACGCGACCGGGTAGAGGAGCTCGACTCCGTGCACTGGGGCTGCGGACCACTCCGAATCGCACGACCGGATTCACACCATTCTTTATGGTATATGGTGCCGAGGCAGTTCTGCCTGCGACATAATTCATGACTCACCTCAAGGCGGCGCATGTACGAAGAATGAGAAGCCGAGCTCGATCGGCAGGACAGTTTGGACGCTTTGAGGAGGAGCGTGACGTAGCAAAAAGCTCGCTCCGCATTCTATCAACAAGCAGGCTCGAAGATACCAAAGCAGAAGCACGGGCCAAAACTTACAATGTTGGCGAAGCTAGTTCTATGCCTCACGGACAAGAAAAAGGACAAACTCAAGCCCAAATGGGAAGGTCCATTTATCATCGACCAAGTCCTGACCGTGGAGCGCATCGTCTGCGAGATGCATCACATAACCGACTCGAGCCGAACCCATGGAACGCAGCCCGCCTCCGAAGATTCTACGCCTAGCGCTGGATTCTCGAGTTCGCCTCCTTCCTCTCGCCCATATTTTACACTTTAGCTGTCTTCTATTTTTCTCCTTCTCCCTCCCTTTTTTCTTTCCAGCCCTTGAAGGCTCAAGTTAAGCGCATTGTTCGCGAGACACTTGACGCGCTTATCCGCGCTCATTGTACCTGGGGCTTCCTTCACGGCTTATTTATAAGGGCTTCATGCCCAATACATGTGTCACACTTCCGCATGTACCTTTTATTCACCATTATATGCATCGATATGACTTAAGTTTTGGCCAAGCTGGGTTGCTCGGCTCCTCGTGCTTACCCCTACGCTCCCGATTGTTCGGCTAGGTGGTAAAGGGAGCACCTCATGATTGTTACTGCCTGGTCAGCGGATGTGTACCTTAGACTGGGTGAAGCCGAAAGCTAGCGTTCTTAAGAGAATATTCGGTCGGTGAACTAAAAGAAGATTTCTTACTTATTTATTTATCTACCCCATGTTTTTCTGCTTTTCGCAGTCCGACATGCACTTTAGGGCATGCCTCCTGTGGAAAGGAACCCCTAACGGAACTATTCTCCCTGGAAGATGTTTCTTACTAACCATGTAATATAACATAACTAGTTGGGCACTTGTCTGATAAAGCCCTAATGACCCCTACGCCTGGTCTCCACGCATGCCCCAGTTTTTATATAGCTGCGAGGGTATTCGGACACACTCCGGACTATTGGGTCCCGAGGTTGAAGCGAAAAGGTCCGCTACGACAAACGATCTACAATCCGGCTAGAAGGCATTTTACATGTCACTTTAAATTACATAGTCAATTTGACTGATTGTATTCCTCTTCAATACCATCTAACAGGCTGTCTAGTTTACAGTCCTGCTGGGAATACTTTGCGGCCAATTCTACCTGGCCGTACACTAAGCTCACAGGGATCTCCTTCCCATCGGGCCCCACAGGTCCGACCTCAGCCATGTGGTTTGGGTTAGCCTTCGTGTACCGCGTCTTCACCATGGCCCAGGCCTCCCTGGTGCCTTGATGGCAGGCCGATATCTTCCATAAGGAAGCGCCGCCGCGCTCCCTGGAGCCTCTCTACAAGCTCCCCAAGGCCTTCGGGCAGGGAGACAGACGGCCACAAGGCCTGGGCGACGCCTTTCATCACCCGCCGAACTCGTTCGTGCAGTTGTAAGAGTTCGTGAAGAAGGTCACCCGTAGAACCGGGCATCTCCTCCGCAGGACGGCACGTGAGCATACCTACAGACATAACTCGTTAGTCGACTTCCTCACGAACTTTTTTTCAAACTTCGCTTAAGCACTTACTAAAAATGTCGTGGTCGGCCGCCGATTCTCCTTAATCTGAGTCGATACCGGGCACGAACATCTTTTAGTTACTCACCCACCGGGTGTTGGCATCTTGAGATTATTTTTCTCCTGCCTCACCCTCGTAAGCACGTTCTCGCCGGCCTTTAACCGGCGCAAGAGCTGTTGCTTGTCCGGATCTACCCCGGCGCCATCTGCAATGTTATTGTCAGATTTACACACACGCCGCAACATACTTATCTTTTAAAAGTGTATATTACCAGAGGGGGCCTCTATGGCTTCCCCTGTCGCGGCTTGTGCAGCCTCAAGTTGGGCTTTGCACTCTTCAAGCTCCTGGGACAGTTGGGTGTTCTTTTTTGTAAGGTCCTGCACAATAAACGATCCTTAAATCAGTTATTCTAACTATTTCAAGTCTCGGGGGCTACTGGTATATATAACCATCAAATTTTCTCACCCGTATGTCTTTCACATATCGCCCGTGCCTCCGGCTAGACCATTTTGAGCGGCACGGAGGTGCGCATCTCCCGAATTGAAGGCATTCAATGCCTCTTGGGAGAAACATGCGTCATGAAGAATAGTCCGGCCGACGCCGTGATTCATGGCACCGCCCACCTCGGAGTTGGTGGCGGATAATCTGTCGGCATCCTCTCGTCGGAGGAGCATCCGGCGCCACGCCTCGTGTTCGCCTCCGCTTACAGGCCCGGCTTTGAAGCCCTGGCCGGTGGAGGCTCGATTGGCAACCTCTCGGACATAGTCCAATGAGCGCTTTTTTCCTCAAGAAAGCACAAGTGTTAGTATACCTTCCGTAATAAAACTGGAATAAGGTGACACGCCATACCGCTAAGGCCGGGCGTTTCAATCCGGACCGCACTTCTTTTTAGCTCATTGGCCGTACGCCCCTTGTTGGCCACCGCCCGCAGCTCGGTCTTCCGCCTCAAGGGCTCGCTTCGCAAGACACCGTTGGTATACGGTGATCAAAAATAAGAACGGATGAATCATTCTCAAAGCATCGGGCTTCGGTCTCGATTAATCGTGGAGGCTGGAAGTATTCCGGGTTAATCGGCCGTAATGGCAACCGTGGCATTATCAATGCTCGATTGGTGAAATACCCGTCGATCAGCTCCACCGATATGTCCGGATCCTCTTGGGAGGCCGGTTCAAGGAACCGCTCCGGATCTTCGGGTTGTGGAGGCAGGCTGTTTATATCCTTTACGGCTGGCGCGGTTCCTCGTGATCGAAATCACGTAATGAGATACTTGACTATGGGAATATGGATCGGACAGGCAAAAAGAAATGTCCGCTTACCCAGCTTGGAGGATTGTTCATAGACAATCCGTCCTGTGGGTTGACGGGAAGAAATTCCTCCTCTTCTCCCTTGTATAATGCGGACAAGGTCTTCATCAGATCGGCGACCGATCCTGGCCCCTTACGGCCATAGCGGGTGGCATTATCCTCCCCGTTGAAATCCCGCATGGGGTGGCCTCTATACTGGAGCGGCTGCACCCCCCGCATAATGCATGTGGCCATGACTCCGATCACGGTTAGTCCGAATGAGCCAACAACCTTATTCGCTCATCGTAAAGGACGCCCCTGTTATTTTCCTCCGAGGGCTCCGTGGATGCCGGCAGGCGTTTCTTCAAAGGAGCATTATCGAACTCCGGAGACCGATCCGAATAGGGTCCGCAGGGGAACATCTTCTATATAAAACCATTCAAGGCCGGTCTTGGACGCTTTCTTCGGGTTCCGGATAGATATCCGTCCCGATAATGCGCCATAGTTCGGCTCACCACTTGATATATCAACCCTCCCCGAGAATGGGGTACGAGGCGTAACAACCTCTTCCACAATAAATGAGCCTCGATGCCCAAAAACAGCTCGCAAAGGGCCACGAAGCCCGCAATATGTAGAATGGAGGCAGGCGTAAGGTTGTGCAATCAGAGGGCCATAGAACCTGTGGAGCCCCCGGAGAAACAGATGAATTGGAAATCCGAGCCCTCTTATCAAATAAGGGACAAAGCATACCCGCTCTCCTTTGGAGGGACTGGGACGCCTCCGCTTGTTTTCCGCCCTTATAGGTGGCGAAGTCTGCTCGAACCGGAACCATGAAGGCCGGGGGGAGAAATCCCTTGGTTTGGAGCGTCACTAGCTCGCTGTGCGGGACGGAGCATCTCTCCCAATCTCCAGGCTGAGGACTGGGAGGGTGAGAGGAGGAGCCACGTCGACCGTCCATGATGGAATGGATTTCACAAAAGGCTCCGATGAAAGCTATGAAGGGAAGAAGGTGCGATTCAATCTAGATCCCGTCTCTTATATAGGCAGCTCATTTGCGCAGCTAGGGGGGTAAATGTAAAAATACCCTGGCTTTTCGCATTCATTCAAACACGTGGAAGATGGCCATTATTGGGCGTGGAAGCCAAGGAGCACGATATTTACGAGAAGCCGAACACTATTCAACAGTAATAGGACTTGAGAAGAACCCGCCTTTGCAATACCGAAGACAATCTACGCCACGGCTCATCGTCATTGAAGCCTGGTTCGGGGCTACCGAGGAGTCCTGGGTTAGGGGTGTCCGGATGGCCGGACTCTGGACTATGAAGATACAAGATTGAAAACTTCGTCCTGTGTCCGGATGGGACTTTCCTTGGCGTGGAAGGCAAGCTTGGCGATACGGATATGTAGATCTCCTATCATTGTAACCGACCCTGTGTAACCCTAACCCTCTTCGGTGTCTATATAAATCGGAGGGTTTTAGTCCGTAGGACGAACAACAATCATACCATTGTTGGTGAACGTTGCAGAAAATTAAATTTTTCCTACGGTTTCACCAAGATCTATCTATGAGTTCATCTAAGCAACGAGTCAAGAGAGAGAGTTTGCATCTACATACCACTTGTAGATCGAGTACGGAAGCGTTCGAGGGAGTGGTGATGATGATGACGCTCCCGGACGTGATTCCGATCACCGATGAGCAAAGTGCTTTGAAAGGACAGCACCTCCGTGTTCAACACACGTGCGGGACGATGGCGTCTCCTCCGCCTTGATCCAGCAAGGGAGAAGGAGAGGTTGAGGAAGACAACTCCAATGGCAGCACGACGGCGTGGTGCAATTGGTGCAGAGGTTCTCCGGCTGTGGCTTCGCCAAGCACACGCGGAGAAAGAGAGGAGTTGGGAGGGAGGGCTGCGCCTTCAATGGTGTATGGAGCCTCCCCCCCACCCCTCTATTTATAGGAGGAGAGGGCAAGGGGGGCCGCCATCTAGGGGAACCCTAGATGGGGCGGCGGCCAAAGGGAGGGGGAGGTGGCTTGCCCCCCAAGCCAGGGCGCCCTTTTTTTCTTCTTAGGGTTTCCTCCCTTGCTCCTAGCCACATGGGCCTAAGGGGAGGTGCGCCCAGCCCACCAGGCTGGCTCCCTCTCCCACTTAGCCCATGTGGGCCCCCGGGAGGGGTGGCCCTCCCGTGGACCTCCTGAGCCTCCCGTGGCCCCAGAGATTACCAGATATGCCCCTCAAATTTTCCGGAGTCCGCTTAACCACTTTCCATATATAAATCTTTACCTCCCACCATTCCGGAACTCCTCGTGACGTCCGGATCTCATCCGGACTCGAACAACATTCGCAATCACATACTTGTCTTCCTAATAACCCTAGCGCCACCGAACCTTATGTGTAGACCCTACGGGTTCGGAGACATGCGTACATGACCGAGACTACCTCAAGTCAATAACCAACAGCGGGATCTGGATACCCATGTTGGCTCCCACATGCTCCTTGATGTTGTCATCGGATGAACCACGATGTCAAGGGTTCAAGCAACCCCGTATTCTATTCCCTTTGTCCAACGGTATGTTACTTGCCCGAGACTCGATTGCTCGGTATCCCAATACCTCGCTTAGTCTCATTACCGGCAAGTCACTTTACCCAGATCGCAATGCATGATCCCGTGACCGTACACTTGATCACTTTGAGCTCATTATGATGATGCATTACCGAGTGGGCCCAAGTGAAACCTCTCCGCACACGGAGTGACAAATCCCAGCCTCGATCCGTGTCAACCCAATGGTCACTTTTCGGAGATACCGTAGTGCACCTTTATAGTCACCCGATTCGCCAGGACGCTTTGATACACCCAAAGCACTCCTACGGTATCCGGGAATTGCACGATCTCATGGTCTAAGGAAGAGATACTTGACATTGGAAAAGCTCTAGCAAAACGAACTACACGATCTTGTGCTATGCTTAGGATTGGGTCTTGTCCATCACGCCATTCTCCTAATGACGTGATCCCGCTTGTCAATGACATCCGATGTCCATAGTCGTGAAACCATGACTATCTGTTGACCAACGAGCTAGTCAACTAGAGGCTTACTAGGGACGACAGTAGTCTATGTATTCACACGTGTATTACGATTTCCGGATAATACAGCTTATAGCATGAATAAAAGACAATCATCATGAACAAGGAAATATAATAATAATGCTTTTATTATTGCCTCTAGGGCATATTTCCAACAGTCTCCCACTTGCACTAGAGTCAATAATCTAGTTACATTGTGATGAATCGAACACCCATAGAGTTCGTGTTGATCATGTTTTGCCCGCTGGAGAGGTTTAGTCAACGGATCTGCGACATTCAAATCTGTATGCACTTTACAAATTTCTATGTCTCCATCTTGAACATTTTCACGGATGGAGTTGAAGCGACGCTTGATGTGCTCGGTCTTCTTGTGAAACCCGGCTCCTTGGCAAGGGCAATAGCTCCGGTGTTGTCACAGAAGAGTTTGATCGGCCCGACGCATTGGGTATGACTCCTAGGTCGGTGATGAACTCCTTCACCCAAATTGCTTCATGCGCTGCCTCCGAGGCTGCCATGTACTCCGCTTCACATGTAGATCCCGCCATCACGCTTCGCGCTGGTACCGCACTACCATCGCTTCCACCATTCAACATATACACGATCCGGTTTGTGACTTTGAGTCATCCAGATCAGATCGAAGCTAAGCGCCGACGTAACCCTTTACGACGAGCTCTTTCGTCACCTCCATAAACGAGAAACATGTCCTTTGTCCTTTTCGTGTACTTTAGGATATTCTTGATCATTGTCCAAAGTGTTCCTTGCCGGATTACTTTGGTACCTTCCTACCAAACTTACGGCAAGGTTTACATCAGGTCCTGCACACAGCAAAGATGGCATACATAATAGATCCTATGGCTGAAGCATAGGGATGACACTCATCTCTTCTTTATCTTTTGCCGTGGTCGGGCATTGAGCTGAGCTCAATCTCACACCTTGCAATACATGTGCAAGAACCCTTTCTTGGACTGATCCATTTTGAATTTCTTCAAAATCTTATCAAGGTATGTGCTTTGTGAAAGACCTATGAGGCGCCTCGATCTATCTCTATAGATCTTGATGCCTAATATATAAGCAGCTTCTCCAAGATCCTTCATTGAAAAACTTTTATTCAAGTAGGCCTTAATGCTGTCCAAGAGTTCTATATCATTTCCCATCAAAAGTATGTCATCTACATATAATATGAGAAATGCTTCTGAGCTCCCACTCACTTTCTTGTAAACGCAGGCTTCTCCATAAGTCTCAAGATAAACCCAAACGCTTTGATCATCTCATCAAAGCGAATGTTCCAACTCCGAGATGCTTGCACCAGCCCATAAATGGAACGCCGGAGCTTGCATACTTTGTCAAGATTCTTAGGATCGACAAAACCTTCCGGCTGCATCATATACAGCTCTTCCTTAAGATATCCGTTAAGGAACGCTGTTTTGACGCCCATCTGCCATATCTCATAATCATAGTATGCAGCAATTGCTAACATGATTCGGACGGACTTAAGCTTCGCCACGGGTGAGAAAGTCTCATCGTAGTCAATTCCTTGAACTTGCCGATAACCCTTAGCGACAAGACGAGCTTTATAGATGGAGACATTACCATCCGCGTCCGACTTCCTCTTAAAGATCCATAAAAATACTATCGCTCGCCGATCATCGGGCAAGTCTCAAAAAGTCCATACTTTGTTTTCATACATGGATCCTATCTCGGATTTCATGGCTTCGAGCCATTTATTGGAATCGGCCCGCCATTGCTTCTTCATAGTTCGAAGGTTCACCGTTGTTCAACAACATGATTTCCGGTGACAGGTTGCCGCACCACTGTGCGGAACGTGTCCTAGTGGACCCACGAAGTTCAAGAGCAACTTGATCCGAAGTACCTTGATCATCATCATTGATTTCCTCTTCAGTTGGTGTGGGCATTACAGAACATTTTCCCGAGCTGCACCACTATCCCGCTCAAGAGGTAGTACTTCATCGAAGTTCTACTTTCCTCCCACTTACTCCTTTCGAGAGAAACTCCCTTTCCGTAAAGGTTCCGTTCTCGGCAACAAAGATCTTGCCTTCGGATCTAAGGTAGAAGGTATACCCAAGGGTTTCCTTAGGGTATCCTATGAAGACGCATTTTTCCGACTTGGGTTCGAGCTTTTCAGTTGAAGATTCTTGACATAAGCATCGTGATCCCCAAACTTTTAGAAACGACAGCTTAGGTTTCTTCCCAAACCATAATCCATACGGTGTCGTCTCAACGGATTTAGACGGTGCCCTATTTAAAGTGAATGTAGCTGTCTCTAGAGCGTATCCCCAAAAAGATAGCGGTAAATCGGTAAGAGACATCATAGATCGCACCATATCCAATAGAGTGGGATTACGACGTTCGACACACCGTTATGTACCGAGGTGTTCCAGCGGCGTGAGTTGTGAAACGATTCCACATTTTCTTAAGTGTGTGCCAAATTCGTGACTTAAATATTCTCCTCCACGATCTGATCGTAAGAATTTTATCTTTCGGTCACGTTGATTCTCTACCTCATTCTGAAATTCTTTGAACTTTTCAAAGGTCTCAGACTTGTGTTTCATCAAGTAGACATACCCATATCTACTCAAGTCATCTATGAGATGAGAACATAACGATATCCTCCGCGAGCTTCAACACTCATTGGACCACACACATCGGTATGTATGATTTCCAATAAGTTGGTTGCTCGCTCCATTGTTCCGGAGAACGGAGTCTTGGTCATCTTGCCCATGAGGCATGGTTCGCATGTGTCAAATGATTCATAATCTAGAGACTCCGAAGTCCATCGGCATGGAGCTTCTTCATGCGCTTGACACCAATGTGACCAAGGCGGCAAAGGCCACAAGTATGTGGGACTATCGTTATCAACTTTACATCTTTTGGTATTCACACTATGAACATGTGTAACATTACGCTCGAGATTCACTAAGAATAAACCATTGACTATCGGAGCATGACCATAAAAATTTCTCTCATATAAATAGAACAACCATTATTCTCGGATTTAAATGAGTAGCCATCTCATATTAAACGAGATCCGTATACAATGTTCATGCTCAAACTTGGCACCAAATAGCAATTATTAAGGTTTATAACTAATCCCGTAGGTAAATGTAGAGGTAGCATGCCGACGGCGATCACATCGACTGGAACCATTCCCGACGCCAAGATCGTCACCTCGCCCTTCGCCAGCCTCCTCTTATTCCGCAGCCTCTGCTAGAGTTACAAATATGAGCAACGGCACCGTATCAAATACCTGTGAGTTACTACGATAATCGGTAAGGTACACATCAATTACATGTATATCAAATATACCTTTAGTGTTGCCGCCTTCTTATCCGCTAAGTATTTGGGGCAGTTCCGCTTCCAAAGGACTCCTTCCCTTGCAATAAAAGCACTCGGCCTCGTGCTTGGGTCCATTCTTTGACTTCTTCTTCTTCCCTAACTTGCTTACCGGGCGCTGCAACCTCTTTGTCATTCTTCTTGAAGTTCTTCCGCCCTTGCCCTTCTTGAACTTAGTGGTCTTATTGACCATCAACACTTGATGTTCTTTCTTGATTTCAACCTCTCCGCTGACTTCAAAGATTGAGAATACTTCAGAATGGTCTTCTCCATCCCCTCGTGATATTGTAGTTCATCACAAAGCTCTTGTAGCTTGGTGGGAGCGATCAAGGATTCTGTCAATGACCGCCTCGTCGGGAGGTTTATGTCCAAATTTGGGACAAAGGTGATGCAACCTGCATATTTTGAGTATGTGCTCACCGACGTAACTGTTTTCCTCCATCTTACAACTATAGAACTTGTCGGAGAATTGATATCTCTGGTCCCGGGTATGAGCCTGATAAACCTGTTTCAGCTCCTCTAACATCTCGTATGCTCCGTGTTGCTCTAAACGCTTTTGGAGGCCCGGTTCTAGGCTGTAAAGCCCGCCGCACCGAACGAGGGAGTAATCATCAAGACGAGACTGCCAAGCGCTCATAACGCCTTTGGTTCTATGGGATGGGTGCTTCACCTAGCGGTCCTTCTAGGACATATTGTTTCTTGGCAGCTATGAGGATGATCCTCGTGTTCCGCATCTAAAATCCGTATAGTTGCTGCCATCATCTTCAAATTGGTTTTCTCTAGGAACGCGTTGAAGTTCATGGTGACATGAGCGTTGGCCATTTGATCTACAAGACATATTATAAAGATTTTAGACTATTGTTCATGATAATAAAGTTCATCTAATCAAATTATTAATGAACTCCCACTTAGATTAGACATCCCTCTAGTCATCTAAGTGTTACACGATCCGAGTCGACTAGGCCGTGTCCGATCAACACGTGAGACGGACTAGTCATCGTCGGTGAACATTCTCATGTTGATCGTATCTTCCATACGACTCGTGTTCGACCTTTTCGGTCTCCGTGTTCCGAGGCCATGTCCGTACATGCTAGGCTCGCCAAGTTAACCCTAAGTGTTTCGCGTGTGTAAATCTGTCTTACACCGTTGTATGTGAACGTAAGAATCCATCACACCGATCAACACGTGGTGCTTAGAAGCTTACTTAACCTGTAGCAACGGTGCATGCTAGGGGAGAACACTTCTTGAAATTGTTCTAAGGGATCATCTTATTTACTACCGTCGCGATCTAAGTAAACAAGATGCATAATCATAATAAACATCACATGTAATTATAAAGTAGTGACATGATATGGCCAATATCATATAGCTCCTTGATCTTCATCTTCGGGCTCCATGATCATCCTCGTCACCGGCATGACACCATGATCTCCATCATCATGATCTCCATCATCGTGTCTTCATGAAGTTGTCACGCCAACGACTACTTCTACTTCTATGGCTAACGCGTTTAGCAATAAAGTAAAGTGAGTTACATGGCGCTCTTCAATGACACGCAGTCATACAAAATAAAGACAACTCCTATGGCTCCCGCCGGTTGTCATACTCATCGACATGCAAGTCGTGATTCCTATTACAAGAACATGATCTCATACATCACAATATATCATCATTCATCACAACTTGGCCATATCACGTCACACGACAATTGCTTTGCAAAAACAAGTTAGACGCCCTCTAATTGTTGTTGCATCTTTTACGTGGCTGCAATTGGGTTCTAGCAAGAACGTTTTCTTACCTAATTTAATAACCACAACGTGATCTTGTCAACTTCTATTTACCCTTCATAAGGACCTCGTTTCATCGAATCCGCTCCAACTAAAGTAGGAGAGACAGACACCGCCACCACCTTATGCAACTAGTGCATGTTAGTCGGTGGAACCGGTCTCACGTAAGAGTACGTGTAAGGTTGGTCCGGGCCGCTTCATCCCACAATACCGCCGGAAGCAAGAAACGACTAGTAACGGCAAGTAAGTTGACAAGATCCACGCCCACAACAAAATTGTGTTCTACTGCGTGCAAAGAGAACTACGACAGACCTAGCTCATGATGCCACCTTGTTGGTGAACGTTGCAGAAAATTAAATTTTTCCTACGGTTTCACCAAGATCTATCTATGAGTTCATCTAAGCAACGAGTCAAGAGAGAGAGTTTGCATCTACATACCACTTGTAGATCGAGTACTAGGCGTTCGAGGGAGTGGTGATGATGATGACGCTCCCGACGTGATTCCGATCACCGATGAGCAAAGTGCTGAAAGGACAGACCTCCGTGTTCAACACACGTGCAGGGACGATGGCGTCTCCTCCGTCTTGATCCAGCAAGGGAGAAGGAGAGGTTGAGGAAGACAACTCCAATGGCAGCACGACGGCGTGGTGCAATTGGTGCAGAAGTTCTCCGACAGGGCTTCGCCAAGCACACACGGAGAAAGAGAGGAGTTGGGGAGGGGAGGGGCTGCGCCTTCAATGGTGTATGGAGCCCTCCCCCCCACCCCTCTATTTATAGGAGGAGAGGGCAAGGGGGGCTGCCATCTAGGGAACCCTAGATGGGGCGGCGGCCAAAGGGAGGAGGGAGGGTGGCTTGCCCCCAAGCCAGGGGGCGCCCGCTTTTTTTTCTTCTTAGGGTTTCCTCCCTTGCCCTAGTCAAGCATGGGCCTAAGGGGAGGTGCGCCAGCCCACCAGGGCTGGCTCCCTCTCCCACTTAGCCCATGTGGCCCTCCTTGGACCTCCGGAAGCCTCCGGTGGCCCCGGTACTTTACCGGTATGCCCTCAAATTTTCCTGAGTCCGCTTAACCACTTTCCATATATAAATCTTTACCTCCCACCATTCCGAACTCCTCGTGACGTCCGGGATCT
This sequence comes from Aegilops bicornis, assembly GCA_021605145.1. Classification (NCBI taxonomy): domain Eukaryota; kingdom Viridiplantae; phylum Streptophyta; class Magnoliopsida; order Poales; family Poaceae; genus Aegilops; species Aegilops bicornis. The sequence goes on from JAHIAL010000138.1 coordinate 553,158, forward strand.
CATCCGGACTCCGATCAACATTCGTAATCACATACTTGTCTTCCTAATAACCCTAGCGTCCACCGAACCTTAAGTGTGTAGACCCTACGGGTTCGGGAGACATGCGCATATGACCGAGACTACCTCAAGTCAATAACCAACAGCTGGATCTGGATACCCATGTTGGCTCCCACATGCTCCTCGATGTTGTCATCGGATGAACCCACGATGTCAAGGGTTCAAGCAACCCCGTATTCTATTCCCTTTGTCCAACGGTATGTTACTTGCCCGAGACTCGATCGTCGGTATCCCAATACCTCGCTTAGTCTCAAGCACGGCAAGTCACTTTACTCGCATCAAGAATGCATGATCCCGTGACCGGACACTTGATCACTTTGAGCTCATTATGATGATGCATTACCGAGTGGGCCCAGTGAAACCTCTCCGCAATACGGAGTGACAAATCCCGATCTCGATCCGTGTCAACCCAATGGTCACTTTCGGAGATACCGTAGTGCACCTTTATAGTCACCCAGCACGCTGTGACGTTTGATACACCCAAAGCACTCCTACGGTATCCGGAATTGCACGATCTCATGGTCTAAGGAAGAGATACTTGACATTGGAAAAGCTCTAGCAAAACGAACTACACGATCTTGTGCTATGCTTAGGATTGTCTTGTCCATCACGTCATTCTCCTAATGACGTGATCCCGCTTGTCAATGACATCCGATGTCCATAGTCGAAACCATGACTATCCGTTGACCAACGAGCTAGTCAACTAGAGGCTTACTAGGGACGTATTGTAGTCTATGTATTCACACGTGTATTACGATTTCCGGATAATACAGTTATAGCATGAATAAAAGACAATCATCATGAACAAGGAAATATAATAATAATGCTTTTATTATTGCCTCTAGGGCATATTTCCAACAACCATAGGCTAGCTTCTAGGGTTTAGCCTCTCTGATCTCGTGGTAGATCTACTCTTGTACTACCCATATCATCAATATTAATCAAGCAGGAGTAGGGTTTTACCTCCATCGAGAGGGCCCGAACCTGGGTAAAAACATCGTGTCCCTTGTCTTCTGTTACCATCCGCCTAGACGCACAGTTCGAGACCCCCTACCCGAGATCCACCGGTTTTGACACCGACAGGTACTATCTAGCAGATGGTATATATCCTCCTTGGTGCATATTTGTCAAGAGCATTAAAGAACCCAAAACAAAAAAACAATGTGAATTTGTAAGGGTGCAAGAGGCAGCCCGAAAAGACATTGAAAAAGCATTCGGTGTTTTGCAATCTAGGTTTGCCATTGTCCGAGGTCCTGCTCGTTTTTTAGATAAGAAAACCCTGAAGAACATCATAACTTGCTGTGTTATCCTGCACAATATGATTCTTGAAGATGAGAGAGGAATGGACTTAGAATTCTTTTACGATAATGTGGGTAGCCGTGTCAAACCAGCTAGAGACCCAAACCTCATTAGAGCTTTTCTTCAGACATACAAGGAGATTCAAAATGCGGACACACACTTTCAACTTCAGGAAGATCTCATTGAGCACCATTGGCAAAGGGCTGGACAGTGAGTAATTTTTGTACTCATTTGTATTTGTATTCATGACAAGTTTTGTATTGCATTATTTTTAGTTTGCTACGGTGATATGAATAATTATTTGTAATGTCGGATGATTCTTGTTTTATGTTTGATTTAAATAATTCAGTTTGATTTTGATTTGTGAATTAAGTTGGATATGAGATTTGCGGGCTGATGATTTGCGGGGATGCAGCGGCGCAAATAGCGTAATCAGATAGTCGACCGTAAAAAAGCATATTCCATGAATATACTTTTTTTTACGGGTCCGCTTGGGGGTTCAGACTGTGCTACATACATGAAGGCCATAAAAGCTGTTTTACGAACTGCATACGCTGCTTTTGCGGGCCAGCGTTTTGCGGGGTCTGCTAGAGTTGCTCTTAGCTTCGGCATTCATGTCCGTAGGAGAGCGTAGATACATCCTGTCATACTACCTCCATCCGGATTTATTAGTCTTCCTTGTATTTTGTGCCAGCTTTTGACCATATATATAAATGAAAATATATAAAATATATGATACAGAAAGTACACCATTGGATTTGAATTTGAAAGAACTTTTCAACAATATAATTTTTGTGACATATAGTTTACAATTTATTAGTTAAATTTACAGGTCAAATTTTAGCACGAAATAAGATGGGGCCTAATACTCCCTCCGTCTCTATATAATAATGCTCTTATATTATACTCTCCATTCCAAAATTTAGTGCGCTGCTTTTGCACAAAGTTTGGTCATAAATTTAACCAACGAGATCGATCGTGACGGAGTAAAAATTATATCGCTGAATTCATATCGAAATAGCGAATGCAGTGGTATATTTTTTGCTCCCGCCGTTGTTGGTCTCCTTGGTAAAATTTATGGTCAAACTTATATCTCAAAAAGCGCGGGCACACTACATTGTGAAATAAAAGAAGTAGGATGGAGGGAGTGCGCACTATTCGTGGTTTTAAATGAATAAGAAACCAGCACGAACGAATTTACACATGACAAACCGCTGATCAGTGGCATCTATACCCTGAATTACCGATATACATATGATCTGGCAACCTTTTTTTAACCTGGCAAAATATTGGCCATTTTATTTAATCAACCAAAAGTGTATTTCACACTTAAACAAATAAGATGGTTAGGAGTACAATGGTATCCCAAGCCATCAAAGTTTAAGTTCTAAACTTGACATTGATGCTCGCATTTTTTGGGTATATTCCAGGCCTTGCGAAGATGTGTGTTCAGACGGACGATACATTTTGGTCGACTACAGATGCGTTTTGTGGTGAGTGGTTTCTAAATCAATCTCAAGATGATGTGCCGGCTCAGTCTCTCAGAGGTGCTCGTAGGGATACTGTGTGTGTGCGCATTCATAGGGAATGATGTATCTTTCGTGTATGTGGCGACTTTGATTGCACTGTATTAAAAAAATAAAGAATGGATAACTAACAAGGTTATAACACACATAGCGCAGCCACCCTGGCTACAAACAGGGACCCCCCCCCCCGCAACACACACAGAGTTGTGTGAAACATTGCTGAGGTTGCCTAGAAGCGTCATGGTCATCACATGTCGCCTCGAATTAGAGTCTGTGGACGGTTATCAATGACACGACCCAATAAAAGCTACATACTAACCACACACCAGCCTCTGGCGAAAAGTTGGCCAAATGCGCCAATGAAGAGACATCCGCAATTCTGATCGGTGAGGAGCTTGGGGGGGGGGGGGGGGGGGCACATTGGTTGTTGCATAACCATAATTTACGATATTATTGCCCCACTGACTTTAATTAATGTGATCAAGGAAGCCATATAGATCCCGTGAACATGTCGGAGATCGAGCCAGTTACCAAGACCATGACGTGACCCATCCCAACACACACACGAGCAAGCCATAATTTGCAAGTTGGCTATTACCAACCAGTTCCATAACGAATCCTTCAAGAAGGGCAATCAACAAAAATGTCACCATCACCCGAACGGGGCGGACCTCTAGCAAAGGAAAGGAGGCGACAACACAACAATGTGCCCAAAATGTACACGATGCCTAGGTGTCTTTCAACCAGTCGGAATAGGGTTTTAATCCATAGCTGCCACATCCCAGTCCACTCCATGCCTAAGGAAATGACTAACAACCCGCCTACCCGCCACAACCGCCACCTTCAAACTAGATCTGAAAGAGGAAAAAGGAACTAATTAGAAACCCTAGCTTCTAGGTAATCATGTCCATCAACAAAAAAAGAACAAAACAGAAACCCTAGCTTCTATCAGAGAGACATGTCTGAAGGGATGAGAAGGTGAAGAAGAACCACCCACCTACCCCCCCATGAGGCGAGAAGCGTAAGATAGACGAAATTGGGTGGGGGGGCATAGGAGACACACGAACGAGGAAGAGGAGGAAACAAAGGTCAAAGGTAGTCGAACCGGTCGGCATCTTCCTATACAAAACCAGACAAAAATGGCCAGACCAATTATGGGTGAAGGATGTGCGGCGTCCCGACAATCTGATGCAATATAAGGTTTGTCCCAAGAAAAAGAAAGACGGCAGGACAAGGAAAAGGCCTAAGATTGGCTCATGTCCTAGCTCTCCCGCAGACAGATATAGAGCCCAACGAAGTTCCCACATACAGAAAAGAGCCCAACAAAGCAAGAGAAGAAATAGAAATAGTACATTATAGAGTTGCACAAATTACCTGTATGATATATTACTATGCTTGGACAAGAAAAAACTTAAATAAACGTGACCGAAGTCGCTGGATCGTCTGCACTCTGATGAGCCACAACGATCTGCCTCATTTCTATGTTTTTTTGCAGGCAATATTAAGAGCTTTATTCAAATGTAAAAGCATTACATTGGATCATCGACGAAGCTACTCACCAGAATGCTAGGAGTTTCTTCTAGCCAGCTTTCTGTCACAGTCAGTGTGCAAGCACGTCTTACACACAAATGAGTTGGATAGTTGGCTGACCGAAGTACATGCTGAATATCAAAAGAAATAAAATTACAAGCTAGCTCTCCTGTTTCAGAAAACAAGGGTGCCACAACTGAAAAAGAATTGCGGTGTACTTTGCTATCTCTCTACGGCTGGTGTGGCTCCATACGTAGTACTCCCTCCGTAAACTAATATAAGAGTGTTTAGATTACTATTTTATTGATCTAAACGCTTTTATATTAGTTTACAAAGCGAATACGTAGGAGACATGTACGTACGCGAACTAGCTACACCATCCGTTGCCGCACTAGGAAATGGTCCCGACACGATACGACACGACAGGCAATCTATCCCGGGCTGTTTGTTTGTTTTGTTTGTACACTGAACAAGGATGCATGTGCCAAGGGATGAATACAAGACGCATGCACTACGTACCGTGTTCCTCTTGTACACTCTGCTCTAGCTAGTGCATGCATGCGTGCATGGAGGCTCCGTGAGACATTTCTTCCGGCGCGGACGTAGAGGCACTCGTCGCGTATGTTGCTCCCTAGAAGACATGGAAAGTTGTCAACCTCGTACGACACACTTTGGCGCTATACGGATGCCGTGACCGTTGAGGAGTCGATAGCCGCAGGCGGCTACGTGCGGCAGAGCGGGCAGCTGGGTCGCCGCCGCAGCCATTCGTCGACGCACGGCTGGTGGAACGCGTGCCGGCACCACGGCAGCCACCGGAGCTCGTCGCCGTCTGCGTACTCGGCCAGCCACACGGCGCACGTCGTGTCGCGCGTGTCTCCCAGCGCCTGGCCATCTTCGACCGTCGCGGCGGCAGCAGCCACCTGGCTCTGGCCTTCGCCCGGTCGGCTCGCAGCCGACGCGTACACCGCGGTCGGGTACGCGGCCAGGACGGCCTCGTCGATCCCGCACGGCGACCGCCCCAGGCCGAGCTCGAGGTCGACGACGCTCCGCTGTGACGGCGACGGCGACGCGCGGTGCGCCTGGCGACGGTTGGAGCAGAGGACGACGGTGGAGAGGGAGACGCCAAGAAGCGCGGCCACGAAAGCGCCGATCAGCACCACGGCGGAGCCGGGCATGGTGGTAGCTGGCAGCAATATCGTAGTAGTACAACGGAACCTGTCGGGCCGTGCCAATATGTGTGCTCTTGGTTTGTCCGTGCGTGCGTCGAGCTGCTGGCCACGTCACGGTCGATATCAAATCAGAACACTGGCATCAGCCCCGTACATATATATACTCACTGCCAAGGAATTCTATAGTCCGGTCCAAATCCAAATTAATGCGGCAGTCGTAATTAGGCATCACGCACGTTTGACCACCGCGTAGCTTTGCCAGGAAAAAGAACCTGCAGATAGTCTAGTACTCCTACTAGCTGTTTTGCGGGGTTCATGTGTTGAAAGAGGCTTTCCGAGCATTCGTAACCCGTTGGCTAGCTGCGCCCTGCTTGGAGACTCTGGAATTTGGAACTTGTTAGAGCATCTACGGCCGCAATAAGCAAATCTCGTCCCTCAAATGTCCTGTGAGGTTCTCTCTACTAATTCAATCAATTGCCGTGAATTCGGTTACAAGCTCGAGATACAGAAGGAATAGATAGAGATTACAGAAGGGGGAGGAGGAAGATGAAGCCAAGCCTCGGCCGAAGTCGCCGTCCTGATCCAAGCCAAGTTAGCGCGGCTTGTCTCCTCTCAGAGTATATGTAGTCCACGACTCCTTCATGGGCTCAGTAGTGGCTGAGAGCCCAGGAAGGCCCAAGGAGGCCCGGGTTGCTGACACGTCCGCGGACACGCCTGAACAGCGATCGGGCGTGTCCGTTTTGACCCTTCGTATTTTGTGTCAAATAACCACGCACCTCAAATATTTCTCCCTACCTCAAGGCATCTCGATAAACATACTGTGTGCGACCTCGCTAGAGCACGTAACAACCATGGTGGCGAGCTCCGGCGCTGATCCTCACGGGCGCGCGAGCTCCGACGCTCCGCGGGCACATGCTCGAGCGCACACGCAGCGGCTGTGCACGCAAGCCACCGGATGTTGCCAGCGGCTTGCGGCTAACTAGCTAGCTAGCATGCGGGCCGGGCTGCACGCACCGGACGCGGCCAGCGGCTCGCAGCTAGCTAGCTGGCTAGCATGCGGCGACCAGGGGTGTGAGCTGCACACACCGGACGTGGCCAGGACGCGAGCAGCGGTGGGCACGCGGCAGCCAGCGGGCACGCAGCGGCTAGGACGCGAGCAGCGGCACGCGGGCGGCCGGCGGGCACACAGCGGCTAGGACACGGCGGCAAGGTAGGACACGAGCAGCGGCGGGCACACGGGCGGCTAGGACGCCGACAGCTAGGACGCGAGCAGCGGCGGGCACGTGGGCGGCCGGCGGGCAGCGCGCACCTGGCGGCTAGGACGCAGGCGGCCAGCCAGGACGCGAGCAACGGCGCGCACCCAGCTGCTAGGACGCGCGCGGTTGGCGGGCACAAGGTGGCTAGGACGCGGGCGGCCAGCGGGCATGCCACGGCTAGGACGCGGGCCGCCAACAGAGAGATGAGAGAGAGGAACGAGTGTGTGGCTGCATGTGGGACCACGTGGAAGGGCTGTGACATGGAGTGGGGTGCCCGGCCGTGACTGGGCTTGACCAGGCAGCCTATCATCCTCATTTTTAAGACCGTTTTGAGGTATCCGGTTAATCTGGACGTATAGGGACAAAATGAAGGGTCTGATTAATTTTTTTTAACTGAACATACATTTTAGACGTTTAGGAAGGAAATAGGATCCAACTGTAGATGCCTTTAGCAGCACTAGTCTCTGTGTCATGTCGTTGAATGAAACGGACCTGGAGCAAAATTTTAGTGGTCAGAAGCGAAAATGCTATATCCACGGGATCGTCCTTGCGTAGCATCAAGGAAGGTAGCATCCGCCGATGAGCTCCTTCCTCCTCAAGGCTCAAGCTGCAGTCCGCGACGAGATCCCTACAAAAATCGTAACTTTTTCTCTTTCTCTATATGTAACCCGTACGCGCTGACGTGGTGTACTAAGGGGCAGAGGGACAACCATTTGCATGCACAAACTGTTAGATGAAGCTAAAAGGAAAGTTTGTGCGAAACAACATGATCCCTTGATGAAAAATTGGTTGGACATTCAGAATTTAGTCGAATTTGAGATATTGTTGTGCTAGACTTAATTTGCATACTATGGTTGATTTGTGCTATTTTCTATCTGAACTTTGATGAATACCGGTCGCCTTGCATGAATTTCGTCCGGTTGCTTTAAATGCGGGTAAAAATGTATGTTGCTAGCGCTGGATGACGTCTCCCGTATTTGCGTCCGCGGACCGGTCCCTGTCCACAGGGCCGAACCTACGTGTGAGGCTGTGGGGCAGCTGCCCCACTCAAATTTTCCTTCCACTTGTAATTGGTATCATGTATACCACATATGCCCCCACTCAGTTTATTACCAAGCCCCCACTCAACTAAGCTTCTTGTGTATCTCTAGAAGCATCATGTTAGTCTAAGCTTTGAAGAAGCAACCCAAAACCAATAGAGTTGATGTATCCTACACACGTGCTTGATCATCCATCCAATTAACTAGATCCTAGTGGCCAGATTTCATATACACACGTCGACCACCGCGTGTGACGAAATCACGGAAGTTTGGCCTTGTTGCTTATGCAGTCGCACAGACCGTGCAGCCTCCCAGCAATAGTTGTAATATGGTGTGTTTTGGCCTTTTACTTTTTGTGCACGGATTATGTTTTGCATTTATCATGTAAATATGTTGTGAACAAGCTGTGTTGTGTATTGCCAAAACTTTGTCCTTTTATCATCAGGGCTGGATAGGGGTCAAGTGACTGAATTTACAATTTTAGCAGGTCACTCTTTTTTTTACAAGCAGGCACATCTAAAGCTAGCTTTCTTGGACTTGATGAAATCTTTCGCCGAGATCAAAATACGCACGCATACAACAAAACACGACTGACTAATATCTAGCCGATTGACTCACAATATAGGCACACACACCAATCGTGACTTGATTGGTGGCAACCGGTAATGTTCTTCTATTGATCTCTCATGGTTACCCATATTACAAAGGGGTAGGGTGTGTGCTTCCCTACTTATACACATAGAAGCACAAGACCAAACCTACTCATGTGAAATCCCTCGACGTCAAGATTAGGTCGACATCACATATGTACTAGCCGGCGGCCACTGTCTTGAGTTCTTATGATTGCGTGCATGCTTCAAACGTCTTCCTTGGCTTAGAGTACAAGTTAGCTAGCTATAATAGTATATTTTGTTGAACAGAACTTGAAAGCTACACACAGGTGTTGGGAACTCATAGATATCTTCTTTGTGTTAGTTTTGATTAATCGGTCCAATAAAACTTTATTATGGTACGAGGTTTGTGTATATATACGAAGTTAGAGTTCAATTAAGCTTCACATAGGATGATGTACAAAGACATAGGTAGGCCTATAATATGTGTAGTTTTCTATACGAAGAGAATGGAATAGAAAAAAATGAAGTTTTCTAAGAATACTAATAAATTAGTGTAAAAGGAAAATGAAAATTTACACACAACACAATTTTTTATATAATATGCAGAATAAGCATATAATAGTGCAATTGTCGTAGAAAAGGTCTCTCTTAATAAGGGTTTAATTAGTGGAATTGATATAGGGGGTCCGCTCCTATGGGAAAATATCTAGTGCTACCAATCTTTAGGTGCTACTGTGATATAAGATTTTGGGCTGTCGGATTCTTAGATCAGACGGCTCTCAACAACTCTGCAACGTTGCCCATCTCAACTTTTTCCATGGGTGCCTCTGCATAATGGAAATTGAGTCATGCCCATATTTTAGTCAGTATGGATGCTTGACTTGTTGGTTCATGAATATGATAATGCATTCTTGCCCCTTTTTTTGTTGGGTCCGCCCTTGCCTGTCAAAAAAAATTACGGTTGTTATTGAAGATGCTCTTAGAATTTCATACGGTGCATTGTACGTACATGAATAAATATGAGCCAAGGGATGAATACAAATGTGTGGTCCATTAGACACACACACTACCGTGTTCCTCTTCTACACTCTGCCCTACCTAGTGCATGCATGCATGGAGCGAATGTTGCTCCCTAGGAGAAATGGAAAGTTCACGACCTCGTACGACACATTTTGGCGACGCCGTGACCGTTCAAGAGTCCATAGCCGCAGGCGGCTATGGTGGGGTGCACGTGCTAGGCGGCGACGTGCGGCAGAGCGGGCAGCTCGGCCGCCGCCGCAGCCATTCGTCAACGCACGGCCGGTGGAACGCGTGCCGGCACCCCGGTAGCCACCGGAGCTCGTCGCCATCTGCGTACTCGGCCAGGCACACCGCGCACGTTGTGTGCTTTTCACCCGGCGGCTGGCCACCATCGGCCGACGAGGTGACCGCAGCAGCTATCTTGCCTTCGTCCCGTCGGCTCGCCGCCGAGGAGTACACCGTGGTCGGGTACGCGGCCAGGACGGCCTCGTCGATCCCACACGGCCGCCCCAGGCCGAGCTCCACATCGACGACGCTCCGCTGAGATGGCGACGGCGACGCACGGTTCGCGCGCCGGTTGGAGCAGAGGAAGGTGAAGAAGGAGACGACGATGAGCGCGGCCATGGAGGCGCCGATCAGCAGCACGGTGGAGCCGGGCATGGTGGTCTCTCTCTCGCGGCAATATCCAACCGCAAGCCGTCCGGTCGTGCCACTCTAAGGTCTCAATATATTGTCCGTGGGTGCGTCGAGCTGCCGGCGACGTCACGGGTCGAGATCAAATCAGATCTCTGGCATCAGCCTTCGGACGTGCATATATATACTCAGTGAGAACGAATAAGCCCGGTCCAAATCCAAGTCAACGCGCTACTAGCTCATTGGCAAGCCAATTAGACATCACGTTTGAATGTTATGTAATTACCGGCTGTTCCTCGTCAAAGTATACTCTTTTAACGATTGCTTGTTGCACGCGTCAATGGTTCACGTGCCAGTAGTATAATACTCCGTGTACTTATACGACCACCGTGTAACTTTGCCAGGAGAAAAGAGCCTGCAGATTGGCCTAGTACTAAGCTGTTTTGCGGGGTTCATGCGTTTAGGCTGAAAGAATGAGGCTTAATTTCAGACCTGTTCGTAAATCGTAACCCGTTGGCTAGCTGCGCCTGCTTGGAGACTCTGGAATTTGTTAGTATACTACTCTGTGTGGTCTCGTGAAATGAAACCGGGACCGGGAGCAAAATTTCAGCGGTCAAGGGGTTGCCCTGGCTTAATTTGTGTTGGCTAATGAACACCGTACACTTGTATCTCGTCGATTACCCCTAAGCAACATTCGACTGTTTCTTTCTTTCATTTGGTGCACTCACTTTTCTGCCTGCACGAACTGTTACCAAGATTCGGGCGCTCATTTGGTGCTGAGAGCATCAACAACCACGATGGGATACCGCAAAAAAAAAAGAAAAAAACCCGATGGGCAAATCCGGCCCCTCAAACGTCCGTGGACTCGGGCGCGTCGTCGGACACTGCAATCTACAACCGAACAGCTCAATTATCATATCTTAAATTCATGCAACTACGTCGATGCACACATATCATCCGGCTACTCTATCACTACACTAAGCAATGTCATCGGACTACCAAAATTAGGCATGTTTGGCTATGGCGGAGGTCATCTGCGGCTGCCCTTGCCCTCACCGGCGCCCTTTGTCGTCCTTCTCATGGAAGTACCGGTCGAAGACCTTGATGAGGATCGAGCGGATCTAATAAATCGTCACGGGCGATCATCGTTGTCGTTGTCCTCGCCGGTGGCGATCCGAATAGCGCGGATCAGCCCGACCATGCTCTCGAGCGAGGGCACGCGTGTTCCTCCGCTACCGCTACTCATAGTCTACGCCCAACCGGGTCATGGGAAGGAGAGATTTTACGGCTGCCGACACCCGATGATCCAGCCCAGAGGACCCGGAAGGCTCGTTGAGCCGACACAATGGTGTCGTGCGGAACATATATCCGTCTGTCGGCTGGGCGTTGTCCTCTCGGGAGCGGCAGAGTGCAATGCGACTGCCAATGCCTCCTCCAACCCGCACGGGATGACATCTCAGTCGACGGATCCGAACTGGACGCAGTCAGATCCGGTGCCCGCCATGCCGAAGACGGTTGAAAACCGCCGGAGGTGAGCTCGGGTGGATGAGGGAGTGGAGAGGAAAGGAGTGTGAAGCGACTAGGGTTTGGTCCAATGTAATGATGAGGACGAATATATGTGGGGTCGGTGGGCTAGCGGGCAGGTGGTCCGACGTGGTGGACGCGCCTGGGCGCCTCATGTCTGCCCCATATTTGGCCTGTATATGAGGGGTGCCGGTCAGCCCTGACGTTTGAGGCCCGTTGAGGCGCCCGTTGAGGTCCATAAAGAATCTCCGTGAAGTTTCGTTGCATTTGGACTCCGTTTGGTATTGATTTCCTGCTATGTAAAAAACATGCAGAAAACAACAACTAGCACTTGGCACTATGTCAATAGGTTAGTATTAAAAAATGATATAAAATGACTAAAATAATTATAAAACATTCAAGATTGATAATACAACAGCATGGAACAATAAAAAATTATAGATACGTTGGAGACGTATCAGGGGGCACCGCCCCCTCCCCTTGTCCAATTCGGATTCCTCCCTTAGGGGGGGGCACCCCTTGTGGGCTGGCTTGCCTCCCTCATATGGCCCATATGGCCCATATGGCCCATAACTTCCCCCGGGAGGTTCCGGTAACCCCCTCCTGGTACTCCGATACGTACCCGATACATTCCGAAACATTTCCGGTGTCCGAATACTATCGTCCAATATATCAATCTTTACCTGTTGGCCGTTTTGAGACTCCTCATCATGACTGTGATCTCATTCGGGACTCCGAACAACATTCGGTCACCAAATCACATAACTCATATAATACAAAATCGTCATCGAACGTTAGCGTGCGGACCCTACGGTTCGAGAACTATGTAGACATGACCGAGACACCTCTTTGTTCAATAACCAACATCGGAACCTGGATGCTCATATTGGTTCCCACATATTCTACGAAGATCTTTATCGGTCGTACCGTAATGACAACATACGTTATTCCCTTTATCATCGGTATGTTACTTGCCCGAGATTCGATCGTCGGTATCTTCATACCTAGTTCAATCTCGTTACCGGCAAGTCTCTTTACTCGTTCCGTAATACATCATCCCATAACTAACTCATTAGTAACATTGCTTGCAAGGCTTATTATGATGTGTATTACCGAGAGGGCCCAGAGATACCTCACCGATACTCGGAGTGACAAATCATAATCTCGATCTATGCCAACCCAACAAACACCTTCAGAGATACCTGTGAGCATCTTTACAATCACCCAGTTACGTTGTGACGTTTGATAGCACACAAGGTATTCCTCCGGTATCCGGGAGTTGCATAATCTTATAGTCAAAGGAATATGTATATGACATGAAGAAGCTATAGCAATAAAACTGAACGATCAACATGCTAAGCTAACGGATGGGTCTTGTCCATCACATCATTCTCCTAATGATGTGATCCCGTTCATAAAATGACAACACATGTCTATGGTTAGGAACCTTAACCATCTTTGATTAACGAGCTAGTCTAGTGAAGGTTTACTAGTGACACGGTGTTTTGTCTATGTATCCACACATGTATTAAGTTTCTAGTTAATACAATTCTAGATGAATAATAAACATTTATCATGATATAAGAAAATATAAAATAACAACTTTATTATTGCCTCTAGGGCATATTTCCTTCACTCGGCTCAACAGTTTCCTTGAGCCGAATAGCCGTAATGATCAGAAGACGGAGAAGGAGGTGTATAACTGTTGTGTACACAAACATATTTCTCCAAGCACTGGTTGACACGGCCCTGTCTAGCCGAACTTGGATGTTACTAGCCTCACCTCGCTTGTTGTCGTAGGTTAATGGGACGCTAATAATACTGAGGTCCACCAGACCATAAATCACCAGGGTATCGTGGAAGACCACCATCATCTTCTCACACATGAGATGTCTATGTTCAATCCGTGGTTCCCCATATACAAATGTTACTCGCCATTGCTCGACATCTTGTTACACACGCACTAGGGCGTTAATATAACGTTGGTTTTTGTCAATAACTTGTACATCATATGATTCATGCCAGAAGAGAGCTAGACCACCACTCATGCCGTTATTGTCCACACCAGAAAAACCTGTAAGGCCCAAACGACCTCGAATTCTCTTCCACTGCGTTTGGATGTCCCAATTGAGATGCCTGAAATGGAATTGGTATTCTCCAAATTGCAATTCAGCTGTTTGGCTACAATCTGAATTGTCGCTTGGAAACGAGACCCAAATTCAGCGTTGTATTCCCCACCAAACCTTCGCTCCACGATCTGAGCCTTGGCGCTCCGATTTGCTCCGAATTGGCCTTTCCCGCAAAACATACCCCCTCGCTGCCTTATCCCCTCCCTCCTCGGGCAAAAAGAAAAGAAGGGGAGGAACAGAACGAGCGGCGACCACCAGGGAGCTCAGCCGCCACCACCAGGGAGCTCGGTGGTTAGTCCCACGGATCTCTACGGCCGCACCGAGGTCCGGCTCGACCCCACTCCCTCCTCCTCTTCCCATCTCCTTCCCCGCTCCTTCCTCTCGTTCCCATCCCCGTCCGCATCTCGGGAGCCACCACGAGGACGTCGGCGGCGGCCACAGCAGGACCGCGGCGGCGGAGGCGCCGGTTCTCCAGTCCATCTCTTTCTCGTTCCCTCCTCCCGTTATCCACGTCCCCAACCACCAGGATCACGGCGGCCACAACAGGACCATGACAGCCACCACCAGGGCTTCGGCCGTGGAGGCGCAGGTCTCCACTGGCCATTCCGCCTCGTGCTCTTCCTTCTCCCTCTGGCCAGTCGGCCTCGTGCTCTACCTTCTCCCTCTGGCCACAGTCACTCAGGCAGCAGCAGGATTTACTTTGTCCAGTAATGTAGCTATGCAATTCCAAAGTTTGCCATCCAAACAAGATTTTGTATTGAAATCTCAAAGGCATTTCAAGGGCCAATTCGCTGGACAACCAAACAGGTGAATTCGTATTCGTCCCATTTTAGTTTTCTCACTAACTTGGAATTCAGACCAATTCAATACGGAGCTTTCCAATGGAGACTTCCAAACGAAGCGTTCATGTTTTCTTCTTTCTGCCTAGTTTCACATAAAAAAACCACCATGAGGGAATGCGACTGACACAATGTTGCTAATTCTCGAACTTTCCGGGTATTCCCTCCACCCCGACAGTTCCAACTTAGAAGATTCATTGCGCCCGGTGGTCCTGCAGCTCGGAGGCCGCCTCATTTGACATATGAGTGTCAACACAATCATCTCCCTCTCCTTGTCTTCTTCTTTTAACAATTGGCTCCTTCCTCGGGGTATTAATTGAGGCACACTCCAAAAAAACTACTATAGGACCCCCGTTTTCATAAGAACGGTGTTTGAAACTTTCCCGACCAAGATGGCCCCTAACATTGATCATATCATCCTCATTAACAAGTCTCGTGTGTGCACTTCTTGAATCATTCCCAAGCACACTGTTTCCCCGCAACAAATCCATGCCCTCAACCTCTCAGAGAACTCGTCTCCACTGCCGCGGCCAGCAGCCGCGTTTGCTCTGCCTCCTCTGTTCCCTCTAGCTCTTACACCACTTTTCCTCCTCTGTTAGTCCCAATATAGGCGCTGCTTCCTCTCCTGCCTCCTGTCCAGCCACCACCCCTGCCTCCTCTTGTACCACCGCCAATTGGCTCATTAGACCAATGCAAATGGGTACCCTTTAGGGTATTCTCTAATTAACCCTCTTTAGTTCAGCTAAATGAAGTATATTTTATGAATTTAGTACATAATTTCTAAAATTCAGATTCATTTGCTTAAACTAATGAGAGATTCCAAGAGTAGCCCTGAGGGTCACATCAAAGTG
The DNA here is from genome assembly GCA_021605145.1 of Aegilops bicornis. Taxonomy (NCBI): domain Eukaryota; kingdom Viridiplantae; phylum Streptophyta; class Magnoliopsida; order Poales; family Poaceae; genus Aegilops; species Aegilops bicornis. The sequence goes on from JAHIAL010000138.1 coordinate 568,645, forward strand.
CGGAAAAGATCTCATTCCCTAGCTTCATCATTCATAGTCCATAAACAATCAACTAATAAGGCACACTTGGCCATCTTAACAGCCTACTTCAGAATCATGTTCCTCCATCACTAGTAGCAATTGTTTGCTATTCTATTAGGAGACACACATTTATGTTCTAGCTGTCGCATTTGTATTCGAGAATATGCCACGACACCGTACCTTCTTTACTGGCGAAAATTTGCAGGCTCTTTTCTCTGTCAAATCAAAAGTTAAAAGCCGATCCTCGTAAGAAAATTTGAAGAGAAAGGTCCCAGAAATATGAATACAACTGTATATCTCAACAGGGAATCGTGCACGCAGCAAGCAAGGAACAATCGGCGACAGGAAAAGGTAAAAGTAGAACGCGAGGCATGGCCATCGTCATTACCATTGCCTTTGTGATCGACGACGGAGATTCGATCTGACGGTGTGCTGGCCGCTGGCACAAATCTCAGCACACGCAGAAAGTATATATACGTATATGGCACGGTCAGGTTGTCCCTACTTTGCGAGTTGCGACCATGTCAAGGGACAGCATTCTAATCGGCGCGTCCATGGCTCTGCTCGTCGTGCTTTCCCTCGTCACCTTTTTCTGCTCCAACCGACGGCGAGCGGCGGAGAGCTCGTCGCGGCAGGGCGTGGTAGACATCGAGCTCGGCTACGGCAGCTGCGCCGCCGCGGGGCTGGACGAGGCCGTCCTGGCGGCGTGCCCGACGACGGTGTACTCCTCGTCGATCCAGCATCATCAGGCGGCGGCTACCGGTGAGCGGACAGCGAAAGAGGAGCAGCGCGGGTGCGCGGTGTGCCTCGCGGAGTACGCTGACGGCGACGAGCTGCGAGTGCTGCCCGGCTGCGCGCACGCGTTCCACCGGCGGTGCGTCGACCAGTGACTCCGGCAGCGGCCCAGCTGCCCGCTGTGCCGCACGTCGCACCATCAGTGCATGCTAACCGTCACAGCGTCAGCATGCCGATCGAGGTAGCCTGTCGCGAGTCGGGACCGTTCGTTCCGGCCGTATAGCGGCAAGATGTGACTCGTACTCAATGCCTCGCATGGGTGCCGGAAGATGTATAGATGATCTGTACGGAGCCGCCATGTAGCTAGGGTGGAGTACGTGGCCAAGCTAGGTTGGTCGTCATGGCCATGTGACCATGACTCTCTCTCTATGAAGACACAGCAAAATTTAGAAGCTAGCGAGACCAGTTTTTCTACCCTCCGGTGTAGGTACACCCGAGTTTGGAAAAAAAAAGAAAAACATGATCAAACAATGTCAAAAAAATCTGCAGTTTGGGGACATGAAACTTAATTAAATTTTAAAGCTTTTTGCAAGAATTCAGCGGAAAAAAACATCAGAGGAGCTCTCGGCAAAAAAAAAACAAAATCAATGTTCTAAGTTTGCTCACTGTTTGAGCATTGATTTTTTTTGTGAGAGCTCCTCGGATGTTGTTTTTAGCTGAATTCTTGCAAAAAGCTTGAACATTTGATGAAGTTTCATGTCCCCATACTGCAGATTTTTTTGACCTTGTTTTATCACAATTTTTGAAGTTTTGCAAACTCAGTGTACCTACACCCGAGAGTAACCACAACTTTCCCCTCGGACATGCGTTCCTTGATTGAAGTGCAGAAGCTTTGTGAGTTTGGTACGTACTCTATCTAACCGCCTGTCAAAAGGCTAAGGGCATCTCCAGCTAGTTGGAGCCCCAGGACAATCGCGGATCGAAAATAGCACGTCCTGGGGGGCAAAACGCTTCCCCCGGCGCCTCCATGAACCTGTGTTCCCAGTCGTTGGCACCCTCAGAAGAATCGCTGGGCACAAAGTGATTGGGTGGGCCAGGAAAAAAATGTTGGAAATATGCCCTAGAGACAATAATAAATTAGTTATTATTATATTTCCTTGTTCATGATAATCGTTTATTATTCATGCTATAATTGTATTGACCGGAAACCGCAATACATGTGTGGATACATAGACAACACCATGTCCCTAGTAAGCCTCTAGTTGACTAGCTCGTTGATCTATAGATGGTTACGGTTTCCTGACCATGGACATTGGATGTCGTTGATAACGGGATCACATCATTAGGAGAATGATGTGATGGACAAGACCGAATCCTAAGCCTAGCACAAAGATCGTGTAGTTCGTATGCTAAAGCTTTTCTAAATGTCAAGTATCATTTCCTTAGACCATGAGATTGTGCAACTCCCGGATACCGTAGGGAATGCTTTGGGTGTACCAAACGTCTGGCAACGTAATCGAGTGGCTATAAAGGTGCATTACAGGTATCTCCGAAAGTGTCTCTTGGGTTGGCACGAATCGAGACTAGGATTTGTCACTCCGGTTGACGGAGAGGTATCTCTGGGCCCACTCGGTAGGACATCATCATAATGTGCACAATGTGACCAAGGGGTTGATCACGGGATGATGTGTTACGGGCGAGTAAAGAGACTTGCCGTAACGAGATTGAACAAGGTATCGGTATACCGACGATCGAATCTCGGGCAAGTACAATACCGTTAGACAAAGGGAATTGTATCACGGGATCGATTGAGTCCTTACATCGTGGTTCATCCGATGAGATCATCGTGGAAACATGTAGGAGCCAACATGGGTATCCAGATCCGCTGTTGGTTATTGACCGAGAACGTCTCGGTCATGTACGCATGGTTCCCGAACCCGTAGGGTCTACACATAAGGTTCGATGGCGCTAGGGTTATAAAGGAAGTTTGTATGTGGTTACCGAATGTTGTTGAGTCCCGGATGAGATCTCGGACGTCACGAGGAGTTCCGGAATGGTTCGGAGGTAAAGATTTATATATGGAAAGTTGTTGTTCGGGTTAGGAAAAAGTTCAGTTTTTCCGGTATTGTCTCGGGAAGCTTAGGAAGGTTCCGGAGGATCCGGAGGGGTCGGAGGTCGGAAAATGTTCCACCACGTCCAATACAGCAGCATGGGCTGTGAGGCGCCCTAGCCTTAATGGGCCAGGGGCACCAGCCCCCCCAAGGCCCATGCGCATGGGAGAGGGGAAACCCTAAGGGGGAGGGCTTCCACTTGACTTGGGAGGCATTCCTCCCCCCGTTGGCCGCCCCCTAGATGGGATCTAGGGCTGGCCGCCGCCCCCCCTCTCCCCCTATATATAGTGGAGGCAAAGGGGCAGCCCAACAGATGAGTTTCACCTCTCCTTGGCGCAGCCCTACCTCTCTCCCTCCTCGTCTCTTGCGGTGCTTGGCGAAGCCCTGCTTTGGGCCCTGCAGCTCCTCCACCACCACCACACTGCTTGTTGTCTTTCTTCTGAATGATTCTTCCTCAACCTCTCCCTCTCTCCTTGCTGGATCAAGGCGTGGGAGGCGTCACCCGGGCTGCACGTGTGTTGAGCAGCGGAGGTGCCGTCCGTTCGGCACTAGGATCTCCGGTGATTTGGATCACGATGAGTACGACTCCTTCAACCCCGTTGATCTCTTGAACAGCTTCCGCTTAGCGATCTACAAGGGTATGTAGATGCACTCTCCTTCCCTCGTTGCTGGTTTCTCCATAGATAGATCTTGGTGACACGTGGGAAAATTTTGAATTTCTGCTACGTTCCCCAACGATGGCATCATGAGCTAGGTCTATTGCATAGATTCTTTGCACGAGTAGAACACAAAGTAGTTGTGGGCGTTGATTTTGTTCAATATGCTTACCGTTACTAGTCCAATCTTGTTTGACGATATTGTGGGATGAAGCGGCCCGGACCGACCTTACACGTACACTTACGTGAGACAGGTTCCACCGGTGACATGCACTTGGTGCATAAGGTGGCTAGCGGGTGCCAGTCTCTCCACTTTAGTCGGAGCAGATTCGATGAAAAGGGTCCTTATGAAGAGTAAATAGCAATTGGCATATCACGTTGTGGTTTTTGCGTGGGTAAGAAATTTTTCTTGCTAGAAACCCATAGCAGCCACGTAAAACATGCAAACAACAATTAGAGGGCGTCTAACTTGTTTTGCGAGGGGTATGCTATGTGATGTGATATGGCCAAGAAGAATGTGATGAATGATATGTGATGTATGAGATTGATCATGTTCTTGTAATAGGAATCACGACTTGCATGTCGATGAGTATGACAACGGCGAGAATATATGAGTTGTCTTAATTTATTGTATGACCTGCGTGTCATTGAACAACGCCATGTAATTACTTTACTTTATTGCTAACCGGTAGCCATAGTAGTAGAAGTAATAAGTTGGCGAGACAACTTCATGGAGACACGATGATGGAGATCATGATGATGGAGATCATGGTGTCATGCGGTGGCGATGATGATCATGGAGCCCGAAGATGGAGATCAAAAGGAGCAAAATGATATTGGCCATATCATGTCCCCATTTGATTGCATGTGATGTTTATCATGTTTATGCATCTTATTTGCTTAGAACAGCGGTAGTAAATAAGATGATCCCTCATTAAAATTTCAAGAAAGTGTTCCCCCTAACTGTGCACCGTTGCGAAAGTTAAATGCGTTTGAAGCACCACGTGATGATCGGGTGTGATAGATTCTTACGTTCACATACAACGGGTGTAAGCCAGATTTACACGCGAAACACTTAGGTTAACTTAGCGAGCCTAGCATGTACAGACATGGCCTCGGAACACAAGAGACCGAAAGGTCGAGCATGAGTCGTATGGTGGATACGATCAACATGAAGATGTTCACCGATGATGACTAGTCCGTCTCACATGATGATCGGACACATCCTAGTTGACTCGGATCATGTAATCACTTAGATGACTGGAGGGATGTCTATCTGTGTGGGAGTTCATTAGATGAACTTAATTATCCTGAACATAGTCAAAAGCCCTTTGCAAATTATGTCATAGCTCGCGCTTTAGTTCTCTTGTTTTAGATATGTTCCTAGAGAAAATATAGTTGAAAGTTGTGATGTAGCAATTATGCGGACGTTAGAAGGCTTATGTCCTTAATGCACCGCTCGATGTGCGAACCTCGAACATCGATGCATGGATGTTGCTGAACATTTGACATACACGCGTTTTGATAACTACGTGATAGTTCAAGAATGTTAAGCGGTTTAGAATTGAGGCACCGAAGGCGATTTGAAGCGTCACGGAACATATGAGATGTTTCGAGAGCTGAAATTGGGATTTCAAGCTCGTGCCCGTCAAGAGGTATAAGACCTCCGACGATTTTCTTAGCCTACAAACTAAGGGAGAAAAGCTCAATCGTTGAGCTTGTGCTCGATTGTCTGAGTGCAACAATCACTTGAATCGAGTGGGAGTTGATCTTCACGATGAGATAGTGATGTTTCTCCAAAGACATTGCCACCAAGCTGCTAGAGCTTCGTGATGAACTATAACATATCGAGGATAGATATGATGATCCTTGAAGTATTAGCGATGTTTGACACAGCGAAAGTAGAAATCAAGAAGGGCAAGGGAAAGAAGGGTACTTCATGAAGCGGCAAGTCATTTGCTGCTCTAGTGAAGAAACCCAAGGTTGAACCCAAACCGAGACTACGTTAGCTTACGTAATAAGGAGCGACCCTTTGGAGCGAAATTACCCTAGGTACTTGGTAGATGAGAAGGTGGCAAGGTCGATAGAAGTATATTGGATATACATTATGTTAATGTGTACTTTACTAGTACTCCTAGTAGCACTAGGGTATTAGATACGGTTCGGTTGCTAAGTGTTAGTAACTTCGAAATAAAAGCTACGGAATAAGCGGAGACTAGCTAAAGGTGAGCTGACGATATGTGTTGGAAGTGTTTCCAAGGTTGATGTGATCAAGCATCGCATGCTCCCTCTACCATCGAGTTTGGTGTTTGCGTTGAGCATAGACATGATTGGATTATGTCTATCGCTTGTCAGTTATTCATTTGAGCAGAATAATGGTTACTCTGTTCATTTGAATGATACCTTCAATGATCTTGCACCTAAAATGAATGGTTTATTGAATCTCGATCGTAATGATACACATTTTCATGCCAAAAGATATAAAATAGTAATGATAGTACCGCTTACTCATGGCACTGCCATGTAAGTCATATTGGTATAAAACGCATGAAGAAGCTCCATGTTGATGGATCTTTGGACTCACTCGTTTTTTTGAAAAGTTTGAGACATGCGAACCATGTCTATTGGTATGTACGCATGAAGAAACTCCATGCAAATGGACCGTTTGGACTCACTTGATTGTGAATCACTTGAGACATGCAAATCATACCACATGGGCAAGATGACTGAAAGCCTGCGTTTTTCAAAGTGAAATGGAACAACAGAGCAACTTGTTGGAAGTAATACATTTTGATGTGTGCAGTCCAATGAGTCTTTGAGGCCTTATGATGGATATCATTATGTTCTTACTTCACGGATGATTTGAGTAGATATCTTGAGTATATTTACTTGATGAAACACAAGTCTGAATTATTGAATGGTTCAAGTAATTTCAGAGTGAAGTTGAAGATCATCGTAACAAGAGGATAAAATGTCTATGATATGATCATAGAGATGAGTATCTGAGTTATGAGTTTGGTATGAAATTAAGACATTGTGGAAATTGTTTCACAATTAATACCGCCTGGAACACCATAGTGTGATGGTGTGTCCGAACATCATAGTTGCACCCTATTGGATATGGTGCGTACCATGATGTCTCTTATCGAACTACCACTATCGTTCATGGGTTAGGCATTAGAGACAACCGCACTCACTTTAATAGGGCACCACGTAATTCCGTTGAGGCGACCTTGTTTGAACTATGGTTTGGAGAAACCTAAGTTGTCGTTTCTTAAAAGTTTGGGGTTGCGACGCTTATGTGAAAAGTTTCAGGTTGATAAGCTCGAACCCAAAGCGGATAAAATGCATCTTCATAGGACACCCAAAACAGTTGGGTATACCTCCTAATTCAGATCTGAAAGCAATAGGGATTGTTTTCTAGAAACGGGTCCTTTCTCGAGGAAAATTTTCTCTCGAAAGAATTGAGTGGGAGGATGGTGGAGACTTGATGAGGTTATTGAACCATAACTTCAACCCGGTGTGTAGCGAGGGCACAAGAAGTTGTTCTGTGGCACCTACATCAATTGAAGTGGAAGTTGATGATGGTGATCATGAAACTTGGATCAAGTCACTACCGAACCTCGTAGGGTGACAAGGATGCGTACTACTTGAAAGTGGTACAGAATCATGTCTTGAAGGTCATGTTGCTGAACAACAATGAACCTACTGAGCTATGGAGAAGCGATGGTGGGCCCGGATTCCGAGCAAATGGTTAGAAGCCATGAAATCCGAGATAGGATCCATGTATCGAGAACAAAGCATGGACTTTGGTGGACTTGCCCGATGATAGGCAAGCCATTGAGATAAATGGATCTTTAAGAAAAAGGCAGACGTGGACGGTAATGTTACCATCTATGAAGCTCGACTTGTGGCGAAGAGTTTTCACAAGTTCAAGGAGTTGATTACGATGAGATTTTCTCACCCGTAGCGATGCTTAAGTCCGTCGGAATCATGTTAGCATTAGCTGCATTTATGAAATCTTGCGAATAGGATGTCAAAACATTGTTTCCTTGGCAGTTTTCTTGAGGAAAGGTTGTATGTGATACAACGGAAGGTTTTGACAATCCTGAAAGATGCTAACAAGTATGCAAAGCTCCAAGCAATCCTTCTAAGGACTGGAGTAAGCATCTCGGAGTTGGAATGTACGCTTTGATGAGATGATCAAAGATTTTGGGTCTATACAAAGTTTATGAGAAACTTGTATTTCCAAAGAAGTGAGTGGGAGCACTATAGAATTTTGATGAGTATATGTTGTTGACATATTGATGATCAGAAATGATGTAGAATATCTGGAAAGAATAAATGGTTGTTTGAAAACTGTATTTCAATGGAAAACCTGGATTAGGCTACTTGAACAATAAGCATCAAGATCTATAAGATAGATCAAAATGCTTAATAATACTTTCAAATGAACACATACCTTGACATGATCTTGAAGGTGTTCAAGATGGATCGATCAAAGAAGGAGTTTTTGCACGAGTAGTAAGGTATGAAGTTAAGAGTTAAAACTCAACCACGGCGGAAGAGAGACAAAGGACGAAGGCCGTCCCTATGTTTCACGTAGGCTCTATAGTATGTTGTCTTTGTGTACCGCACTTGGAAGTGTGCCTTGCCATGAGTCAGTCAAGGGGTACAAGAATGATCCAGGAATGGATCATTGGACATCGGTCAAAGTTGTCCTCGGAGTAAATAAGGACATGTTTCTCGATTATGGAGGTGATAAAGAGTTCGGCGTAAATGGTTACGTCGATGCAAGCTTTAACACCTATCCGAGTGACTCTGAGTAGCAAACCGGATACGTATAGTGGAGCAACCATTTGGAATAGCTCCAAGTGGAGCGTGGAAGAAGCATTTACAATATGACATAGAGATTTGCGAAATACATAAGGATCTGAATGTCGCAGACCCGTTGACTAAAACCTCTCTCACAAGCAAAACATGATCAAACCCCAGAACTCATTGAGTCTTAATCACATGGTGATGTGAACTAGTTTAGTGACACTAGTAAACTCTTTGGATGTTGGTCACATGGCGATGTGACCTATCGATCAGTTAATCACATGGCGATGTGAACTAGATTATTGACGCTAGTGCAAGTGGGAGACTGTTGGAAATATGCCCTAGAGGCAATAATAAATTAGTTATTATTATATTTCCTTGTTCATGATAATCGCTTATTATTCATGCTATAATTGTATTGACTGGAAACCGCAATACATGTGTGGATACATAGACAACACCATGTCCCTAGTAAGCCTCTAGTTGACTAGCTCGTTGATCTATAGATGGTTACGGTTTCCTGACCATGGACATTGGATGTCGTTTATAACAGGATCACATCACTAGGAGAATGATGTGATGGACAAGACCCAATCCTAAGCCTAGCACAAAGATCGTGTAGTTAGGTATGCTAAAGCTTTTCTAAATGTCAAGTATCATTTCCTTAGACCATGAGATTGTGCAACTCCCGGATACCGTAGGAATGCTTTGGGTGTACCAAGCGTCACAACGAATCGGGTGGCTATAAAGGTGCATTACAGGTATCTCCGAAAAGTGTCTGTTGGGTTGGTACGAATCGAGGCCCGGGATTTGTCACTCCGGTTGACGGAGAGGTATCTCTGGGCCCACTCGGTAGGACATCATCATAATGTGCACAATGTGACTGATCACGGGATGATGTGTTACGGAACGAGTAAAGAGACTTGCCGGTAACGAGATTGAACAAGGTATCGGAATACCGACGATCGAATCTCGGGCAAGTATAATACCGCTAGACAAAGGGAATTGTATACGGGATTGATTGAGTCCTTGACATCATGGTTCATCCGATGAGATCATTGTGGAAACATGTGGGAGCCAACATGGGTATCCAGATCCCGCTGTTGGTTATTGACCGGAGAACGTCTCGGTCATGTTCAAGCATGGTTCCCGAACCCGTAGGGTCTACACATAAGGTTCGATGGCGCTAGGGTTATAAAGGAAGTTTGTATGTGGTTGCGAATGTTGTTGAGTCCGGATGAGATCTCGGACGTCACGAGGAGTTCCGGAATGGTCCAAGGTAAAGATTTATATATGGAAAGTTGTTGTTCGGGTTAGGAAAAGTTGATTTTTCCGGTATTGTACCGGGAAGCTTAGGAAGGTTCCTGAGGATTCCGGAGGTCGGAAAATGTTCCACCACGTCAATACAGCAGCATGGGCTGTAAGGGGCGCCTAGCCTTAATGGTCCAGGGCACCAGCCCCCCCAAGGCCCATGCGCCTGGGAGAGGGGAAACCCTAAGGGGGAGGGCCTCCACTTGACTTGGGAGGCACTTCTCCCCCCTTGGCCGCCCCCTAGATGGGATCTAGGGCTGGCCGGCGCCCCTAGGGGTGGAACCCTAGGTGGGGGCGCAGCCCCCCCATCTCCCCCTATATATAGTGGAGGCAAAGGGGCAGCCCAACAGATGAGTTTCACCTCTCCTTGGCGCAGCCCTACCTCTCTCCCTCCTCGTCTCTTGCGGTGCTTGGCGAAGCCCTGCTGGACTGCCACGCTCCTCCACCACCACCACGCCGTTGTGCTGCTGCTGGACGGAGTCTTCCTCAACCTCTCCCTCTCTCCTTGCTGGATCAAGGCGTGGGAGACGTCACCGGGCTGCACGTGTGTTGAACGCGGAGGTGCCGTCCGTTTGGCACTAGGATCTCCGGTGATTTGGATCATGATGAGTACGACTCCTTCAACCCCGTTCTCTTGAACGCTTCCGCTTAGCGATCTACAAGGGTATGTAGATACACTCTCCTTCCCCTCGTTGCTGGTTTCTCCATAGATAGATCTTGGTGACAAGTAGGAAAATTTTGAATTTCTGCTACGTTCCATAACAAAAAATGGGTGGAGGAGTAGGATTGGCAGTTGCCTCACTTGGCGCCCCAGAGGCCCCCAGGCTGGGTTTGGGCTGAAGTTGCAGCGCTAGTATGAGGTCTTGGGGCGCTTGGGGGCATGGCTGGGCTGTTTTTCCCCTTTTACGGTGCGGCCTTGAGAGAAAGTGGCCAGGGGTGGCACTTGGGGTGGCGGTGGAGATGCTCTAAGGCGTGCCTAGAAATTATTTTGTTTTTTAGGGAAGAAAGTATTTTGATTTTTTAGTAATCTCGCATGCTTTATTGAATCAAAGTAATGCTCATAGGTATAAGAATTGGCTTATCGATGCGCGACAACATGGGTTCGAGCGCCGCCTTCTGAATGAACTTAAGCGATGTGAGCCCATAGCCCGAGCCTTGCTGCTAAGTGGGCCTAAAGGCAACCCCAGGTCTAGCCTTAGTAGCGGTGTAGTTTCCCAAAGCGCTACAACTAATATATTAGATGTAACCCGGGTGGGGCGGCCGTGCGCTTGCTAAATCTGCGTGGCCGGTGGTGGGCCCAAATTACGAGTAGCATGGGGTGCCCGGCGAGTGCTCTTGCTATCGCCATTAAGCATGGCTGGTCGCTTGTCCCGCTCTACTGCTAATCCCACCTTATCCCCTACCCCAGCCCGTCGGTTTCCTCTTCCTTACCACACTCACTCTCACTCCATATCTCTCTCATGGTGGCCCAGCCTTCTACAGTAAATAAATCGCCCGCGCGCCACCACCGCCCGTCGTCAGCAGCATCACCGCCTGTGAGGTAGCTCCTCCTACCTCCCTCCTTCCTCTCCCCTCCTCCCTCCCTCCTTCCTCCCTCCATCCCTTCTCTCTCTGTTCTTGTAGAGAATGTAGGTAATTTGAATGTAGGTTTTAGAATGTAGACATTATAGAATGTAGGTTTTTAATAGAATAATTTTTTAGGTCATTTGATAAATGTAGTTTATTTTGACTATTTTAGGTGTTTTGAATAGAAATTTTAGTAACAGAAATTGTTTAGGTATAGAAAATTTTCAATATACAAATGTATCGGAATGCCATATGAGAAATTTAGTAACAGAAATTTTTAGTAAGAAAATAGGTATGGAAATTTTTACTAAGAAAATTTAGTTATGCCTCTTAACCAAATGAAATGTTAAGGCTATAAGATATATTGAAATGTTTTTGTCAATATTGAACCATTGAAATGCAATGAGCACCAGTTTGACTGCTCCTGTGCAAATGCTTGTTATAATATGTGTATGGACATCTTTGTATCACAGGGAAAATCTGAGTGGCCGATGTTTTGCCGGAGTGTTGATTCATTTCCGTCTCGGCAAATTTCAGGCGCTTGATATGTCCTATTTTAGCAAAGGTCATGCCGGATTTTTCCGTGAATTTTAGCATGACTTGTGCTAGAATATGTAGGAAATATCGGCTACCTCGGATTTGCTAGAAAGAGAATTAAAAGACATTTCAGGTTGACTTTAAGTCTGTTGGGGCTCCATACATGACAGTTAAAATATCAGTGGGGGAGAGTCTCCACCATATATGAGAGAAGAAGAATGCCAACTGTTATCGTGGTGGTTGCTTCACCATCTCCTTATTGTGATAGACCTTTGTTATGCACTAGGGGAAGGAGGAGTAGCGATCATCACCGATGGTCGAAAAATCAGCGAGGAAGTGTCCACCATATATGAGAGAGAAAGAAGAATCCCGACTATTGTCGTGGCGGTAGTTTCTTTTTCATTCCAAGGTGCTAGACATTTTGGTGTAATGCACTTTGAAATGAAAGGTGGAGCTACCATCATAAAGCGATGCATAAATGCCAAAGAGGAATAATCCCGACTATTGTCGTGGGGGTCGTTTCTCTTCGTTCCTATGTGCTAGACATTTTGGTGTAATGCACTCAGAATCTAATGGAGGAGCTACCATCACCGTTGGTCGAATATATCAGAGAGGAGTGCCCATCATATAGACCACGTGAGATGAGAGTTTTCAAGGAAGACTTGACGGACCAGAAAGTCAACCCGTGATGAATAATAATAAAGATTTGCATAAGCGTATCAAGCATAGCTCACATAGTTATTTTATTTGTGTGTAGGAAGATCATCAATGTGCCGCTTGACGACACCGAAGATCACCGGCATCCTCGATAGTCGCCCAGTGAGTAATTTAAGATGGCACATGCATTACTCACGAGTCGCCTATGTTTTGCGGAGTGTTGATTAATCTCACGGGTTGACTTGCAGTCTGTCGATGCTACTTGAGTATCCACCATATACCGTCGAAATATCAGAGAGGAGGAATCCCGACTGTTGTCGTGGGAGTCGCTTCCTTTTCCTTCTGCTCGTGATATACCTTGGTAATGCACGAGAGAAGGAGGGGAAGCGACCATCACCGACGGTCAAAATAACTGTGAGGGAGTGTCCACCATATGTACGACCATATTTTTCCCGGGACATCGCAGGTGGAAGATCTGGGTTTGTTTTGTAGGATCAGCTCTGTAGGCTGTTGACCCACATGATTAGATTGAAAGTTGATCCCATACATACAATCTAATCGTGACACATGACTCACACATGTGTGATAAGGAATAGAATATTTAGATTCAAAAAAGTAGCATGTTTGGTCGTGGTTGGTTACATTGCTCAGGAGTCATACGAAATTTTCTGAAAATAGGTGGGAATAATGAAAACATCTAGAAGTGGAGTTTATAAATAGGCCCCCTACCCTCTAGTCTTAATATGCATTGTGAGCGGCACCACGGAAAGACAGAGAAATTAGAGGGTAAACCGTATGACCCACGGTTTCCAACAAGGCGGTCCCTTGACATGGTCGCAACTCGCAACAAGTACTGTCACATGCAGGAGAGCAGGGACAACCTGACAATGCTACATACGTATATATACTTTCTGCATGTGCTGAGATTTGGGCCAACAGTTACCTCACGCTCAGATCGAATCTCCTAATTGCTACTGTATCAAAATCTATATAACGGTGTATAAATACAGTATAAAACAAAACAAATGAAATACATATGTATAGTAGTAGCGCTGGGTAATAGCACACGCTGCTAGTTAGCAGTAGCGCCAGCCTAATCTGCCGCTACTGATAACTGACTTAGCAGTAGCGTCGGGTCAGACTGGCGCTACTGCTAAAAGTTAGTTGTAGGGTCGCTGGGCAAATTCTGTATGCTACTACTAGAGTTTTCCCTAGTAGTGTAGGGTCCCAACTTCAAGTTTTTAAGTCGAGTCACAACTGTAGATTGTTAAGTTGGGCCGCAATTGCATATTTTCAAATCGGTCACATGTTTTCAAGTGAAGACACAAATGCAAAATTTCAATTGGAGAAGCAACTACAAGATTTCAAGTCGGGTCGCAATTGTAAGTTTTCAAATGGGGTCGCAACTACATGTTTTAAAATGATTAAATGAGGTCACACATGCATGTTTCAAGTCAGGCCACACTTTCTTTAATCTTTTTGTTGCATTTTCTCTAAAATATTGTTACTATGTTCTGTAAGGTCGATTTTTTGTTATCAATGTTATCTAGAGACTATTTTTGTTTATCTACAACACAAAGCTAATAGAAACCTAGTCCAAGCCATCAATAAAAGGAGACAAATGGACCAGGCAAAGAAGTAGACCAATCCTAAAAACAAACTACAAAAATTCAATCCAACCAACAATCCATCCCATAGACACTTAACTCCGCCCAAGCCCGTAGACAAATTGAGAAACAGTCCTTGGATGATCGACGGTGACCTTTTGCCAAAACGCCTGAGCGTCTCAGCCTGTCATCTGCTCTGCAATTGGGGCTTTTACCCCAGCGAGCCAGCCCCGCATGGGCCGGCCTGCCCAAGAGCCAGCCTGCGTGCGCCGCCGCCGCTTGCACACTCCACACGCGTCTCAGCCACGATCGGATCTGGCCGCTTGTCGATCAATCCGAGTCGCCGAACAGTGCCTCTGCCTGCAGCACTTCACGTACACCTCACACCGCCGCCTTACGACATATCGATCTGCAACCACGCGCGTGGCGCGTCGCATGCGTGTGCAGCCGCTGATTCCGATTCGACTTCTAGAAACACGGGCGCAGGCCTGAGGGCTTGTGTGGCTTCGACAAGACTATGGCGCGGGATTGATTCAAGGGGGTGTATACATAGAACTTGAAGTCGGTGTGGCGCATGGGTGGATTGATCATCTATCATGGAGTCATGTTGAAGATGGAGCTGGATTGAGGGGCTACGTCGTAAGTCGATGGGGCCGAAGCCTCTTCAGCAGGCGGGAAAAAAGCGAGTGACATGCAGTTTGGACTGGAGCCCAGTGGTCTGATGGAAGCATGAAACTCGTCATCGGTCCGTGATGATCGGTGGTACTCTGCAGTGGGGGTTGAGTGGTGTGGTTTCGCAACCCTTGAGACTCGACCAGGACAGTGGAGGCTCGACACAGTAATAGTGGCGAGACGTGCGGTATGCACGGGACATGAAGATGGGCCAGGGCTCTGGTGGTCATACATTTGGTGAGACAACTGCGAATTTGACTCGGGATGACTACAAGCAACGGTGAAATTCTTTCAAGTTCCAGACAAGAGGTCAAGAAAAGGAGGGACTACAAGTTGCAGGTGGAGTCACATGGAGTCTTTGGAGTAGCAGACGCACTCATGGGATAAGCTCAAGTCCAATGTAAATGAAAGTTTGACGCATGGACAAATCCAGGGTGGTGGAGTATATTCGCCAAGGTGGAGTTTGTTGGAGTTGTGTCGAATATAGTGTACGAGGTAGGTTACAGTTGAACTTGTAGTTGTATTGTGTTTACATAGGATATGGAGCCGTGTCCTAGTAGGACACTTGTATCCTAGGCCTCTCATTATATAGCGGGGTAGACACACGATGTAACTTATGCCAACATAATAACACCGGAACGCAAGGGAAGCCAACGGCATGTGCCGGTGTCCAGGGAGACCGGGTGCGGTATTGTAGCGGTATCATGGGGAGGAGCGCTCATAGTCAGGCCCGAGTGATGTAGCCATATTGGTGAACCTCGTTATCAAATCTCGATGTCATGCTCGTGTGATTGCTTGGTCCTTAGATGATCGACGGTGGCCTTGGATTTATTCTAACAAAGCGGTTAGATAGAGTACGTACCTGACTCAAAAAGCTTCTGCAGTTAGCAATTCAGGAACGAATGTCCGAGCTAACTTCTAAATTTAGTTGTGTCTTCACCGGAGAGAGCAGTGATGGTCACATGGCCATGACGACCTACCTAGCTTGGCTCCGTACTCCACCCCTACCTACCTAGGGGGCGGAGTCGTGACGTTCAGAGTGAAAACCTAAGGTCTGATCTTCATTGGTTGTGCCTGATAATTGGCTTGCTGAAGGTATTGTTTTGACAGCTCGAACTTTCTCCAGGGTAAAAACCTAAGATCTTGGATCGGGCCATGATGGCACTTGGCATTATTTCCTTCTTAAAGGCATCATTTTTGGGGACCTTTTATGTTCTCTGGTGTTGTCTTTGGTGGTGGTTTGTGTGTTGCTGCTTACAGAAGTTGATTACTATGGCAAGGCCTTTCTTTTTTTCCTTTATTTTTTTATTTTTTTGGGGCTGTGTGCATCTTGAATGTCTTTGAAACATTTTATTGATGCAGAGACTAGGTGTAATTGATATCTTCATGATATTAATATATTCTCTTTTATATAAAAAAGGCAAGGAAGTAGAGACCAATCCTATAAACAAACTACAAAAATTCAACCAACAACCCGGTCTATAGACCATTTAATGGCCCAAGCCCATAAAAATTGAGAATCAGGCTGCAATGACAATTGGTGATGCCCAAGCCCATATTGCGTGAATGGGGCCAAACTATATCTCATCAAAATACTTTCTCCCTCTCAAAAAATAAAATAAAATTCTAGGCACTACCTTAGCCTTTTGCCAGGCGATTAGATAGAGTACATACCAAACTCAGAAAGCTTGTGCAGTTACAATCGAGGAAATATGTCCAGGCTAGCTTCTGAATTTAAACTGTCTTCAAAGAACGAGTCATGGTCACATGGTAGTGACGACTTGCCTAGCTTGGCAACCTACTCCTCCTCCTAGTTACATGGTGGCTCCGTAAGGGCATCTATACATCTTCCGGCATGTAGATGGTCACCGAATTGATCAAGACGAGGCATTGAGTACGATACATCTTGCCAATGACACATGTCGTGTTTCTCTCTTCCCTGAATTTCTAGTATTAATCTCCCAAATCTTGAGAATTGGGTGGGTGGTGGAGATCAGATTGCCCTCATAGTTGTCAATATGATATACTTTATCTAAGTTTGTGTATTGGTATTTCTAAATTGTAACTCTAGAAGCACCTATGTCGGCATTGTTGTTTGCTTTGAGATCTACACCCCTAGAAAAGGATGACTTTTCTTGCATCAATGAATTTCACACATTTAAGAGGGAAGGTGCAGCACCTTCCTTTCCATCTAGGCATGGATGTATGAGGCAATTTCCATCTTATTAAAGTGTGAAAATAGAGTAAAGCTGCAACCTCTCCTTTCAATCCATGCATATCTATATAAGGCAATTTCGTCAAAGTTCAACTCCATCGTCTTTTACTTGGATATGGCCACTCCAAGGTTCCATATTAGTTTGTAGCAAAAATGTATAGTAGTTTATATTTACAAAGTTCCTTTCCTCTTGAAAACTTTGGAAGATTTCACTCAAAGTGTGAGCAATGCAGTCATGCATATCAACCGTTTTTCATGTTACTATGGAAATCGTGGTACTTTGTTGAACAATGTACTAAGACAAATACTAGATACTAGGCATGAAACATAAAGATGTCACATACATTTCCACATTACCATGCGTCAATTTTTCATATTAACCAGAATACAAATTAGTACATCAATTTGGAACAAATAGCGCCACCCGGAGATTACAATAAGTTCTTTCTATCACTACTGCAGGATGCTACTAACGAGACGCATCAATCAGAGACTCTTCGACCAAAGCTGTGGCGATGCATTAATACATAAGCGGTGTTGTAATAAAATTTTCACCAATAAGACGAACTATGTGCGATGGCGGAGATATCAAGCACGATGCAGATTAGAGTTGCGTGTGTGATACGTGGCATACAGTTGATCCATACAAAGTGTTTGCAATGAGCCAGAACAACAGAAACGGTCAGCCAGATCAAGGTGTCTGTGATATACGACATAAAGTTCACTCGGATGAACTGTTTATGATTAGCCAACACAACAAAAACAGTCAACCAGATCAAAGTGTATGCGATAGGCGTCATGCGATTCACTTTCGGATGAACTGTTTGTGACTAGCAAAAACAACAATAACGGTCGGCCGAGATCAAGGTGTGTGTGCGAGAGGCGGCATATAGTTCACTCGGATGAACTGTTTGCGATGAGCCAAAACATCGGAAATGATTTGCCTTAACAAGATGTGTGTGATATCGACAAATAGTTCGATGTCAGAACTTTGTGTGAAGACAAATAATAACATAGAAGATTGCTCCAAATAAGCTGTGTGTGTTGTGGGATAACGGTTGGTGGTAAATAATTGTCAATGATTGCAGAAATCATCACCGACGGGTTCCGTAGTTTAGTCCGTATGCGATGTGATTTTCTCAGTCTGCACAACATCTATGCTCTATCTATAGAACAACAACATATATACTTATAAGGACATGATTGCATAACCAAATTAAACATCCAATTACATAAGTGACTAGTACACACATGACAGTTGCACACACCAAAGCAAACAATTACATGCACAATTAACTAGGATAAACGATCACCTAATCATCATCTACTTCTTCTTGTGATGCTTGCCGCCATTGCTCTGCTGGTGGCTCGATCCCTCGTCAATTAAAGGAAGGAGGCACTCCCTCATGTCAGTGATCCGGTTGTGCATCTCATAGCATGTGTACATGTTCTTGGCCACTAAATTGACGTGAGCTTCATCTAGTCTCCGCATCCAGGCCCCGTGCTGAGGCTGCAGGATTTTTCTTGGCATCCTTCTTCATGTTTTAAGTAGTAGGGGTCGATGATGGCCAAGGCGAGGTCAACAAGGAGTCTTTCTCCTTCTTCTTGCACCAGGCCCTATAGGCCATGGATGTCGACAAGCTTCTTGCAGGCCAAGCTCAAAACCTTGAGCTTTTCCACCATAGCTCGAAACTAACTTGGGAGGAGAAAAATTCTCTTCTCTCACTTATTAGTGATGTTGAGACTTTTAAGTTAATTTATGACATTAGGTAAAATTATAGTGGATATGTGCCACTAGCCCACAAGTTGAGTGATGGTAACATTCGTGCAAATAGCATGGTAAGATTTTGTTAACTATGGTTGTATAAATTCTTTTAAGTAAACTACATTGTTAACTATGTTACTATTATGATCTTGAACAGAAGCTCCCGAAGGATGTTGTGCCTGACCTGATGTATACCGAAGGTCAGATGAGTATGGTTAGCTCACAGCCAAATCCATTTGGTGTCTTTCCACAATGCATACTCAATTTCTATAAAATATGAATGCCTCAAATCAAAGGATGGAGCCAAGTAATGAATTATACAGGCAGCCAATTGGAACAACAACAATGTGCGTAGCCACAAGTTGGAGACATGTGGATCTCTATTATCCATTTTGGAGATGGAGGGGTTTACTGTTTAATTATATTTTACCTAAGAGAGAGGAGTAGGTGCTAGCTAGTACTTGTCATGTACTAGAATGATGATGAGTTATTTACCTAGGATGACTACCTTAGCTAGTGTTGGTTAACTTGTCATCTGCTATATTGATAGTGAGTTATTATATGACTAAGGATGATGATTGAGTCGTTATATGACTACAATGATGATGAGGAGGCCGTACTACTTTTCATGTGCAAGAATGATGATGAGTTATTATATATGTGACTATGGATGATGAGTTGTTATATGACTACTGATGATGATGAGTTATTATACGATGATGGAGTTCTTATATCATTGGGGGTGGAAGAAACATAGATTAGATTAAAGTTGATGGATCCAAGTGAGCAGGTTGAATTAGTAGGATGATATGATGTTGGGACAACACACAAGTGTCGAATGAAGGCTAATCCTTGTTGATTCCGCAACCTCTCCATTATTACTACATAAAAATTGTATAATGGTCTATAAATACAATATAAATATAAAGAAATAAAATATAAACTAATAGTAGTGGCGGGGGCAAAAACAGGCGCAACTACTATTTAGCGATGTGTGGGTCCAATCACGCTCTGCTAACACCAGTACTAGTAGTAGTAGCATGGGGTAAGACCCATGCTACTACTGCCATTTAGTTGTAGTGCCCTAGTAGTAGTGTGGGCACCAAGCTACTGCTAGCGCATTAACCCGTGCTACTACTAGGGTTTTTCCTAGTAGTGTGTCGAAAATCTGCACAAACTACACCTAAGGTTAAGAGCACACACAACATAGGAGGTGATTAGGCTATGGTTTTGTGAGTTCTTGACAAATGAAGAAGACCAGCTGTTTGTACTCGCTCTATTCACAAATATATGATGCTTTGGATATTTGAACATGGAAAACATATAGATTGAAATTTAGAACATCTATATGCACTTGATTTAGAAAAAAATTAGAAATCTTATATTTTTGAATGAAGAGAGTACAATTTTTATTTTTAGAATGTAAAAAAGATGAACTGTGCAAACTTTAAATTTCTATACAATTTAATATTTTTAGAATGTAAACAATCTAGAATAAATTATTTACTATAAATATCATTAGTTATTTGTGTTTCCTCATTTGCAATGTTGCATTAATGATGTATTATTTCCTTCCTTATTTGTATGGGAATATTATGTAATAAATACATTTAATTATATTTGTATATTTACTTACTCCCTTACGTTTCCTAAATACTCTTTTTACAGATTTCAATACGGACTACATATGGAGCAAAATGAGTGAATCTACACTATAAAATATGTCTATATACATCTGTATGTAGTTTTTATTAAAATCTCTAAAAAGATTTATATTTAGGAAGCGGAGGAAGTATCAACACGCATTAATTACATATTAATTATTTCCTTATCATATAAGGTAAGGATTGTATAATAAATTACATTCATTTCCTTTGTTTATTTACCAATTAACATGCATTAATTGCATATTAATTCTTTCCTTATTTGTATGTGGTGAATATCGCATAATAAATGTCATTAAATATCTTACAAGTGTTTAAGTTATCAACATGCATTAATTGCATAGTATTTTCCCTTATATATATGAGGCTGTGGGCACCCAATTATCATTCAACATAAAATCATGTCTTCACCTCCCGCCCCTATCAACTTGGCCCCGTCCACACCGACCCTCAAGCTGCTCATCGACAAGAAGGCCAATCGCGTCTTGTACGCGGAGGCCGGAAATGACGCTGTAGACTTCCTCTTCAGCCTCCTAGCGATGTCCATATGCACTGTCGCCAAGGTACTTCAGACTGGAAGTGATGGGGTAGGCATGGCCAACATCTACGATAGTGTCCATAAAATGGATACTAGGTACATGCACAGCAAGATCGTCCAAGAAGTGCTCTTGAGCTCATGTAGGCCCATGTTCCTTCAACGCCCTACCACGACACACCCAACGGTACCTTCCATGCGGGCATCTGTTCACGGGGACGACATCGATGCTTGCACTGTATTTGGCGCCCTATGGGCATGGCGGCCGGATGTTGCACGTGACTCCTCTCTCTCTGGTCTATCGTGGCCGTGGCCGGGCACGTGCAAAGGCCTGGTTACTTACACTATCATGGATGACCTCACCATCACACCCATGTCCAACATATCCATGGTGGTCCTGATAAACAGGCTCAATAGGGAACAAAAGGACCTCGTGCTCGAGGAGAAGTCTGTGAAGATTGCTAACAAAGAGGTGAGACTCGCTGAATGTGTATACTCAAGCACTTATGCTTTGTTTCTTATGTTGATATGTTGAATTAATCTATTTGTAGGCGTTTGATATTCTCAAGGCATCAATGAATTCCAATACCGTCCTCACAGATGTGTTCCTATCTGACAACAATAACGATGTCTCCCTATCCAAGAATAAAAGGGCTCGTACATCAAGTGGTGAGAAGAAAAAATATAATATCCCGGGTTTATATATATGAGACAAGGTTGAACTATGTTACCATTTGGATAATAAGCGTATGCACTAAACCATGATTGGTTGTAAAGAATTAAATCATTCATGTATTTCCGTGACCAATGACTTGAAAGCATATACATATATGTATATGTCTATGGGAAAAATAAATCTAGCAACCATTACTCAAGGAGAGCCTATCAAAACCATTGATGTTTCTTTGAGATCTCTAGAGCCATTCCCATTTTGCAACATAAATTCATCAAATCATCTATGCCATGCACAACACTAGTATTCTTGTCACCTCGCACTAGTACAACTGTCAGACTACCACTAGTATATTGCCACCAGATTGGCACTACTGTCATCCAGCTCATTTGAAATTTAAATGGTGCCTGCGACAAACATTACACTTAATAACAAAAGTTAATACATGTTTCTGAATTAACCATCATTAACACATTGGAATCCATTTAATTTTGAAAATAGTATTTTCTGAGCCCACAAAATAGGAAAGTGTCATTTACAAAATTTCCAATTACAATTGATACATGTGAAGGAGTACGCGTGGGAACTTTCTCATACACACCTCGCACATAAAGTGCCTGGGTATACAACAATCACAAAGTACTATTTATAGTCACAATAATTTCATATTACAATGTGCCAAATTCCAAAGTGCTTCCACAAAACAAAGTGCCAAATTACACAAAGTGTTAGTACACATGATAAAGTGTTGAGATGATACAAAGTGCCAATACATAAAGTGCTAGTACACACATGATAAAGTGTTGAGATGATACAAAGTGCCAACACATATGCAAAGGTGTCAAATCAGAAGGCGTGGAATTACAGGAAAGTGTTGGATCATATACAAATGTACTAATTACCAAAGTGCCAACTGCTTATATGATGGATAAAAGTTCACACTTTTGGACACATATAGAAAGTGCCAGTTAGCAAGACAATGCCAAATTACTGTGTGTACGGAATTGCATATATACACACATGCACAAAGTTTGACTAGTAGCTAGGAAAGTATCAATAAAGTACCAAATTACTTACATGGTGCTAAAACTAACAAAAATCAGTAAAGTACAAGGTGCCAAATTAATTTACAAGGTGCTTGAAAGTGTTATAGGGTGCCAAAATAATCTACAAGATCTTAAAGCACAAGGTACTAAACAATGAAGTGCCAACAATGCTACTTGTAGTTAAGAACACTAAAAAGTTAGTAAGAAACCATGAACATACTACAAAGTTCTAAGGATGCATCAACACAAAGCTCTAAACATTACAAATTTGAATATACATGCACAAGGTAAGTGTTATGCATGATCCAGTTAAGATCTTGCCCATAATAAGAAAAGGGATCATAATATACCAAACGGTATACACATTCATATCACAAAACTGATAGTACACACAAAAGGCACACGAGTAGAGGTACACCTTCCCTCGATGCCGTAGATCCCCAGCTGTTGAGATTGAAAAAGGCGATTGTGTTTATAGCAGACAAGGCATCGCCTCCTCCTCAGAGCTTGTCAGGAAACGAGGTATGCAAACTTGCGAGGACCGCTATAGGGGAGGGGAGAGGAGCGGTGGTGGCAACTTGGAGCCCGGAAGGTGACGTGGTTTTCCACGTCATTGCTATTGTAGGAACCCATGGATAGATCCAGCCACAACGAGCCGTGGAGTGGTGGGATTCGACCCTAGGGAAGAGCATATTGGTAGGATCTCGCTGATCTCCCCGTTGATGACATGGTCGCGATCCAGCCGACGGAGAGGACGCACAGGCATGTCGACCCCACGCGTAGCTGTAGGTGGGGAATGATGGTTATGGTGTTAGATCTGGTTGGGGGAGGGGCGGAGGACGGGTTGGGGAGGAAACTACGGTCTAATGGACTTGTGGGCGTTGTTGATTCTAGATCTGGTGAGGTCGCCATCTGCTCTACTCTGCATGATGACAGCTAGGAGGTGACTCTGGCAATGGAGTATACTGCTCAACCTACTCGCTGGCGGGGAGGTAGGTTGGTGATGGAGGATGTGAACATGGGGGAGGGGATCTGCCAGGTAGGGAGGAGAGAGCGTCGAGGAATGGGAGGGTGTGACCGTCGAGAGAGGGGCCTGCTCTGTGTAGCTCTCGGGTGAGGTGGTTGGATCTGGATCTGAAAGGTGGAGGGGAGCATATGAGAGAGAGAGAGAGAGAGAGAGCTGGGTGGGTGGGGATGCATATGGAGCGATGGAGTGGGGTGCGTGTTGGGTGTGTGCCCCTAACACAATGACACATGTCGTGTATTTCTCTTAGTGAATTTCTAGTATTGATCTCCCAAAGCTGTAGAACTTCGGTGGGTGGTGGAGATCAAGTTGTCCTCGGTAGTTGTCAATATGATATACTTTATCTAAGTTTGTGTTTGTGTATTGGTACTTCTAGATTGTTGTTTGCTTTGAGATCTGCACCCCTCCCTAAAAAAGGTTGATTTTTCTTGCGTCAATGAATTTCACACTTTTAAGAGGGAAGGTGCAGCGCCTTCCTTTCCATGTAGGCATGGATATATGAGGTAATTTCCATATTATCAAGGTGTGAAAATGGAGTAAAGCTGCAACCTCTTCTTTCAATCCATGCATATCTGTATAAGGAAATTTCTTCAAAGTTTAACTCCATCGTCTCTTACTTGGATATGACCACGTCAAGATTCCATATTAGTCTATAGCAAAAAAAATTGTATAGTTGTTTATATTTACACAAACTTCCATTCCTCTTGAAAGCTTTGGAAGATTTCACGCAAAGTGTGAGCAATGCAGTCATGCATCTCAACCGTTTTTCACGTTATTGTGGAAATCGTGATACTTTGTTAAACAATGTACTAAGAAAAATACTAGATATTAGATGCAAACACAAAGATATAACATACATAACAAAATTATTATGTATAAATTTTTCATATTAACCACAATACAAATTAGTACATCAATTTGGAACAAATAGCTCCAGGAGATTACAATAAGTTCTTTCTATCAGCTTTGTTGCAGGATGCGCTAACGCGACACATGAACCGAGAGACCCTTGACCAAAGCGTATGCGTTGCATTAATCACAAACATTGTTGTAATAAAACCGTCACCAATAAGATGAACTATGTGCGATGGCGGAGACATCAATCACAATTCAGATTGGAGTTGCGTGTGCGATCGTGCCATATAGTTGATCCATACAAACTTTTCTTTGTGAGCGAGAACAACGAAGCGGTCGGCCCGGATCAAGGTGTGTGCGATATATGACATATAGTTCACTCGATGAACTGTTTGCGATTAGATAACACAACGAAGCGATCAGCCAAATCAAGGTGTGTGCGATAGGCGGCATACAGTTTAATCGGATGAACTATTTGCGATTAGTGAAAACAACGAAGGTCGACTAGATGATGGTGTGTGCGATAGACGGTTTACAGTTCACTCGGATGAACTATTTGCGGAGCCAAAACATCGGAACTGATTTGACTCAACAAGATGTGTGTGATACCGGCAAACAGGTTAGTAGTCAGAACTGTGTGGGAAGACTGATAATAACACAAACGAATGCTCGAAATAAGCTGTATGTGTTGTAGTCAAATGGTTGGTGGTAAATAATTGTCAGCGATTGAAGAAATCATCACGATGGGTTCCATATTTTGATCCATATGCGATCTGATTTGCTCAGTCTGCAGAACATCTATGCTCTGTCTACAGAACAACAACATATATACTTATAAGGACATGATTGCATAACCAAATTAAACATCCAATTACATAAGTGACTAGTACACACATGGCATTTACACACACCAAAGCAAAAAATTACATGCATAATTAACTAGGATAACGAATCATCAAATCATCATCTACTTCATCTTGTGACTCTTGATACCACTGCTCTGCTCGTGGCTCGATCCCTCGTCGATTACAGGAAGGAGGCACTCCCACATGTCAATAATCCGCCTGTGCATCTCGTAGAATGTGTACATGTTCTTGGCCGCGAACTTGAGGTGAGCTTCATCTAGTCTCAAAGCCGAGGCCCCGTGCCGGTGCTGCAGGACTTTTCTTACCATCCTCCTTCATGTTTTCATAGTAGGGATTGATGATGGCGGCGAGGACAACAAGGGAGCTCTTCTCCTTCTTGTTGCCCTGACCCCGTAGTGGCCATGGATGACGACAAGCTTCTTGCAGGCCAAGCCCGAAACCTTGAAGCGCTTTTACGTCGTTCTTGGCATCCACCATAGCAAACTTGTAGTCGGGGCTGTTGACAAACCTGGCAAAATGCATGCAAGGCCTTGTGGCCATGCAATAGTGGTAGACGAGGGCGTGATGAGGCTCACACGCAACTGAGCGAGGGCAACCTTCTAATCTTTCTCGGGATGACCACCGGTGTCTTTGGAGGTCGATGCCGACCACTTTGTACTTGTCATCTTTAGCAAGCAACTGCTCCATGGTGTTGGTGGAGTCTTCTGCCGCGGCCGGGTTGTTGGTGTACACCACCGATTGGTCCTTCTCCTCATGGGGGTGTCCACATGATGCACGCATAACTCAATTGGAGTGCCGCGAGATATCCTCTATGTATGTAGCGTCATAGGTGTGCTTGTTGTGTTTTGTGGCGCGATCGAAAGGTTGAAGATACTAAGGTTATAATGGCTGCATGAATAAATTGGGAGGCCGGACGACCTAGAATATCAGCACGTCCGGATGGTTGTTTTTGCAATGATAAGTCCATCGTGTGATAATCCCCAAGTGCAGGGAATCATCATAGCAATTTCCAAAGGTGGAAGTGATAAGTATGGAGTGTCGAACCCACAAGGAGCTAAAGGTAGGATCAATATTCTCTCAAGCCCTATCTGCCTTGTCGACTCTCATTACACGAGCGTTTGCTTCCAACTAGAAACGAGAAATAAAACTACGTTGTGGGTATGAAGAGGATAACTTAGTATGATATTGGAGAGATAAAATATAAAAGTAGGTGTTGTTATCATAAAGTTAGAATATATTACTAAATAATATAAATAGCGAGTGTGGAATAATGATGGACCGATGTGCGGAATTGTCCTAGGCAATTGTTAACAAGACGGTAATCACTATTGCAGTTTCATATGAGGGAGAGGCATAAGCTAACATACTTTCTCTACTTGGATCATATGCACTTACGATTGGAACTCTAGCAAGCATCTGCAACTACTAAAGATCATTAAGGTAAAACCCAAACATAGCATTAAAGCATCAAGTCCTCTTTATTCCCATATGCAACAATCCCTCTTACTCAGGTTTGTGTTTCAGTCACTCACCAACCCACTATAAGCGAATCATGAACGTATTGCGACACCCTACAGCGGGAATCCCTCACGCTTGCGTGACACGGAGGGCACCATAGGACAACATCAAAGTAAAACATACAACTCATACAAATCTAGATCATCAATCAACCCAAAGACAAAAGATATCTACTCAAAACATCATAGGATGGCAACACATCATTGGATCATAATATGTGGCATAAAGCACCATGTTCAAGTAGGGATTATAGCGGGGTGCAGGAGAGTGGACCGCGTAAAATAGATGAGGATGGTCATGGTGATGGTGATGTTGATGAAGACGATCACCGCGGCGATGATTCCCCTCCCGATGGCACTCCGGCGCCACCGAGAGAGAGGAGGAGAGGTTCTCCCCCTTGTGCTTCCTCCTCCATGGCCTCCTTCCTCTGGTCCTTGGCCTTCATGGTGATGATGCCCCCTCCGAGATCCTCCTCCATGGCCATCGGTGATGATGGCCCCCTCCGGCAGGGTGCCGGAGAGGGCCTAGATTGACTTCTCGTGGCTATAGAGGCTTTGCGGCGAACTTCGATCTAGGTTTCTTTTACGGAAGTTTGTGTATATATCGAAGAGTTTTGGTTTGATTTCACGTCTGGGAGGTCTCCGGGCTGTACACGAGGCTGGGGGCGCGTCCCCACCCTCGTAGGCAGCCCGGGACTCTTCTGGCACCTTACGGTACTCCGTGGGCTTCTTACGGTCCAAAAAATGATCTCCGTCAAGTGGCACGTCAATTGGACTCCGTTTGGTTTTCCTTTTCTGCGATACTCTAAAACAAGGAGAAAACAGAAACTGGCACTGGGTTTCTAGGTTAATAGGTTAGTCCCAAAAATCATATAAAAGTGTATAATAAAGCCCATTAAACATCCAAGATAGATAATATAACATCATGAGCACTTCATAAATTATAGATACGTTGGAGACGCATCAACATCCCCAAGCTTAATTCCTGCTCGTCCTCGAGTAGGTAAAAGATAAAAGAAATTATTTATGAAGTGTGATTGCTAGCAAGTGCATAAGTTTGATCAATGATAATTCCAATCACTTTTCTAGCATCATTATTTGTCATAACAATAGCTCATCTCGTAAAACTTTTCATGATCAAGAAACAAGCAAATCACATGTTAAAGTATAGATCATAAACTTTCTTGAAAACTAACAAACAATATTCTCAGTCATCAAACAATTGCAATTCATCTTATTTTTAGGAAGAGTCTATGTCGAGCTTTGATTTAGAAACCCCACATACTCAACTATCATTTAGTCTTTCACAATTGCTAACACTCACATAATACTTGTGGTTATGGATTTTTAATGGGACACCGAGAGAAAGACAGGGGCTTATAGTTTTGCCTCCCAACCATTTACCTCAAGGGTAATGTCAACAATAATAGCTCATGCTAACTTACATCCAATTATATATATATATATATATATATATATATATATATATATATATATATATATATATATATCAGGATCCTTCAACATTCTATGCTTGCCAAAGGATAAAATGTAAAAAGGAAAGGTGAAGATCACCATGACTCTTGCATAAGGTAGAAGATAAAAGTAAAAGATAGGCCCTTCGTAGAGGGAAGCAGAGGTTGCCATGCGCTTTCAGGGTTGGATGCACAAAATCTTAATGTGAAAGAACGCCACTTTATATTGCCACTTGTGATATGGACCTTTATTATGCAGGCCGTCGCTT
Source organism: Aegilops bicornis (assembly GCA_021605145.1). NCBI lineage: Eukaryota > Viridiplantae > Streptophyta > Magnoliopsida > Poales > Poaceae > Aegilops > Aegilops bicornis. Next base: position 597,243 of record JAHIAL010000138.1, read on the forward strand.
TTATTTCTTCCACATCACAAGATCGTATAAAGATTATTTCCTCCACACCAATCAATCATACATATTTAGAGAGCAATTTTTATTGTTTGCACCGATGACAACTTACTTGAAGGATCTTACTCAATCCATAGGTATATATGGTGGACTCTCATGGCAAAACTGGTTTAAGGGTTTTGGGAAGCACAAGTAGTATCTCTGCTTGGTGCAAAGAATTTAGCTAGCATGAGGGGAAAGGCAAGCTCAACATGTTGGATGATCCATGACAATATACTTTATTTCAGATATAAGAAAACATAACCCATTACATTGTCTTCCTTGTCCAACATCAACTCTTTAGCATGTCATATTTTAATGAGTGCTCCCAATCATAAAAGATGTCCAAGATAGTATATTTATATGTGAAACCTCTCTTCCTTCAATATTCTATCATGAATTGTTCAAGTGACCAATTCTACGTTTGCTAACTTTCAATAAGTTTACTATCTATACTTATTATGTGTGAAGTCATTACTCCCCATGTTATAAGCATGTGAAACATATATAAATTCAGATTTATGACATTCAATTTATTCAACCATTTACTTATAGGATATACATGAAGCACATGAGTAAATGACAAACTACTCCAGAAGATATGAGTGAAGAACATTGAGTAGTCAAATAATTAACTAGCCATGGGAGGATTATTTTTCATTCAATATTTCAGATCCAATGATTTTATTCAAACAGCAAGTAAAATCGAAAACGCTCCAAGCAAAACATATATCATGTGACGAATAAAAATATAGCTCGAGTAAGGTATGCGATAGTTTTGAAGAGCGAAAGAGGGGATGCCTTCCGTGGCATCCACAAGCTTAGGCGCTTGAGTCTTCCTTGACTATTACCTTGGGATGCCTTGGGCATCCCCAAGCTTAGGGTTTTTCTACTCCTTATTCTCCTCATGTCGATATCTCACCCAAAGCTTGAAAACTTCAATCACACAAAACTTAACGTAACTTCGTGAGATAGGTTAGTATGATAAAAAGCAAACCATTCACTTTGGTACATTCAAAGACAAGGTTCATATTTGTTCTCACACAATTCCTACTGTACCATATCATTTCTAAAATTTATATTGAGGAATATAAGCCATAGAAATTACAAAACAAGCAAACTATGCAATGAAAACAGAACCTGTCAGAAACAGAACAGTCTGTAATGATCTGAACAATAACCATACTTCTGCTACTCCAACAATTATTAAATAAATTTGTGGACGTGAGGAATTTTTCTATTAATCTTATGCAAAAAGAATCAACTCAAAATCACTCTTCTGTAAAATGACATCTATTCTCGTGGCATAAAGTTTCTGTTTTTAAAGCAAGATAACATTAACTTTCACCCAAGTCTTCACAAAGGTATTACTTGGCACTTTATTGAAACAAAAGCTATAAAACATGATTAATACAGTATGTTAATCATGTAAACACACAAAAACATTAAGGGTAAATATTGGGTTGTCTCCCAACAAGTGCTTTTCTTTAATGCCTTTTAGCTAGGCATGATGATTTCAATGATGCTCACATAATAGATAAGAATTGAAACACAAAGAGAGCATCTTGAAGAATATGACTAGCACATTTAATTCTAACCCTCTTCCTATGCCTTGGGATTTTGTGAGCACACAACTTATGGGAACAAGAATCAACTAGCATAGGAAGGCAAAACAAGTATAACTTCAAAACTTTAAGCACATAGAGAGGAAACTTGGTATTATTGCAACTCCTACAAGCATGTATTCCTCCCTCATAATAATTTTCAGTAGCATCATGGATAGCAACTTTGTTCCCATAGTCAATTGGAACCTCTTCTGAAATAGTGGAATCATTACTAGCTAAAGTTGACACTCTTCCAAACCCACTTTAAATGATAGTATTATTCATACTCCAAAAGATATAAGTGAAGTTCATGGAGCATTCTACAATAAACATAGACTAACCAATATCAAGCTCAAAATATATAAGTGAAGCACACGAAGCATTCTATAAAACAATTCTCAAAAGATTTAAGTGAAGCACAAAGTATTCTATAAATTGATAAAGGGACATCTCACACTAGCATGGTTATTAAAGAAAAATAAAAACTCAAAGGACACAAATCATGTGAACAAAACAAAAACCGAGGTATACCAATAATTGTTGAAGAAGAAAGATGGGATGCCAACCGGGGCATCCCCAAGCTTACATGCTTGAGTATCCTTTGAAATATTTACTTGGGGTGCCTTGGGCATCCCCAAGCTTGAACTCTTGCTTCTCTTTATTCTTCTCACATCGGTAACTCCTCGGTCTTCGAACACTTCATCCACAAAAACTTAACAAAAACTTTGTGAGATCCGTTAGTAAACAAAGCAAATCACTACTATAAGTACTGTTGAAAACCAATTCATATTTTGTTTTTTCATTATAGCTACTGTAATATAACTTTTCCATGGCTTAATCCACTGATAGAGACCGATAGTTTCATCAAAACAAGCAAGCAATGCATCAAAAACAGAATCTGTCTTAAACAAGACAGTCTGTAGTAATCTGGAAGTTTAGCAAACTTCTGTAACTCCTAAAATTATGAATTAAATTTGAAAATTTGAAAAAATTGTACTTAAGTAATGTGCAAAAAATTTCATACCCATTTGACTTTCCAGTAAAAAGCGTAAATTCACGCTTTTCAGCCAAAGTTTGTGTTTTTGCTCTGCACATAGTAAACAAGCAATCTAATCATCTTAAAACCAAAGCCTGGCACATTATTTTTTATAATACAACGAATATATACAAGGGGATAATTATTTACAGAGAAACTTCCATGAAAAATTCTACATTGTTTCCGTGAGCATGAACACAAGTGCTCAAGGTAAACCCTCACTTCTTCAATGCATAACTTTCCAATCACTTCTCTTTTTGAAAAAACTTTTTAGGCATGAGAGGCAAGTAATTTTTTTGTATTTTCATTCTTTAATTTTTTTTTGTACGTTTCACCCACAACTAAACAGAAACAAAAAGGAAAAACAAAATTTACTTAGTGAAAAAAGCAAACAAGCAGACACGAGAATATCAACCCCATGTTATTGCTCCCCGGCAACGGCGCCAGAAAATAGCTTGATAATCTCCAATTGTAGGGAATAATCGTAGCAATTTCCAAAGGTGGAAGTGATAAGTATGGAGTGTCGAACCCACAAGGAGCTAAAGGTAGGATCAATATTCTCTCAAGCCCTATCTGCCACTGATCGACTCTCATTACACGAGCGTTTGCTTCCAACTAGAAGCGAGACATAAAACTACGTTGTGGGTATGAAGAGGATAACTTGGTAATATCGGAGAGATAAAATATAAAAGTAGGTGTTGTTATCATAAAGTTAGAATATATTACTAAATAATATAAATAGCGAGTGTGGAATAATGATGGACCGGTGTGCGGAATTGTCCTAGGCAATTGTTAACAAGACCGGTAATCACTATTGCAGTTTCATATGAGGGAGAGGCATAAGCTAACATACTTTCTCTACTTGGATCATATGCACTTATGATTGGAACTCTAGCAAGAATCCGCAACTACTAAAGATCATTAAGATAAAACCCAACCATAGAATTAAAGCATCAAGTCCTCTTTATTCCCATACACAACAATCCCTCTTACTCGGGTTTGTGTTTCAGTCACTCACCAACCCACTATAAGCGAATCATGAACGTATTGCAACACCCTACAGTGGGAATCCCTCACGCTTGCGTGACACCGAGGGCACCATAGGACAGAATCAAAGTAAAACATACAACTGGTACCAATCTAGATCATCAATCAACCCAAAGACAAAAGATATCTACTCAAAACATCATAGGATGGCAACACATCATTGGATCATAATATGTGGCATAAAGCACCATGTTCAAGTAGGGACTACAGTGGGGTGCGGGAGAGTGGACTGCGTAAAATAGATGAGGATGGTCATGGTGATGGTGATGTTGATGAATACGATCGCCGCGGCGATGATTCCCCTCCCGATGGCACTCCGGCGCCACCGAGAGAGAGGAGGAGAGGTTCTCCCCCTTGTGCTTCCTCCTCCATGGCCTCCTTCCTCTGGTCCTTGGCCTTCATGGTGATGATGCCCCCTCCGAGATCCTCCTCCATGGCCACCGATGATCATGGCCCCCTCCGGCAGGGTGTCGGAGAGGGCCTAGATTGACTTCTTGTGGCTATAGAGGCTTGCGGCGGCGGAACTTCTGATCTAGGTTTCTTTCTGGAAGTTTGGGTATATATAGAAGAGTTTTGCGTTGATTTCACGTCAGGGAGATCTCCGGGCTGTCCACGAGGCAGGGGGCGCGCCCCAGGGGGGTGGTCACGCCCCCACCCTCGTGGGCAGCCCGGGACTCTTTTGGCCTGCTTCTGGTACTCCGTCAAGTGGCACGTCAATTGGACTCCGTTTGGTTTTCGTTTTCTGCGATACTCTAAAACCAGGAGAAAACAGAAACTGGCACTGGGCTCTAGGTTAATAGGTTAGTCCCAAAAATCATATAAAAGTGTATAATAAAGCCCATTAAACATCCACGATAGATAATATAACAGCATGAGCACTTCATAAATTATAGATACGTTGGAGGCGTATCGCCGTACGTACCTGCGTAAGCGCATCAAGGCGTAGCGTGCAGCACAATTGCATGCATATGGGCCCCCAAAATGATCGTCGCTGGCCCAACGCTGGCGAGTGCTCACGGAGGGTGCGAGCGAGCGGCGCTAGCCGCCTCAAGGCAAGCAAATGGGCGTGGTAGAAGCGGCGCTTCGACCGCCTCAATGGTGAGAAATAATATGCACATAGCGATCGAACACGCATGGAATAGCCGTCCACAATTTGGCGGATGCATGTACCAGCTCGTACCTACCAACACAGACGTCGAGTGCAGAAATTAATGGCGTTATACACGTGTCCCGCAATCAACACTTCCTACCGCTTCCCCCATCAGTATCCCATCACTAGCTAGTGGCTAGCTCTATATATGACCCAGGTGGCAACGCACCATAGCGACATTGTGCGTAGATCTAGTCCACACCCATATACCATTAATTATTCCAAGCATGCCACACAACCAAAGATTTTATGCTGGCCCCTTCATGGATTACATCTTAGACGAGGAGAATGAGCTAGAGTAGGTCGGAGAGCAAGAGCTTCATCGTCCGATGCAGGCGCCATGGCCCATCAGTAGTGATATCATTGTGTCGTTTCTTGGGCGCACAATGGACATGTTGCAAAGGAAGTGTGTAGAGAAGTCTGCCATCGACCGTGCAAGAGATCCAGAGCTGCTAGGTGGCATGATCGACGGCCCACTCGAAGAGTCGTCGTCACCGGTGCTCATTGAGAGCTCGATGCCCCACCAGGAATTGGCAGAGGTCCTCTGCGATTTGGTTATGAGACAGCTTGTCTACTGCCTCATCATTGTCGTCAGCGGCCGTGTCAACCTCGATCCAATGATGTGGTGGCCAGGCTCGAGCGCCTCGTTGGCGGAGTTGACTTCCCCGATGAAGTAGAACAACGCCGACGTAAAATTTTGAGGATGCACGTCATCGATGGAATTTACAACAAGTGGAGAGACATGGAGATGGAGGCGGTTCCATGGCGTGTCATGCGCGATTGTGATCTTGTCGGATGTCGGGTTCAGCAGACCCTTAAGGATTCGAACTCAGGGGTGCGCGCGAAGATCTCTCCCCTACCGATCTATGTCCGATCGCCTCGTGAGATCTAAGCTAAAATGATGAACATCACAAGGGACACCAAGATTTATCTTGGTTGGGCCACCGTTGTGGTGTAATACCCTACTCTAGTGTGTGGTGTGGTGGATTGCCTCGAGGCTGATGATGAATAGTACAAAGGGCGAACAGCCTCGCGAGAAGGTGTTCTTGAGCTGGTGCGATGAACTGCTTGGGTGAGTTCGATCGCCTCTCTCTCTCTCTCTGGCTAGGGCTATCTCTCTCCCCTGTCTCACGGTGGTGGCTAGCTCTATTTATAGAGGCCATGGTCCTCTTCCCAAATATTGAAGCGGGGGAAGAGGCGCCAACAATGGCGATTTTGAAGAGGAATATCTAGTACAAGTTATCTGACTAAAGTTGGTCTTGGCTGCCAAAGCCTTTGGCGATGACACCATCTTGGGCTCCATGGTGACCTCCATCGTGCCGCCCCGCTGGTCTTGGTCTCGTTGCACTGAAATGGCAACCTTTGCCTGATGCCTCGGTACTCCACGTCTGTGCTTGCCCCCTTTGCACCAAAGAGGAAACAAGGACACAACGCAGGCCGGTGCCCGCCTGGCGCCCGCCTGGTCTCGATCGTCATGGCTTGCGTCACGAGCACCTCGCGAGGTACCCTGCCTTGATCTCTCCGCCTCCTCGCGAGCCTGCCTGCCGAGGCCGCTCCTGAGGAAGCCTAGCATCGTCCGCCCATGATCTCAGCCCCTCGCGGTCTTGAGTCTAACTTGATGAAGATGAGCCGTCTTGGGCCACCACTTGAGCCACGCCCGCGGGCGCGGGCGAGCAAGTCTAGGGACCCCGTTCCCGGAAGCGCCCGGCAGTAGCCCGGGCCCAAAGCGCGCTCGGACTTGGCTTAAGCGGAGAAGCGAAGGGCAAGTCTTGAGCCCAGGCCCCATCATCCTGCGGCCTTGGGCGTCGTGTGGTGTTTGATTGGGCGTGGGCGTCTCCGCTTCCCCATGCTTCCCATTACGGCGCTGGCTAAGCGGCCACGAGCTTGTACACAATTATCCTCCCTTCGCAGCCCGCGTGCTCCTTGTTCCCCTTACCCCCTCGAACCCTGCTTCTTCTTCCAATCCATCTCGAGTTCTTCTCCCTTCCCATTGCCATGGCACCAACGAAAAAGGATAAGGGGAAGAAACCTGCGCCCTCGACCAGCGCGCATCCGGCGTCTGCTCCCGCCGTCGACAAATCGATCATACTCAACCTGGAAGCCCTTGAGAAGGTCCGCTCCACGCTTGCCTCCAGCTTCAATGAGTGCGGGAAGACAACGGCCTGGCCTGCGTCTCACGCCTCCTTCGACAGGATCGTCACGGAGGCCCGATTCTTTGCCGATGCCTTGTGGGCAGGCCTGGTTCCCCCCTTTTCTGCCTTCTTCAACGCGGTGCTTTCTCATTACCAGATCCACATGCTACATCTTGGCCCCCAATCCATTTCTCTGCTTGCTGTCTTCGCCTTTGTCTGTGAGACCATGGTGGGGATTCCTCCTTCGTTGCCCTTTTGCGTCACTTCTTTTCTCTACACTTGTCCGACCCTTTACGGTGTTGGGATCGTGAGCTTCGAGGCCGTCTTAGAAGGCAGGCGCCTCGGGGATCGATTTTGGCCTCCCATCTTATGCGGCGGGTTCCGGGAGCGGTAGTTGTATGTGGACGTCGGGGTGCCCAGCCCCCTTCTCTCGCACCCGGCGCTGCCTGCCATCCCCAATCCTGGTTGGGGTCATGAGAAGCTTACGAGCCTCCAGCTTGCCTTCACCTGGCATCGCTTTGAGAGGCTGAGGGAGCTCGGGGTGACGGCGCCCCGTGTGGTGAAGGAGTTCCTCCAGCGTCGCATCGCTCCTCTCCAGCGCCATTCCGCCCAATGTGGGCTTACTCCGGTCGTCGAGGACCGCATGAGGCTCGGAAGGGATCTCGCGCTGAGGCAATGAAGAAGGTGCTTCTTTGGTCTGTTGGCGACCCTCTCTGGCAGCGTTTGTCATGGGCGCCTGTTGTACCTTTGCTCAAACAGGGCCGACTTCATGAACCGAATGCCCGCTTGACGAATGGGGTTGCGTCCAGCTGGCCTTGTGGGGCCGCGAGAACCCGATTCTTTGTGGTCCTTTCCCCACCGCTGCGCCGTCCTTGCCCTGTGAGCCGTCGCAGTGGAGGCAAGCACTGTCAGTAGGAGGTGGGGGGCCTGATGTCGAGGTGCTGATATCAGCGTGGCACTCCGGCGTCATCCTCCGGAGCTTATGGAGCCCCTCGCGAGGTGATGGCTGGCCGAGTGGCCTGCCCCTCCGAGGCCAAAGTCCCGAGGCCTCGGCGATCCACCAAGAGGTGACACTGGTTGCTCCTCTTAGGCTGGTTCCCTTGATGTAGGCCATCCGATGCTTGGCTCCCATGCATGCGCCCGGCCCTCACGTCATGATGCGGGCGGTTCCGCATAGATTTTGAGGCCCTTCGGAAGAGGAAGGAGGCCTTCGGTGGTGATGATCGCCCGTTCCGCCCACTGACGCACAGGAATTACTTTGCCATGGACGAGTAAGTCCCTCCTTCTCACAGTTCCTTGTCTGCATCTCCCTTTGTTGATCGTGGTCTTTCAGGATTCCTTCTGACGAGCCCGCGGAGCCGGCTGACGAGCCGCTTCCTCAGGCTTCTCCTCCCTCACCGACCTTGGTCGCCCCGAGTCTGCGTGCTGCCCTAGGTGCAAGCTCATTTGGAGATCTTGAGCCCGGCTTGCGCGCGCCTCAATCCTGTCGTGGCGCGCTCTTCCTTCGTGAGCTCTCCTTGGGCACCACCAGCTTGCCCGACCTCCTCCTTGATCATAGGTGGCGAGTGGTTGAAGCCAATCTTTGGGTCCTCGGTGGGAGGTGGATCAACGCCCGGTGGGTCCCTGAGGGCCCACCCGGCGATCACGGGGCACCAGCCCCTGCCGAGAAGGGCGAACCACTCCAAGGACCTCCGCCAGCATCGTGGCGGAGGATGGTGTTGACGACGTGCTTGGGCATGCAGCAGGCGCAGCGCTCTCCGCCAAGAGTTCCTCCGAGGGCAGGTGATGCATGAGCCGGCTCGGCCTTGAGCTGGCTAAAATCTTGGCGTCTCGGTGAAGGCTTGAGGCTGGTCGAGGCGGCGCTAGCTGAAGGCGGTCGTTGTTCGCGCGCCACCAGCGTGGCCTTGAAAACGCCTTGGCCTATGCATCCCTGGCGACCTCTCGGGAGGCCTATTCCCGGGCTCTTGAGGAAGCTCTGGAGGCGAGACAAATGCCTTGGCTGCGGAGGGCGCGTGGGAGCTCAAAGGCGGGTGCAACTCCTGGAGCAGCAGGTGGAGCTGCGCCGATCCGCCCTTACCTTCTTGAAGGGGCCCGCCGAGGAGGAGGAGCTCAGGCGTGAGGAAGCCCAGCCTTTGGAGGCTGCCGGCGCAACCTCGATCTGGGCGGTTGGAAACAAGGGGCGCCTTGAGTCACCGGGCGGAGGGCGACATTGGCCTTGGGAGGCCCGAATCGAGGAGGAGATCGGCCGTCGCGTGGCGGAGGCTCATGGCAGACCTTGGCCTTAATCTGAAGGCGGTTGGAGTTGATTAGGGCTGAAGCAGCGGGCAGGACTGCTGCCCTCCGGACCAGGTTGGCTGAAGCCACTGGCAGTGAGGCCACCGCTACCGAGTGCTAGGCTCGGCATAGGCTGGTGGCCTCCTCCACGCCAAACCGCTCCTTCTTCAGCGGTGGGTTGATGATGCCGAGGCCGTCGCGGAGCAAAATGCGGGCCGAGATCCGCCCGGCCAGCGTTGGAACACATGCATGGCCGCATGCTCCGAGCAGCTCGGGGAAAAGGGCTAACCACGGCCTTGGGCAACATCTCTGAGGCTGCCGCCGAGGAGCCACATGTGACCAACTATGCGGCAACCTCCGATTCTTCAGCATCGTGGTGGCGCATCTGGAGAACCGCTCTAAGAGGTCTCACCGGTGGTGGAGGAGCGGAGCAGCGGCCTGCCTTGCGGGCATTCTCCAGCGTCTTTAACCATCTTGAACCTCGATCCCTCTTGACTTGATGCCGCCATCGCCACAGGTGCACTGAGGCCGTCGGAGGCGACCTGGCGCTTGATGGGTGGAGGACAATGTTGATGCGCTTCGTCCGGGCCTTCACTTCCAGCGATGGCCAGGGGTGATCGTTGCTTTGCCGATGAAAGGCGTCGTGGTGAAGCGGTGGTGGAGGCGGCGCGTAACAACGGTGATGAAGAGGCTGAGTGGCGGCAGCGGTGGTGCAGCGACACCTCGAGACACCACAGGAGATGCGGCCAGCGATTTGTCTGATTGATCCCGCGCTTCCTCCCGCTGCTTGCCCTGCACAGGAAGAGACTTGGGCATGGCCCGGAAGGTTGTGAGAGCATTTTTGGGAGGGGAAGCCCCTCGTGTAAGAAGATTGTTGGCTAGGTGTTGTTAAGATGGGCGCTGGATGAGTGCCTGCATGATGCCGTGATTGTCGCGATGAATAAGTTGTCGTGGTTTTACCTTTGTCTTGGCGGGCCTCGAGTGGGCTTGCGGTGTCCATTCAGGGGCCCCGTGGAGGTCCCATTTGACCTTGCGGCGAGAGCCTGGCTGGAGCGAACACCGGCCAGGGGCAGCAAGCGCGCGTCTTTGGGCCCTGCCCTACTCGCGAGGGCCAGCGAGAGGAGGCAGCTAGTGTGAATTCCAAGTTGAATAGAAATCGGGCACGAGAAACCACCACGAATAAGACAGGACACCTCCCCGCAGACACAAAGCATAAATTCGACTTCAACTTCAGATCCGAGGCGAGAAAACTTGTTCGCACGAAAAAGAAAGCAAAAGCAAAAGGCCGCGTCCGGCACCTAGTCTAGTCTTCGACGTCTTCTCACCAGCGCGGAGCTAAGTGCTGCCAGTGGGTTTGGGAGGGAGCCCCCGAGGCCCAAGGGCGGCTCTCCTGAGACTCCGGGGCGTGTACATCCCCAACTCATTATTACGTGAGTGTGTCACAGGCGGCGAGCTTCACAGGCACTGGGCCTTCTTCATAGGTACTGGCCTTGCTTCATATTGCCAGATGAGGGCCCCGCCTTGCGCCACCCTTGGCCCCATCGTGGCGATCGGAAACCAGGATGACGCCAATTGATAAAAGGGGCGCCAGTGGTTCCCCAACGACCACCGGTCCTTTGCGAGGCAGGCCACAGGCACCTCCCAGCGGAGGGCTTACCTCCGAAGAACTCCTTGCTCCGCCTTGTTGCGGAAGGGGAGCCTGGCTCCGTCCCTCTGCTTGTCCCCGGTGCCCTCCTTGAGGAAGGAGATTGCCGCCTTCAGGGCAGCCATCCCTGTGGTGACTGAACCTCCTGCGAGCCATGGTTAGCATAAGCCTGCTCCTAAGGAATTAAGCGGTGCCGGTGGTTAGCCGAGGCTCCCGTGAGGCTCTGAAGGAGCTCGGCCCTGGCGCCTCTTCCTCCCAACCTGACCCAAGGAGCGAGCCGTGGTCTTCCTCCAGCGTGTACCCTCGATCCACCATGTGGGGCACATATGCCTTGAGGCACCACCCCAAAGGCCTTGCCGTGGTGCTCCACCGCCATGCAGCTCGACTTGAACCTCCATCTTGGGGCCAGGTAAGGTGGCGGCCTCTTTGGGACTAAAGGCAAACGCCGCGCATGCCCTCCTTACAGGCGGTCTTGGCGCAGCCTACTACTCGGCCCCGATGGTCGGGCCGGTGTTGATGAAGCCTTGAAAGCGGCGCCCGAGGCATGCGTAAGTGCGGTCGGGCCGCCCGTGATCCTCCGGGGCACAGGGTGGAAGCTAGGCGCGAGCAGGGAGCCCACGGCGCCAGCCGCATCCAGGAGCTCGGCAATGCGCTCCAGCAGCACGTCGCGGCCGCTTTCTTGCAGCCTGAACCGCAGCAGCTCTCGCGCCACTGTGAGCGCGACCTTCATGTTTGCCTGCTCCCGTCGGGTGTGCGGTGCCGTGCCCTGGCGTGGCAAGGCCCTTGCTGCCGATCGTACTTGCCGTGGAGTGAGGGCAGGGGACGCCTGACCGCGCCGCCCGCGTCCCGCAGCGTGCTACGGGGTGCGGGCTGCCTGAGATGTGGGGTTGAGGTCACCTTGGGAAGGCAGCACGGCATGGGCGAGCCATGCCGCCCAATGATCGGAGTTGGCCGTCGAATTCGCCCGGACATAGAAGCGGTGGCGTGGTGGAGCGTGGGGCCGGAAGAAAGAAGATTCTGGCACACACCTACCTGGCGCGCCAAATGTCGGATGTTGGGGTTCCAGCAGACCCTTAAGGTTAGAACTCTGGGGTGCGCACGAAGATCTCTCCCCTACCGATCTACGTCCGATCGCCTCGTGAGATCTAAGATAAAAACGATGAACGACACGAGGGACACAAGATTTATCTTTGGTTGGGCCACCGTTGTGGTGTAATACCCTACTCCGATTGTGTGGTGTGGTGGATTGCCTCAGGGGCTGATGATGAACAGTACAAAGGACGAACAGCTTCGCGAGAGGTGTTCTTGAGCTAGTGCGATGAACTGCTTGGGTGAGTTCGATCGCCTCTCTCTCTCTCTCTCTCTCTCTCTCTCTCTCTCTGGCTAGGGCTCTCTCTCTCCCCTGTCTACGGTGATGGCTAGCTCTATTTAAAGTGGCCCTGGTCCTCTTCCCAAATCTTGAGCGGGAAGCACGCCAACACGTCCATTTTGAAGGGGAACATCTAGTACAAGTTATCTGACTAAAGTTGGTCTTGGCTGCCAAAGCACTAGCGATGGCGCCGTCTTGGGCTCCACGGTGACCTCCATCCTGCCGCTCCGCTGGTCTTGGTCTCGTTGAACTGAAATGGCAACCTTTGCACGATGCCTCGGTACTCCCGTGCATGCTTGCCCTTTGCACCAAAGATGAAACAAGGACACAACGCAGGCCGGCGCCTGCCTGGCGCCCGCCTGGTCTCGATCGTCATGGTTTGCGTCACGAGCACCTCGCGAGGTACCCTGCCTTGATCTCTCCGCCTCCTCACGAGCCTGCCTGGCGAGGCTGCTCCCGTGGAAGTCTTGTGTCATCCGCCCCGCGAGGCTTGGCCCCTCGCGAGGGTCTTGAGTCTTGCCTTGATGAAGATGAGCCGTACTGGGCCACCACTTGAGCCACGCTGCAGGCCGTAGGCAGGCAAGTCTGGGGTCCCCCGTTCCCAGAACGCCGACAGATATGTTTCCATCGTATCTATAATTTCGATTGTTTCATGCCAATATTATACAACTTTCATATATTTTTGGCAACATTTTATATGATTTATTGGACTAGCCTATTGATCCAGTGCCCAGTGCCAGTTCCTCTTTGTTGCATGTTTTTTGTTTCACGGAATATCTATATCAAACGAAGTCCAAACGCGATAAAAATTTATGGAGAACTATTTTGGAATATTTATGATATTTGGGAGGTGGAATCAACGCTAACGAGGCTGTCGGATTACAGGTTCAGTGAAACCCTTGAGGTTCGAACTGCAGGAGTGCGCACGAAGATCTCTCTCCCCCTAGCTTACACTCTCGTCGTGATCCCAAGGCCTAGCTCGCCGAACCAACGGAACAAGGGACACAAGAGTTTATACTGGTTTGGGCCACCAATGTGGTGCAATACCCTATTCCAGTGTGGTGTGGTGGATTGCCTTGCATGCTGGGGATGAATAAGTACAAGGGAAGAACAGCCTCTTGAGGAGAGGTGTTCTTGTTTTCTATGAGCTGGTGAGGGTGATCTTGGTGGAATGGATCCGGTCCAAGATCAGTTGCCTCCTACGGTGGTGGCTAGTCCTATTTATATAGGCTCTTCCCAAATGTTTAGGCGGGAAGGGATACCACAAATGCCAATTTGTAGGGGGACAACTAGTACAAGCTATCCTGACAAAAGGTGGTCTTCGCCTGCCAAAAGCTCTGGTGGTGACGCCGTCATGGGCTCCGTGATGACCTCCGTCCTGCCGTCCTACTGGTCTTGGTCTCGTTACACCGATATGGAAACCTTTGCCTGATGCCTCGGGACTCCTCGTCTACACCTGCCCCTTTAGCACCAAAGAGGAAACCAGTACTGCGCCCTTTGTCGCTTTGCGGCCTTGAGTGCGTCATGGCTCACGTCATGGCAACCTCGCGAGGTGCCCCTCGCCTCGATCTCTCCGCTCCTCGCGAGCCAGCCTAGTGAGGCGTCTTCTGAGGGGGTCTTGTGTCGTCCGCCTCACGAGGCTCGGCCCCTCACGAAGGTCTTCAGTGTTTGCTAATGAAGATGGGCCGTACCAAACCGTTAGTGGAGCCACGCCGTGGGCCGCAGGCAGGCAAGTCTGGGAACCCCCGTTCCCAGAACGCCGACAGTAGCCCCCGGGCCCAAGGCGCGCTCGGAATTGGCCTCGAGGCGAAGCCAAGGGGCAAGTGCGGAGCGCCGCGGGGCCCAACCACCTGCGGCCTTGATTGACGCATGGTGATTGACAGGACGTGGGCGTCTCTGCTTCCCCATGCTGCCTCGGCAACTGCCCGACTTGACGAATCCCTGGTGCATGCAGAAAGACTATCATTACCTGCGATCGTGGAGGCCGAAGGTTGGCCTCCTCCTGGCTATAAATGAGGAGAGGGGCGGAGCCCCGTTATGCCTTCCGGATTTGATCGCGGTGTCCGCGGTTATTCGCCGTCGTTGCCATGTCGTAATAACTGCGTGTTACATTTTGCCATGTCATCATCTGCATTTTATATCATGTCATCATGTGCATCGCATTGGCATACGTGTTCGTCTCATGCAGCCGAGCATTTTCCCCGTTGTCCGTTTTGCAATCCGGCACTCCTATGCTCCCCGGCGCCTCCCTTTACCTCTTTTCATGTGCGGGTATTAAACTTTCTCGGAATGGCCCGAGGTTTGTCAAGCGGCCTTGGTATAGCACCGGTAGACCGCTTTGTCAAGTTCGTGCCATTTGGAGGTCGTTTAGTACTCAGCAGTTAACGATGGCAGTAAAAGCCTCCTTCTCTTTGCAGCCCAACACCACCTCTAAAGTGGCCCATAACCCATCTAAACCCCTCCATGCTCTCGATGCGTTCGATCACGATCGTATGGCGGCAAAACCGTGCTCCATTTGGACTCTCCTAGCTCCCTCTACCTATAAATATGACCTCTCCCCGAAATTCGGATCATTTCCCCTAACCCTAGCTGATTAAATCGTCGCCGCCGCCACGAGACCACGTCCGGCGCAGCCAGGCATGTCGAATCGCCCGCCCGCCATCCACGTGGCGCGTCGCCATTCGCAACCCAGCGCCCACTTCCCAGCGCCCGCCACCCAGCGCGTCGGCCCTTGCCAGGCAGGCGAAACCCTGCCCAGCCCGTCCGCGCCCGGCCTCCCGCGCCGCTGCCCGAGCGCCCCACGCCCTCTGGTCACCACGTCATCTCCCGATCTGTTAGATTGATCCGAGGACCCCCATGACCGTATACTCATGTGCCAGTCCGGACAGCTGCCGCATACAAGGAAGATTCCACAAGACTTGGCGATCAAGACAAGGACTCCTCCCCTCCGGTGTATTCGGCTAGGACTCTTGTTATGCTAGGCCTCTGGTGCATTATATAAACCAAGGCCAGGCTAGTCGATAAAGATATACAACAATCAGACCATAGCCTAGCTTCTAGGGTTTAGCCTTTATGATCTCGTGGTAGATCAACTCTTGTAATACTCATATTCATCAAGATCAATCAAGTAGGAAGTAGAATTATTACCTCCATAGAGAGGGCGAACACAGGTAAACATCGTGTCCCTTGCCTCCTGTTACCATCTGCCTTGGTTAGGGACCCCCTACCGAGATCCGCCGGTTTTGACACCGACATTGGTGCTTTCATTGAGAACTCCGCTATGTGTTCGGCAAAAGGTCAATGGCTCGCCTGCAGATCAACTGCGACTTCGGCATCTTCGTCACCAGCTCGACTGGTCACCTTGGTTCGACCAAGGACTGAACCCTACCTCCGATCGTCATGTTCGGATGAGGGCCTTCATCAACATCAGCTCCGATCTCTATCAAGATCATGGAGGAATCATCCAGGGAGCCCGGGGGCTCAACGTCACCATTGCCCTCGGGCGACCGTGCTGTTTTTCTGGACAACGAACTTGTGTCCGCCGCCACTGCCTCCTCAAGTGTCGTTTTAATGATTGTTTCGGTGGAATTATGCAGAATTGAGTCTACAACAACCCTGGAAAATTTGGTCGAGTTCCGATGGAGGACTCTCTGGCAATCCATGATATCTGGAGCCTGTCAAATCTGGACGAGAATTTGGACGAGTTTAGGCGTGGTGTCCAGCTTCTAGCTTCGGGCGTCCTTTGGAAGATCCAACGAGTTGATCGGCTGCGGAATTCCTATATCTACCACCCCTCAAAATTTCAGCTCAATCGGACCATCAAACTCCGGGAACCTTCCGATTAGTGCATCACTTTCGGATCTGTTTCTGCTGTAGCGAATCCGACCTGAGTTAAATCTTTTTATGAGCAGGATTTGGACATCCTTTTTGGAGGAATTTTTGTATGGGGTATTGTGTTTTGTTCGAACACATCCCACTAACTTTAAAATCCTTTGAACATGATCTTCAACATCATCTTTGGTGTCAAACCAGTCCGGTAATATTGCTCCACGGCTGCCGACCTGCGCTAGACACGTCGTCACTTTGTTGAGCCGAGCTCAACTTCTTCAGATCATCATCTCGGCAAGCCGAACAAGAGTTTGTCATTGCAAAGGATAAATCATCACCAACGCCATCGCCGCCCCACGGATTACGGAGGCGGGCACACCGGCATCGCCGCCGCGGTCACTTCATCAAGCCGACATTGACCGCGTCACGACCTGCATCGGTAGGGCCGCACTATTGCTCCTTCAAGCCGGTGTCCATCACGCCACCTACTTCAACTCATCAGCTGACATCGAGGCTTCGACGTCTCGGCTGGACCGGGGGCTTCGCCATCTCTTCATCAACCTATACTCGGGAGACTTCGGCGTCACTAGCCGACCAGCTCCGTCGCGTTAGCTGGACCGAGGGCTTTGCCTCGGCAAGCCAACCTTTGCCAGCATCGCCGTGCCGTCGCTTTATCACCCATCAGGCAATGGGTGTGCGGATCGAGTCCCAATTTTGGGAATCACCTTTATTCGGATTGCTACAACAAATAAACCAGGTGCTATTAATCCTAGTATTTTTTTGCTTGTTTGGGCTAATTTTCCCAAGGAATTATTACTCTGGTTTGTCCATCATATGTACACAGGTCTATCAAATGGTGGCTGCATCAGCAACAGTCGCATGGTGGTTCGGTCAGTTTCCGTACATAGTCCGGGAACACGCATACGGAACTTCGGACCGACACATGAATTCAGGCTTTATCACGCCTTTACCGCATCACGCCGATGCCACTGCGCCGACATTGACTTCAGCGCCATGCCATATTTCTTTTATTACTCACTTTTCATAAATTATTTATTATGCAACATTTTTAAATTATTATTATTACTATTATCTCCGGTTTACACTATTTTTTGTGCACGGAAAATGATCCGGGTTAGGCAGTATCGTCAACTTCGGCGTCTTGACATACCACGTCACCTCGGCTGGCCAGGGGCTCCGTCAACACCTTATTAACCCATGCGGGGACTTTGGTGTCGCTCTGCGGCCTCCATTGGTCGTGCTATGACACTAGTTGATGCCGAGCTCTTAGCTCCGCCACCCGGGGACGGCTTGGGGGATGGAACCTTGTCCGCATCAAGCTCGGACGGCGCTATCAATACCGAACACATTAACCAGCTAAGTTGCCTTCATGCTCAAAGTTTTAAATTTTTTAACGCACTACTACAAAGGGCTATAGATGGAATGGCTACTAATGGCGCACCTGTGATGTGATGCGCCATTACTATATTCTAATGGCGAACCCTGTCTCGTTGGGCCATTAGTAATATATTACTACTGGCGCACCTGGTGTGTGGTGCGCCATTAGTAGTTGGAAAAAAACATAAATTTTTTTTTTGTTACTAATGGCGCACGGTGCATAGTGCGCCATTACTAGTTGACATAGTAATGGCGCACCACATCCGTCGTGCGCCATTAGTAATTTGAAAAAATGTAAAAAATAAATTAAAAAATTTTGTTACTAATGGCGCACCTTGGGTAGTGCGCCATTACTAATTTTAACTAGTAATGGCGCACTTTCCACTGATGCGCCATTATAAGATTAAAAAAAAACAAATCAAAAAATATCATTTTTTATTTTTTCAAAACTACTAATGGCGCACCGTGGGAGTAGTGCGCCATTAGTCAGATGAACTAATAATGGCGCACCACCCACGGTGCGCCATTAGTAACAGCCACCTTCCACCCGGCGGCGTGCGGTGGAAGGTGGAAGGTAACCAAGTTACTAATGGCGCAGCGTGGGGTAATCTTGCTCATTCAACTACTAATGGCGCACCACTCCTGATCTTGTAACAACCACCTTCCCTTTGAATACCCCCGTGTGGATCGCCTTTTCAGTTTTAAAAAAATAAAAGAAAATGATGAAAATGTCAAAAAATAAAAGAAAATAAGTTTTCCATGTGATATGTGGTCTAGTTGTTTGGGAAAATTTGCAAATATGAATTTCGACTTCATTTGCAAAATCTCTAGAAATTTGTAAAAATGGGCATAACTTTTACGCATACAAACTTCGGATGAAAAAGTTTTTTATATGAAAAATCATCTACTCGAAAAGTTACATCCGAATTTAGCAGAACCCCGTTAAACATTTTCAAAATCCCAAAAACCTAACAGAAAAAAAAGTTACGGGGCTTTCAAGATCTAGCGGCAAAACAATTCAAAAAATTTCAAACTTACTAGTGGTGTGCAGAAGTGGATGTAGTGCGCCACTAGTAACAGAAAAAATTACTAATTTCAAAAATTTTTTTTGATTTTTTTTTCAAAAAATGATACGTAATATGATCGAGAAGTTTGAAATATTTTTCAAAATTTCATCATAGTCATTAACATGAACAAAGTCCTAGACATCAATAAGGTATAACAGGATTGATATGCTGGGGTTGGATAGAACTCTGAAGTTAAGCGTTCTTGGGCTGGAGTAGTGTGAGGATGGGTGACGTTTCGGGAAGTTTGACCACGGAGTGCGATTTGACCTGAGATTAAGCATATTGACCCGAGATTAAGCCATAGTGAACTGAGATTAAGAAAAAATTGAAATTTTTTTTTTGGAAAAATTTAAAAAAAAATTTGAAAAAAAAATGTTACTAATGGCGCACTTCTATGTGGTGCGCCATTAGTATACCAGATACTAATGGCGCACCTCTATGTAGTGCGCCCTTAGTATACTAGATACTAATGGAGCACCGTGGGCTATACTAATGGCGCACTACATGGTGCGCCATTAGTATACCAGATACTAATGGCGCACCAGGTGGTGCGCCATTAGTAAAAATTACTAATGGCGCACCACAGATGCGCCATTAATAGCCATACTAGGTGCGCCATTAGTAGGGGTTTTTCTAGTAGTGTTGTGTTCGGTTCGACCAAGCATTATGCTTTTTGGAAAAAAGTTGCTTGTAAAAATTCCTTGTCCAAACTTCGTTTGTGGCCGCACAAATTCAAATACCCAGTTCACTTGGGGCTTCATTCATGAAGCCTTTCCTCTTACATATGATTATACTTATGCGGCTTACGTTCCTTGTTAGTGTATTCATACAATATGCACCATATTGACTTAAGCGATTTGCAAGCTGGGTTGCCTCGCTCCATGTGTTTACCCCTCGTTCTCGATTGTTGGCTAGGGAGTAAAGGGAGCACCTCTGCGATTATCACGATCGGGTCATCGAGCGGACCTCGGGCTGGGTGAAGTCGAAAGCTAAGCGCTCTTATTGTTTTCAATTATGGTACGGCACACAGCGGAACTCATGAGTACAAAATCTATTGCACAAGTCTCATAGTAACAATGAGCACCGAAGAAAGGTATCGGTGGGGTACTATTTTTCTTGAAGATGCTTCTTACACTTAAATCGATAATATAGCATAAGTTCCCTAAGCAGCGCTTTATGCATTTACAACCTTATGGCCTGATTGCCTGGTTATTGGAAACACCGTTGATATTCTCGTGACTGGAGTACATAACACTTTTAGGTCCTTGACGAAGAGGAGAAAGCCGACGGTCGGTTAAAGGCGATGCTTATAGTTCGGGTGAACATAGATATGATATAAGTGCTTGATACATACAATCATTCTTTTACCCAAGTCACTTGGGGGCTCTTAAGTTTATATGAGCCGTTTTATAATAAGTGTTCTTCTTCTTAGTCATTGCAAAGTTTTTATTATTCTTACTATTTATCACTCCTTTTTTCGACACGGTGTGTGATCACTAGCGGGGAGCCTGATTTCTCTCTCAAAACCGCTAGAGTTTAGTTTGCTAAACTGGCCTAATGAAATTACTCCGCCTTGGGATAGGAGGTTGAAGCCGTAGGGTGACCCATGAAGTCTTGAGATAGGATGTGTCATGTTAAAGCACGGCAGAAGCACTTTTTTAAGAAGTCCAATTTTCGGATTGGCACACACTTGATCTAGTTCGGACATTAAACTTTTGAATAAGTTTTTGGCTTTTCGAGCCTATGGCACTTTTAAACTATTTGTGCGTTTCCGGCATTAGTCTAGCGATTACAACGCCCGGACACCTTTAGGGATTAAAAGCGTTCTCGGATATTGCTATATATGCATCGGTTTGAATTGTGTCTTGATCAATAGTTGGGTTGCCGGCTCACATGCTTGCCTCCTACGTTCCGCTTTGTTGGCTAGGTGTGAAAAGGATAACCACTGCGATTGTGCTTCCAGCTCGCATGGTCAAGCACCTTAGTGGAGAAAAGCGGCCCAGCTGTCACAATAGGCGTAAACTGGTTAGCGATCCAATGACTATGTTAAATAACGGGCCGTTCATAACATTGGCGAAGTGTTCTGACTTGACCTTGGATGTCGCCGAGCGATGGCAACGGGGCTCATAGCTTGCTTCCCCAGTTTAAAGCTCCTATGACTAAGTGAAAGTTATAAAGCCGCATATCTGATTGCTCCATTTACGCTAACACAACCGCCTCAAGACGCAGAGACATCAGCTAAGGGTTGTTTTGTTGAGTCTTGGAAACACCTTCGTAGTATCTACCAAGGGTAGAAGTCGACGATGGGCCACTTTCAATTGATAAGCGGTCACAATGGAGTCAAAATAATGATGTAAAGTACTTGGATACATAGAATCATTACACATAATCTGTGAATTTACTGCAGATATCGATCCTTAATTGACCACCGTGCCCACATTAAGGCTCGGGGCTATTGGGCCTTAAGCTCATTATTTACAAATATTAAATTGGCACATCGATCCCCCTGATGCGGTGTTGCCACCCGACGATGTCTCGGGGGCTAATGCATTTGCCTATTTCAATGCGGAAAATTTCAAGCGCCAAGTGTTAAACGACCAAACTATGGGAAAACTTGTCTTCGGATAACAATAGCTACCATTTGGACCTATCCGGCGTCAAGCTAAATATATTACGGCAAATTTTCAACACCCTCTCTCAAGGGCCCGTTAGCCGATCACTATTATCTCTAATATATTACATTGTGTTTCTATTCCTACATGCTACTGCGAGCTAGGAGTTGATCCTTAGGCGATTTCGGCGCATCGACACGAGTTTGAGGCTACCGGGATCAGCGGTTTCATGTTTTCCCTCAGGTGCATCTCGGGTTTTAGACCGACACACACCTTGAGGGCTACTAGTTATACATGTTGACAGCTAATAAATTTACGCGCATCAGAAATAAAATCCGTAACCAATCAGCCCAAGCTCGTGGTGGTGCACCACCTTGGAGGTAGTCCGGCATAAAGCTCGGATTTGAATGGCTGGCTCCATAGAGGGCATTTCCGACATTAAGCTCGGCTAAACTCCTTCATCTTTTTTGAACCAAGGTGATCTAGGACACCTCGGATATAATCTGGCGTTGGAGCTCGGATATAGTCCGGCGTTGGAGCTTGGACCGCAGTCCGGCGTTGGTGCTTGGCTACAAAGGATACCTCGAATGCGATCCGGTGTTGGGGTTTGGATGCAAGAGGACACTGCCGCCAAGAACAACTTCAAACCCGAGGTGTGGCATAAAAATAACAAGGAATTGATAAAGGCGGAAACTTAAAGGGTCTCCTTGGATACCCGACATATAAACTTCGTCGGATGCACTTGGCGATTCTCAAGATCGAAGATGAGAAGATTTGTTGAACCAGTTTTCAAGACCGGCGACCGAAGATGACGAACAGTTCGGAAGAATCGAGAGGCGTTCCTAACGAAGACGGTTCAGGGAGCTCTTGATGGTGTCGAGGACTAGGGGTACTCACCACGTCATCTCCGGTCTGTTAGATTGGGCGAGGACCCCCATGGCCGTATACTCATGGGCCAGTCCGGACAGCTGCCGCATACAAGGAAGATTCCACAAAACTTGGCGATCAAGACAAGGACTCCTCCCCTCCGGCGTATTCGGCTAGGACTCTTATTATCCTAGGCCTGTAGTGCATTATATAAACCGAGGCCATGCTAGTCGATAAAGATATACAACAAGCGAGACCATAGGCTAGCTTCTAGGGTTTAGCCTCTGTGATCTCGTGGTAGATCAACTCTTGTAATACTCATATTCATCAAGATCAATCAAGCGAGGAAGTAGGTATTACCTCCATAGAGAGGGCGAACCTAGGTAAACATCGTGTCCCTTGCCTCCTGTTACCATCCATGATCCTTCTAAAAAGAAGAAAAAGAAAAATGATTGGACTTTGCATGCTTCTAGTGAACCTGTTGTAGACACACATGAGAATCCCAATGATATTTGTATTTACGAGGCTGAAACACAATCTGGTGATGAACATGAACCTAGTGATAATGCTAATGATAATGTTCATGTCGATGCTCAACCTAGCAATGATAATGATGTAGAAAGCCCGAACCTGCTTTGTTGATCTTGATAACCCACAATCAAAGAATCAACGTTATGATAAGAGAGACTTTGTTGCTAGGAAGCACGGTAAAGAAAGAGAACCATGGGTTGAAACCCATGCCTTTTCCTCCCAAACCATCCAAGAAAAAGGATGATGAGGATTCGAGCGCTTTGCTGAAATGATTAGACCTATCTTTTTGCGTATGCGTTTTACTAATATGCTTAAAATGAATCCTTATGCTAAGTATATGAAATAAATTGTTACTAATAAAGGAAGATGCGAAGCTGAAATTTCCAGCATGCTTGCTAATTACACTTTCAAGGGTGGAATACCTAATAAACTAGGAGATGGGAGTACCAACTATACCATGCTCCATTAAAAGAAATTATGTTAGAACTGCCTTATGTGATCTTGGAGCGGTGTTAGTGTTATGCCTCTCTCTTTATATCATAGACTTGATTTGAATAAGTTGACACCCTCTTTGAAATATCTTTGCAAATGGTGATAAAAGCAAGCTGCTATACACAGCCGGTATTTGTGAGGATATTACTGTTGTGGTTGCAAATGTTACTATTTTAACAGACTTTGTCATTCTTGATATTCGAGGATGATAGTATGTCTATTATTCTTGGAAGACCTTTTTGAATACTGCGAGGGCTGTTATTGATTGCAACAAAGGCAATGTCACTTTTTCATGTTAATGGCAATGAGCATCGGTACACTTTCAGGAAACAACCTCAAGTTCATAGTATAAATTCTATTGGAAAAATTCCATCGATTATTTTTGGAGGTTTTGAATTTCCTCTACCTACTGTCAAGAAGAAATATGATATTCCTATTATTGGGGACGTGCATATCCCCGTTGAGGTAACCTAGTGCTATTCGAAAATTCTCCGATTTCACGCAATTCAGAATGAGTTTGTTAACAAGACCTGATCAACCTTGTTAGTGGATTCCTTTTTATGGGCATGACATGGATGAAGTTAGAAAGCACTACCTTCTGTACCCTCCTTTTACTTTCTGTTGTTTAGTTGAAATAAAGCAAAAATAGTATTTTCTATCTGTTTTCTGAATTATCCGTGCAATAATAAAAAATACCCCGAAAATAAAAGTTCTCCAAATGCCCCGAAAATGAAATATGATTTTTTTTAGAATATTTTAGAATATCTGGCAGTGAGAACATATCAGGGGGAGCAAGCACCTGGCCACGAGGGTCCAGGGCGCGCCCACCCCCTCGACGCGCCCCCTGCCTCGTGGGCCCATGGTGGCTCCCCTCCACTTATTCCTGCACCCACACACTCCTTCTTCCTCCCAAAAAAAATCACCAACCAGCTCAAGCATGAGTTCTAGCTCATTTTGCTGTGATTTTCGATCTCCTTTCTCAAAGCACCTCTCACAAAACTGCTTTGGGGGATTGTTCCTTGGTTTGTGACTCCTCCAATGGTCCAATTAGTTTTTGTTCTAGTGCTTTATTCATTGCAAATTTGTGCTTTGTCTAGGTGACCATGTTCTTGAGCTTGCATGTCCCAATTAGTTCTAATGCATGATATAGTCTCTAGGCACTTGTAGGACAAGTTGCTATCAATTTTATTGAGCTTGGTTCACTTTTATATGAAGTTACAAAAAATTCAGAAATTTTTCAGGAGGAAGAAATATGTTTAGGAAAATGTACCAAGGTGGCCCTTCAAGGAAGTAAGGACCCAGGCTGCAATGCTGTGATGCGAAAATGAACCACCGAGGGGCGCTCAAGTGCGGGCTTGTGAATGGCCTTGAGAGAACTTCATGGATTGGCGGGAATCAAGGAAGAATTTAGCGCATATGCGTAATGCTGATCTTGTGAGCTTGAGGCGAGATAAGTGCCGTCAGTACCACTATCTCACTGGGAATAATAAAAAATACTGGCGAAAGAATCAAGGCCAGGGGGCCACACCCTTTCCACAAGGGTGGGGGGCGCGCCCCCTGCCTCGTGGGCCCCCTAGAACTCCACCGACCTCAACTCCAACTCCATATATACGTGTTAGGGAGAAAAAATAAGAGAAAGATTCATCGCGTTTTATGATCACGGAGCCACCGCCAAGCCCTAAACTCTCTTGGGAGGCTAATCTGGAATCCGTTAAGGGGCTCTGGCGAGGGAATCTGTCACGGCGTCATCATCAACCATCCCCATCACCAATTTCATGATGCTCACCGCCCGTGTGTGAGTAATTCCATCGTGAAGCTTGCTTTGGGCGGTGATGGGTTTGATGAGATTTATCATGTAATCGAGTTAGTTTTGTTAGGGTTTGATCCCTAGTATCCACTATGTTACGAGATTGATGTTGCTATGACTTTGCTATGTAATGCTTGTCACTCTGACACTGAGTGCCATGATTTCAGATCTGAACCTATTATGTTTTCATGAATATATGTGAGTTCTTGATCCTATCTTGCAAGTCTATAGTCACCTACTATTTGTTATGATCCGGCAACCACGAAGTGACAATAATGGGGACCACTCCGGTGATGACCGTGGTTTGAGAAGTTCATGTATTCACTATGTGTTAATGCTTTGGTCCGGTACTCTATTAAAAGGAGGCGTTAATATCCCTTAGTTTTCGTTAGGACCCAGCTGCTGCACGGGAGGGTAGGACAAGCGATTTCATGCAAGTTCTTTTCCATAAGCACGTATGACTATATTGAATACATGCCTACATTACATTGATGAATTGGAGCTAGTTACGTGTCACCCTATGTTATAAGCGATGCATGAATAACCGCATCCGGCATAATTCTCCATCACCGATCCAATGCCTCTGAGCTTTTCACATATTGTTCTTACGCTTATTTACTTTTTCGTTGCTACTATTACAATCACTACAAAACCCAAAATATTACTTTTTCTACCGTTCTTGTTACTATCATATTACTTTGCTACTAAATACTTTGCTGCGGATACTAAGTTATCCGGTGTGGTTGAATTCACAACTCAAGCTGCTAATACTTGATAATATTCTTTGGCTCCCCTTGTGTCGAATCAATAAATTAGGGTTGAATACTCTACCCTCGAAAACTGTTGCGATCCCCTATACTTGTGGGTTATCAGGCCCCCCCCTTTTCTTTCCCTCTCCCTCTCATTCCTTTTCCCTCCGGTGAAGGAAGAAAAAGGGGGGCCGAATCCTACTCCTCGTAGGACTCCCCCCATGGTGCGCGCCTCCTGGCCGGCCTCCTCCTCCTCCCCTTCTTTATATATGGGGGCAAGGGGGAACCCATAGCACATCAATTGTTCTCTTAGCCGTGTGCGGTGCCCCCCTCCACAGTTTACTCCTCCGGTCATAGCATCGTAGTGCTTAGGTGAAGCCCTACGCGGATCTCATCACCATCACCATCACCACGCCGTCGTTAAGCGGAACTCTCCCTCGAACCTCTGCTTTGGACCAAGAGTTTGAGGGGCGTCATCAGCTGAGCGTGTGCTAAACTCGGAGGTGCCGTGCGTTCGGTACTAAGATTGGTTGGATCATGAAGGCGTTCGACTACATCAACTGCGTTAACCTAAGCATACACGCTTTCGGTCTCACAGTGCGTGGACACACTCTCCCCCTCTCGTTGTTATGCATCTCCTAGACAGATCTTGTATGATTGTAGAATTTTTTGAAATTGCATGCTCGTTCCCAACGGTGGCATCCGAGGCAGGTCTATGCGTAGATGATATGCAGAGTAGAACACAAAGAGTTGTGTGGGATAATAGTCATCTTGCTTACCACCAACGTCTTATTTTGATTCGTCGGTATTGTTGGATGAAGCGGCCGGACCAACATTACATGACCACATTCATGAGACCAGTTCTACCGGCGTGCTTTGCACCACGGTGGTTGGCGAGTGTATGTTTCTCCAACTTTAGTGGAATCGAGTTTGACTCTGGCGGGTCCTTGTTGAAGGTTAAAACAACACACTTGATGAAAAATCGTTGTGTATTTGATGCGTAGGTAAAACGGTTCTTGCTAGAAGCCCGTAAGCGAGCATGTAAAACTTGCAACAACAAAGTAGAGGATGTCTAACTTGTTTTTGTAGGGCATGTTGTGATGTGATATGGTCAAGGCGTGATGAGATATAAATTGTTGTATGAGATGATCATGTTTTCTAAAAGTTATCGACAATGGCGAGGAGCCTTATGGTTGTTGCTTTATTGTATGAAATGCAATCGCCATGTAATGGCTTTACTTTATCACTAGCGATGGCGATAGTTATAGAAGCAATAGTTGGCGAGACGACAACGATGCTACGATGGAGATCAAGGTGTCAAGCCGGTGATGATGGAGATCATGATGGTGCTTTGGAGATGGAGATCAAAGGCACAAGATGCTGATGGCCATATCATGTCACATATTTTGACTGCATGTGATGTTTATCTTTTATGCGTCTTATTTTGCTTAGTAAGGCGGTAGCATTATAAGATGATCCCTCACTAAATTTCAGGGTATAAGTGTTCTACCTGAGTATGCATCGTTACTTTCTGATTAAATGCGTCTTGAGACACCATGTGATGATCAGTGTGATAAGCTCTACGTTCACATACAACGGGTGCAAGCCAGTTTTGCATGTGCATAATACTCGGGTTAAACTTGATGAGCCTAGCATATGAAGATATGGCCTCGGAACAGTGAGATCGAAAGATCAAACATGAATCATATAGTAGATATGATCAACATAGAGGCGTTCACCATTGAAAACTACTCCATCTCACGTGATGATCGGACATGGTTTAGTTGATATGGACCACGTGATCATTTAGAGGGATGTCTATCTAAGTGAGAGTTCTTAAGTAATATGATTAATTGAACTTTAATTTATCATGAACTTAGTCCTGATAGTTTTTGCATATCTATGTTGTTATAGATCACTGGCCCGTGCTACTGTTCCCTTGAATTTTAATGCGTTCCTAGAAAGCTAAGTTGAAATATGATGGTAACAACTTCTACGGTGGGTCCTTAACGAGGATTATCCTCATTCTGCTGCAAGAAGAATTACGTCCAGGAAGCACCACTAGGTGCAAGGCCATTCGGCGGCAACTCGGGGCGTTATGAGCGTCTGGCGGACTAAAGCTGATGACTACTCGATGATTCGGTGTGCCATGCTTTCTACGGCTTAGAATCGGGACTTCAAAAGGCGTTTTGAGCGTCATGAAGCATTTGAGATGTTCCAGGAGTTGAAGTTAATATTTCAAGCAAATGCTCGAGGTTGAGAGATATGAAGTCTCCAAAAGTTCTATAGCTGCAAAATGGAGGAGAATAGTTACGTCGGTGAACACATACTCGAGAATGTGCAGGTACCATAACCCTTTGGACTCAGCTGGGAGTTAATCTTCCTGATGATAGTGCCATTGACAGAGTTCTGCAATCATTGCCACGAAGCTATAAAGGCTTCGTGATGAACTATAATCTGCAAGGGATGGAAAAGACAATTCCCGAGCTCTTCGCGATGCTTAAGGCTGCGGAGGTAGAAATCAAGAAGGGAAAACTTTTTTTTTGCCACTCTAGATTTTGACCACTTTGCTTATGCCACTCTAGAATTTGACATATCAGTTTTGCCACACTTAGTTTTTGAGAACACATCACAATTGCCATTCTGTGGCAAAAGCAATAATTTTAGAGTGGCAATTGTGATAGATTGTCAAAATCTAAGAGTGGCAAAAGTGAAATGAAAAGTTATTGCTTTTGCCACGGAATGTCATTTGTGATGTATTGTCGAAAACTAAGAGTGGCAAAAGTGATATGTCAAATTCTAGAGTGGCATAAGCAAAGTTGGCAAAAGCTAGAGTGGCAAAACAAAGTTTTCCCAATCAAGAAGGAGCATCAAGTGTTGATGGTTAACAAGACCACTAGTTTCAAGAAAAAGGGCAAAGGGGAAGGGGAACTTCAAGAAGAATAGCAAACAAGTTGCTTCTCACAGGGAAGAAGCCCAAGTTTGGACCTAAGCACGAAACTTAGTGCTTCTACTACAAAGGGACTGGTCCTTTGGGCGAAACTGCCCCAAGTATTTGGCGAGATAAGAAGGATGGCAAAGTGAAAGGTATATTTTATATACATGTTATTGATGTGTACCTTACTAATGCTCGTAATAATGGCGCTTTGGGTATTTGATACTGGTTGTGTTGCTCATATTTGCAACTCGAAACAAAGACTCTGAATTAAACAAAGATTGGCTAAGAAAGAGGTGATGATGCACATCGGAAATTGTTCCAAGGTCGATGTGATGGCCGTCATCACGCTACCTCTACATCTACCTTGAGGATTGGTTTTAGACCTGAATAATTGTTATTTGGTGCGGCGTTAAGCATGAACATTATATCTGGATCTTGTTTGATGCAAGGCGGTTATTCATTCAAATCGGAGAATAATGGTTGTTCTATTTATATGAGTAATATCTTTTATGATCATGCACCCTTGATGAGTGGTCTATTTTTTGTTGAATCTCGATCGTAGTATACACATATTCATAATATTGGCGCCAAAAGATGCAAGGTTAATAATGATAGTGCAACTTATTTTTGGCCTTTGTCGTTTAGGTCATATTGGTGTAAAGCGCATGAAGAAACTCCATCTTGATGGACTTTTGGAATCACTTGATTATGAATCACTTGATGCTTGCGAACCATGCCTCATGGGCAAGATGACTAAGACTCCGTTCTCTGGAAAAATGAAAGCGAGCCAACGAGTTATTGAAAATAATACATACTAATGTGTGTGGTCCGATGAGTGTTGAGGCTCGCGGCGGGTATCGTTATTGTCTGACCTTCACAGATGATTTGAGCAGATATGGGTATATGTACTTAATGAAAAATAAGATTGAAACATTTGAAAAGTTCAAAGAATTTTAGAGTGAAGTGGAAAATCATCATAACAAGAAAATACAGTTTCTGATCTGATCGTGGAGGTGAATATTTGAGTTATGAGTTTTTGTCTTCATTTGAAACAATGTGGAATAGTTTCACAACTCGCGCATACACAGAAGACCACAATGTAATGGTGTGTCCGAACATAAATAACCGTACTTTAATCGATATAGTGTGATCTATGATGTCTCTTCTTGATTTAACACTATCGTTTTGGGGTTATGCTTTAGAGGCGGCTGCATTCACATTAAATAGGGCACCATCTAAATCCGTTGAGACAACACCATATGAACTATGGTGCGGCAAGAAACTTAAGTTATCGTTTCTTAAAGTTTGGGGCTGCGATGCTTATGTGAAAAAGCTTCAACACGATAAGCTCGAACCCAAATCAGAGAAGTGCGTCTTCATAGGATACCCAAAGATACTTGTTTGGTACACCTTTTATCACAGATCCAAAGGCAAGACATTTGTTGCTAAGAATGAATCATTTCTAGAGAAGGAGTTTCTCTCAAAAGAAGTGAGTGGGAGGAAAGTAGAACTTGATGAGTTAGTTGTACCTTCTCTTGAATTGGAAAATGGTTCATCACAGAAATCAGTTCCAGTGATGCCTATACCAATTACTGAGGAAGTTAATGATGATGATCATGAAACTTCAGATCAAGTTACTCTTGAACCTCATAGGTCGAGCAGTCTGATGCGCACCGAGTGGTACGGTAATCCCGTTCACGGAATTCACGTTACTAGACCTTGGCGAACCTCACGAACTATGAGGAAGCAATGATGAAACCCAGTTCAGCGAAATGGCTTGAAACCATGAAATGCAGGATGGGATCCTTGTATGAGAACAAAGTATGGACTTTGGTTGACTTGCCCGATGATCGGCAAGCCATGGAGAATAAATGGCTCTTCAAGAAGACTGACGCTGACGGTAATGTTATTGTCTACAAATCTCGACTTGTTGTGAAAGGTTTTCGACAAGTTCTAGGAGTTGACTACGATGAGACCTTCTCACCTGTAGAGATGCTTAAGTCTGTCTGAATCATGTTAGCAATTGCTGCATGTTATGATTAGAAATTTGGCAAATGGATGTCAAAACTGCATTCTTTAATGGCTTTCTTAAAGAAGAGTTGTATATCAAGATGGCAGCGGGGGCCGAAACCCATCGGGTTTTGCCTTCCCAAACCCATCCCACGAGAAAATAATAAACCCGTCCCGTCCCCATCACGATTAATGCGGGGCTAGTTTTCCACCCGTCCGCTAAACCCATCAGGTTTCTGGGAACCCACGAGAAAATGAAAATATTTTAAAAAACATAGTGGCGACAAAGGATAACATTTCAGCAACAAAACAAGCACATTTCAGCAGCATAACTTGAGCAAATTCCAACAAAAAACAATAGTAGATGGTTCAACAGCTATATAGAGTGTATTTCAGCAGGATGATACCACATTTCAGCAACAAAGATGATTTGGCCTTCGACCTTTGGGGGTGGGGGCTCGATCGCTCAGATTCGGTAGCTTTGGGTTGGAGTCGCACTTGGATCGATTGCTTGGTAAAAAATATTTTACGGGTTTTTCGGGTTTGGGTTTGGGGACTACGAAGCAGGTGCAAACCACGAAATGTGTCGGGTTGTATAATGTGCCCAACAACAGCCCCACGAGGATGAGAAGATGCCATCCCGTCCCTAATAGGGTAAAAACCAGCGAGGATCTGAGTTTGAGAACCCCAATGCCATCTTGAGTTGTATATGATGCAACCAGAAGGTTTTGTCGATCCTAAAGGTGCTAGAAAAGTGTGCAAACTCTAGCGATCCATTTATGGACTGGTGCAAGCATCTCGGAGTTGGAATATACGCTTTGATAGTATGATCAAAGCATATGGTTTTATATAGACTTTTGGAGAAGCCTGTATTTACAAGAAAGTGAGTGGGAGCTCTGTAGCATTTCTAATATTATATGTGGATGACATATTGTTGATTGGAAATAATACATAATTTCTTGATAGCATAAAAGGATATTTGAATAAGAATTTTCCAATGAAAGACCGCGGTGAAGCTACTTATATATGGGCATCAAGATCTATAGAGATAGATAAAAGGCGGCTTAATTGGACTTTCACAAAGCACATACCTTGATAAAGTTTGAAGAAGTTCAAAATGGATCGATCAAGAAAGGTTTCTTGCACTGTGTTAGAAGGTGTGAAGTTGAATCAGACTCAATGCCCGACCACTACAGAAGATATAGAGAAAATGAAAGTCATTCCCTATGCCTCAGCCATAGGTTCTATCATGTATGCAATGCTATGTACCATACCTGATGTGTTCCTTGCTATAAGTTTACCAGGGAGGTACCAAAGTAATCCAGGAGTGGATCACTGGACAGCGGTCAAGAACATCCTGAAACACCTGAAAAGGACTAAGGATATGTTTCTCATTTATGGAGGTGATAAAGAGCTCGTCGTAAATGGTGAAGTCGATGCAAGCTTTGACACTGATCCGGATGACTCTAAGTCACAATCTGGATACGTATTTATATTGAACGGTGGAGCTGTCAGTTGGTGCAGTTCTAAGCAAAGCGTCGTGGAGGGACCTACGTGTGAAGCGGAGTACATAGTTGCTTCAGAAGCAGCAAATGAAGGAGTCTGGATGAAGGAGTTCATATCCGATCTAGGTGTCATACCAAGTGCATTGGGTCCAATGAAAATCTTTTGTGACAATACTGGAGCAATTGCCTTGGCAAAGGAATCTAGATTTCACAAGAGAACCAAACACATCAAGAAGGCCTTCAATTCCATCAGCGATCAAGTCAAGGAGGAGACATAGAGATTTGGAAGATACATACGGATCTGAATGTTGCAGACCCATTGACTAAGCCTCTCTCACGAGAAAAATATGATCAGCACCAAGACTCCATGGGTGTTATAATCATTCTTGTGTAATCTAGATTATTGACTCTAGTGCAAGTGGGAGGCCTGAAGGAAATATGCCCTAGAGGCAATAATAAAGTTGTTATTTATATTTCCTTATATCATGATAAATGTTTATTATTCATGCTAGAATTGTATTAACCGGAAACTTAGTACATGTGTGAATACATAGACAAACAGAGCATCCCAAGTATGCCTCTACTTGACTAGCCAGTTAATCAGACATGGTTATGTTTCCTGACCATAGACATGTGTTGCCATTTGATGAGCATTGATCACATCATTATAGAATGACTAGATCGTTGATGGCGGCGCATTGCCGTGCCCGTCTATTTTGGCTCTTATAATTGTTAGATATATGAAATAATTATTATGCAATTTTCAAGCGTTTGAGCTCTTGTGATTGTTAGGCATATGAAGTGTGTCCACTCTTATAATATACATTTGTTTCAAGTGCTTTGAACTATTGCGCTTTCTTGCAGCTTGTGCTAATATGCTCCATTTTCCAAAATATTGGTATACAAGCTGAAGAGTGGAATCTGATTGGTTTCCAATGTATTGTGTTCAGCCTTTTCTTATAGGTCTACTCTTTCACAAAAGAGGATCACATGGCATTGGCATCCCAAAAATAGCAATATTCAGAGAAACATTAGGAATATTTTAATAATGGGTAGAACTGATATATGCACTCATATAAATGTTTTTTAGATTTTGTCTATATTACAGTTCAACAGAAGAGAATATACAAAAACAACAAAACATACAATTAGATGTCCAATTAAACAACAAATATTCTGAAGCCAACAATCTAAGAATATACAAATTCAGTGAATATAATTTCTTCCAAGATTCATATGAGGTTGCACTTGGTTTTCACAGGTTAGTAACTCAGTTATAAAGGGTATACAAAGTTACCTAAATTGTTTTTCAAAGCACTATTCAACAATCAGTTGGCTTTAGCTCGGACGATATAGAGAAAAACATTTAGCACTTTTCCATCTCTTGGAACCATCAATATCAATAATTCTAGATCCATGAAAGTACGCAAATGCAACAGGAGGAAAGCTGAAAGACTGAATCTAAAAAGAAAAGAGGATATATATATATATATATATATATATATATATATATATATATATATATATATATATATATATATATATATATAGCATCTGAGGAAAGGTATCAAGGCAAAGCGAATACAAGTTCCATGGGAGGTCAGAATATTAAAAATACAGTGGGTATATCATCAAGGAAGGAATCAAAGGTGAATGCAATACAAGTTCCACGAGAGGTCACAATATTACAAATTTACAGTACATCCACACTTACAATGAACCTTGTGCTAGAACTGATATTCATAATGTTGAAAAGGCAGAAATAAAATTACCCCATGAAAACATTATTGTGCTTTTTAGGTCTCGATTCACAGAAGCATATGAGCTGTTTCTACATTCTCATTAGCTTTGCTCTTCTCCTTCCACAAAAAAAGTAACAAGTGTTCACCAAGTAATACTACTATGAAGAAGCGGAAATTGCAAAATGAAGGTCTTATAATAATCATCCGTGTTTCTTTGAGCTGATTAAAATGAATGCGGATAAAGCGACAAGTATACCACAAATTCAACAAGCGGCACTTTGCACCATCTCTACATCTGCGGATCCTACACAGAACCTTGTAAATGTCGTGACCGACAAGATGAACATGAGAAGGCGAATTACAAAGGGCATCGAGGTCGAGAGATAAAGGAAGGTGCGAGCTAGCATTAAGGTTTACCTGGTGACTTAGACCAATCTGCTGCCATACATCCTCTTGTGCTTGATGAGCCACATCGCCCACCTCCTTCCTTATCACTGCTCTGCATCCATCGAGCGATGGCCTGCCTCATCCTCCTCGTCCGTTGTCGTCTTGTCACCATGGTTATATCGGCCGTCATGGCACCTGAATCACACAAGTACAACGAAATAGCACCAAGGTGGTCCATGAAAGCGAGATGTGAAAAGAAATTAATTTGAGGAAGGATGCAAAGAAGCGGAAGAATAAATAGCATGAAGTAGATGAGCGAGGAGGCGGTGGCGTGTCGAGGCATATGTACACGTACCACTCAGCGGAGGAAAGGGTTAACACATCACCCGCGCCATGAATGCGGCTTAGAAGCAGTATAATTGGTGTTGAAGTCTGGGCGGGCGATTCCGATGAATGTGGCGTCGGCCATTATGGCTGACATCCCCACCTTTATTACGTCATGTAAGCGGATCGCCCGGGCCAGGCGGATTCAGCCGCATCCCGTCAGGCGGTGACCCTCGGCGTTGGATCCCTCATGGCGTCTACGCTACTCGCGTCCCGGCTGGATTCCACTGGGCGCTTGGCTCACTTTGTCGCGTCGGCTCCCTTGGCGCCGGACCCCCTTCACCGTCGGTTCCATGAAACCCTATTTGGCGCCCTCTGCGCCGATTAAAGTGCAATTCACAAGCAGGCACATACTCCCCTTTCCGGGGCCGACCCATGTAGTTTTTCTCTATTTTTCCAAACCGTAAAATAATGCTTGCAAATCTTTGCGACTCGAACATGTAGCGTCTGATTAAATACAAACTGCGATAACCACCCCACCATTCAAGCGGGCGTGGAAACTTCCATCTATTTATATCTTTATATCTTCCTTTCTTTTTTCTGATTTCTTTCTTCTATTTCTTTTTTTTCTTCCTGGGTTCGATGAACTATTTTGAATTTCATGAACATTTCCTTCAAAATCTATGAACTTTTTGAAATGCAATGAACTTTGTTTCCAAATTCGATGAATTATTTTTCAAATACGTTGAACTTTTTTTAAAATTCGATGATTTTTCTCGATATTGATTAACTTTTTCAAAATAGATGAAAAACTCAATGAACTTTTTAAAATTTGGTGAACTTTTCTCAAAATTGATGAACTTCTTTCCAAATTTGATGAACTATTTTTCAAATCGTTGAACTTTTTTAAAATTCGATGAACTTTTTTTCGGTATTGATGAACTTTTTCAAAATCGATGAAAAACTCAATGAACTTTTCAAATTTGGTGAACTTTTTCTCAAAATCGTTGAACTATTTTAAAATTTCTCAAAATTCAATGAACTTTTTGAAATTTGTGAACTGTTTTTTCATGTCGATGAACTTTTTAAAATTTGTGAATGTTTTCAAAAGCTGATGAACATTTTTTAATTTTGTAGAAACCTTTTTAAATATATGAAATTTGTTCAAGTTCTCGTCTTTTTATTGTGAATTCTCCTTTTCACTTTTTTTAGTATAAAATAATATGTATAATATTAATAGACTGGAATTGTATTACGTATTTAATTTTGTTGTAACAACAGGTTCAAATATTGTCTTGTCCTTGAATAGACAAAGATGATGAGATGGCCTATGATGGTTATTTTCTCTGTGAATACTTGGATATTTGCCGAGGAGACGAGATCCCGAATCACTGCTTCTCCGGAAATCCCTCGCGTTTTTTAGCTGCACCACGGCGTATAAGCTTTTAGCCTCATCGCATTCTTGGGCGGCCCTTCTGATTGGTGTGCAGCACCGATAGCACTAACCGGCCGAGGGCGCGAAGAGGACCTCTCACCTCCCTGCGTGTGCGTCGCGTCGAGGGCAGCATTGGATGTGGAGTGGGCCAATGAATCACTTGTATACGTTAAGTGAGTTATAGAGCGAGATAAATGGGCCAATGAAGCCAACTCAGCGATAAGCCTTCAAAATAGTCTCGGAGTAGCAGCCCATTAGGACGGGTAGCCCGATCGCGGTAAATTGGTCTTTGGAACAATGATCGGTGACCAAAAACTGCTCAAACACGAAATCCAACGGCCAAAATTACTGGAGGCGTGAGAGTGCTCGGTTTAGAGTGCGGTTATCTTGTCCTAAATGTGATGGACAAGACCCATCCGTTAGCTTAGCATAATGATTGTTAAGTTTAATTGATATTGCTTTCTTCATGACATATACATATTCCCTCGACTACGAGATTATGCAACTCCCGAATACCGGAGGAACACCTTGTGTGCTATCAAGCGTCACAATGTAACTAGGTGAAGATGCTCTATAGGTGTCTCCGAAGGTGTTTGATGAGTTAGCATAGATCGAGATTAGGATTGTCACTTTCGGAGTATCGGAGAGGTATCTACAGGTCCTCTCGATAATGCACATCACTATAAGCCTTGCAAGCAATGGGACTAATGAGTTAGTTGCGGGATGATGCATTCTGAGCGAGTAAAGAGACTTGCAGTCACGAGATTAAACTAGGTATGATGATACCGGCGATCGAATCTCGGGCAAGTAACATACCGATGACAAAGGGAATAACTTATGTTGTTATTAGCGGATTGACGATAAAGATCTTACGTAGAATATGTAGGAACCAATGTGAGCATCGGGTTCCTCTATTGGTTATTGACCGAGGAGATGTGTCTCGGTCATGTCTACATAGTTCTCGAACCCGTAGGGTCCATACAACAATGTTCGACGACGATTTGTATTATGAGTTATGTGTTTTGGGGACAAAGTTTGTTCGGAGTCCGGATGAGATCCACAGACATGTGAGGAGTCTCGAAATGGTCGAGAAGGTAAAGATTCATATATTGGAAGGTAATATTCGGACACCGGAATAGTTTGAGGGTTCGGTATTTTC
This sequence comes from Aegilops bicornis, assembly GCA_021605145.1. NCBI lineage: Eukaryota > Viridiplantae > Streptophyta > Magnoliopsida > Poales > Poaceae > Aegilops > Aegilops bicornis. The sequence continues at coordinate 634,384 of JAHIAL010000138.1, forward strand.
CATAATCAGGAGGTTCTGGGAACCCCGAAGAACTTTTGGGCCACATGGGACTAAGGTAGAGAGAGGGAAGCCCGGGGGGGGGGGGGTATGTGAAATATGCCCTAGATGAACTAATAAAGTTGTTATTTATATTTCCTTACATCATGATAAATGTTTATTATTCATGCTAGAATTGTATTAACCGGAAACTTAGTCCATGTGTGAATACAGAGACAAGCAGTGTCACTAGTATGCCCCTACTTGACTAGTTCTTTATTGAAAGATTGTTAAGTTTCCTATCCATAGACATGAGTTGTCATTTGATTAGCAGGATCACATCATTAGAGAATGATGTGATTGACATAAACCATCCGTTAAGCTTAGCACTATGATCGTTTAGTTTGTTGCTACTACTTTCTTGATGACTTATACATGTTCCTATGACTATGAGATTATGAAACTCAATAATACCGGAGGAACACTTAGTGTGCTATCAAACGTCACAACATAACTGCGTGATTATAAAGATGATCTACAAGTGTCTCCAATGGTGTTTGTTGAGTTGGCATAGATTGAGATTATGATTTGTCACTCCGATTCTTGGAGAGGTATCTCTAGGCCCTCTCGGTAATGCACATCACTATAAGACTTGCAAGCAATGTGACTAATAAGTTAGTTGCAAGCTGATGCATTACGGACGAGTAAAGAGACTTGTTGGTAATGCGAGATTGAACTAGGTATAGTGATACTGGGCGCTCGAATCTCGGGCAAGTAACATACCAATGACAAAGGGAACAACGTATGGTGTTATGTGGTTTGACCGATAAAGATCTTTGTAGAATATGTGGAGCCAATATGAGCATGCGGGTTCCGCTATTGGTTATTGACGAGATGAGTCTCGGTCATGTCTACATAGTTCTCGGTCCCGTGGGTCCACAACGCTTAACATTTGATGATGATCGGTGTTATAAGTTTATGTGTTTTTTGATGTACGAAGGTTGTCAGAGTCCCGGATGTGATCAACGACATGACGAGGAGTCTCAAAATGGTCGAGACATGAAGATTGATATATTGGAATGCTATGTTTGGACACGGAAAGTTTTCGGATGAGTGGGGAGGCATTTTAGAGATGCAAGGGAGGTTACGGAACCCCGGGAGTTAATGGGCCTTAATGGACCATGGTGGAAGAGAGGATGGCGGCCAGTGGGAGGGCATGCCCCAAGCCTAATCCAAATTGGGGGCCTTTCCTTCTCCTCTCCTCTTCCTTCTTCTCCTACTCCAACTAGGGAAAGGAGGAAACCTTTCCTACTAGGAGTAGGAATCCCCCCTTAGGCGCGCCCCATGAGGCAGCCCTCCCTCCACCACTCCTTTATATACAAGGGAGGGGCACCAATATACACACAAGTTGATTGTTTAGCCATGTGCGGTGCCCCCTCCACAGATTTCCACCTCGGTCATATAGTTTGTAGTGCTTACGCGAAGCCCTGCGTCGGTAACTTCATCGTCACCCGTCATTATGCCGTAAATCGTCAGAAACTCTCCCTCGGCCTCGGTGGATCCAAGAGTTTGAGGATGTCACCGAGCTGAGCGTGTGCAAATCGTGGAGGTGTCGTGCGTTCGGTACTTGATCGGTTGGATTGCGAAGATGTTCGACTACATCAACCGCGTTACTTAAGCGCTTCGCTTTTGGGTCTCTGAGGATACGTGTACACTCTCCCTTTCGTTGCTATGCATCACATAGATAGATCTTGCTTGATCATAGTTAATTTTTTGAAATCTTGTGTTCCCCAAGCGGTGGCATCCGAGCCAGGTCTGTCGTAGATGTTATTTGCACAAGTAGAACACAAAGAGTTGTGACGACAATAGTCATACTGCTTACCAACATGTCATACTTTGATTGGCGGTATACGTTGGATGGCGGCCCGAACCGATATTACATGACCAGGTTCATGAGACTGGTTCTACCGCCGTGCTTAACCGCACATAGGTGGCTAGTGGGTGTCTGTTTCTCAACTTTGGTTGTGTCGAGTGTGACTCAGCGGTCCTTTTTGAAGGTTAAAACAACACACTTGATGAAAAATCATTGTGGTTTTTGATGGGTAGGTAGGTGGGAATGGTTCTTGCTAAGCCGCAGCAACCATGTAAAATTTGCAACAAGTAGAGGACATCTAACTTGTTTTTGCAGGGCATGTTGTGATGTGATATGGTCAAGATGTGACGAGATATAAATTGTTGTATGAGATGATCATGATTTTTAAAGTTATCTGACAGCTGGCGGAGCCTTATGGTTGTTGCTTTATTGTATGAAATGCAATGGCAAGTAATTGCTTTACTTTATCACTAAGCGGTAGAGATAGTTGTAGAAGCAATAGTTTGCGTCACGATAACGACTTTCTGATGGAGATCAAGGTGTCAAGCCTTGGTGATGATGGAGATCGTGGCCGGTGCTTTGGAGATGGAGATCAAAAGGCACAAGATGATGATGGCCATATCATGTCACATATTTTGACTGACTACGTGATGTTTATCTTTTATGCATCTTATTTTTGCTTAGAAAATGGCGGTAGCATTATAAGATGATCCCTCACTAAATTTCAAAGGTATAAGTGTTCTCCCGGAGTATGCACCGTTACTCGACTTAAATGTCGTGCGGAGTCACTGCGTGATGATGATTGGGTGTGATAAACTATATGTTTCACATACAAAGGAGTGCAAAGCCAGTTTCTTGCGCGAGCGTATTAAATACACGGAGTTAAACTTGGCGAGCCTAGCATATGCAGATATGGCCTCGAAACACTTGAGACCAAAAGGTTGAGCAAGAATCATATAGTAGATATGATCCAACATAGTGATGTTCACCATTGAAAACTTCTCCATTTCTTGTGATGATCGGACATGGTTTGATTGATTTGGATCACGTGATCACTTAGATAATTAGAGGGATGTCTATCTAAGTGGGAGTCCTTTAGTAATATGATTAATTGAACTTTAATTTATCATGAACTTAGTGTATCGATAGTATTTTGCATGTCTATGTTGTTTGTGTAGATCAATGGCCCGATACTGTATTCGCTTTGAATTTTAATGCGTTCCTAGAAAGCTAAGTTGAAATATGATGGTAGCAACTTCTACGGATTGGGTCCGTAACTTGAGGATTATCCTCATTGCTGCACTGAGAAGAATTCGTCCACAGGAAGCACAACTGGAGGTTGCAAGACCTGCTGCGAGAACAGCGAAGGAGCACGTTGTGAAACGCTGGTAGAGCAAAGGCGATGACTACTCGATAGTTCGATTATTGCCATGCTTTCACGGCTTAGAACCGGGACTTCTTGATGTTTTGAACATCATGGAGCATATGAGATGTTCGAGTTGAAGTTAATATTTCAAGAAAATGCCGGATTGAGATATGAAGTCTCAATAAGTTCTACAAGCCCCTGTAAAATGGATGGAGAATAGTTACTGTCGGTGAACATATACTCAAAATATCTGGATATCATAATCACTTGACTTCGAGCTGGGAGTTAATCTTCCGATCGATGAGTGTGCGGTGACACACGAACACGTCACGTGTAGCCCCTCGGCGCGGGGTGATGCACGCAGAGTCCCGTCGAAGGAGACCCGACCGACAATACTTAGCGATCGCCCAAGGCGGTTGATGGGCGCTTTTGTAGAACCGAAAACCCCACACTCCGGGAAGGGACCCGTCGATGATTGAATCAGCAATGACTATATGGGCTGCCCTAGGTCGGTCCTTTCGCCCCTAGAGCCTCGGGATTCGCATGACTCTCAAACCATGAAGAACAGCAAGAGCGAGGAGAAAAAGCGATGGAGAGATGAAATGTAAGAGCGGAAAAAGAAGTAGTATATTGATTTGTTCGATTGTGTGTTGTCAATCAACCGTCACCCCCAACATATATAAGAAGCGGCTGGACTTCCCGTACAAGTAAAGGATTCATCTGAGGCTTTTCCTTACAAGAAAAATTACATCAATTCGTATAAAGAGTCCTAGTTCTATTCCAACTCCGGATTCGGTGCTGAATCTAGCCCCAAACTCTGTCTTATTTCTTGTGCGGCCCTTGAGAGCTTGCATATGATCTCCGATCAAGGCGGCCCAAATATCAAACTTGTATGCGCCTCGATGATCTGAACGAACAACTCTCATGTTGATTACTTTTCAAATAAAGGCCATCCTGAATACTCCTCGAGGTCATCTTTACCTTTCCAGTCGGGCTCGGTCTTGCGATGACTGGATTATCGAGGTCGTGTAGTGAACTTGTAGGCCATATACTATCTACGATGATGATGACTCCAAAACCAAAGTTTACTGTCTTGATGATATGCATGACTTCTGTATTGAACACTTCTTCATCCGAGGTCATCTTGATAAACTTTTCGGGCACATATTCAGATTTCACTGGATTCGAGAGCTCATCCACTTTCGGATATTAGAGACTTTCACTTTCGGACCATCCGGCCCGGACTTTTCTTTGGAAAACAATCTTTCACTTTCGGATGACTATATTTTTATTAGGATAATAATAAGTTCATCTGGCGTTCCAGCAAACTTCCTTTCGACCGGTAGAATTTTCACTTTCGGATGATAAGCTTTTATCGATCGGTAAGTTTTACTTTCGAAAGTTAAGCTTTCACTCGACCGATAAGTTTTCACTTTCCGGACGGCAAGCTTTTCACTCGACCCGAAAACATAGGCGCTGATCTTGATTTGTCTCCTCGGGTCCCCTTACTTATGACCTCAGTTGAGAGCGAAATGATATATGAAAATCGATCGGCTCGGCGAGGCCAGAAACTTTTACGTCGTTGAAGTTTTCCGAATTCAAGGACTTCTTAAGGGGCCCTATAATTGCTGCGCTTTCGACCCATCCAGACGGGGTGTATGCGGTACTTGCGCCATATGTTCCATTCCGACTTGCGGTCTGCAATGTATACGCCTCTAACTTTTGCATATGAACTTCCGGATTGAGATGATTTATATATCAAAATTGATTGCCTCGGCAGAGGCGAAGACAATTCTTTTTAGAGTACTCCTTCATCTGAGGTCGTCTTGAAGAAGGCAGTGATGCGGCCGAAAACCACTCGGAATATTGAATTCTGCCACTTTCGGAATACAATTTACGGCCCTAAAGATGGAGTGGGATGATTGATAACCTAAACATCAAAGTTGTTCCCTTTCGGTGATGTGAAACTTTTCATGCTGAAAACCCTTTCTACTACCTGTATCTTGCCAAAATCGGCGTCAACACATACCCCCATTGTTTTAAGACAAAGCTTGCCAACCAGAAAAATAATATGCATAAGTGTTAGTTCTAAGGGCGATGTCAACACTCCATCGACCATTTATTTTCCCTCGGGGTGATAATTATATATCGGCCATGTTTGTGCTAAGGCGATAATCATATATAAGCCATTGCCTACTCAGGCTTCCTGCCTTACACACACTGGGTAAGGTACTTCTTCAAATATTTTACCGTTGAGAGCCTCCGGTAACATAATGCGCTTGTATTGATTCCACTAAATATGACAGATTTCAGAACAACTCTTGTAATCCCTAAAAGGACCTTCCCAACTTGGAGACCACTTCCGAATTTTTCTATCTTTTGAACCAGTAATCGGAGAGAATCACTTTCGAGTGAGATCACCAACTTGAAAATTCTTACAAATTAAATTTCTTATTGTAGCTCTTGCAACCCTCAACTTGTCTCTCTCTACTGGACTTCCAAAGCAACCAAGCGTTTATAAATGACTTCATCAATATTATCCATCATCAAGTTATAAAAGTCCACGCGTCGATAAATCATTTTGTTTGGCTGTTCTCCAAAGCATTCAGAATTTATT